>CM074740.1:106299568-106899568 GCA_037367245.1 Phrynocephalus guinanensis | reverse complement strand
CCACAAGCCTCTTCTGCCTGCCATGTTTTGGCACACTTCCCCTTGCTGTCAAACAGCTTGTCACAGAAATTGCTAATGTCCTTCCCACATGCCTGGAAAAGCACGCGGATAAAAATACTTGGCATCTGCATAATTTCAAGCAAACGTTTCATGCACACAATGGAAGTGCTGTCTCAGTAGAGGGAGAGAGTGTGGTAGAATCCCCGGAGGTGCAGGTGAATGGCCCTCCAGATGTTGGAATTGGAATTGTTGCTTATATTTGCTTTTATTAGTTAGTTACTATTTACTTTTTTGTTTTGTAATTTTGCTGTGTTGTATAGTTGTTGTAAACCGCCCGGAGTTCCCTTAGGAAGACGGGCGGTATATAAGCTGTATAAATAAATAAAATAAATAAAATGAGCACGAATTTATTTGTGCTGCTTCATACAGACTGTGTCATGGAGGACTAGACAGGCTGCACGTCCCCTACCCAACCCGTCTCCACTGGTTGACTGGCCCGTTCACAATCATTGTGTGTTGCCGGGGTCCTCCATCTCTTGCAGCGCTCCATTATGGGCAGAAACCCGGCCTGCCATTGATTCCCTGCCTCCTTTATTTATTTATTTATTTATTTATTTATTTATTTATTTATTTATTTATTTATTTAACTTATATGCCGCCCACTACCCAAGGTCTCTGGGCGGCTTACAATCCAAAGGATAAAACAATTTAAATTAGTTAAAAGTAAAATATCAATAAATCATCAATAAAAAACCTTACACTAAAATCATTATTCTAAAATTGTCATCAGCGGACCCACAATCTATATTATATCAATTAAAAACCTTCTGGAACAGGAAGGTTTTTACCTGGCGCCGGAATGTAATCAGTGTTGGCGCCAGGCGGATCTCAATCGGGAGGGCATTCCAGTTTGACAACTGCTCACTCAGTGGTTGTGCAAGGAGAGCGCCCCCCTCCCCCCGGCCACCTTGACTTCATACGAAGCAGCACAGATCAATTTGTGCCCATGTTTCATTCCCTTTTAGCCCTTATTGCCTGGAATTGGTGGAAGCCAAAGTCCGGCAACATTGGCAGAGTAGCAGTTGCCTACACCCAAATAGTCAGGTTTTGAGCAAAGGAAATGCATTCCCGGAAAGTCTTGAAAAACCGGGACTTATCTATCAGACTTTGTACTCGAATAATTCAATCCTATGTATTCGGCATACTTCTCTATGGTGTTGAAACTTGTACCCTTAAAGACACATTATGCAGGAAGCTGGAGGCATTTTAAATATGGACATACAGACGAATTCTGAAGATACCTTGGACAGCCAGAGTCACTAATGTCACTGTATTACAGCGCATGAATAAAAAGTTAGAAATCTTCAATACTGTAAAGAGAAGACAATTGCAATATTTTGGACACATAATGCGCAATAAGAAATACCATCTGCTGCAAGTTATCCTTCAAGGAAAAGTAGATAGGAAGCATGGCCCAGGGTGTAGAAGAATGTTCTCTCTTAAGAACTTAAGACAATGCTCCCTCAGGAAGCACAGCTGCTCTGTTTAGGATAGCCTTAGAAACCAGTTCAGGCTACTGATTGCCAATGTTCTACGAGGACATGGCAAGGAGAAGAAGAAATGCATTCAGGTCTCACTTGGGTTCCTTAAAAGCTATCACTGGCCTTGGAGAAGATATCCCTATGGCTTGAACCCACATCGCAGGCATATGTTGTGTTGTAAACCTTGATATTTTGATGAGCTCTTTGAAAGTCGGGGCAAGGTAATTGGCAAGCTGCTAGTAAATAAATGAAGAAACAAATAATACAGCGCGTGTTGTCCTCCAGTTCGTGTTATTCCCACCTTGTGTGGCTGAGCGTGATGAATGGTAGAAATTATAGTTCAGCAACATCTAGAGGGCTGCAGGTTCCCAAACCAGGGTCTAAAAGCAGATCCATCACAACGAGACAGCTCAGTATGTTTAAAAAAAAAAGGGGGGGAGAGTTTTAGTTATGCTCAGGAAATTCAGATGAATGCCCTGTAATTACGCTGAGAATCCACTGGCCATGTAGCAAATGGAGGTGCTGGTTGCTGGAAAGACTCATTGTTATGGCCTGCCGTTTAGTTCCATTAAAAAAGAAGTGTTTGCCAAAAAAGTATGGGAGAACTGTGTGCAAACCAAAAGGCTGCAAGGTAATCTAGGACCTGCTTTCAGATAGTCTCTTATGTTTGAAGTTGCCTGGGTGACCTTGGGCCAGTGTCACTTACTCAGCCTAGCCGGGGTTCTTCTCAAGATAAAAATGGGAAGATTTTTATATGCCACTTGGAATGTGTTGAAGGGCAGGTAGGATGTAAAGGTGACAGTACATAGGGTATATTTAGTGATAGATTGACTAAGTCGCAATATTGTAAATTTTGTTTCTGCTTACAGAAGCTAGACAAATGAATTCTTCTGGTAGTTTTAATCTTTTCATTTTCCTCCTGTTTTTACGGCCCATATAGAGAGAGCAGGTACGTTAGGCTCCAGCCATCATGACACTTTTGTCTTCTTCCAGTCGTCTTTTGTCATTTATCGTGTTTCTTTTGCAGCTATTTCCTAGCACATTGGCTTCGTGTTCTGGCAATGCAACCATACTCCATATTAAAGTGTGGTGCTCTAGCAGAGTGCAGTATTCTGAACCCGTGTCATGGCACCCAGGACAAGAGGTTTCCGTTAGAAAAACAAGGACAGGACACTGCTAAATCCAAAACTGAATAGAATACATGGGTTGCGTCTTCTGCTCTCAAGTGTGTAGTGGATTCCTAAACATATATCAAGACATAACGGATGGATAGCTCTGTGGTTTAGTTCTTTGGTTGCAGAGCCAGAGATAGGGAGTTCGATTCCCCACTGGACCTCCTTCTCAGAGACTGGACTTGATGATCCAAAGGGTCCCTTCCAGCCCTGAAATTTTCAGATGATGATGATCATATCAAGTTAGACCTTTGTTTTTTTCCTAGCGTAATGTCGTCTGCTCTGGCAGTGAGTCCCAAGGCATCTCAAAGTTCTTCCTCAGCTTTGCTAATTGGCATGATGTCAGAATATGTGCTATTTGATCAGCCAGCAGAAGCAATACTTATTGGATAAATAGTTAGCCAGAGACAGAGTTTTCTTAAAACCAAACAGCTATATTACAAACTGTACAAAAATACATCACAGCATCGCAGAACTTATACAAAGTGCAACAAAGCATAGAGGGAAAAGTCACATTATTTTATTTATACAAAATTCAACCGCATAACAGCATAACATTACATTCACAAAATAGATGGCAGAGAAACAAAGTGGGTGCCTTACTCACGGAAGGCCCAATGAACAATGATTTACAGAACATTTTTATACACGTGTCTGTCCAATCATAAACGACATTACCTCATAGCTATTGCGACCCCTTGCATCAGCCAAAATTAATTATGCTAATTCTTAACATCTGTACTCCATTAGAAAAAAAAACTATACATTGAGTCACTGCAACTTTGCACTTTTACAGACTCCATCTTTAAATCAACTAAATACATATCAAATATATGTAGAACAGGGCTGTCCAACTTTGAACAGGCCGAGGTCTACTTTTTCCAGATGAAAGTGCCTGAGGGCTACTACACCAAAACCTCTACTTATGAATTTTATCTGTTCCGAGCATATGCTCATAAGTTAAAAAAAATTGTAAGTAGAGCAGCAGTTTCCCATAGGAACACATTGAAAATCAATTAATCCTTTCTGGAGGGAACATATTTCAGTGCATTCCTATGGTAAAGCTGAACATGCACATGCTTCCCTTACCCCCACTTGAGCCAGTGTGGACGGGTGCGAGGGAGGCGCGTGTATGCTTGCGCAGATCGCCCCTTCCGCTTGCCCAGGCAGCTGGAAGACTTTTTAAAAAAGATGCACTTTCCCTCCCAACCTGCCCAGGGCCTGACTTGACTCTACTTCTCCTCCTGCTTTCCTCCTTCTCCCTTCCAGCCCTCTCGCTGCCACGGCTGATGCCGCCCATTGCTCTCACTCACCTCTGCCATGTTCTCTGTGCAGCTGGGATGGGCCAAGGCAGCAGCGGGGCAATCACATCGGCATGGCGGTGCAAGGAGGAGGGAAGGGCTCAGAAGGGGAGCAGGAGGAGCAGCCGGTCAGTCTCTGTGAGGCAGCATGGGGGGGGGGAGGAAGGAAGGGTGGGAGGAAGGAATTCTCCAGGGGGGAGAAGAGGGGGATGTCACCATGCAAAGGAGGTGAGCACGCCCATGACCCCACACCTTGCTGTCCCCTCCACTCCCCTTCCTCCGCTCTGCACCAACAACTCAATTGGTCACAAGACAGTGGTGCGCTGGTCATCTGGCCAGTAGGGAGAGCAGGGGACTGTGCCATGGCCCTTGAACTGCCCTGCTTGGCTGAGACAGTGGGCTGGCAGACCCAGAGCTTTGCTGGGGCACTGGTGATCCTTGGGGTGGGGGAGGTGGAGAACTTATCCCCTCACATTTTTATTGATGGCTGGCGGGCTACTTTTGAATCCTTCACGGGCTACTGGTAGCCCCCGGTCTACCTCTTGGGCAGGTCTGATATAGAACATCCTGTCTAATACATATATTTACTAACTAATATCTGACAGATGGTTTAACTGGGGATGTCAGAGTCAGATGACAACCGTGTGCTGAGGTCGCCCACATCGGTGTAACACATGCTTGGTTCCAAATGCTCTCTCCTAGTAACATCAGTCAAACATAGTGGCTTACCAGTTGGGAACAACTTCTGCGCATAATGTTTTGGGGAACTGTAGTTGGCCCAGGAACCAATTTTCTGCGCCGACAATACTCTTCAGGCACCACAGACTGTAAAAAAAAAAAAAAAGAGGGAAACGAATACAGCAAATAGGCTGTCATCAGCTTCCGGTTGTGAAAAATGAGTGTTTGGGGATGTTGAGACAATGCAGCCTGCTTAAAAAAGTGCATCTCTATCTCTGGAGGGTTCACTTTTTCCTCTGGGGAGAAAGGTATTTTGAAGAGGGTTGAGGGTGATTCTTACTGGGCTGTGGTCTGCAATAATAGCTTCAGAGGACGTGTTTTGCTCAACCCAGTGCACAGCGGATTCAACCCCCAGAGCCTTCCTCTTTCTTTGGAACGTAGCTTGCACTCCCTTTAGGGCCCCGATCACTCTTGCCTCTTCCGGAGAATAAGAACATAACTCCTGATACCACTCCCTTGCATCTGGCCCTTGAAGGACCCTGGTTTTAAGCCTGGAGATGACACATCTCCCTCATGGTTTGTAACCTGTGATGGACTTTTCCTCCAGGAATCTGTCCAATCCCCTTTTGAAGGCATCCAGGCCAGAGGCCATCACCACATCCTGTGGCAGGGAGTCCCACAGACTAACAACACGCTGGGTGAAAAAATATTTTCTTTTGTTTGTTCTTACTCTCCCAGCCCTCAGTTTGAGTTTATGTCTCCTAGTTCTGGTATTTTGTGAGAGGGAGAGGAGCGTCCCTCAATCCACTTGACTCATGCCGTTTGTTTTGTACGTCTCAATCATATCCCTCCTCAGGCGCCTTTTTCCCGGACTAAAGAATCCCCGTCTTCCTCTGCGAGCCCTGTGATGTGGTGTCACCGATGACCCCCAGTGCAAGGCAACCTGGCGGACCGGAACTGTCCGATCTTTTTGAACCAGGCATGTCCAAACTTCCTCCTTCCAGATGTTTTGGACCACAACTCCCAGAATTCCAAGCCTAGGTTGCCAATGGCAAAGGACTGTGGGAATTGTTTTAAACTGTACGACGGCCACTTGTTTGGGTGCCTTGTGGAAGCAGGCGAGAGGGTGCCCACGTTCCGCTTGAGAGGTGGCAGTGTGGGCTGAGGAGCTGGCTTATTTACTTATTTTTTTAATGCCCAGCGGTCTAATCTTGAGGCGCTTACTAATGAGACTGAGCTCGGATGCCAAAATCCCACACTCCTTCTTCTGCTAATATATTCAAAACAAAGAGCTGCTTTGTATTCCTTCCTCTTATTCCCAGGCACTCCAGGCCATTTCCCCCCCCTTTCAGGGCTCTCTCCCGCTTTTTAATACGAGTTGCTGCTGAACAGCTTGCTCTTAAAATTACCTGTCCTCTTGGTGCAGAATATGAAGGAGAAGCCATTGACACTCTTTGTCCGTCAGAAAAAAAAACCCTCTTCCTTTGGCCCACTTCCTGGTAGCGAGCGATGTGCTTTTTGTTAGCTGAATCTATGTGGCCAACTCGCGAGCAACAGTCAGTCGCGCCGCGGGCAAATGGTCGCTTCGGCATAGAAATAGGGCAAACCCGGCAACATTAGCTGATTGAAATAGAATATTGGGCCAATCTCTGTTTGGCAGAACCACATATGTTTTCCAGATTGGTCTCTCAGCTGATGGTCTGATTAAATGCAGAGTAATGTTGCTTGCATGTTGTACTCATCCCACTTGGTCACTTGACCCACTGTCCAGGATGGTGTATCCAGAGCCCACACGAGTTGATCAATGAAAGAGCAGATTCCTTAGAGTCTGGGTTAGGTGGCACATCTATGTATTTGCCTATTTGGACACTATAAAACAAAAGGTCTGAGTGAACATATAAAACCCATAAAATGTAACCATATAGACAGAACTGGTTGTGCTGGACACGGATGTTGTGTTAGTGTGGGTTTTGGAAATGTGCCCAGTTGGATTATATTAAGGGTGGAGACTTATGTGCCAGCATTAGAGGTCATAAGAACTGGGCTTAATGTGTCTTAGCCTGCTGAGAGCATAGTGAGGTATGAATTATGAATCTTTACATATTTAAACATTTTTACCCCACCTTTCTCTTCAAATGGGACCCAAAAGGGCACTTACATAATTAAGATAGGGTTTTAAAGCTAAAGCTAGGGTTTTAAAACAGTAAGTATACAAATACCAAAACAGGTCACATACCAAACTAAAAGATGGTCAACAGAAACAGTAAGATATCCTCAGTAAAATAATCTTAGAAGATCTCTCTCCTGCTGCTTAGCAAATTGAAAATGGGTGCTACCCCGAAAAGCGTTCTGAACCCGAAAAGCGTTCTGAACGTGTCCTGTTTATGGCTTGCTGGTTTTGCATGACAGATCTCAAAAGCATTTTGAGAAAATGTTTCTGGCCCTCGATACCATTCACTCATCAGGAACTCGTGCTATTACAACGTCTGCACCAGATTGTTAGCAGGTGCCCAGTGAGAGCAGAGTGTGAATCCTCCCTTCAGGGCATCTCAGATGAAAAGGTGTTACAGTCACAGAAGAAACAGGCATTTCACCTCTATAAGCCTAGAACTAGAATTAAAGTAGTAAAAAAGGTGGAGACTGTCTTGGTTTATAGATTCAGGATCCAAGTTATGGACCGATTCACCACCGATCTACGCCATTCCTGTCTGCTGAGGGAATTTGTATCCATATATTATGGTTCTTATGTAATTCTGAAGCTGAGCACCCCATATACCAAATATCTAGTCTTCCCTTAATAGCCTGTTACCATCAGGGTTTCTCCCGTTAGGACTTTCTTGCACTCAATTTGTATAACCAAATATTTGAGAACTTGCCCCATGCCCCTGGAACCACGGCTGGCCAAGGGATTTTGGTAAGTGCTGCTCGGAAAAGTAACATTTTCATCTGTGCCGAATGCACTAAGTAGGAAAGAGCTTTATGTCTGTGAAGATTTTTCTCAGTCCTCCAGGTGAGTTTATCTGGAAGTTGAGTCATGGCTACTGGACTTCTTTTTCTTGAGAGACTGAAACCTTTCGCTGCTCATCCAAGCAGCTTCGTTAGTCTGACTGATGAAGCTGTTTGGATGAGCAGCGAAACGTTTCTCATCCAGATGCCATGGCTCAACTTCCAGATAGGAAAGAGCTTTCAGTAATTTATAAAATTTCCCCCCATCAAACAACCACTTGAGTTGAAATGGTTTGAGCTTCTCAGTTCTGTTTTCTATAACAGAGGCTAGGACTAGGATGAAGCTCTGTGTGTGTGTGTGTGTGTGTGTGTGTGTGTGTGTGTGTGTGTGTGTGTGTGTGTGGATTAGGATGCAGCTCTGTGTGTGTGTGTGTGTGTGTGTGTGTGTGTGTGTGTGTGTGTGTGTGTGTACGCCCTTTTGAGGTCTTGACATATCTGTAGATTTGCTCATCCTCACGAGAGCAGATGTGTTTACTGAGCGTTTAAGTCCCACATCATCACTTTCTCTGTCACACAACCCTGCGCTGTAGAGTGTAATTTATAATAATGCTGTATTGAATTCTGCATGAATCATTCGCGTCGTTCAAATTCTACAGCAAAGCTGGTTTCTTTGATCTTGATGCATCGTGCAAATGAGCATACATCCTGGCCATTTACATAAGTTTCGTTCTTGTCATGCTCTTTTGAGGAATGAGATCTACCAATGAAGCTCTCTCCTGGCCTTTAGAAATGTTGTGGCGCTGCTTTTAGAAAAGGAACAATGACTGAGCACATAAGCAGTGGTCCCATTCAGCCCAACCCCTCCCTGTTTTTCTTGGGCACTCTTGTTACATAGCCTGAGACTCTAACTCAGTTATATCCGATGACACAGGAAACTGATGGATAAATACAGTATTAGGTAGTCCTGGAGCTGAGGGACTCTTCCAACTTACCTTGTCTTTCTGCCACCTATCCTAGCTATTCTGTGCCCTGTGTAATACAGTGGTACCTCAACGTACAAATTTAATCTGTTCCGAATGCATGCTCTTAAGTCGAACTACTCTTAAGTCGGGGTACTTATTTAAAAATTGAAAAGTTAAAAAAATGAAAAAATATTGTAAGTCGAGCAGAACGTATCTAAAATATGTAAGGTGGCAGTTAAAAGCCAACAGTTTCCCCCTCTTAAGTCGAGCTGCTCTTAAGTCGAGGTACCACTGCATTTCATTCTAAGACAAGCAGGGAAAGAGGATTTGTTTAGACTACCACCCAGAATCCCCCAGGCTGGCTGCAGAATTCTGGAAGCAGATAGGCCAAAATAAAAAGTAGCTTTTTCTCCATCTCTGCTTTGAAGCGTTCCCTCCTAAGATGATCACACATGGGTTTCCCTAAATCTTCCTGCAACTTTCTACCCATAGACTGGCTAAAAGTACTTTCTGGGTCCCATAAATAGAAGGGCAGAAGTATTAAACAGAGAGGCCTCTTCCAGGCCTGAGAGCACCCCATCAGCCAGGGGTGTACTCTGAATCCAGCGTTTAAAACAGGACGGCAACTCACAATTCTTTATTAATGCGAACTCTATGGGCATGGACACCTTAACATCACCAGGGGCTTGAGTGTCTCGCCGAAATGATAACAATGCCATTAAGAAACAAGGCTTCGTTAGAAATCTGGACTTGTAGCTAAGTCGCCGGAAGTAAAATGATCAAAGCCGAGGCACTATCCTGCACCAACAGAAGAGAACTGATTTTTCTGTCCCCATGATGAGGTAGAGAGATCCTTTAAGGCAGGAGGAGGAGCAGATGATGGCATAGGCGGAGTCCCTTTCACAGACAGCTCCAGCTAACTCGTTAGTTAGTATTGTGCAGGAAAAGGAGGCTGTTGGGTAGCCTGCATCGTCTAATTAAACTGGAAACCAACCCAGAGATTACTTGAAGTGGTATGGGGCGGTATAGAAGCAGAACACCTTGCTTTTCCTTTTTGCTTCAAATCAGCTCTGAAGGTTTTATATCTTTAAAACCCTTGAAGAGACAATGCAGAATGAACCAACATAGTGCTGGAAGATGAGATGCCCAGGCCAGAAGGCATGCTGTTAGTTATCAGAAAGAGCAAAAGGGTAGCTAGTTCACAATGTGGCAGGGTTGGTAATAACATGCTGTAAACTGCCCAGAGTGGCTTCTGCCAGATGGGCAGTATAAAAATCAAATAAATAAATGTAAACCAAGTGGGTTAAAAAAGCTGAAAGGATGGTCTGATAACAACAGAGATTTAGCAATAGATTCAAGGTCCCCGTGCAAATCTACACAAAACTCTGAACTCCTGATATCTTGATTAATCTTTATTTCAGCGTTTTCCACAAAATAGTTCCTCTATTCAAGGGGCCTTCCGGTTCTGGGTTCTGACCTATTCATCCCTGTGGTATTGGGCAGAAATACTATCTACACGAGAGCCACTCATCCTCAGATTGAAATCCCCCCCTCCTCTTTTCTGGTCTCACAGCCGTCGTTATTCATGGAGGAACACACGGTGACCCAGACGGAGCACATGGCGACGATCGAAGCCCACGCGGTGGCCCAGCAGGTGCAGCAGGTCCACGTGGCCACGTACACGGAACACAGCATGCTCAGCGCAGACGAAGACTCGCCGTCTTCTCCCGAGGACACCTCCTACGATGACTCGGACATTCTCAACTCCACGGCCACCGACGAGGTGACTGCCCACCTGGCGGCTGCAGGTACGTAGGCGGGAGCACACCCCGGGCCTTGCCACCCCAACCTTAGGGAAGTGCCCGCATTCCTCCAGGGAGTTCTCTCTCAGGTATTTTTGCATCAGCTCTCGTCAGTCAGTGCAGACTTAGTTACTGGAGGTCTCGATTATCTCAGGACCCATCTGGATAGAATTTTTTTTTCTTCAAAAGGTGCCTGATTGTACCTATGAAAGGGATCTGGGAGTCTTGGTGGACCACAAATTGAACATGAGTCAGCAGTGTGACTCGGCTGCCAGGAAAGCCAATGCGATTCTTGGTTGTATCAACAGAGACATAGTGTCTAGAGCAGTGGTTCTCCACCGGTGGGTCTCCAGATGTTCCTGGACTTCAACTCCCAGAAATCCTTGCCAGCTCAGCTAGTCATGAAGACTTCTGGGAGTTGCAGTCCAGGAACATCTGGGGACCCACAGGTTGAGAACCACTGGTGTAGATCAAGGGGTGTGGTGGTACCACTCTATTCTGCTCTGGTCAGACCCCAGCTGGAGTACTGTGTCCAGTTCCGTGCGCCTCAATTTTAAAAGGATATTGACAACCTCGAGTGGGTGCAGAGGAGGGCAACCAGGATGGTTGAAGGTCTGTAAGAAATGTCTTATGAAGACTGGCTTAGGGAACTGGGAATGTTTAGTCTTTCAAAAAGAAGGCTGAGGGGATATGATAGCTATGTTTAAATATTTGAAAGGATGTCATATTGAGGAGAGAACAGGTTTATTTTCCATGGATTCAGAGACTAGAACTCGGGGCAATGGTTTGAAACTACAGGGAGATTCAGTTTGAACATTAGGAAGAACTTCCTGATGGTTAGAGCTGTTCGGCAATGGAATCTGCTGCCCCAAAGGAGGGTGGTGGAGTCTCCTTCTTTGGAGGTTTTTAAGCAGAGGCTTGATGGCCACCTATCGGGAGTCCTGTGATGGGGGTTCCTGCATGGCAGGGGGTTGGACTGGATGGCCCTTGAGGTCTCTTCCAACTCTAGGATTCTATGATTCGATGATTGGTCACTAAAGACCTTGGGGCTGGGTGGGCGGCCCCACTGTCTCGATGTACGTCATATCCAGTGATAAAACTAGGCAGAGTTCCGTTGGTGTAACTTGACACCAGTGTAATCAGGCACTAGAAATATTTCATTTAAACTGATAGAAAGCTTCCTATTTTCCCCCTTTCCCAAGGTTCTGAGGCTTCCTTGGGCTACCTTTTGCCCCTAGGGAATCTTTTGGGAGCCTCAGGATGGAGCGGGGAGCCTTTAAACGTAAAAAAATAAATAAAAATGCTGCTGAATTGCTCCCAGGGGTCCCAACCCCAGCAAAAGCCCTTCATTTTGCAGGCTTGTTTTGTTTATCCTGAAATGGAATATTTTCATGAGCCATTATGACCAGGAGAGGGCAGTGCATCAGCACCAGAGGACTTGGTGATTTTTTTGATTATTAATTCTAACACCAAAAAAGTTGGGAATATTTATTTGCAACCAGTAGCCGTTTTACTTGGCATGGTGTTTAAGCGAATGGACGCACTGGGTGGAAAACTGCTTGCTGAAGCAATAAGCTTGCCCATCAAAAATAAAATATGACATTAAAAATATAATTTAAAAATATGTTCTGAACTTGAAGTGGAAAGATAAGAGTGGTGTACTGTAGTTTGCATGGCTTATGTCAGCCTTCCATATTCGTCCTGTCTGGAGGTATTAGGCGAGGCGTCCTGCCACCAGTAGCCATGCGGTCTGTCAATAAATGGAATAATAACAGCATGCCGCTTATATACCACCCTGTAATGCTTAAAGCACTCTGGGCAAGTTTACCAATGAATTGTGTAGTCTACCCCTTGCCCCGCCAGCAAAATGGGCACTCAATTCACTGACCTTAGAAGGATGGAAGGCTGAGTGAACCTCAAGCAGGCTATTTGGGATTGAACCCTGGTCTTGTGTAGAGGTTTGGCTGCAATGCTGCAGGTGAACCACTGTTGCACAAGGGTTGCACAAGCAGTCTGATATATCTCAAGGCTCACGAGAAGACTTTTTAATAAGGCTTCCCCCCCCCAAGCCTCTGACTTACTGAATACATGGACCTTGTCCTTTTTTCCCTACCCCCTACCCCACCTCCCAGGTCCAGTGGGAATGGCTGCAGCCGCCGCTGTTGCCACAGGTAAGAAACGGAAGCGCCCTCACGTATTTGAATCCAATCCCTCGATCCGGAAGAGGCAGCAGACCCGCTTGTTACGGTAAGAGCATCTGTGGGTGTGCCCGGCTGCCTTGTTTGTCCTCAAGAGTTCTGGGGAAGATGTGTTTTTTTTTGGGGGGGGGGGAGGAGGAGTTAAGTTTTAGGGCAAGATCTTCCTGATTTCAGCAGGCCACTGAGCTGAGTCCATCTGGGCACTGCGCATCAAGGTGGCGGTTTTCACCAGCGCTGTTGATCAGCGACTCTCCAGGGCAAGGCCGCTGGAAATGTACAAAAGAAAAAGATAGCAAATGCCAGAGAAAACACTGTTGAATTCGCCCATTTCTGGTCTAAATAGTCTATCAAAACTTTTTAGTTTGTTTCTAATTTTACTCATATATTATATATAGCAGTGTTGGTGAACCTATGGCACGGGTGCCAAAGGCGGCACTCGGAGCCCTTTCTGTGGGCACCCAACATCGCCCCTTCACCGCCACCTGTATTCAGGTTAAATTGCTATAATGCATTGGTGTCCAAACTTCAGGCCTCCAGATGTTTTGGACCACAATTCCCACAGTCCTTTGTCATTGGCAATCTAGGCTTGGAATTCTGGGAGTTGTGGTCAAAAATATCAGGTGGACACCCCTGCTGTATTGGCACTTTGTGAAACATTACTGGGTTTTAAATCACAATTTGGGCACTCAGTCTCTAAAAGGTTCGCCATCACTGATATATAGTGACTAAAATGATTACTGGGCTGGGGGAACTCCCTTATGAGGAGAGGCTAAAACATTTGGGGCTCTTTAGTCTGGAAAAAAGGCGCCTGAGGGGGGATATGATTGAGACGTACAAAATAATGCAGGGCATGAGTCAAGTGGTGATAGAAGGAAGCTCTTCTCCCTCTCACAAAATACCAGAACTAGGGGACATCCACTCAAATTGAGGGTTGAGAGAGTGAGAACAGACAAAAGAAAATATTTTTTCACCAAACGCATTGTTAGTCTGTGGAACGTCCTGCCACAGGATGTGGTGATGGCATCTGGCCTGGATGCCTTCAAAAGGGGATTGGACAGATTCCTGGAGGAAAAGTCCATCCCAGGTTATGAACCATGATGGAGATCTGTAATCTCCAGGCTTAAAACCGGGGTACTTCAAGGGCCAGATGCAGGGGAGTGGTATAAGGAGACAGATATTTCCTACCTTTCCTGCATCGAGTCTGTATCGATTTGATCTGCATCCCACTTTCTCCCAAAACTCAGACTCAAGGCAGCTCCTAACAAGAATAAACACAAAAAAATTCAACACAGTTACAATGCATTACATTATCAACCCTTTTTCTATCCCCCTGAGATAGAAATGTAACTGAGGGGTGGTGGATGTGACTTTCTTTCCCCTATTTTTATGCACACAACAGCACTGTGAGGTAGGACAGGGTGAAGGAAAGATTGATTGGCCCAGGGTTATCCAGTTTCATGGTCAGGCAAGGATTTGAACTCATATCTCCCCGTTACGCTGGCTCTTATTTATTTATTTATTTATTTATTATTTATTTATTTATTTATTTATTTATTTATTTATTTAACTTATATGCAGCCCACTACCCAAAGGTCTCTGGGCGGCTTACAATTAAAATGAACAGTTAAAACAGTTAAAACATTAAAAAAAGCCAATGGACAATTAAAAACGATAAAAACATTTAAACACTAAACACTAAAATTGCCACCAGGACCCACAATCTATGGTATGTCAGTTAAAAAACACATCAGAAACAGAAAGGTTTTTACCTGGCGCAGAAATGTCATCAGTGTTGGCGCCAGGCGGGTCTCACTCGGGAGGGCATGCCATACTCGGGGGGCAGCTGCCGAAAAGGCCCTGTTCCTAAAAGCCATCCCTTTCACCTCCTTGAGGGATGGCTCTCTCAGGAGGGCACCCTGGCTAGATCCTAATGGCCAGGTAGGTTCATATGGAAGGTGACGGTCCTTCAGGTATCTAGGTCCAACATTCCTTCTTCTTTTGCTGCCCAACCCCCTTGGATCTGCAAGTGTGGTCGTTGACAGTTACCTGATCGTTCCCAGAAGTGACTCGATGCTGAGCGTTTGGGTTGCAGAACAGCAGCTCCCCCCCCCCCGCATGCTGAAAAAAAGGGTGTCTGCACAAGTGGGGACTGGATTATTTTGCTTTCTTCCACATCGTCACCTTGTGTCCCTAAAATGGTTTGATCGCCTCCTTTTTCGGGGTCCTGGGGAGAAAAATACATTTTTATTGAGGGGTACGGCGGTGCTGTGTGCCGTATGACCAGCACTTTCCAAATTGGGGCCCAAGAGGAACGCTTCGTCCGTAAGACCTCCCCCTCTTCCAGCCCCCGTCAGAGGGAAATCCTCTGCGGATCCATCGCTGAAACGCGTCTGCTCCACCTGCTGAGATAATGACAATCAGAAAAATGAGATTCTGAATCTCGGTGGGAATTGTTTATGATTGACATTTTTATCCCTTGTGAAAATATGCTGTCGGTACATGGCACAAAAAGCACCTTTTTATTTTCATGGAGTGGAAACCACGAGGGATAACTAAATCCTCTGAATCTGTGGAATCGTTGAGACTTAGAAATTGCCTCGGGTCCTGTCCAATAATAGATATATTTTTGGCACCTCCTTTACAGGATCCCTTAGCAGAGCAAAGTAAAGTCCTAGCTGACAGCAAATCTGTATCCCAGAGAGATTCTGTCCCTGGTGGAGGGCGTTCTGATGCAATGCTCAAGCAATTAAACACAACCTCATCCGCCTGATGGTGCAACATGTTGTCCTGTCTTGCTCATGGCTGCTCCGTGTCAGTGGAATAATTCCGTTAGTGCCCGATATCCTTGCAATCGGCTTCTTTGTTTCGTGAGCTAGCAGGAGACCGAAAAACTCCAACGAAGAAAAAGTTAAACTCCGTGCTTATAAACATGATTCCAAAATAGAAGACTAGTACAGATTGATTTGGAGTAGGAACGGGCAAGCCACTCCAGTATTCCTGCCAAGAAAACTCCATGGATATGGGGTCACGAAGGGTCGGTCACGACTGTAACGACGCAACACACACACACACACACACACAGATTGATTACCTATAGGCTCGGCTGGGCAATCTCTTGGGATCCCAGTTCTCGACTCCTGGACAAGATCCATTTGCCGTTTCATGGAACCTTCAAAGGGCAAGAGTTTGAGATCAACTCATGGGCTCTGAGTTATCCGTGATGGATCAGGAAAGAGATCTTGGTGTGTTGGTGGACAGTTCCATGAAGGTGTCTCCCCAATGTGTGGCAGCGATGAAGAAGGACAGTTCCATGCTAGGGATGATCAAAAAGGGGATTGAAAACAAGACAGCCAACATTATCATGCCATTGTACAAAACAATATTAAGGCCGCACCTGGAATATTGCGTCTTTCCTGCACCTGTGGCTGACTTTCTAGGAGCAGGGCTGCACAAGACTCAAGGCTTTGCCTGCAGGGTGTTGTAAAAAAGAGAATCAGCCCCACCTGCTATTCTAACAGATGGCTTTCATGTCACCATCAGGGGATTCCCTTCCCATTCACGAAAGGCGTCCTGCAGTCAAGGCCACCAGGAAGGGCAGGGCTGATTTGTGTATGCAAATCTGTATCCAAATGGCCGCTTTAGCAATTTGCCTCCTGTTTTGCACATCTGTGGTGCTGCTTGCAGCTGCCCTATGCCTTCCTTGGTCCCTGCAGGGGGCTGGACCTCCTATTATACTCTCAGCTGGCCTTCAGAAGGGGCTGCTGTCATCAGCCCTCTGTTCCAAGGTCAAGTGCCTTTTAAATGGTCAGGAGCTCTTTTAACCCCCTGGCCTTCCACCCCTCAAGAAGTGATCACTGTCAGCGAGAACAGTGAGGTTGGGATATTGGATGGGAGGAGACCCTTCTCTCAGACCCATTGCCAGCGCAGGCATGAGTCATGAAGATACAAGAGACAACCTTTTTAAAATAATAATATTTTATTGAATTTTCTAAACATAACAAGCTAAAACAAACCCATTGCTTGTGTGTTGCCATGTTACATAGTTCAAATGCACATATTTTCCCAATATTTCAGCCCAAGTGTTTGGAATATTCCAAATTTACATGTTTTTCATCATTGTTTTCATCGTTACTTATTTCCATCTTCATCTAGAACAAAAGGTAAAAATAACAAAGTACAGTATTAAGATAGCCTATTTAATCTTATTTCTTCATTTTACTAAGCACCTTAAAGTCTATTTGTCTAGCTCAATATATGATAGGCATACATTATACCTGTTTTCATCTAGTACAAAGGGTGAAGATAGTAAGTTTGACTTGATATCCTATGTAGTCTATAAGAGTTAATAAAAAATATACATCATCAACTCATTAAATCTTATCTATTCCCCTAAGTTCTATCAACTTTCAAATATTATATCAATATGGCTGAGACTAATACATAATGGGCTATTTAAAAAGAGTTATATCTTGGTCTCTCAGTTTCGTAATGCATTTAAAATTTTCTATTCTTAGCTAGTATATTCCTCTTCGAAATCAGACAGATTAACATTTCAGGCTGGTAGTCTCACTCGCTTTTCCATTTCAATATCTTAATATTTGTTTAATATTTTAAGAGACAGCCTTCTCTGCAGCAGCTCCCAGATTATGGGATGCTCTCTCTCCCTTTGGAGGTCAGAATGCCCCCCCCCCGCCTTCACTCCTTCCGCCGACCGCTGATGACCCACCTTTTCAGGCAGGCTTTCAACCATCCTAACAGAATCCCTGAGTGCAGTTTTAAAGTTAGGATAATTTATAATATTTTCCTGCATTTGATGATTCAGTTGTATTTTAATTTGTGTATGGTTTCATGGTTTTTAAAAAATATATTTAAATTCTTATATTTTTAATTCTTTTAATATTGTGGGCCCACCTCATTAGGGGGGAAAGACAGCCTATAAAACAAACAAACAAACAAACAAACAAACAAATGTGTGGGCTTTACAGTTTTCTGCAGAAAAAAACTGTGATGCCTCTGTTGTCCTTGGCACTTACATACAGATGTGTTTTCACCATTTGTAGATTGCAAAAGGGCCTTCCTTTCTAATTGGTGCCTGGGAGCTGAGAACAAGTGGAATTAAAAGCAAAGCAAAGTGTTCTGCTTATAAACTGCCCCATACCACTTCAAGTAGTCTCTGGGTGGTTTACAGTTTTTAATTACAGTAATGCAGGCTACACATTGCCTCTCCTGTGAGCTAGGTCCTCATTTTACCGACCTCGGAAGGATAGAAGGCTGAGTCAACCATGAGCCAGCTGCTACCTGGAACTGAACCCCAGGTTGTGAGCACAGTTTTACCTGCAGTATAGGCATTTAACCACTGCGCCACGGGGCTTCTCTCAGTGCGATTATAGAATATTATAGACTAGTGTAAGAAACATAGATGGGAAGCAAGCAAGGGCTTTAGTTGGCATTCTTGGGAGGTTCTCAGATTGACTCACTTTTTGCAAGGCTTACCATTCTTTCCCATTTTGTGTTTGTGACACAGAAAACTTCGCGCCACTCTGGACGAATACACCACCCGGGTAGGACAACAGGCCATCGTTCTCTGCATCTCACCCTCCAAACCCAACCCAGTTTTTAAAGTGTTTGGTGCAGCACCGCTAGAGAATGTGGTAAGTCTTGTGTAACTTGATGGATTGTGTCTGCAGTTGTATAAAGCCTGAAATGAATGTTTCAGATGGGGACAGCCAGAGGAACAGAGGGGATTGGAATCCACTTTGTCATTGGCCTAGAAAGGTCTCTGCATCCCACATCCAGCTGCAGAAGGCATTGGTGACTTGAGTACTGGAACATAAGAAGAGCCATGCTGGATCAGGCCAAAGGCCCATCTAGTCCAGCTTCCTGTATCTCACAGTGGCCCCACCAGATGCGTTTGGGAGCACATGAGACTAGATGTCTGTCTCCTGATACCACTCTCCTGCATCTGGCCCTTGAAGTACCCTGGTTTTAAGCCTGGAGATGACACATCTCCATCATGGTTTGTCACCTGGGATGGACTTTTCCTCCAGGAATCTGTCCAATCCCCTTTTGAAGGCATCCAGGCCAGATGTCATCACCGCCTCCTGTGGCAGGGAGTTCAACCGACAATGCGCTGGGTGAAAAAAGGTTGTTTCTTTTGTCTCTTCTCACTCTCCCAACCCTCAATTTGAGTGGATGTCCCCTAGTTCTGGTATTTTGTGAGAGGGAGGAGAGCTTCCCTCTGTCCACTTTGCTCAGCCCTGCATAGTTTTTTACGCATATCCCCCTCAGGTGCCTTTTTTCCTGACTCCTGGACAGGCTGCAGTTTCCCATCCATGCCAGAGGAAGAACTCGGGAGAGCAGTTTGGGGACTATGATGGCCCAGAATCCCCCAGCCACCATTCTGGGGCTGGGGATTCTGGGAGTTGGAATCCAAAACAAAAATTACACATTATAAGAACATAAGGACCTAAGAAGAGCCATGCTGGATCAGACCAAAGGCCCATCTAGTCCAGCTTCCTGTATCTCACAGTGGCCCCACCAGATGCGTTTGGGAGCACATGAGACTAGATGTCTGTCTCCTGATACCACTCTCCTGCATCTGGCCCTTGAAGTACCCTGGTTTTAAGCCTGGAGATGACACATCTCCATCATGGTTTGTCACCTGGGATGGACTTTTCCTCCAGGAATCTGTCCAATCCCCTTTTGAAGGCATCCAGGCCAGATGTCATCACCGCCTCCTGTGGCAGGGAGTTCAACCGACAATGCGCTGGGTGAAAAAAGGTTTTCTTTTGTCTCTTCTCACTCTCCCAACCCTCAATTTGAGTGGATGTCCCCTAGTTCTGGTATTTTGTGAGAGGGAGGAGAGCTTCCCTCTGTCCACTTTGCTCATGCCCTGCATAGTTTTTTACGCATATCCCCCCTCAGGTGCCTTTTTTCCAGACTCCTGGAAGAGTTAGGCTGCAGTTTCCATCCGGACGATGCCAGGGCGAGAGGAAGAACTCGGGAGAGCAGTTTTGTGGGACTATGATGGCCCAGAATCCCCCAGCCACCATTCTGGGGCTGGGGATTCTGGGAGTTGGAATCCAAAACAAAAATTACACATTATAAGAACATAAGGACCTAAGAAGAGCCATGCTGGATCAGACCAAAGGCCCATCTAGTCCAGCTTCCTGTATCTCACAGTGGCCCCACCAGATGTGTTTGGGAGCACATGAGACTAGATGTCTGTCTCCTGATACCACTCCCCTGCATCTGGCCCTTGAAGTACCCTGGTTTTAAGCCTGGAGATGACACATCTCCATCATGGTTTGTAACCTGTGATGGACTTTTCCTCCAGGAAATCTGTCCAATCCCCTTTTGAAGGCATCCAGGCCAGATGCCATCACCACCTCCTCCTGTGGCAGGGAGTGGCTTCTTCCTTCTTGCCCTGTGGGTCACAACTGAAACACTCCCAGGAGGGATCCATCCAGCCCTTCCTTGGCAGCACCCAAAAAGGAAGAGGCAAAATCTCTCCTAGAAACAAATGTCTGCATTGTACAAATTTACTGGAGTCCCTATACACAGAATCCTCAAGAATGTGGAGAAATTTAACCTTGCTTGTTGCATGTCCCCCCCCCTTAAATAAGATATTTAAAAAGCAGGTCTCTAGTCTGTTAAGGGCTGAAGAAGGATACAACCATAGACTGTATTTGTAGCGTGTGTGCTTGTGTGTTAGAGAAGAGAGAATCTCTAGCACATGAATCGCCGACGTCCAAAGTACGCATCCCCATGGCTGTGCTGGCAAACATGTTGAGCAGGACAAACGCTACAAAATCTACAGGACGGTCAGCTTAGTGGTACAACCAGACAGCCAGACAAGCTTGTCAAGTGTTCGAATTAGTACTTTTCTTCAAGGTAGGTGGTAAAATGAGGAGCACAGAAGACAGGGAAAGTGCTTTAAGGCATGGCCTTTAAACTCAGGGCACGTTTTCAAGAGCCTGTGGGACAGAGGGAGAGCGATTTATGAGTTGATTTTATGAGAATCTTGCATCCCACCTTAGATTCCTTCTGGATCCCTCACCAACCAGATCTCCCAAGCTGAGAACAATTGGTTTTGATTCCTAAAATGCAGTTCTTGGGGGAGAGGGGAGAGGTGATAGTTTTAATTAGAGATGGGCACTTAATGGGGTTTCAACACAATTTGGAGGATCTGGCAAACAAGTGTTGCGTGGGCTCTCGGGGTTCTGCACCCCTCCTCCTCTCATGAGCACCCACTCAGAGGAGGTGGGACAGGGAATCCAGGATGCCTGCACAGCACCTGTGGGCCTGATTCTCCAGACTTTGCCAATCAACTGTAAATCCCCATTGCTAGTTTTAATTTTAAATGTGTTCCAAGTCAGAACTCCTATTCTGAAATAGGAGCACACATTCTAATTCTAGGAGATGATGTCTCTCTCTCTCTCTCTCTCTCTCTCTCTCTCTCTCTCTCTCTCTCTCTCTCTCTCTCTCTCTCTTTCTGTGTGTGTGTGTACACACTCACACACACCACAAACACACACCATCTCCTAGAATGTGAGTGTGTGTGTGTGTGTGTGTGTGTGTGTGTGTGTGTGTGTGTGTGTGTGTGTGTGTGTGTGAATTATTCCCTGTATTGAGTGCAGTAGCTAAAGGCAAGGCGAATGCAATTCTCAGTGTATTAGCACCTTAACAGTAATATCTGAAAATCAGAAACAGCAGAGCAGGTGGAAATGTCACCAAATAAAGGACTATTGGAGTCGGCAGCTCTCTGAACAAGGGGAGTATAGAAAAAATAATAATTTTTTAGCAAGCACACATCGTAAGACATACAGTTGCATGTCTTTTTGAAGAGCGATAGGAATCATGTTGATTTGATTCAAATCCACCCCCAGTTTGGTACAATTCCTTCCTATCTCCAAACTTGTAGAGCTCTTCTTACTGGTACGTTGCCTGCTGTTTCATCATCTCACTTCAATGTGCTTCCAGTGGGCACCCTTTTGGCCCGGTGGGTATTTCCCCCATCTTCACCACCACAGCTGTGGCTTTGTTTACTGCCTTTTCTGTGCTGCACCAGCACCAGGAAAGAAAGCTCCCTCCTCCACCACCCATTACTTAGTATCTTCTTTTCTCCTGCTGCTCTTCACCTTGTTTACCTGAGTCACCCTGATTCCCCACAGGTGCGCAAGTACAAGAGTATGATCTTGGAAGACCTGGAGTCGGCACTGCTGGAGCATGCGCCCGCGCCCCAAGAGATTAACTCTGAGCTGCCACCTCTCACCATCGACGGCATTCCTGTCTCTGTAGATAAAATGACTCAGGTAAGAGAGCAGAAATGATTTTTAAAAATGGGAGGAGGGGGAGGGGAGACAGCGTATTCATTGTTCTACATAGAATCATGGAATAATGGAGTTGGAAGGGGCCTCTAAGACGATTGAGTCCCACCCCCTGCTCAAGGAAGGAATCCAAGTCAAAGGAGGTCAGACAGATACTA
Source organism: Phrynocephalus guinanensis (assembly GCA_037367245.1). Lineage (NCBI taxonomy): Eukaryota > Metazoa > Chordata > Lepidosauria > Squamata > Agamidae > Phrynocephalus > Phrynocephalus guinanensis. The sequence goes on along the minus strand of CM074740.1, from coordinate 106,877,481 downwards.
GTCCAATTTCTTTTTGAGTGCCTGCACTGCTGGAGCTCCCCTCCTCCCCTCCAAGTCATTGGTTCCATTGTTGTACTGCTCTAGTTTTTCCTGACATTCAGCCTGAATCTGGATTATTTTTCTCATGAAGCTTAAGTACTGGCAGGAAGAGCTTGATGCTAGAGATGGGCATTTCATTTCGGAACAGGACTGGTTTGGAAATGAAACATGGCAGCCTAGCTGGCATTCAGAACCGGGAACGAAATCAACCAGTGTCTTACCTTGCTGTAGTTCGCACTGGGCAAAATTCCAACCAGGAAGCAGCCTCTGATGCGTCATCTTTCCCTCTCCCTGGCTCTAGCCAATCAGACCAGGAGGTGGGTGATGCATGTTCTTGCACAGCTCCTGATTGGCCGGCACCAGGGAGAGGGAAAGATGATGCATCGGAGACTACTTTCTGGTTTGAATTTCGCCCAGCGCCAGCTACAGGAAGGTAAGACAGTGGTTGATTTTGTTCCGGAAGATGACTCCCAGTTCCGAATGCCAGCTATGCTGCCATGTTTCATTTCAGACCCAGTCCCCTTCCAAAATGAAACGGCCATTGCTACTTGATTCTCATGACTGTAGAATGATGTGGTAGATCTCATCATTTCCTTCCGCACTGCCTTGTAAGGTCACCACAAAGGAATCTGGCCTTTGGGCTGCAAGAGCTTCCCTGCTTTAGGGTTGGTGGTTCTGAGATGGATATATTATTGAGCTTTGGGAATGGGCATCTGGATAGATATAGAAGCACGTTTTGTACTCATGCTGATCATTTACAAGATTGAACCGGGATGCCAACCTCCGTGTGTCTAAGAGGCTTTTTACGATGCCGATTTGGGGGGCCTAGAGGTGCGACCATGGCATGTTGCTTGGAAGGTTGTCGTCCCCCTCTTCTGCTCCTTGATCGCATCCTTGTGGTGAGAGTGCAGCCAAAAGAGTTGTTAAAATAAAAGCCCTGGAGCATCGGCTCTAGCCAGCACAGCCAGTGGTGAGGCATGCTCGGAGTTGCGATCCAACCCCTCCTCTGTGATAGAGAGTCCTCAATGAGGCTCTTCCGTGCTCCGCAGGGCATCTTAGGCTTCGCTTGGCTGACATGCTTTGGCTCAGGTGTTTGGGCAGGAGAGACCCCGAGGAGGCGAGGACGGCTGTTCTTGTTATGCCGATGATTACACGGATCCGGGCCTCAGAGCAGTCCGAGATGCTCCTGCTTTGCTCTGGCTGATTGCCTCCCTGGAGGCTCTGATGCCCTTAATAAGTGTGCTTGCTCTGGAGAAACTGCTAATTAACCCACCGGGGAATGGGAAGGAGAAAATGGGACCCTTTCCATCCAAGGTGAAACTCAGCCACTCCTGGAACCTGCATCCCAGCTCTCCTGACTGCCCATGGTGCTGTCTTCTCTCCCTCCGGTTCTCCTTGGAAGGCAAGCTAGGGAGATATGTCTGTGAAGATTCTCAGTCATCCAGGTGGGTTTATCGGGAAGTTAAGTCATGGCAACGGGAGTTCTTTTTTTCTTGAGAGATTGAAACGTTTCGCTGCTCATCCAAACTAGCTTCGTCTGACTGGCGAAGCCGTTTGGATGAGCAGCGAAACATTTCAATCTCTCAAGAAAAAAGAAGACCGGTTGCCATGACTCAACTTCCAGGCAAGCTAGAAAGGCGATGCCAAGGTCAGCACCAGGATCTTCTGGGCAGGGCCTGCAGCAAAGGCAGAGAATAAACTTTGGAAAAGGGACATCTTGGACTGCAGCTCTGGTCATGGCAGAGTGGGGCCCTGCTGGAGGAGGAGGAGGAGGAGGAGGAGGAGGAAGGGCTCAGAACCACGCAACACCGCTTGGAGTGGCAGACGAACTGCCGAACCAGCGATTGGTGCTCATTTCTAATCCCAGGGAAGGCCTCTGCTGTTGTAAGGCAACCTCATAGCGTTTGCATGACCTCCCAAGAACTGTGGAATGTGCGGGACCCAGAGCACGGATCCTGCTTCAGGAAGGCCAAAGTCTGGTGGCTGATCCACACAATCCAAAAGGGCTTGTTGAGTCGACACTTGCAGAGAAGAAGAAGAAGAAGAAATAAAGCATTGGTTCAGCTGTCTCTGGGACTGACTGTTGGGTTTATTCCAGTGGGCCTTGCTTCTGAGTGACATGGGAATGAACCACCCCGATGATGGGGCTCCCTCCATCCTGGTCGACCGGCAACTTCCCCTAATAGCAGAGCCAACCTTCTAGCTCAGGCATATCCAAACTTAGGCCCTCCAGATGTTTTGGACTGCAACTCCCACAGTCCTTTGCCATTGGCAGTCTAAGCTTAGAATTCTGGGAGCTGTGGTCCAAAACATCAGGAGGGCCGAAGTTTGGACATGCCTGTTCTATCTCACAAGTGTGCCTATTCCTGATGCTGAAGGAGGCTTCCAAGACAGAGAAGACACCGGTTCCCTTGATGATGTGCCAACAACCTCCATCACCACCAGTGGTGGATACCATCTCTCTCTGTGTGTGTTCATTCTGTGACCGGAATCCATTTCACATCTGAGCCTCATCCATGCTTTACACTCCAGACTGACCTGTTTGCAGCATTGCAAGAAAAGAGCTGGCAGTAGAGATGGGCATTTTGTTTCGGGAGGGGACTGGTTCCAAAAGTAAACGTGCCAGCACAGCTGGCGCTCGGAACCCAGTCCCACCCTCCGGAACAAAATCAACCACTTACCTTGCTTTACCTCACACTGGTCGAAACGCCAACCAGGAAGCAGCCTCCGATGCATCATCTTTCCCTCTCCCTGGTTCTGGCCAATCAGGAGCTCTGCAAGGACATGCATTATCCCGCCTCCCTGTCTGATTGGCCAGCGCCAGAGAGAGTGAAAGATGATGCATTGGAGGCTGCTTCCTGGTTGGAATTTCACCTACCACAAACTACAGCAAGGTAAGACAGTGGTTGATTTTGTTCCGGAGGGGGTGGGGACTGGGTTTCGAGCGCCAGCTGTGCTGGCATGTTTCGTTTCGGAACCAGTCCCCTTCCGAAACGAAACACCCATCTCTAGCTGAAAGCTAATATAAATTGGACTTCTGGGACACCTCAAAGTTCTTAATTTAGAGCATATCCAGACCCAGTGGATGGACACAGTGGACAGCTTTGGAAAACCCTGCAACAAACAGTGTGTCCCTTGAGGCCACATCCAGGTTTTAGAAGCCCCCTTACACGAATCTTTTCGTGGCCAACGTCCTCTCTCTCAGCAGTTCTCAAACCGGGATGCCCAGATGTCTCCTGTTCCCCTTGACTGGCCTGCTTATGTGTTTCCCCCACTTTTGGATAAAAGGCAAAACTGAAACGTGGTTTGAAAATAAAGCATGCAAAGGAAGCGTTTTCATTCAAAGCAAGCATATTTGCATACATTTGGGCAATTGGCACAATTTAGATCAGCCCTGTTTTTAAAAAGGCAGAAGCAGGTCTCGGTGTTTACATATTCAGCAGATGAGGCAGGAAGAGGTTCAGGGCACTGACCTGATGCACCCGTCCAGGTGGGTAGACCACTACCTTTTCTCTTCCCTCCGGGCTGCCCTTCAAAGGAACATGGCGGTCGAATTCTTGCAGCCTCACTAGGTGGTACTATTGAGCTGTTTGCAATAGTTGCTGTAATCGTTCACTGAAGGCACACATAAGTCTCCCGGGAAAGAGCGCCAGCCTCATCTGGTGTTTATGATAAGGACAGAGAAACCACTTCACATTTCTAGGAAAAAAGGGGGATAATTTGAAGCACCATTAAGACTTAACAGGTTTACTTTAGGGTGAGCTTCATAAATTCCACAGAAATCGTTTAAGGTGCCACTACCTTTCTCTTATCATGTTCCTATCTATGCCGAAACGCACTCAAACAGACACCTCGTTGAAAGTCGTTCCAGTTTCAAAGGTTTTCATACAGTCCCTTAAGGAAGATACAACAACTCCTGGAAAAAATGTCTTCAGGGTAGAAAGAAAAAATGCAGGATCACATAAAGCACCAGGAAGCAAAGTGTTCTTCTGATAAACCACCCATAGCACTTTAACCATTCACCTCCTTCAGGGATAGACATGTCCCAGTAAACTGATTTCAGTTTGCATATTCAATACTGAAAGAGTTAAAGCACTTTGTGGGCACATTACACGCTACACATTATGCCCCCATCCCCCCCCCAAAAAAAACCCTCCAAACCCTAGGACAGTGATGGCGAACCTTTTAGAGACCGAGTGCCCAAACTGCAATTCAAAACCCACTAATTTATTTGCAAAGTGCTTTTTAACATGTATCAGGTAACTATGTGATGCTGGGTGCCCACAGAAAGGGTAAGTGCAACCTGGCACCCATTCCATAGGTTCGCCATCAGGGATAAATTAACAGGCTGAGGAGCTGGCCAAGTTATGATCAAACCCAGGTCATAAGCAGAGTTTTCACTGCAGTACTCAAACAGACGCCTCGTTGAAAGCCATTCCAGTTTCGAGGGTTTTCTTACAGTCCCTTATTTTTATTTATTTATTTTGAATAAAAAAAGGACCAAGGTGGCTTACAATAATGAGGGACAATATACAGACCAGAAGATTTAAGACATACAGTGGACCCTTGTATAACAAACAGCTTGTATAACATAAAAATTGTACAACATAAAAAATTCCAGAGATAGGGGGAAATTTGCTTAACAGAATCGCCTATGGGGCAAATCTGTACAACATAAAAATGGGATCACTCCATTTTCAATGGGGGGAATTTGTATGAGGAAAATGTGCTTAACATAATTTCATTTGGATGCGAATTTTAAGGTGTAACCAAAGAACAGAAAATTGTAGAACATTAAAAGGTAACATTAAAGCTACAAGATACAACAACTCCTTGAAAAAATGTCTTCAGGGTAGAAGGAAAAAAATGCAGGATCACATAAAGCATCAGGAAGCAAAGTATTCTTCTGATAACAACACTTGGGGGAAAGACATGTTCCAGTAAACTGATTTCTATTTGCATATCCAATACTGAAAGAGTTAATTCACTTTGTGGGCAGTTTACAGTGTAATTATGCAGGCTACACATTATGCTCCCATCCCCCCCCAAAAAAAAAACACCTCCAAACCCTAGGAACTCAATGTACTGAAGGCTGAGTCATCCTTGAGCTGGGTGCCTAAATCTGCTATGATCAAACTCAGGTCATGAGCAGAGTTTCCACTGCAGTACTGCAGTTTAACCACTGGGCCAGAAGGTTGCCACTTTCAGAAAAGTCTGTGAAGGGCACATTGGTTGACGAAACTAGTTGGAAGTTAAAAAATGGGAATTGAAATTTATAAAATTTATTTATTTATTTATTTATTTATTTATATTTATATGCCACCCCCTTAGTGCAAACTGCACTACCTGGTGCAGTAATTTGCATCTAAAGCTATGCGGCCATGTTGAGTTTTTGACAGGCTGCTGCAAGAGGCAGATGGGTGTTGACGCAGGGGAGTGGGATCGGGAGACAGATACCGAGTCTCTTGCCCTCCCAGAGGCATCTGGTGGGGCCCCTGTGAGATACAGGAAGCTGGACTAGATGGGCCTCTGGCCTGATCCAGCAGGGCTCTTCTTAGGTTCTTAGGTTCTTATGTTAATCCTATCTATTCTCCTTTATCACAAGCATTGTCAGACTGTAATAAGTATTACATGCAGTGGTTTGCATAGCATTTGAAAACCAAGGCTTTGTATCATGCAGGGCACGAGTAAAGTGATTACCCTGGGCTAGGGGACATCCACTCAAACTGAGGGCTGGGAGAGTAAGAACTATTTTTTTTAAGCATGTTGTTAGTCTGTGGAACTCCCTGTCACAGGAGGCGGTGATGGCATCTGTCCTGGATGCCTTCAAAAGGGGATTGGACTGAATCCTGGAGGAAAAGTCCATCACAGGTGACAAACCATGAGGGAGATGTGTAATCTCCAGGCTTAAAACCGGGGTACTTCACAGGCCAGATGCAGGGGAGTGGTATCAGGAGACAGAGATCGAGTCTCATGCGCTCCCAGAGGCATCTGGTGGGGCCACTGTGAGATACAGGAAGCTGGACTAGATGGGCCGTTGGCCTGATCCAGCATGGCTCTTCTTAGGTTCTTATGACGCAGAATCTCCAGCTGAGTTGCAAATGGGTTTTGGTGCCATTGGGTGCCACAGACAACTGGTGCTTTCTCTTCACCACCCAAAGTGAAGTGTGCAAGTGCAATTGTAGGTGCTTAGCTGGCGTGTACAGAGAACCATGCATAAAGCTGGTGGCTGAGGGCCATTTCTTGATCTGCAAGTATTTCAATTCCCCTGCTGTTGATCTGCTTGTTCTTCTTCGAGACGTCTGTGTGTTCACACTGAGGGTTTTACTGCGCCTGCGCAATGGTCACCGGCATGTATCAAGCTTGTGGCCGTTAGGACCTCCCCTTCTCTCTGCGCATGCTCCTCCTTTCCCGCGCTAGCGTGCTCAGTTCCATTTTTTCCGCCGCTGTGGTCGGTCACCGATTCTTAGCTCCTGCGGGAAAAGGAAATATTAAACTTTCAAACTACTTATTCTTCACCCGATTCCCTCGGGAATCATTTCCCAACCCCTTTAGGGGTTTTTTCCTTCTCTTTCTGGACCTCCTCTTCTGTCTTCAACGACGGTTGGTGAGTCTCCGCCCACCCCCCTCGACCCGGGCGCCATTTTATGGCCTCCGGAGCCCCTTTCAAGAGGTGCTCCAACTGCACAAACAAAATCCCCCTTAAGGACAGCCACAGTTTGTGCCTCTACTGCCTCGGCGAGGGACATCAACCTAACCAGTGTGCCCACTGTAAGAAACTAACTAGGGCAGCACTTAAACACCGCCAGGGACGCCTTCGTGCCTACCTTTGGGAACAATCCCTTGCTCCCATGGAATCCCAATCGGGAAAAACCAACACCTCTCCAGGCACAAGCCGTCCCCTGAAAACAAAGGCCTCGACAAAGGCCCCTCCACTATCACCCCACGCTTCGGCTCCGCCAAAGACTAAAACTAAGACCAAAAAGGCGACAACCCCCTCCTCTAAATCCACGGCTCTCTCCACCAGCCCAGCTCCTTCAACCTCGGCCGCTCTCGCCGCTGCGTTGGGGCACCATGCAGAGGAAGATCTCCCCTCTGCCCAAATGCCGGTTCTCTCACCTAGGTGCACCCATTCCTCTAACTGGGGAGAGGACTCTCATGACCGGTCAGCTATGGCAGAATCTGTCGGTAGCTCTGGGCGTTCTAAACGCGCCATGACCGACGCCAAGGCGGACCGCCCGACTCATCAACCCAAATCTTCTAAATCTTCAAAATCGTCTAAGTCTGCTTTCGACGTCGACGGAACCTCCGATGCCGACGAACCTGTCGATGTCGCCCTCAAACTGCCTGCTAAGGACAATAGAGTCCGCCCTCAACACGTCGAGGACCATAGATCCCCGACGCCTCAACTCCGCTGACGTCACACCACCCGCTCAACGTCGCCAGCATCTCCACCACGGCGCCGGCAGCGGACTGATGATGAGTCTTATCAGGGAAGGGCACGTGAACACCACCATGCCCCTGATCCTCCCCGACGTCTGGCTCAGAGGGATGAACACTCTCCATCCCCTCGACGTCGAGGCGACGGATATTCCACCAAACCTCGAGGTGATCATGACGTCGATGATGCCCCACGACGCCGATGTTGCCACCATGCTAGCCGCTCTCCGAACTACACTCGATTCTCTTTCTCCACGACGAGACTCTCCACCCCGACGCCAAGACTCTCCACCTCGACGTCGACACTCCCCGCCCTGACGCCGAGATTCTCCACCTCGACGGCGCGATCCCCCGGCCCGACGCCGAGAATCCCCTCAAAGGCAAGAAGACTTGCCCCATCGCCGCCGAGACTCTCCCCAACATGGAGACCCTCCTCGGCGCCGACAATCACCTAGGCGCCGAGAATCACCTGCTTCACGCCGTAGCCCACCAACGCCTAGGCGTGACCCAGATGTCTACCACACCGGACGCTCGAAGGACTGGGGCCATGAGCCGACGTCGACTGCTTCACGGCACGTTGACTTTTGCAATACTGATACTCTGCCCCCTCCTCGACGGGGATACAAATACATCCAAGTCCCCGTCTCCCCTACAAGAGAAGGGGAGCCATCTCCCGCTCCCCGGCGTCGCTCACCTCCGCCTCATTCTCCACATAAGAGGCAGCGCACTATACAAGACGCTGAACAACCTCCCACCGTCGACCACAGGGGACGCCACTCTAACTCCCCCACCTCGATGGATGAAGCATTGCCAGACCCCTCTGATTACGAGGAAGATGAATGGCTGCTCGGAAATGACTTACTTAAAATCTGATGTGGCTGACACGCAACCACCCTCACCAGCGGAGGATATGAAACTCTACTCTCAGGCAATCCACAAGATTGCAAAAGTCATGGACCTCCAACTTCAGCAGGACGAGGAAGCTGAATCCTGTAGGTTCTTTGGACACCTGAACAAAAATCAGACGCCTCCTCTCCGACTGGCGTTTATACCTTTCCTCCTCAAACGCATCAAGGAGCCGTGGGCGACCCCCTCTTCCATCCCTCTTATGTCACGGAGAGTCGACAACATGTATAAAACACGGCGAGGGCACCGCATTCCTTGACAAACATCCCCTTCCCAACTCTGTAATTGTTGAAAAATAGAGCGAAAGGGAAGTCTGCCGCTGCCCCCAGTAACAAGGAAGGGCGTAAGCTCGACCTTATTGGCCGACGCCATTATTCCCTCGCCTCCTTTTCCCTTCGTACCTCCAATTACCTCTGCGTGATGGAAGCTTACACTAGGCACCTGCTCTCAGAGATTCTGCCTGTGATAAACACTGTACCAGAAGACCAGAAGGCCAAACTACTCGCCTTTCATTCAGAAATTATGTCCCTTGTGGACTATGAGACTATCGCAGCCAGAAACATCGCAGACGCTGCCTCCAAACAGCTAGTTACTTCTATCCACCTTCGCAGGCATGCCTGGCTCAGGACCACCAATATCACGGACGACGCCCGCAACAGAATCGAAGACTCCCCTTTCGATGGAGAAGGGCTATTTGCTTACACCACTGACCAGGGGATAGACAACCTCATCAAGATGAGAAAGAACGCCAAATCTATTTCTAACCCTCAATATCATTCTCATCAGCCTTACCGGAGACAGCAGTCGTCCTGGCAACGTACTACCCAGGGCTCTGCACAGAGACAACATCCTAGACCGCGCTCATCTTACAACTATCCTACAAGCCCCAACCTCAGAAGCAACGCCCGCAACAACCAAGCAGGCGTTTCGAACACAAGGGCAAACAGAACCTTTGACAGCCCACTCCTGCCTTGCCCGCATCCCCCAGACGTCAGACTGCAACCCTTTCTTCACAGGTGGCGTCAAATCACCTCGGATTCCTGGGTCCTCACCATCGTCGAATTGGGGTATGCGATAGAGTTCCACTCTATGCCTCCTTTGGGACAAGTAATAACCACTGCACCAACTCCACCCCTGCAAGAGGAAGTCAACACTCTTCTCAACAAACAAGCCATCGAACTCGTTGCCGTCACGGACACCTTCGGCTTCTATTCCACATATTTTACTGTCCCAAAAAAGGACGGTGGATTGCGCCCCCATTCTCGACCTAAGGGATCTCAACACGTTCATCACTCACACCAAATTCAGGATGACCACCTTAGAAAATTTCTTCCACTCCTCCACCTCGGAGACTGGTTTGCAGTCGTCGACCTCCAGGATGCGTATTTCCATCTCACTATTCGCAAGGCCAGGAAGTACCTCAGGTTCAAAAATCGGACATCACACCTATCAGTTCAAGGCCCTACCATTCGGCCTTTCAACAGCCCCAAGAGTGTTCACGAAATGCCTCGCTCCAGTAGCTTTTCCTACGTCTGCAAGGGGTGAAAGTATTTCCTTACCTAGACGACTGGCTGGTGGTCTCCCCCTCCAGAGAACAAGCCACTCGAGACATTGTGTTCACCGTACACACTCTCATCTCTTTGGGCTTCAACATCAACGACAACAAATCTTCGCTCCACCCGCAACAAGTAGTCAGCTATATCGGAGCAGTGTTGGACTCCGTCCAAGGGAGAGCCTTCCTCCCGGAGGAACGCAAACTCAAGATCCAACGGGCGGTTCAGTCCCTTCAATCCAGACCTGCGATCCCGGCCAGGCGGATCCAACACCTACTCGGCCTCATGGCTTCCAAAACATCCATACTCACTCATGCCCGTCTCCGATGTCCACTCTAGTCGTGCTTCCTTTCGACCCTCTGCACGACCCACCCACCAAAAACATCACTATCCCTCCAGAGATCCACCGCAATCTTCATTGGTGGCAGGCTACCACTCACCTAAACGAGGGACGGCCCTTCACACCACGTCCAGTCTCCAAGACGATAACAACGGACGCGAGCCTGACGGGCTGGGGAGCCCACTGCGATCATCTCCACACTCATGGCACCTGGAACAGCAAAGAAAGAACAATGCACATAAATTTCCTAGAACTCCTAGGAATTTTCAAAGCACTGCGATCCTTCGAACCCCTGCTACTCCACCAGACTGTCCAAATAACAACGGACAACACCACAGCGCTGTGGTACATCAACAAACAAGGAGGGACTCACTCCAGAAGCCTCCTTCTCCTAACCATTCGCCTGTGGAACTGGTGTGCCAAACGGAATATATTCCCGGTGGCGATCCACATTTCGTCGGAAAACAACCAACGAGCGGACCGGCTCAGCCGACTCACCACAAACGCTCACGAATGGAATCTCCTCGACGAAATCTACGAGAGGCTATGCACCCTGTGGAGCAGACCCTGCATCGACCTGTTCGCCACACCGGACAACGCCAAATGCCCTCTCTATTGCACCAGAGCCGGGCACGGACAGAGCTCCCTGGGGGACGCCTTTGCGATCAAGTGGCATCTGTCTCTCCTATACGCCTACCCGCCGATTCCGCTAATTCAGAAGACCGTGGTCAAAGCTCACATGGACTCAGCCAACATGATTCTCATAACACCATTTTGGCCCCGACAGCCATGGTTTGCCACACTCTCAACGATGGCAACCGACTTCCGCCACCTACCGGAATGCCCAGACCTCATCTCTCAGGGCAACGGGTCTATTCTCCATCCAGACCTCCACTCTCTCCACCTCACGGCTTGGAGAATCCTCTTACACTAGAACGTGTCATGACCAATATACGGAGGCCGTCTACGACAGCCCTCTACTCCTACAAATGGAAAGCTTTTCTCCACTTCTCAAGAACCAACGACTTACCCTCCTCGCCCACCAATATTGACACCGTTCTCCAATTCTTGCTCCACCTCTCCAATAGAGGACTCTCTATTTCACCCTGAGAGTTTACGTTGCTGCCATCGTCGCACATCAGCCGCCACTTTCTGATGCGGCTAAATTATTCCAACATCAGGACCTTAAACGCTTCCTCAGAGGCCTTCGGAATGTCCGTCCCTCCTTCAGGCCGCCTGTTCCTCAATGGTCCCTCACACTTGTTCTACGGACCCTCACTAAGCCACCCTTCGAGCCTTTGCCTCGGTGCCACTATATATCCTTTCACTGAAGACATCCTTCCTGGTGGCTATTACTTCCGCGAGGCGCGCATCGGAACTCGCCGCCCTCCGAATTGACCTGCCATTCCTTCAATTCCACCCCATGAAGGTTACCCTCTTTCCGGACATTTCCTTCCTTCCGAAGGTTGCTTCCAAGTTCCACCTCAGTCAACCACTGATTCTACCCACCTGAACCATCCTCGGACATTGAGAAATCTCTCCACACCCTAGATGTCAGGAGAGCTCTTCTGTACTACCTGTCCAGGACTAAAGACATCAGAAAGTCTAAACGACTTTTCATCCGGCCATCTAATCCCCGAGCGGGTATCCCTGTGTGCTCCCAAACCATCTCCAAATGGATCTCCTCCACCATTCGACTGGCGTATGAAACGGCCTCAATGCCGTTACCGTCCGTGCCGAGGGGACACTTGCTAGGGCCGTTGCCTCCTCAACGGCCTTTTTGAGGGGAGTAGCCATAGGCGACATATGTAAGGCGGCTACCTGGTCCAATCCGTCCACGTTTATCTCCCACTATCGTCTGGACACCAGGGCCAGGTCTGATGCCGTCTTTGGACGGGCCATTCTTTCTACTTCTTTATAGTGACGGCCCTCCACCGGTAAGTGAGCTGGTTACTCACCCTCAGTGTGAACACACAGACGTCTCGAAGAAGAAATGGAAGTTACCTACCTGTAACTTTAGTTCTTCGAGATCTCGTCTGTGTATTCACACGTCCCACCCTCCTCCCCTCTATCCGTCACTCTCTCTTTTTGTCTTCCAGCGGCGGATAGCTGGGGAACTGAGCACGCTAGCGCGGGAAAGGAGGAGCATGCGCAGAGAGAAGGGGAGGTCCTAACGGCCACAAGCTTGATACATGCCGGTGACCACTGCGCAGGCGCAGTAAAACCCTCAGTGTGAATACACAGACGTGATCTCGAAGAACTAAAGTTACAGGTAGGTAACTTCCATTTATGACATTTTCTGGAGTCCAGAAAGGGTGCTTTTACATGACCCCTAAGATCTGCTGGCCACTTAAATTCGGAACACAGCTCTTCCTGTGTTCCCACCCCCTCCGCACTTCCTTGCTCCTGTCTGCGTGAGGGGAGGGAGAAAAAAAGGGAGAAAAGAATGCAGGCTCACCTCCGTCTGCCGGTGGAAGCCGCCCCGAGCCCTGTCGTCGTCCTGTTTCCTGACTCTTAAAGGGGAGGCAGGGACAAAAAAAAAAAAACAAGGCGAGGAGAGCCCGGCACTCATTGCTTTACATCCGCAGCAGAAATTTTTCACCCTCGGAGACCAGGTACTTTTAAAATGCACTGGGACGCGCTTAGGTGGGCGTGGTCGCACTTAATTTTCTTTAAAGTCCGGAGCTGGTGGGAAAACGATTTTAAGCTCTGCATCTGGGAGCCCTTTGCCTCGGATTTTAGGAGTCGTGTAAAAGCGCTCAAAGTTATTCCCAGTTTTGAGAAGTTTCTGCTTGCCAGACCAACAGATCTGCCAGGTCTTGGTGTCGGTCAAGTGGTTTTTCAAACATGGGATTGTAAGCAAATCTCTGTTTTGCAGATGACATCTGAGAGGACAGTTTTTAATATATAATCACTGAATGAAACATCCTGCTGCCTTATTCCATGGCTGTCACCAGTTACTGAGGACAGAGGCAAAGTGTACTCCAAAACCCTGAAGATAAGGAATATGGGGATCTCAGGATAGAAAAGGACCATTCGCCTCGGAAGGATCCGAAAATTAAACCAAGTCCAATTGAAATCAAGTTTAAATCAGATTAAAACAGTCCCATCGTAGTATGTTTAGGTTCAGAGCCAAGTACAAGCTCCTATTAAATCTGTTACTTGGAGAAAATCACTTTGCATCTGCGATTTCTGTAGTTTCGAGAGCTTTTCATTAATGCAGTGCAACCTATTAATTTTTATAAAAAAATGTGATATTTGAATGGTGGTCAGGAAAATGGAAAATAAAAAGTTAGAAGCTACAGCTGCCAGAAGAACCTAACCAGCATGGCCATTTTGGGAGCTGTTAATTTAAAGAAAGGAGGAGCGGGAGGAGATCCCATAATACTCAGCAGGCTCCTTTTGCAGCTTGCAGCTTGGATGTAGCCTTCGTTTAAAAAGCAGAAGTGGGCTGCTTTTTGGATCACAGAATTGCAGTAGTTACGTTCCAAAGTAATGTAATGAATGGGAGCCAAGGTACCTGGCATTATAAGCAATGTCTTCTAGTTACTTTTTAAAGTTATATTTTAAGGTAATGTTGGAAAGCATCTTGCCATAAATGAGCCTTTTCACACGACCCCTAAGATCCGCTGGCCACTTAAATTCGGACCAGAGATCTTGGGGGTTAGTTGCTCTTCCTGTGTTCCCACCCCCTCCGCACTTCCTTGCTCTTGTCTCCGTGAGGGGAGGGAGAAAAAAAGAGAGGAAAAAATGCAGGCTCACCTCCGTTTGCTGGTCCAAGCCTCCCCCAGCCCCGTCGTCGTCCTGATTCCTTCTCTTAAAGGGGCGGGAGGCAAAAAACAACAACAAACAGAAGCGAGGAGAGCCGGGCACTCACTCCTTTACATCCAATTCAGGGATTTCACCCCTGGAGAGCAGGTACTTGAAAAGTGCGCTGGGACGCGCTTAGGTGGGCGTGGTTGCACTTAATTATCTGTAAACTCCGGAGCTGGTGGGGAAACAATTTTAAGCTCCGGAGCTGGCAGCCATTTGCCGCGGAGTTTAGGGGTCGTGTGAAAAGGCCCAATGTTTCAAGTCTTATGTCAATCTTTTTTTCAATCCTAAAGCGTGTGGATGTTGTTAGGTTGGGTTTTTGTTTGTTTTTGTTTTTGAGTAATGGAAAAAGTAACAGTGAAGGGATGGGCAATGCAACAAGTAACTATTGAGTTAGACTAAGGCCCCAGAATCTATAGGTGATCCATTCCAAGGCCACTCACCCCTATGCCAAAAAATTCAAAAGTATCAAATGCTATACATTGCACGGTCTCTGTCTCCCTCTAGTGTTCAGTTCTGGTAAACACACCCTGGAAATATGCGTTTCTGGGAGGTTTTATTTAATATTTTTCCTGGAACAGATATTGGTGGATACTGATGTGTTTCTCAAACACAGTGGCAAGTCATGACAAAGAAATATTAAGTCTTGAAAGTGAACTGCTTTTTGAAGGAAGCTTCCTGAGCTCTGCTAGCGTTCGAGTTTTGCCCTAATCTTCCCTTTCCTCCCTTCCACAGGCACAGCTGCGGGCCTTCATCCCGGAAATGCTGAAATATTCGACGGGTCGGGGCAAGCCAGGTTGGGGAAAGGAGAGCTGCAAGCCCGTCTGGTGGCCCGAAGACATCCCATGGGCCAACGTGCGCAGCGACGTTCGGACGGAGGAGCAGAAGCAGAGGGTGTGTGTTGAAGGCCCCCTTGCTTCTGCAGAGGGCTCGTCCTTGGTATGGCCATGGGAGAGGCTGGGCGTATAGATCTCTCTTGGGGACTTGGTTAGGTGGTGGTGGCGGCGGCGGTGGCGGCCAATGGCACGGAGCAGGTAAGCACACCAGAGATTCTAGAACTGAAATGAGCATTTGAGAAGTATTTGAAGAGGGCTCCCCTCCGTCTCTTTCCTCCAGGCTAAGCATCCCCGTTTCTTTCCGTTTTCCCTCCTATCGCTTGTTTTCCAGACCCCTCATCGTTCTTGATGGCCTTTCTTTGAGCTTGCTGCAGTTTGCCAGCATCTTTCTTGAAGTCCCCTGGTAGATGGTGGGAAGGCTGTAGGTGTAGTAGAACTTGACTTCATCAAGTTATAAAATCATACACAGTATGGACAAAGTAGAGAAGGAAAAGCTCTTTTCCCTATCGCACAACACTAGAAATAGGGGGCACTCCATGAAACTTTTGGGTGCTAGATCTCAAACAAAGAAGAGAAAGTCCTTTTTTCACCCAGAGAGGATCCCTGGTCTGTGGAACTCCCTTCCAGAAGAAGTGGTAACAGCTGTCAGCCTTGTCAGCTTTAAGAAAGGATTAGACAAGTTCATGAAGAACAAGGGTATCAGTGGCTATCATTGTGGATGCCTAAGGACAACCTCCGGGTTGGAGAGAGAGGCAGGAGATCTCTCAATATTGCCATTTGTGGGGAATCGTAAGCAGGTGAAGACATCTGCTGGGGAGTACCCTGAAGCAAATGGGGAGCCACTGTGTGAGACCAAATGCTGGACTGGATGGGCTGTGGCCTGTTCCGGCGAGGCTGTTCTTATCTTCTTAAAGCATTCAACAAAGTGCCTCATGATATTCTGATGATCTGGGATCTCTCTCTCTCTCTCTCTCTCTCTCTCTCTCTCTCTCTCTCTCTGTGCATCTTATCTACCTATGCTTTCAAGAGAATGCTCAGTTCACCTCTCTGTTCCAGGGTGAGATCAAGCTCCGTGTCTCGGCAGGGGCCAACCAGGTGCCCCGCTATTTCTCAAATGGTATCTTCTGGCAGAGATTACTTCGAGCCCATTTAAAAGGCGATGCATTCAGGAAGTGCTCGGGGGACGCGTGCCATTAATGTGGAAAGGCTAAAACATTTGGGGCTGTTTAGTCTGGAAAAAAGGCGCTTGAGGGGGGATATGATTGAGACGTACAAAATAATGCAGGGCATGAGTCAAGTGGATAGAGGGATGCTCTTCCCCCTCTCACAAAATACCAGAACTAGGGGACATCCACTCAAAGTGAGGGCTGGGAGAGTGAGAACAGAGAAAAGAAAATATTTTTTCACCCAGTGTGTTGTTAGTCTGTGGCACTCCCTGCCACAGGATGTGGTGATGGCATCTGGCCTGGATGCCTTCAAAAGGGGATTGGACAGATTCCTGGATGAAAAGTCCATCACAGGTTACAAACCATGAGGGAGATGTGTAATCTCCAGGCTTAAAACCAGGGTACTTCAAGGGCCAGATGCAGGGGAGTGGCATCAGGAGACAGATCTAGTCTCGTGCGCTCCCAGACGCATCTGGTGGGGCCACTGTGAGATACAGGAAGCTGGACTAGATGGGCCTTTGGCCTGATCCAGCACGGCTCTTCTTATGTTCTTATGTTCTTATGTTGGGCAGAGGAGAGGCCGGACGACCCTCTTTTGCAAATCTGTTCCATGTATTTTACGACATTATTTACCTGATTGTGCATCTCCACCAGTTTCGATGGTGGAATTCAGCTTTTCACAGAGGGGAAGTCTAGAGAGCTCACCAGTTCTCTCTGTGTGTTTGAGGATTCATCATGTGGCAAATAATCGCATCCCTCGGCTTTTCTCAGCACGGCGGTCTTCTAGATGTATTGAACTATAATTCCCATTGTCCCCCACCAGCAGGCCAATGCCCAGGCCTCTTGGGGAATAGTTGTTGCCACCCAGGTGTTAACACACAGGCATGCAATAGTCTGTGTCTCCTAATGTTCTTAAGTAAAGCTGTGTTGTCCAACCTGAATCTCCCATACCTTGTCTCTGAAAAGGGTCTTCCATCAACAGAAACACACAAGGGTTTCCCTGTTTTTCTGCTTTGTACCTGAATTCAGAAACTAATTTGCTTCTTCTCTGCCCAGGCGACTAACTAATTCTGGCCCTTGGACTGGGCTGACTGGCTTAATAGCTGGAAATAAACTCTATTTTAAAATCTCTTTGTCTCGTAAAACTCCGCCTTTCCTTACAAAGCGAATCAGGTTTCAATAGCTTGCATCATCTGGAACAACGCTAAAATAATATCAAAGCCATTGTCAATGCAAACACAAAAGCAGCAGAGTAGATTTGCATTTTTTAAAAGAGCAAATAAAAAAGATTTTGTCCAGGACTTAAAACTCACCAAATTGGGCTGCAGCTGACCCTTTCCCTGGTTGGATATTCGTGTTTTAAGGCACCACAGCTGCCAAGGGCCTGTCCTGGATAGAAACGTAGGCCTGATGGTGAGGGTAAGCTTACTCATTCATGTGGATCCCAAGAGACCTGTAGACCTCCAGGCCCATGTAGTGTGTTAAAATTTATGACTTTGGGTATTCTAATAATGGTTGCCTCAACAGAACAATAGCGTCTAGAATCAAGGGAAGTGATAGTGCCACTCTATTCTGCTCTGGTGAGAGCCCACCTGGAGTCCTGTGTCCAGTTCTGTGCACCACAATTTAAAAAGGATGTTGACAGCCTCGAGCGGGTGCAGAGGAGGGCGACCAGGATGGTTGAAGGTCTGGAAGAAATGTCTTACGAGGAACAGGTTAGGGAGCTGGGAATGTTTAGCCTCTCTAAAAAGAAGGCTGAGGGGGATATGATAGCTATGTTTAAATATGTGAAAGGATGTCATATTGAAGAGGGAACAGATTTGTTTTCCATGGCTTCAGAGACTAGGACATGGGGAAATGGTTTCAAACTACAGGGAAAAAGATTCAATTTAAGCATTAGGAAGAACTTCCTGACAGTTAGAGCTGTTTGGCAGTGGGATATGCTGCCACAAAGGAGGGTGGCGGAGTCTCCTTCTTTGGAGGTTTTTAAGCAGAGGCTGGACGGCCATCTGTCGGGAGTCCTGTGATGGGAGGTTCCTACATGGCAGGGGATTGGACTGGAAGGCCCTTGAGGTCTCTGACAACTCTATGATTTTATGAAAGCAGGCTAGACAATTGCTTCCAGTCTGTGGTTGCCTGGGGAGATTTTGTGAAGGCAGCAAAAGGCATTTGCATACATTTTTTTTGTATTTCCCTTGGCTGAAAAAAATTGCAGTACACTTTCCTAATGATATAAATGATTTACAGTTCCTCCAAACCTTTGATTTTTGTCCTCACGGTCACTAACAAAACCTGGAATCCTTATTTCATAATACTGTATCAACAAACCGTGAAGGAATAATTTAAGAAATAATTTTGCCCATTGGAAGTGCCTTCCTGAGGTGCCTGTTTATTGCTTGGTCTTGTTCCGGTTTCTTCCTCGCTGGGGCCACACGGAAAATCCTCGTTGGGGGCTTAACTCTTCGCCCCTCTCCCCTTTCCCCGCTGCCCAGCAGGTCTCTTGGACCCAAGCCCTGCGCACCATTGTGAAGAACTGCTACAAGCAACACGGGCGCGAGGACCTCCTGTACGCCTTTGAGGACCAGCAGACACCGCCTGCCACAGCCACGCACAGCATAGCTCACCTGGTGCCGTCCCAAACCGTGGTTCAGACCTTCAGCAACCCTGATGGCACCGTCTCGCTCATTCAGGTCAGGGCAGTTAATTTCTCCTCGAAATGATCTAAGGCCCCAAACTGGGCTCAGATCTCTGATTTGCACCCAGAGGTCCCAGTTTGGACAGGAAGGCAGTGCCAGCTTGGGTTTCCTCAGCTCAGAAGCAAACATTTGCCACAGTTCTTAGTCACCCAACTCTGGAGCTGACCTCTGGCAGCGACAACAGAGTTCCGGAAAGCTAGCGTGGGGTAGAAGTTAGAGCTTGGGACCAGATCTTGGGAGATCTGAGGTGAAATCCCCCCGCTCACCCATGAAACTCATTGGTTGACTTAGGCTAGTCAACGTTTTTCAGCCTGAGTCTACAGAATTGTTGTAATGTGTGTGTGTGTGGGGGGGTGTTGAGGAGGACAGTGCTTGCCATCTTGGACTCACTGAAAGAAAGTTGGGCTGTAAACGTCAGGTACCAAACGGAGATGGGCACGAACTGCTGGTTCAGGGGTTCGTGCTGGTTCGTTTATCAGCTGAACTGGTATTCCATCCTTCCAGACCCCGCCTCCTCTGCCAAATGCCCATTTAGAGGCGGCAGTCTGGCCTCCCTTCTCTTCTGTCCACTGCCTCTGATTGCATGCCTGTTTGGGGAGGCGGGACAATGAAGTGCCAAACGCTTCTTCGACCAGTAAATGAACCGGGACCAACCTGCAATTTGTGCCCATCTCTACACTAGCAAACAGCTCCAGAGCTAACGGGTGAACACCAGCTCCAGTGATGTACCGAGTCATCTAAATGTTGAGTATGATCTGTGGATCGCATCTGGTTAATTTCAGTATGAGAGACAAACAGTTACCACCTTCCAGATGTGGGCCTTAAAATAATGTAGATTTATAGAGCAAAGCATGCTGCTTATGCACCCCCCCCACAGGGCTTAACAGTTTTATCTGGGCCGTTTACAGTTTAATTATGCCGGCAGGCTACACATTGCCGCTTCGGCGAACTGGATACTCATACAGAGGTCTTCGGCTCTGCATGTTTCCTTAAAATAACTGTTAAAAATACCAGATGTAGGGGCTGGAGCAGGCTAAGGATTTAAATGCATAAGCCGGTGCCTGTTTCCCAGTCCAAGGCTTTGGCCCTGTGGTGTGCCAAGCCTTAGCCGAAGGCCCAGAGGCAGCCAGCACAGGCAGGTTAAAGGCATTGTGACGATGCCCTTGGTGACATCCCGTGGGTGACGATGTTCTGGTGGCATGTTGCAGGTCGGTACAGGCGCCACCGTGGCCACCTTGGCCGATGCCTCGGAATTGCCCACCACTGTGACCGTCGCCCAGGTCAACTACTCTGCGGTTGCTGATGGAGAGGTAAGGGGTGTTCCTCCATCCCTCTTAAGGCAGGGTCCCGGTCCCTTGAAGAGACCAGGCCAGCACCACTCTGCTCTGGAACAGGATAGGCGCCTTTGGACAATAATAGATGGCAGCAGAAAACAGCTTTGTTCCCAGAGCAGCTGCCGTTGACATTGGAAAGATCACCTTGAAACAGGTGGCTTTGTTTGAGACGCTAGCCTTGAAAGATAGGAAGCTAGACCTAATGGACCCTTGGCCTGATCCAGCAGGGCTCTTCTTAGGTTCTGATGAACCTTAATGGCCACTGAAGGAGCTACACAGGCAACGAGGAGGGCCGTTTGTGCCTGTATTAATGTGGCACTGTGCAGCCCTGTTCCTAACAGTTTACAGATTTTGGTCTTGACCATGGCCCAGGGGTTGGGGACCTCTGCTGCAATCGGTAACAGAACTAGTTGGAGGGGGGGGGAGAATCTGCTCAGAAAGTGTTCTGCTTATATACCGCCCCATACTACTACAAGTAGTCTCTGGGCGGTTTACAATTTTAATTACAGTGTGCAGGCTACACATTGCCCCCCCAGCAAGCTGGGTACTCATTTTACCAACCTCGGAAGGATGGAAGGCTGAGTGAACCTTGAGCCTGCTACCCCTGGGATTGAACCCCAGGTCGTGAGCACAGTTTTACTTGCAGTACAGGCATTTAACCACTGCGCCACGAGGCTCCTAACCTATCCATGTTTGGTTTTGGCCGCGGCAGAGACGAGAGAAATGTCTGGTATGTCATGCAGATTTGACCCTGAGTCATGCTCCAAAATGTCACTGACCCTGTTCTGTGAGGTGGGAGAAGTTCTTTAACAGAGGTCTCGTCCCGTCCATCCCACCAGGTGGAGCAGAACTGGGCAACGCTGCAGGGAGGGGAGATGACCATCCAGACCACACAGGCCTCCGAAGCCACGCAGGCAGTGGCATCTCTGGCAGAAGCCGCCGTGGCAGCATCGCAAGAGATGCAGCAAGGGGCGACGGTCACCATGGCGCTCAACAGGTCAGTGGGAAGTCCTAGAGAGTTGCTAATGCTTCCTTGCGTTTAATTATTCCGCCTTATTTCAATTAGCATATACAGTAGTTCCATTGTTTTTAACTTACTGTGCGTTTAATTCTCTTCTTTTAAATATTGTGAGCAGTCTTGGGTCTCCCCTTATCGGGAGAAAGGCAGCCCATAAATAAAACAGAGAAAGAAATAGACAGGCTGTCTGGAGCAGGGGTGTGCTCAGACCAATATGATCGAGACGTACAAAATAATGCCGGGCATGAGTCAAGTGGATAGAGGGAAGCTCTTCTCCCTCTCACAAAATAGCAGAACTAGGGGACATACACTCAAATTGAAGGGTTGGGAGAGTGAGAACAGACAAAAGAGTATTTTTTACCCAGTGTGTTGTTAGTCTGTGGAACTTCCTGCCACAGGGTGTGGTGATGGCATCTGGCCTGGATGCCTTCAAAAGGGGATTGGACAGATTCCTGGAGGAAAAGTCCATCACGGGTGACAAACCATAAGGGAGATGTGTCATCTCCAGGCTTAAAACCAGGGTATTTGAAGGGCCAGAAGATGCAGTGGAGTGGTATCAGGAGAAAGAGATCTCGTCTTGTGCGCTCCCAGGGGCATCTGGTGGGGCCACTGTGAGTTAACAGGAAGCTGGACTAGATGGGCCTTTGGCCTGATCCAGCAGGGCTCTTCTTAGGTTCTTAGGTTCTTATGATCATGAGCCCAGACTGGTCATGGAGAAAAAACCACTGAATGTCCTGATTCCGCCAGGGCAAGCTACAGCCCTATGAAGTCAAGAGTACATCACATGGGAGATGTCAGCAGGATCTCAGCTGAATTACCTTTGCCAAATGTTGTTATATTTTAGCTACAGGAGAGCTGTTGTGATCCACTGAGACCCAAAGGATCCAGTGAGTTTGCACCCGAAACACCTTCCAAAAGTACACCTTTTCCCTGGCGGGATTTGTTTCTTCTAGTGAGCTTTTTTTGGCTTAAAAAAGAGGAAGGCAACCTTGAACGGGTCCAGAGGAGGGCAAGAAGGATGGTTGAAGGTCTGGAAGAAATGTCTTACGAGGAACGGCTTAGGGAACTGGGAATGTTTAGCCTTTCAAAAAGAAGGCTGAGGGGGGATATGATAGCTATGTTTAAATATTTGAAAGGATGTCATATTGAAGAGGGAACAGGTTTGTTTTCCATGGCTTCAGAGATTAGGACTCAGGGCAATGGTCTCAAACTACAGGAAAAGAGATTCCATTTGAACATTCGGAAGAACTTCATGACGGTTAGAGCTGTTCAGCAGTGGAATATGCTGCCCCAAAGGAGGGTGGTGGAGTCTCCTTCTTTGGAGGTTTCTAAGCAGAGGCTGGATGGCCATCTGTCCGAAGTCCTGTGATGGGGGTTCCTGCATGGCAGGGGGTTGGACTGGATGGCCCTTGATGTCTCTTCCATCTCTATGATTCTGTTCTGTTTTGTAACAGGGCATGAGAGGATTATTGACTAGCTTGTTGCAGGGGCTGATTGCGCTTTTTTTAAAAATCTCTCAAGTATCAAGCATTACATACACACAGCAGAGTTATCACCCAGATGTGCCGACATTGACATTTGGTTGTGAATTTTTGGAATCAAAACACCCACCCACATGTACATCAGATTACCAATACTCTTAAAACACTTGAAAACTTCCCTTTCTTCATGTTAAGGACCAGCTCGAGCCTAGAACGTACATTTTAGAGCGATCGCCTCTCAGAAGTTGAAATGTCCAGGGACTATGCTCTTTCTCCGAAGGTGGTTGGAACCTCCTGTCAAAAACAATTCCAGTTCTTTGCTCACTGCCCTTCTCTCTCCACACTGAATACTGCTTGAAAGTGGATGGCACCACTGAGTGGACGGTTTTATTTTTTTTTTATTCCTTAATGGCCAGCATTGTGTTGGCAGCATCTCCCTCCACAGCCGTGCCAACCGATTACAGTCTTCCCTTTGCGACCTTTGGGGTGCGCACGACTTGGCCGCGTTACAGACGGGCCTCTGCCCCCTGACATCACAGAAAGGAGACCAAACCTGTGGCAATCTGCTTTTGCTAATGACTGCATTCCTTTGGCACAGGTGGAGCAGTGTGCCACATTGTTCTGTATGCTTTATGGAACTCTGACCAGTCTACTTCACTTGGAGGCCAGGCTTTTTTAGGCAGAGTTTATCTGTGGACTTAAGAGTCAAAACAAATAGGCGTAAAAATTAAGGAAGGCCCCTGCCTTGTTCAAAAAAAAAACAAGTCTGTCTGTCCCGCTGTGAGACTGGGCGGCTTCTAAGCATCTTGAGCAGGAGGGCTCTAGGAGGGCAAGAAGCTGCAGATGCAACAGCATACCATGGGGCATTCCTTCCCCCACGGAGGATAATATTCCGTGACAGGGCTTGGATGCCTTGATGGATCAGCAACTCAGCCGCAGCGGCTTGGGAGTAGCTGTGTCTCAGCAGACGGAGCTAGGATGTGGCAGGGCGGTGTGGAGGGCAGGTTCCTTCTCCTACAGGCAGGTTAATGGGGTCCCCCGTGTGGCTTGGTTAACAAGCCTCCAAGCAGCCGAGCTGACGTGAGCAAGCGTTGCTAGCGACAGAGCCTCCGTAGCTACCTGTGGGAAGCTCAGGCCGAGCTGGGAGGGCTCCTCATGCGGCCAGGAAGTTTGGAAAGGGGGTGGGGAGGAAGCTTTGCTCTCCAGTGATTCTGTGTGTGTGTGTGTGTGTGTGTGTGCAATCATTGCGTAGTTAAAACCAGAGGTAGATGCACCTCAGCTAGCTCTTAGCCTAGAGCAGCTCTGGTGTTACTTTACCAGCATGTGCCGAAAATGCAAAAAGGTTGAGCTCTGGGAGGAAACCAGAGGCCGCCTTTTGAGTGTCCCAACGTTTCAGGATGCGCCTGCCAAGTTTTTGAAAGGTCATTTTCAGGAGAATAATTTAATAGGAATAGGAATCTTTATTGTCATTGCCCCCTTGCAGGAACAACAACATTTCACGGTTGCTATAGTCATCTCATATAAAACATTCCACATAGATTTAAAAACAGCTACAACACATAAAATATGACATATAAAATAAGCTGACTTCAAAGTCCAGAATTTCCATTTAAGGCCAAGATTGTTCTAAAAAAGAAGCTATTTTTGAGACGGTTTGTTCTCACCCTCCGTATTCTATATCTCTGTCCCAATGGCAGCAACTCGAAGAGGCGATGACCAGGATGCGATGGATCTTTTAATGTATCTAATGCTTTACAGTGGCACCTGGTCGTATAAATTTGTTCTAGGGTGGGGAGTGAACAGCCCACGATACTCTCAGCTCAATCGCCGCCGCCTGCGTGCTCCATTTTAATACGCATCTTCATGCTTGCAAACAGCTGCCATGCTTGCAAACAGCTGCCTATTCTTATAGCCTTCCTCAAACAGAGCCTTTCCCCTGCCATGGTGCAAGATGGACAGACCGATGCATCAGCTCTGCAAAGACGTGTGTGCTGTTTTTGGGGGGGGATGACTTTTTTTTATTATGCAAACTACAGAGAACTCCATAGCTTGGCGGGTCCAACAGGCACGATGCCTCCGGCATCTTGCAGCTCATGTGAACATTCCTGCTTCAGGCAGGCTCTGTTTGACTCCCAAGGAGCGAGGCAACTTTGTGCACAGCCCAAAACAGAGGCGGGGACTCTTCAATTAGAGGCTCGGTGCTGCTGGTGCTGACATTACTCTGATTGTACTGGTGGAGCGCATCTCCGCCAGTCTGCCAGCACAGTGGCAAACACAGATGCCTCTTCCCCCAGCCAAGAAAAACCAGCAACAGTAATATCCCTCCTAATTGCTTATTACCCCAAGAGGTAATCGAAAGAAGGCTCAAAGACCTTGTGGGGCACGATCGTGTCTAGAGACTGAATTGGGACCTTGTACGTTGAGTATGTGCTTTTATTTCCACCCTCACCTTTTCCTTTCTTTGGGTTTGTCTCACAGCGAAGCAGCCGCCCACGCCGTTGCCACGCTCGCAGAAGCCACCCTGCAAGGGGGAGGACAGATCGTTTTGTCGGGGGAAACTGCCGCAGCCGTTGGTGCCCTCACTGGGGTCCAAGACGCAAACGGTAGGCAGATGTGGACACGTCCTTCTGTTTTGTCTGGGATTGTCACGGAATATTTCTTGGACTGACACCACCGGTGCAAAGCTCCATAGACCCATCTCCCTCACCCTCAGGAGTCAGCCGGCAACAAGGGCAACACAATCCGTTTGTTTTGTCATCTGCTTGTCTTGAAATGGGTTAACAACTTGGATTTGGGAGGCTCTGGGTTCAGAGTGGTGCTGCGGTTGGCTTTGCTAATGGGGCACTCTGCAGTCCTCTGTTTTTTAAGTATACAGTGGACCCTCGTATAACAAGCGGTTTGTTTAACAGAAAACCTGCTTAAAGGAAAACATTTCCGGAGATAAGGGGAAATCGCTCAACAGAATCGCCTATGGGGCGAATCCATACAACAGAAAAAGTCGTGATCAAGGATTAATCCATTTTCAATGCATTCCTATGGGAAATTTGTACAAAGGAAAATTTGGAACTAATTAATTCCTTTTTGCAAAGTACAGTGGACCCTTGTATAACAAACAGCTTGTATAACATAAAATTTGTACAACATAAAAAATTCCGGAGATAGGGGAAATTTGCTTAACATAATCACCTATGGGGAAAATCCGTACAACATAAAAATGGGATTACTCCATTTTCAATGCATTCCTATGGTCATTTGTATAAAGGAAAATTTGCTTAACATAATTTCATTTGGAACGAATTAATTCCTTTATACAAGGTACCACTGTACCACTGTACATTCAAAGTAATTGAGGAAGTAGCATCAGGACCCTGGTGGGACAGGAACTCAGTAGTAGACATGTGTTGTCCAGGGCTGGCCTTACCACTGGCAGAGTGAGGCACCTGTTTAAAGCCGCAGATGCCGGGAGGGAGCGGGTAGGAACAGCAGGCCCTCGGCTCTTCTTCCTCCTGGCCAGCTGGACCTGTTGCCGCTGTGGTTGTAGATATGCCGCATGAACCATCCTGCGGCCTCTACGCATGCTCACTCCAGTACTGTTGTAGGATGCTCTTCCGTGGCAACCACCAAAGACAGATCCAGTGGCCAATCCAATTGGCCAATCTGTGTGATGTGGCGAGGAGGCCCCACCCTGCTCTTTCTGCAAGGCAGCACCACGTCTCCCCCAGCGGCGTAGCAACGTTTTGGGGCGTCTGGGGACAAAGTTGGTTTTGCACCCTCCCCAACCCCATCGCATCCACCCAGCAAGAGGGGGGGGCGATCCTGCGGGCGTGGAGTGCACAGGTGGGCGCGCGCCTTACCTCTCCCGCGGGGTGGAGTGGGGGGTGGGGGTTGAACTTGTTCCTGCCGAAGCAGAGTCTCCCTCCCCTCCTGCGGTGAAGCAGGGAGAAGTCACGTTCCTGCCATCAATGTCTCCACTCACCGGCGCGGGGAGCCAGCCCGCTGAGAGCCGCGGTGGTGGGTGAGCGGCTGTCGAGGGACAGATGACCAGTGCATCCGAGGCCCAGGGCCGTTTTCTCCGCTGCCGCTCACGGTGGTGACAAAGAGTCGGAGGAGGTGGAGGGCGCCGCAGTCACCACGCGTGCATGACTGCTTGCTTTGTCGCTCATCCGGCGCACGGTGGCAGGAGGGCGCAGGGCTTCCTCCTCCCCCTCCCCCTCCAGGTGCCCCCAGATTTCTGCACCCGGGGCAGATGTACCCGTCTGCCCCCCCCCATGATACACCCCTGGTCTCTCCACCCTGTGTGTGATCCCACGTTGTGTATATCTGGTATATAGGTCTGTCTTTGATTTGCAGGGGTAAGTAAGATCTGTTCCAAGAGTGTCATGAAGACAGTCCAGAGGCGGGATAGAACGCCTTTGGGTGGAACTGTGCGGTGATCGGCAGTTGTGCGGCCTGCCTAAATAGCTAGTTTACTTTGAGCTAGATCTATACCCCTGCAAAGGGAATACACTGAGTCAGTGCCATTTTTAAAGACCTGGAGTTCCACTCCTGTCAGTAGCTGGCCTCGTTTAGGGCCATCGAGGGAGGGCTATCCATCTGGCTGAGAACCAAAGGCATCTGTAGTGTCATGCTGAAGCATATAGATATAGATATAGATATATAGATATAGATATAGATATAGATATATACACACACACACACACACACACACACACACATACATACACTGGAAGATGCTGCCCCAAAGGAGAGTGGTGGAGGTCTCCTTCTTTGGAGGTTTTTAAGCAGAGGCTGGATGGCCACCTGTCGGAAATAATGTGATGGGGGTTCCTGCATGGCAGGGGGTTGGACTGGATGGCCCTCGAGGTCTCTTCCAGCTCTAGGATTCTGTGATATATAAATAAAGAGCAAGAAGGCTGACGGGCGTCACAGGCGGGATGCTGACGTGGCTGGCCCACCGTGGCCCGGTTCCAGCAGGGCTGCTCCTGAGCTGCACGGTTCAACCAGCCCCACTTCCTTAGCATCTTGCCTCTGGAGGGTGTAGCTGCTGTTTGCTCTATAGGAAGAGGGGCGCAATCCGTGGAGGGTTGCTTAGACCTCCGAAAAGGCTCCCCGCAAGAGTTAAAGAAACCCCAAAGCCAGAAGTGGCTGGAAATATGAAAGTCCAGTCTTTTACATTGAGCGCTTCTTGATACTAAATGGTGCAGAGAATCCTGTAGCCTGTTTGAGGTGCATCACCACTCCCGGGTTCTTTCAGAGAAAGGGGCTCCTTCCCCCCTCCCCCCGGGGATATTTTTAAAAAATATTTATTTATTTATATTTGGGGAATAGAGGGGTGCCTGGAATCCCTTGATTCCAGGGATTCCAGGAATACCCAAAGCATTATTGGTACAGTGATCCTCACGTCTCTTGCTTCCAACCCCCCAACCCCCCGGCTTGTATTTGGCTGTGGTGAAAAGCGGCCAGATGTTTACATTTTCGTGGTGGTCTCGCTTGTACGAGACGTCAGGAGATGGAGCTGCTTCCCCTCTCCATTCAGCGTGGGGCAGCCTCAGCCCCCTAGGCCCGCAGCCAGGACCACAGGCCTCTGCGGACAGGACTTAAGCCCGTCCTCCTAGATGGCAAAGCAGCGTTTGTGACTCCATTGTTGTTGTTTTTTGCTGCAAGAGAATGGAGAGCCCCCTTTCCTTTTGATCTGGCTGGTCTCCGGTCTGGAAAGGTTTTCAGCAACCGAGTCCCCTTCCTTCACAAATACTTACTGTCGCAGCTGTAGGTGCTTCAAGGCAATTTTCTGTTCCTCTTCATGAAGGCTTGTGCTCTGGTAGCGTTTGGATCCTTCCTTAACAATGTTTGGCCAATGCTTGACCAGTCCATTCAAGGGTGTGTTTTGCTTTTTAATTTGGCATACACACGGCCACTGTGAGTGCTTCTCCTCCCTCCTATAGGGCTGCCTTGTGGCCCCTTGGTTTCCTGTGCCTTTCCCCCCCTCACCTGTTCATTACTTTAACCTCTGATGGCTTTAAACAGCTCTGATGCTGTTGAAGCCTCTGCAAAGGAATTCTCTGAATCCCAGGGCTGCTTGTGGTGACCTTATTTATTTATTTATTTATTTATTTATTTATTTATTTATTTATTTATTTATGCATTTCTAGACCACTCCCATTTCCCCCAAGGAACTCTGGGGCGGTTTACAATGAAAGCCAAATAAATAGTCAATAATTAAAATCACAACAACCCAAAGGAGGACAAATAAACCAAGAAGATCTAACAAACAGATCTCTCTCTCTCTCTCTCTCTCTATGTACTAACGAAATACATCTTATAAATGCTGTGACTGATGCTGGGTTTGTGAAAAGTAATTATTTCTCTTTTCAGATAGCCTCTTGGCACAAGAAGGCTATCAAAAATTATTTCCATAAGCAAAACCTTGGGTCATCATTATGTAACTAGTCTTCCATTTTTGGCGTGTCGGTGCAATATCGTGCCACTCACCCACTCGGGGTCAGCGGCCCTTCGCACGTTGCACCATGGCTCGAGGTTTTGCAGGCTGAGTTTTTAATTTCAAGGCAAGCCAACTGGTCAGTGTGGATTCTCAGGCCCTCCTCTCTCTCACCCCCCACCCCCCCCGACCCCGGACGAAGGATCTGCCTGGCTACACGCATGTCCGTTTTCCGGTGTAGCCAATCAGGGAAGCCTCGGCAAAGCGCAAACCCGGTCGACGCAGAAGATTAAGGGGCAAGGGATGCGATTGGCCACATGGGCTGAAGCAGGGGTGGCGGTGGTGGCGGCGGCCGTGGGCAGTCTTATCCGGCAAACCATTAACCAGCTAATTCACGCTGCCCTAGATTGGGCAGAGACAGACGGGCTTGTTAACTATCCTCTCAATCATCCTTTAAAAGGGCTTTGCCAGCGTGCTTTATAAACCTGACATTCCTTCTTGCAAAGCCCCCAGCTGTGCCTTCCACAAAACATGGAAGCCAGATGTTTCCCCCGCCCTGCACCGAGAGACCTACAGTGGCCTGGCAGGAGCACATTCGATGCACTCAGGTGACCTCCCAGAGGTGCAGAGAGCCTTCCTCTTTTTTGGAGCGCACCACCCAGCATCCCTTAGCTGTGGGAGCTGTAGTCCAAGAAAGGTCACCTTTTTCCCAGCCCTGTGTCTCCCGAGTTGAAGAGAAAGCCGCCTGCCTCGTTTGGCCATGCAGCCATCATTTATTTTGCAGCCCGAGTTGATTCTGGTCTGCTTTTTGGGGGGGAGGGGAGGGGAGGTTGGATTAATCGGCCAGGAGGGAGATCCTGGACCTCTGTCCTGGGAGCCTTCCTCCTTTTGAGTCCAGATTACACGGATCAGCTGCTTCTCAGGAAAGTGAAGAGCAGGGCACTTGATTCTTTAACTTACCTGTTCCTGGGCTGAGCTCTGTGGCATAAAACACTCTTCTGGCACGGATCTCGCTACACATGGCTTCTTTGGGGCTAGGAGGTGGCCCATGGCAGGACTGCTTCTCCTCCACCCTTTAAAAGCTTGGACGTTCTGCATTTAGTCTAGATTCTGAACTAAGAAAGGCAGAATCCCGCCCCTTGTAGGAAGCATGCAAATTGAGTGGATAGGTGCCATTCCTTTGTGGGTGGGTCCTTAATCGCCTTATTCCCCTCACTGCCCTGTATGAGTTTTGTTTTGTTAGTTATAAGCAGAAACTTAATCTTGGAAGCTCCAGTCCACCATTGCTGAAATCTTATTAAGCCACCTTTCTCTTTAACTTGGGATTTTAGCAGGAATAGATTCCCACCCTAATTTTAAGGGCTAAGAATAAGAGCATAAGAGCAGCCTTGCTGGAGCAGGCCACAGCCCATCCAGTCCAGCATTCTGTCTCACACAGCTGCTCACCATTTGCTTCAGGGTATTCCCAAGCAGATGTCTTCACCTGCTTACAATTCCCTGCCACTGGCATTGAGAGATGTCCTGCCTCTCTCTCTCTCCAACCCAGAGGTTGTCCTTAGGCATCCATCATGATAGCCATGGATACCATTGTTCTCCATGAACTTGTCCAATCCTTTCTTAAAGTTGTCAAGGATGACAGCTGACACCACTTCTTCTGGCAGGGAGTTCCACTGACCAGTGATGCTCTGGATGAAAAAAGTACTTTCTCTTCTTTGTTTGAGGTCTAGCACCCAGAAGTTTCATGGGGTGCCCCTAGTTCTAGTGTTGTGCGATAGGGAAAACAGCTTTTCCTTATCTACTTTGCCCATACCGTGTATAATTTTATAAACAACAGTCAGGTCACCTCTTAGGTGCCGTCGTTCAAGAGTGAAGAGGCCCAGCCGTTGCAGCCTCAGATGGTAAGGAAGGTGTTCCAGTCCCCGAATCAGTCTGGTTGCCCTCCTCTGCACTTTTTCCATTTCCATCATATCCTTCTGGAGGTATGGTGACTAGAACTGTACCCAATACTCCAGATGGGGCCTCACCATAGATTTATAAAGAGGCAAAATGACACTTGCCGACTTATTTTCTATACCTTTCCTAATGATCCCTAGCATTGAGTTTGCTTTCTTCACTGCTGCGGCACACCAAGTTGACACCTTCATTAAGCTGACCACCAGGACACCAAGGTCCCTTTCCTGGTTTGTTGCAGAGATCATTGCCTCTAATCATTGTCCTCGCCGCCTTCCTTCTTATTTAATGATTTAATTTTGTTTTATTTGAAATATTTCCGTCCCACCTTTCTTTCCTCTTCTGAGACAAGCATATCAATAGTACAGAAGAGTCCCTGAGAGCTGACGTATGCACATCCGGTGCTTTATCTCCCATGGAATTGCGCCACGGACCCAACCCTGGCCATTAGTTCCAGAAATAGAGAGGAAAGTAGCTTTGTCGAATGATCTGCCACAATCCGGGGCTGAAAGGGGCCATGTGAGCCTGTCTCCCTTCACGAAGGCAGCGCCAGCAGGAGCTTTCAGGCCAGCCTGAGAAAAGATGACCGGGCGTTCGTTTGGGGAAGGCAAGAAAGCAGAGTGACGGAAGACCCTCCACTTTGGGAGCAGAAAGCGGCGTGGTCTATTTGGCACCTTCCCTCCTAGCGGGATCCTGCCTCGGAGATCGGCCCGAGCCAAATAACCTCTGATCCCCTCTCTGCTAATGGAAGGCTTCTCGCTCACTCTGGTTGCTGGGCGCATCATGTCACTGGCCCGTTGTCCTAAATTGCTCCTGGCCGTTAATCCCGGCCATCAGGCGAACGGTGCGTGTTCTCCTCGGGCTTGGCTCAGGCTCTTCTCTTGGGAGAGTGGCAATGAAGGCAGGCGGGTCGGCTAGGAACCGTGGCCTCTCACTTTGCTCAGGCTAAGGCCACCCGGCAGAGTCATAAGGACATAAGGACATAAGAAGAGCCATGCTGGATCAGGCCAAAGGCCCGTCTAGTTCAGCTTCCTGTATCTCACAGTGGCCCCACCAGATGCTTTTGGAAGCGCATGAGACTAGATATCTGTCTCCTGATACCACTCCCCTGCATCTGGCCCTTGAAGGACCCTGGTTTTAAGCCTGGAGATGACACATCTCCATCATGGTTTGTAACCTGTGATGGACTTTTCCTCCAGGAATCTGTCCAATCCCCTTTGGAAGGCATCCAAGCCAGATGCCATCACCACATCCTGTGGCAGGGAGTTCCATAGACTAACAATGCGCTGGGTGAAAAAATATTTTCTTTTGTCTGTTCTTACTCTCCCAGCCCTCAATTTGAGTGGATGTCCCCTAGTTCTGGTATTTTGTGAGAGGGGGAAGAGCTTCCCTCTATCCACTTGACTCATGCCCTGCATTATTTTGTACTTCTCAGTCATATCCCCCCTCAGGCGGCTTTTCCAGACTAAAGAGCCCCAAATGTTTTAGCCTTTCCTCATAAGGGAGGTGCCCCAGCCCAGTAATCATTTTAGTCGCTCTCTTCTGCACCTTTTCCAGTTCCACTATGTCTTTCTTGAGATGCGGTGACCACAATTGTACACAATCCCTGCCTTTCGGTGGCAGTGTCTCCCTTTGGTTCTGGTGTGTTAAGTACCAGCCAGGCGAAGCTTCCACTACCTGCCACACCATGGTCTCTCGTCTTTCCTGTTCCACCTGGCCGTGATACCAGTGGCAAGAGGGCAGAGCCTCAAGCCCCAGGTCCATACCTGAAATCATGAAATAGGATCATGAGGTTGGAAGGGGCCTCTAAAGCCATCAAGTCAACCCCCTTCTCAAGTCAAGAGTACAAGTCATAAGATATCTGCCAGGTTTCTCTTGAAGGCCTCCAGCATTGGAGCACTCACCAGCTCCCTGTCAATCATGGATTCCATTATCATACTGCTCTAACAGTTAGGAAGTCTTTTCCTCCTATTCAGCCCAAATCTGGCTCCCTGTCACTTGAACCCTTTGTGGGTTGTCCTGCGTTGTGGAATGGTCGAGAACAGATCCTGCGCCTCTTCGGGACTGCTGTCCCAGTAGCGCAGTGATT
Source organism: Phrynocephalus guinanensis (assembly GCA_037367245.1). NCBI lineage: Eukaryota > Metazoa > Chordata > Lepidosauria > Squamata > Agamidae > Phrynocephalus > Phrynocephalus guinanensis. Next base: position 106,844,384 of record CM074740.1, on the reverse strand, counting down.
TCCCTGATTTTGTAGGGGACCCTTCTCTCTAAATCAGGCACGTCCAAACTTCGGCCCTCCTGATGTTTTGGACCATAACTCCCTGAATTCCAAGCCTGTATTTCCAATGGCAAAGGCATGTAGGCGTTGTGGTCCAAAACATCTAGAGGGCCAAAGTTTGGAAATGCCTGTTCTAAATGATTGAAATAGCACACTTGGTGTAGGTAGCAGGAAGAGCTCGGTTGTGCCCTTTCCTTTTGGAGTCCCCCCCCCCAAAAAAAAACCATCCCTGGGCCAAACGTGGGCCTTGGGAAGATCTCAGAAATGGATTTAAGTCTTGACATCCAAAAACCTTCCCCGCTCTTATTTCATAAGATGGTCGGCGATGTTTACCAAGAGATCTGCATCGTCTCCCCGCAGCGCCCTCCATAAATGCAGACTTTTTGCAGGCGGCCCCCATGGCCTCCCTGCTCTTTGCCTGGCCCCCTGGCCCCCCACACACACACCATGCTTCCGTCCCCCTCCCTGCTAGGTGTCCTGACATCCTCCCCAGTGATCAGGCCACCGAGTCTGTCCCTCCAGCTGTCACGGACCCTGGCATCACGGCACGCTTCAAGCGAATAGATCCGCTTCACCACCTTCCACGTGGCTCAAATTCGGGGGGGGGGGGGTTGGACAGGAGGGGGAGCGGGTCTGTTTAAAAATTAAAGCTGATTACAAGGCATTAGCGTTGCATTTAAAGGCATCGGTGGCTGTCCTCTGGTGGTCATTGCCACCGCAAGATGTTCCCTCCGGTGGTGCGCCAAGGAGCAGCCAGCCGCTGCCTTTGTAGGAAGCGGAGTCCGCGGCCATTTTGAGCCTTGGCAAGCAGAAAGCCTTAGCCAGTTGGGCCGTCTCGGGAGGCTGGGTGAACCCTCCGCCTTCACGTGGCCGAGGGCTGCAGTAACTGTTCTGCGGGCGGCATCCTGAGCCCAGAGTCTTTTGCCTTATCCAGAGTCTTTTGCCTGGCGCCTCCGGCTTGTCCTGATTACCCCCAAGTCTCTTTGTCCAGGCTGGCATCGGCCTTTCAACTGAAAGCCCTAAAGAATTGGACCTGGAACTTCCTTGCAAAGAGTGTGCAAAATGCAGACTCCAAATGTCTGTGCCTGTTCTGCAACCCCCACCCCACCCTCCCAAATCCCCCCCAAAATAATGTGTTTTTTTTTTAAAAAAACAGAGATTTATGTCTCCAAAATGCAAAAATAATGCTTTTTTTGCGGGGGGGGGGGGGGGGGCAGGAGCGCAAAGTATATCTAGAAAGTGTGTTACAATGCCCAGTGCCTACCATTTCTGGAAACATTTTTAAGGTGGAGACTGCATAGCAGCATAGTCTTTAGTCTGGGGAAAAGGTGCCTGATGGGGGATATGATTGAGATGTACAAAATAATGCAGGGCATGAGTCAAGTGGATAGAGGGAAGCTCTTCTCCCTCTCACAAAATACCAGAACTAGGGGACATACACTCAAATGGAGGGCTGGGAGAAAAGAATTTTTTTTTTACCCAGCGTGTTGTTAGTCTGTGGAACTCCCTGCCATGGGAGGTGGTGATGGCATCTGGCCTGGATGCCTTCAAAAGGGGATTGGACAGATTCCTGGTGGAGAAGTCCATCACAGGTTACAAACCATGATGGAGATGTGTAATATCCAGGCATAAAACCAGGGTATTTCAAGGGCCAGATGCAGGGGAGCGGTATCAGGAGACAGAGATCTAGTCTCATGCGCTCCCAAACACATCTGGTAGGGCCGCTGTGAGATACAGGAAGCTGGACTAGATGGACCGTTGGCCTGATCCAGCATGGCTCTTCTTATGCTCTTATGTTTTTATGTGGTTGCAAAACTGTTATTTTCTTATGTTGTCATTGGGGTTAAATCAGTGCTTTGATACAGTGGTACCTTGTATAAAGGAATTAATTCATTCCAAATGAAATTATGTTAAGCAAATTTTCCTTTATGCAAATTCCCATAGGAATGCATTGAAAATGGAGTAATCCCATTTTTATGTTGTACGGATTTTCCCCAAGTTAAGCAAACTTCCCCCATCTCTGGAATTTTTATGTTGTACAGATTTTATGTCATACAAGCTGTTTGTTATACAAGGGTCCATTGTATTGTACTGTATTAAGCAGTATGTTATGTGCTGTCAAGTCACATCAGACCCTTACAGGGTTTTAAGGCGAGATGTTTTACTATTTACTGTCTCTGGCTCTTTCTAGTGGTCCCTTCTGGTAATACATGTGAAAATAGCTTTTTGGTTTCCCCCTCCCCTTTTTAATATTATTTAATATTTTGAGACTGGATCAGTGAAACTACAGATCCTACATAAACAGGGGGTCCTTCTGTACAGCTTGGCAAGCAGTGAGCTCGCTTAAACTAAGGCATGGGTTGCTGCTCTGCTAAGTTGTCCACAGACCTTGGAAAAGGTGTTGTTTGTTTTTTGAGTCCAAAGAGTGGCTGTCATAATTACTAAAGGATTCCGAGAGATCCCTCAGAGGTGCTCGGGGACAGCAGACGGTCCCTGCTTTTGACTTTCTCCCTGCCCAAGATAGACCTGGTCTCTGAAGACCTTTAAAGCTGTCCGAGGCTTAATATCTTGCAGGGGACCCTTTCTTGACAAGACGGAAGAGTCTGTGGCCCCCGTGACACCTCCCCCCCCCCCCCCCCCAGGGGAGATCTGGAGACTGTTGGGCACACAGCCTGCGAAGGAGGTTGCGTCTCGTGAAGGCTGCCCTGGTAGATCTCTGCCTGCATCATGTGCCTTTGTCTTGTGCCGCTGTGCCGGTCATGCAGGAAGGTGTGTGTGTGTGTGGGGGGGGGAAGGCACGTTCATTCATAATGCAGCAGCCGCTCGTTCTCTGGTTGCAACCCGAGAGAGCAAAAGAGAATCATAGCGGTCCTTTGTGCCCGGGGAGGAGCTCTTGAAGGTGAAGAGGGACGTTCAGGTCCGTTGGTCAAGAACCGTGTCAGAGAGGCCCGCTTACTCTAGCCGTTGAACCAGGCAGCTACTTTTTAGACAGTGAATTGGTGGGCTGAACTAGTTGCAAAGCCTCTGATGTTATAAGCAGTTCTGAACGTGTTGTATACTACTGGTGTGGTTTGACTCCAGGTCCCATCATTCCTCAGCATGGTTTGTCTGGCTAGGCATAAGACCATAACCTAAGAAGAGCCATCCTGCTGGATCAGGCCAAAGGCCCATCTAGTCCAGCTTCCTGTATCTCACAGTGGCCCCACCAGATGCCTCTGGGAGTACCCGAGACTCGATCTCTGTCTCCTGATACCACTCTCCCGCATCTGGTAGGCCTGCTGGAAGATGCAGTGCAACCACACCCAGAGGATTGAGTACTCTTTTCATAGATGGGAAAGGAAAAGAACCACCTCCACCCCCCCGAGTGACCCTCTCCACTGGGTAACTCATTGTACCTCTCAATTGCCCAATTAAAAAATATTCTGAGTTACAACGGGAATAGCTTGCAAGCAACCGTTTATAATTCCTGGGAAGATAAATTTCTCTTCTAGTAGGTGTGAGGGTTGCAACTTGAAGGGGTTCAGAGTAGGGACACCTGGATCATGGGGGATCTGAAAACCAAGCCCTGTGAGGAAAGATGGGAAGAACCTGGCAGGTTTAGCTTGGAGACTAGGGTAGCAATTTCCAAATCCTTGAAAGGGAGCCCTGCGCAGCACGGGCAGGATCTGTGCTCGGTCATCCCCGAGGACAGGTCCCGTAATCTTGGACTGAAGTCACAGGAGACCAGATTTCAGCTGATTATCAGGAGAAACTTCTAGCAGAAACTATTAAAGCAGTGTGACCGTGGGAAGACCTTGGGAAGTGGCGGGCGCTCCTGTGCTGGAGGCGTTCAGGAGAAAGCTCTGAATTCTTTCCTCTTCACCAGCAGTGTCTCTGAAGGTTAGAAACGCCTCGAACCAGAGCATCACACAGGAGGCTTGAGGAGGCTTCTCTTAACACCACTGCAGTAGACACTGTCAGGTCCCGGGTCAGATTCATGGCTTCTCTCCCCACCCTGACGGCGACTGCTAGAGAAAACGAGGAATTATGGCATCCAGGAAAGCACTGCAGAGGTTTTCTCACTGCTAATGCCCTTGCGGTGGTGCTGTGGCGTGGGAACTCGGAAAGGTGCAGAAGAGAGCAACCAAAATGATGACTGGGCTGGGGGTGGGGGCTCCCTTATGAGGAAAGGCTAAAACATTGGGGGCTCTTTGGTCTGGAAAAAAGGCGCCTGAGGGGGGATATGATGGAGACCTACAAAATAATGCAGGGCATGAGTCAAGTGGTGATAGAGGGACACTCTTCTCCCTCTCACAATATACCAGAACTAGGGGACATCCACTCAAACTGAGGGCTGGGAGAGTAAGAACAGACAAAAGAAAATATTTTTTTCACCCAGCGCGTTGTTAGTCTATGGAACTCCCTGCCACAGGATGTGGTGATGGCCTCTGGCCTGGATGCCTTCAAAAGGGGATTGGACCGATTCTTGGAGGAAAAGTCCATCACAGGTTACAAACCATGATGGACATGTGTCATCTCCAGGCTTAAAACCGGGGTACTTCAAGGGCCCGATGCAGGGGAGTGGGATCAGGAGACAGAAATCTAGTCTCGTGCGCTCCCAGAGGCATCTGGTAGGGCCACTGTGAGATACAGGAAGCTGGACTAGATGGGCCTTTGGCCTGATCCAGCAGGGCTCTTCTTAGTTACTTATGTTCTTATGAAGCCCTGGACTTTATGTGCCGTCAAGAACATTCAACCCCAGGAGTTGTTCAGTAGCCAAATGCCCTGTGCTGTGTTAGGCTGCAGTCCACAAAGACGTCCCCCAACCCTGCCCTTGCTGAGCATCTGAGCGCACTGATGACGAGGCGCCTGTCTTGGAAGCATATTTCATGCTTGCCGTCTCCAGCGGAGCTTAAAGTGTTCCATATTTTAGTTCGTGCCCATGCAGGGTGTGCCCATTCTGAGCTGCCCCCGAAGTGGCAGCCGCCCCCTGCTTCCTTCCTACAGGATCCGCTCTCACTGAAAGTGCCCCGGGATGGCCTGGCCTGGGCATTTCCTGCCCGAGCCGCGTTCAGCTGAGATTGGATCCAGGCCCGGGGCAGATTAAGACGAGCAGTTGGCACGCATCACATGCCGGAGCATGACTTTTGTCTGCTTTTAACCTCGTTTCTCCGAAAGAGATCCCCCCTCCACTGCCCTCCTCCTCCCCCCCCCCCCCCCCCCCGGATCTCAGCAAGGAAACCAAGCAGAGAGATCTAGAGAGGCAGGCCTCATTCGCAGCCCTCGCTTTGGCCTTTGCCCGGAGGAGCAGCTAAGAATATAAATGCACCGGTGGGGTGTCTCTTTCTCGCACGTGGTGCCAGGAAGTGCACGGTAATGCTGCACTCCCTGTTCACTCCCGAGCATCGCCCCCCCCCGGCTGCACTGGGCAAGAGAGTGCCTGCCTGCTTCTCTCTCTGGCTGGCGGGCGCGCAAGCTCTCTAGCCCCACTGACCTTCTCCGTCCCAGGGACAGCTTGGCTTTGCTGGAAAGCAGATCATGTGACTGCAGTAATCCCACAGCCAGTAAACAGCTGCGCAGGGGGCTTGCTTGGGGGGTGGGGGGTTGGAATCGGCCTATTTCTCCTCCGGGAGGGCGCGCGCACACACGTGCACACGCTTTGCCTTGCAGATCCCTCCAAGGGGACGAGAGGCCACAGGGCAGGTGCCGATGCACTCGGGCCCGTCCTGTTCCATCGACCTCAGAAAGGGTTGGGCGGGACCACTCGTCTGCTAGGGCTTAGCTCTGAGGCCCTCGCCTGCCCCTCGAGACTTGGGGTGACCCGTAGAGCACATTTTAGATCAGAGCAGAGACGTGTCAGGGTGCCCAGGGACCCATTTTCTGTCCCTCGGACTCACTATGGGGGCCACACCGCCACCAGAAATTGGGGGGGGGGGGCATTGAGACCCTGAAAAATCAGAACTGCTAGTCACAGGCATGTCCAAACTTCGGCCCTCCTGATGTTTTGGAGCACAACTCCCAGAATTTCAAGCCTGTATTGTCAATGACAGTGGGAGTTGTGGTCCAAAACATCTGGAGGGCTGGAGTTTGGAATTGCCTGCTGTATTGCCAATGACAAAGGACTGTGGGAGTTGTGGTCCAAAACATCTGGAGGGCCAGAGTTTGGGCACGCCTGTGCTAGTGCCAGGATGGGTGGCTGCTCACCATTTTCAAAAAGCACGAGTCTCTGACCTCAAAAGTTGCTGTTCCTAGAGCAGTGTTGGCGAACCTATGGCACGGGTGCCAAAGGTTACACTCGGAATCCCTATTTCTCTGTACACCCGAAAAATGGCCCCTTCACAGCCTCGTGTATACAGGTTTTCAATTATTCCTATTGGCACTTTGCAAAACAAAATAGTGGTTTTGAATTGCAGTTTGGGCACTCGGTCTCTAAAAGGTTCCCCATCACTGTCCTAGAGGCTTCGACAAGCAGGATCCCACCCTTGAGAAAAACATGGGGTCATCCAGAAGCAGCTTCCTCTGTTACTCTGTGCCTTTAGAGCTGTTGGACGTGCTTTTTTAAAAAATAATAATAATAATGACTTTGGCAGAAGAACGGGCAACCTGTTTTGAGAGTGCCCGTGTCCAACAGACATCCAGAAATGGTTGGTGTGGTCTGTAGGCAAGCATTAGGACCTCCAAAGTAAAACCTGAGGAAGCTTGGTTGTCATGAAAGATAGCAGTATAGTTTCTCTTACAGGCTTGTGGGTGAATGATCACACAACAGGAAGCATTCATCCATAAAGCAGTGGCATTTTCCATGGAAAGTCTAGCTCGGTGCATTGAAAAGCGTGCAGGTTGGCTTAAAGGTGGGACAATAGGCAGCACTTTGGGGTACCGTAACAAGAATTTGGTGCCATTTTTTTACCACCTATTCATGGCTTTCTACAAGGGGGTGGATTAACATCCATCTGCAACCCAATCTGGGAGTTAGTGGTAGTTTTATTTTCATTGTGTTCTAATGCAGTTCACTCACAGGTAGAAGCTTTATACAAAAGCAAAAAGTAGAAAAGCAGGATTGGAGTTGAACACGGAAAATGCAACAGTCATGGCTACAGAAGAATTCCGTTCCTTTAATGTTGGCTGTGAAGAAATAAAAGCTGTCAAATATTTTCTTTAAAAAAATTTGGTCAGCAGACCAAATGAATGTACGAAAGCAGAGGAAAATGTGTTCAATAGTAAGGGTGCGTTGGAGGCCAAGGTAATTCGTACTGTAGAATTCCAAGTTATTGTTGTACAGATGTGAAAACTAGGCAACTACGAAGAAAAGAAATTTCCAGTTGAAATGCAGAGGAAAGCTTTATGGATACCGGTGACTGCCAGAAAGATAAATTAATGAGTTCTTCTTTGTGATTTTCAATTGCCACCCCAGAGTGACACTGGGAATTCCCTCATGCGTGGGCTTGTTAAAGGCTGTTCTTCTCTCACAAAACTTGGGTGTCTGTGTTTTTCAAAACACTGTGTGCCCCTCCCCCCCCATTCAGACATTTTGGAAGCCTTAGTACGGCAACGGTGCCTGGTCCATAACGCACCGTGAGCCTGCCGTTCCCTCCCGATCTTGCATCGATGTGAGGAGCCCGTGTTCTATCTTGAAGAACACCAACGACCATCTTCTGCTTCTTCAGAGGAAGGTGGAATTTATTTCATAATCTAGAACGTCTGCACGTGGAGAAGGCAGGATCCCAGGTTCCCACTTCGTATGATATGGGGTCAGCTTCCCCGAGAAACTTCTGGGGCCTCCTAGGAATGTGTTCCTACCAACTCTTTGCATATGTTGAAGAGCAGTTGGGTGTGTGTGTTCCAGCTGGTCTTACAGTCTGATCTGACCCTGGAAAGTGGACGGAGGGTATCTTGTGAGGTGGCATTGTCACTCAGCAGCTTTGGGGAGGGATTGACCCAAAATGTAATGATAACCCTCCTATTGTGTGAAGAGCAGAAATTCACAATTGTGTCTTTTTTTGTCTTTGACGGGTCTGCTCATCTCCTTAGAGAAACCCAGTGGGTGACTTCATAGACTAGTGGTTCTCAACCTGTCGGTCCCCAGATGTTCCTGGACTGCAACTCCCAGAAATCCTGGCCAGCTCAGCTAGTGATGAAGACTTCTGGGAGTTGCAGTCTAGGAACATCTGGAGATGTTCCATGGTCCACAAAGGTGTGGCTGAACCATCTTTCAGTTCCTTATTCAGGGAGATTTGAGGTGACCAGTGAGCAGTTGGCCTGCAGGTGGGCCGGCAGTCTGCTCCAGAGCAGAGTGGGATGGAGAAGGTCAGGGTGCCTTGCAGCTGCTTCCAGCTGCCACTTCCTCTCGCACAGCAAGGCCCAGAAGAACCACATCTGATCGTAACATCTCTCCTACCACACCGAACCAGGACTGCTTCTGGAAATCTCTTGTTTTCTCTGGCCAAAGAAGCCTGGGCAATAGCTACCAACCTGGATAATGTTAGAGGACTTGGTGGAAGAGAAGAAGGAAGGCCCTCAATGGTTGCGAGTCCTCATGGAGGACTGCCTCAGACCCCAGGGCCACCAGTGGTGTCCCTCTCAGTTTCAGAATAAGAGGAGGAAAAGACAGCTGCTTGCAGAATCCTGTGGGGCGTTGGGTTGATCAATATGAGAAGAAAAAGTTGTGTTTCTAAGGCTTGGTATTACACTCCTAAGATTCTCAGGCCCTCCCTTTTGTTGGTCAGCCCTACGAAAAGAATCCGTTGCCTTGTGAGGAAGCCTCCGCCTCCTGGAAGCATCACATTCCTTGACCATTGAGATACTCATTTGTTATCCCTCTGGTCCAAGGAGCCCCGACTCTTCCCCCGTTTCTTCCCCCACAAGAATCCTATAATGTCGATTCAGCTGAGAAGAAGGCCCGATTGCCCTGGGATGCTCATGAGATCCGGACCCATCTTCCCCACTGCCGATCCGCGGACACGCTCGGCTCTGCCCCGAGGGGCCCCGCAGCCAACGAAAGGCTGCTTCGGGACCATCCCGACGCCTCCCTTCACGCTGGCCTTGCCCACGTGGCCACCACAGTCTCCCTTCACGGGAAGCGGACACACTTCCCGCCTGAACACTGGGCCGGTTGTAGATTTGTGCGCATAGCGTGGGTGGCCCCTCTGCTGTGGGGCAGGTTCTGCTGGCATGCCAAGTAATAACAACCTGTCCCACAGACAACAACACCCTCCCCCCCGTTCCCGAGTTGTGAGCGAGGGGATTTTCTCTTTAATACCATTGAAAGGGTCCGAAATCCCGAGCTTTAGATTAACATGTGCCAGCTAGATTAAGGCTAATCAGAGAGGCAGATGCAGCCGGGTGACAATCCCAGGGCTGATTACCATATCTCGGGGGCTTTAATCATTTTCCTCCCGAGGGCAGCCAGCTCTCCCCATGGGGAACCAGTGGACCTCCTGAGCGCTCCCCCCCCCCTCCTTGCCCCTGTCCCTCGCCCTCGGCAGCTCCTGGGTGCTATACCTGTCAAGCATCTTGAATCCGTAGATGTTGCATCTACTTTGGACTTAGTCGCCAAACCGAAAAGGACATGGGTGCCCAGGAGCCTGTTGTGAGAGGCTGTCCGTGTGAGGTTATTTTATTTTTATTTTTATGTTTTACACAGACGGTTCCCAGTGCTGTGGGCGTGAAGTGGAGGCTGGTCAAATGGCCCTGGGATGGAGGGAGGGCAGTCAAGCTGTATCCTCTAAAAGAGGCATGTCCAAACTTCACCCCTCCAGATGTTTTAGACCACAACTCCCACAGTTCTTTGCCATTGGAAATACAGGCTTCAAATTCTGGGAGTTGTGGTCCAAAACATCAGGAGGGCCGAAGTTTGGACATGCCTGCAAGGTCATGTTTTGTGGTGGCCTCTTTGTATGTTGACCTTTTATTACTGAGACTGACGAAGCTGTTTGGACGAGCAGTGAAACATTTCAGTCTCTCAAGGAAAAGAAGTCCAGTTCTCATGACTCAACTTCCAGATAAACTCACCTGGAGGACTGAGAATCTTCACAGACACTTTTCATTGCTGCTTGCTTCTCCCCCACTCCCCAGTCACGGCATCCACCTCTCCTCCTCCTCTTTGGTTAATCCAGGTTTTAGACTTGCAGCTCAAGACCTTCTTCAGAAACAGCCTTGTTGGGCTGTTTCCGTTTGCTTCCCGTTTGCTCAACCTCCTAAGCCCATGATGTGCGGCGAGCCCACAGACCATTTCTTAAAATGGTTGGCAGAGGATGAAACAGGAAGTCTCCAAAAGCATCGACGTCCCAGTTCAGAAACAACCAACAACGTTCCTGTTCTGTCGCTCATGGTCCTTCTTGCCAGAATTTAAAGGTCAAGCTGCTTGTGAAAGAGAAGGCAGGATTTTATTTTTATTTTATTTTTTGAAAAGGCCACAATGCTGGGAAAGATAGAAGGCCACAGGAGAAGAGGACGATTCAGTACCCAATGGACTGACTCTCTAAAAGAAGCCACTGGCTTGAGTCTGCAAGAGCTAAGCTGAGCTGAGCTGTTGAGGACAGGACCTCTCGGAGACCTCCCATTCATAGAGTCGCCATAATTCAGAGGTGACTTGATGGCTTCCAGCAACCATAACCACAGTTTGTGGTGAAAGGTTTGCCTTTGGACTGCATTACTCCTTAGAGCTTCCTCTTGTGGATAAAGGCTCCAGACTAAGGCTCCCAAAACTGTCGGCTGCATATTCGGCAGCTTGGCGGTTCAAATTCTGGATGCCACGCAGCGGAGTGAGCTCCCACTGATAACCCCAGCTCCCCCTAACCACTCAGTTTGAAAGCAGATAAATGCAAGCAGATAAATGCAAGCAGATAAATAGGTACCACCGTAAAATGCGGGAAGGTAAAACAGTGTTTCCCTGCAACCATGCCAGCCACGTGGCCACGGAGTTGCAGAACAACACTGGCTCTTTGGCTTGAATATGGAGATGAGCACCGCCCCTAGAGTCGGACACGACTAGCACGCAGGTACAGGGGGAGCCTTTACCTTTTACTTTTACCTCTCTAAGGAAACACTGGGAAGATCAGAAAGGTAAACTTCCAAGCTTAGGTTCTAAAATCTTGCTGCTTTTAACTCTGGTGCGACCAACTGTTGCTTGCCAGTGTGGTTGGCCTACATGTCCCATCGTCCTTCATCGTTCCTTATGCTGGCTCAGGCTGCTGGGACTTGTAATAGGTCACAGCTGCTTTTTCCTGTTTCACCTTCCCAGGAGAATCCCTGTTCCTTAGCCGCGTTGCCAAACTCAAACCCTTAGCGACTCTGGGTGAAGGTTGTTTTGCTTCTAAGCAGGGCTTTCTGGTTTCATTTTTACCCAGGACTCTTTCCTTCCTCTCTCTCTGCATCATTTTGGGTCTCTGTTTAAGGCTCAGTGTGGTCTCGGTGGTGTGGTCCAGCTGTGGCAAAGGGCCGCCTTCCATATATTGTTGGACTGCAGCCCCCATGAGGTCCAACCAGCGTAGCTAATAGTGAGGAATTCTGGGGGTTGCAGTCCAGAAAATGGCAGGGAGGAATGCAGTTTACCCAACCTCTGCTTTGTGGGTGAGAATGTGGAACAATTGTCTAGTTCAGTGGTTCTCAACCTGTGGGTCCCCAGATGTTCCCGGACTGCAACTCCCAGAAGCCTTCGTCACTAGCTGAGCTGGCCAGGATTTCTGGGAGTTGTAGTCCAGGAACATCTGGGGACCCACAGGTTGAGAACCACTGGTCTAGTTGGAAGCGAAATATTAACTCAGTTTTAAGAGAACTTCCTGCAGTTCCATTTTCCGTATCTGAATTACAGGCTTTTGTGTGTGCGGGGGGGGGGGGGGTATTTGTTTGTTTTGTGTTACGAGCCTTGCGGTGCCAAGCTGGTGCAATGACCCAACAAACTGTTTGCAACGATAGCAGCTCCGTGCCCGAGAGCAGATGGAGAATCCTGGGTTTGAGGTCAGGCAGAAACAAGAATTTAAAATCGGATTGGAGGCAAAAGCCAAATGTAGGCGTCTGCAAAACCAGGGGGGGGGTGGAAGGGGGGGAGCTAATTGAATAGCTGTCGAAGGAGAGGAACACCAGGACAAACCAAGTCAGTTTCCCGACAGGGCCGGGAAGAGGAGTGCCAGGATGCTGGCTCTGAAGTCTCAAGGTGCTGCTAGACTTTGGGGCGAATGCTGCTGGATGAGTTTGATTTCGCTCATCCTGGCGCTTTTAAAGCAGTCTCTGTTTTTCTTCAACTCCCAGCTGATAGTAGAAGTCCCTGGCTGAGTTGTGTGCACAGAGTTGGTTCGGGAGGTTGTGAAGGAAATGCATTCCATCTCCATCTGCCTCAAATCAAGGACGCACTTCTGTAACCTTGATTATTTGATTGGCAGTTGTCTTCAAATTGGCCCAGTCAGTTCAGGCAATGTCATCACAGATCTCAGCATATTTTGACACTGAAACTATATGAGCTCACGTGGCAGCGCTCCTAGGCTTCGGAACTCCCTCCCACTGGAGGCCAGGCAAGCCCCATCTTTGCTTTCCTTCTGCAGGCCAGCAGAGAGAGCTTTCTCTTCCAGAAGGTTTTCATTTGGGCGACTGGATACCTGAGTGGGACTTTGAAATGGATTGCTGTGCCTGAATGCTTTGAATGTGTTTTGGTATTGCTTTTGTGGACTGGGTTTTGTTTAAATATGGCATTGGTTTGATCCTTTTTATAGTATTAGTACACTGAATGTTATTCGCTTTCAATACTGCCTTTTAATTAAGAACCTAAGAAGAGCCCTGCTGGATCAGGCCAACGGCCCATCGAGTCCAGCTTCCTGTATCTCACAGGGGCCCCAACAAATGCATTTGGGAGCACACAAGACTAGATCTCTGTCTGCCGATACCACTCCCTTGCATCTGGCCCTTGTTGTAAGCTGCCTTAGGTCCTTTTAAAGAGAAAGGCAGGGTAAACCATATTTAAGTAAATAAATAAATAAATAAGATGTAGCTGTTCAAGCTAAAATCTCCTGGAATGCCTTCCGACTGGAGCCACTGGGCCTTAAAGACTTTGCATGCGATGGTGCTACAGATTGGTTTGACTGGGATGAAATCATACCTTCTTTTTTTTTAACCCTTTAAACAAGCTTCTGCCCCTATCTCCCCCACCCTGAAAAACAGTGTGCAAGGGGCCTCCAAGAACACCCGACAGAGGAAGCAAGGGGGCCGGGGTGGGGCTGGGGCCGCAGTATCGCCGACCTAGACACCAGCTCGCTGTATTTTAAGGCTTAAGCCTCCCTGTCTGTGCCACAGAGTGATGTGAGGACACACGCTGTCACATTCTGGTGCCTCCTGCTGTTGGTAAGACCAGGCGGCCCCGGGATCACCAGTTCCTGGCAGGGCAACCCGTCCTGGACCAGCCTGGCGCATCCCTTCATAATGTGGCTCAAGGAGCCACCCTCCCAGGCCAATATGCTCCTGCTTTCTGCTTTTTCTGCCTGGGGCTCAAGGAGGGCCACAAAACACGAAAGGGGGGGCTGTTTGTCCAAGAGCGTATTTTTATTTATTTATTTATTTATTTATTTATTTATTTATTTTTACAACTTATATGCCGCCCACTACCCAAAGGTCTCTGGGCGGCTGCCAGTCAAAGAATTAAAACAGTTCAAACACCAAATATCAATAAATAATTAAAACAATAATAAAAACCTTACGCTAAAATCATTACACTAAAATTGCCATCAGAGGACCCACAGTCTATATTGTATCAATTAAAAAACTTCTGGAACAGGAAGGTTTTTACCTGGCGCCAAAATATTATCAGTGTTGGCGCCAGGCGGATCTCACTTGGGAGGGCATTCCATAGCTTGGGAGCAGCTGCCGAGAAGGCCCTGTGTCTGCAAGCCATCCCTCTCACCTCCTTGAGGGATGGCTCTTTCAAAAGGGCCCCCCTGGCTCGATCTTAGGTTCGTATGGAAGGAGGCGGTCCTTCAGGTATCTAGGTCCTAAGCCATTTAGGGCTTTATATGTCAAAACAAGCACTTTGAATTGGGCTCGGGCAGCAACTGGTAACCAATGTAGGTTATGTAGAATCGACGTGATGTGATCCCTGGCGGCCCCACCGCTTACCAGCCGCGCCGCACGATTCTGAACCAGTTGCAATTGCCAAACCATCTTTAAAGGCAGCCCCACGTACAGTGCATTGCAGTAATCAATACGGGATGTTACCAGTGCATGCGTAACTGTCATGAGGCTCTGCTCGTCTAGGTAGGGACGGAGGTGGTATGTTTTCCGCAGCTGAACCGAGGCTGCAACGATCGACTGCCTTGACACCCGGTACTAGAGAACAGGAGCAAGAAAGAGGTGCTGGGTTCCGCACACATGGGCCATAGACTCCGGCTTTATTTTACCTTCACTGCCCGTTTTATTGTTGCATTGGTTTCTACTGTTATGTATTGCTCAGGGGTGACCATTGGTCGGACAGGCAGTCTAACAGTTCAAATAAATATAAATAAATAAATACATTCATCCAAGAGGACAAAGCAACAGCACAGGTGGTGGACGGGGGGGGAGGGGGGAGATGGGGCCGGAGCTCCTTCCTGGAGTGCAGGTGTGCAACGCAGAGGTAGAACGGGCCGATGAGGTGGGGTAGGCAAGCTAGTGTTGACTCAGGGTGCGCGGGCGATCTTTTACTGAAAAGCGCGGAACGGGTTTGAACAGAAAGCAAACAAAAGGAGTAGCAAAAGTGCCGGGTTGGGGGGGGGGAGAGGGGTCAGGTGCGATGAATGAACGAACCTGCCCCCCCCCCCCGAGCAGTTGTGTGCTTCTGCTCCTCCTGGTCCTTGCTGGGTGGATGGCAAAGGGGCCCTTGGCTTTTTAAGGGGGCAATTTATTTATTTATTTATTTTTTTTTATTTATTTATTGGACCCCCTCTGCTCTCTACTGGTGACACGGGGCTTCCTGGGTCTCGTGGCATGGTGCTGCCGCGTGGCCTGCAAAAGGCAGGTTTTAGCCCATGTCAATGCCTGTGAGCTGCCTGCATTTACTCCCTTTTTCGGGGGGGGGAGCATAGCAGCCACCTGGCAAGGCACGCGCGCACATGCTTGCGCGCCCTCTCTGCCTGGCCACTTCACGGCCTCTTTTCTTTGTCCTTCCACAGCTGCCTGGTGTGGGCAGAGAGGCCTCTCCGGCCATTGGGAACTGGGGGGGGGGGGTGTTTCAGCCACCTGGCAGGGCTGGGGTCTCCTATCCGTATCTACTTGTCCCTCCTGAGTGGGATGGGTGGGAGGTTTTCATCCTGTTGTCCCCCCCCCCCCAAAAAAAAAACGCTCGTACTGCTCGGCCAGGTGGCTGGCTTTATTCTAACCGTTCCTGGAGGTAGCCCGATGAATCGGTGGCAACAGAAACAAGTAGTCCCGTAGCCCCTTAACGAGAAAAAGCCATTTCTATCCCATGTGAGTGTTTGTGGGCTCGGGTTTGGGCATCTGGAGAAATCAGCTCTAAGATCAGGCCAGGAGGCCCTGCTGACTTGCCACCCCTCAAAGAGATCAGGGGGTTGGCATGTCGAAACAGGGCCTTCTCGGGGGTTGCCCCCAACTCTGGAATACCCTCCCTATGGAGATCCGCCAGACGCCAACCCTTTTGGCTTTTCGGTGCCAGGCAAAGCAAAGACCTTCCTATTCGGCCAGCATTTTAATTAGATATATTTTTTTTTTTTGGCTGGACTCATGAGCAGCAGGGTTTTATAATTTGTATTGTACAGTGGACCCTCATATAACAAACAGTTTGTATAACATAAAATCTGTACAACATAAAGAATTCCAGAGTGAGGGGAAATTTGCTTAACAGAATCAATCGCCTATGGGGCGAATCCGCACAACATAAAAAATGGTCGGGATTAGGGATCACTCTGTTTTCAATGCATTCCTATGGGAATTTTTGTATAAAGGAAAATTTGCTTAACAGAATTTCATTTGGAACGAATTCATTCCTTTATACAGGGTACCACTGTATTGTGTTTAAACTGTATTGTATTTTATAGTTTTAATAATTTTATTGCTTTATAGTTTTTAATACAGTACATTGTCGTATGCCGCCTAGAGACCTCTTGGTAGTGGGGCAGCTGAATTTTTTTGTAAATAAATAAATAAATAAATACAAAAGCTTGTCGTACGTATATAAAAGGTCCACGAAGACTCCTTGTACTAGTTTCATATTGATAGCGGATTCCCTGCCCTCTGGTGAGGTCGGACTAGCTGGCCCTTGGGTCTCCTCCAGCTTGTCCATAGCTGCTTTATGTCACCCGGTACCAGTTGCTCTTTGGATCCCTTTTTGCCGTGCATTTTCTCTTTGGCTGGCACAAGGGTGGCATCAGCACGTCTGCCTGGCCAAATGCTCAGTCTCTGAGTAGTTCTTGTTTTTAAACAAGGAGACCCTTCTCACTTACTGGCACCTTCTTAAATCATTATGAATATTGCCAATTATCCTATTGAATCTTCACTGGAACCTTGTTTTATTACGGTCTGTTTCCATATCAGGTCCAAGGTGTGGTTTTGGCCTGTAAAGCCCTAATGATTTGGTACATGGAAAAACAGGGAGGGTCCATCCTACTATCTGCACATCCCTGACTGGTCACCAAGGACATTTAACTCCCCAGAGAGCCTTGGAAGTAGGGGGGGGATGGGACAAGGGACCAGGGGTGGGGAGTGGTCTGAGCAGTTGCTCCTCAGCTCTGAAATGACTTTCCACCTGGAAATTCACCTCCCCCCCCCCCAACTTCAGGACTTTAAATAAATCTCTCAACACTTTTTTTTTACTCCAGCAGGCTTTCCAGAATATTCCATCTGAATAGCCTGCTGAGGTCATAAGCCAATTACAGTGGTACCTCGACTTACAAATTTAATCCTATCTTTAAAAATTGAAAAAAAAATAAGTTAAAAAATTAAAAATATATATTTGTAAGTCGAGCGGACCATATATAAAATTTGTAAGGCAGCAGTTAAAACGTCAACAATTTTCTGCTCTTAAGTCGAATTGCTCTTAAGTTGAGCTGTTCTTAAGTCGGGGTGTCACTGTATCTAAAATTGCAACCTGTTTTAAAAACGAATGTTAATTTTAATTGGGGTGTGCATGCTATTTCGTGTTGCTGTACATCAGTCAGATCAGAGGTTTGGAAATCAAAGGAGCAAAAAAAAATATGATTTATTTTATTTCATCTTATGGGTCATCCCAGCCAAACTAAGCTGTTCTTTCCTCTCTCTCTCTCTCTCTCTCGGCTCCCCCTCCAGGGCTGGTCCAAATCCCCGTCAGCATGTACCAGACCGTGGTGACCAGCCTCGCCCAAGGGAACGGCCCCGTGCAGGTGGCCATGGCCCCGGTCGCGGCGCGGATAACGGACAGCACCGTCACCATGGACGGCCAGGCGGTGGAAGTCGTGACGCTGGAGCAGTGACGGGAAAGCCGTTGGGGAAATCAAGACGCTGCAGCTTCCTCCTCTTCTCCTGTACGGAATATTATTATTTTTCCCTATGCCTCTCTGGAGCGGCAATCAGGTGGCATTTGAGTCTCGCGGCTTTTGGAATCGGAAAGGTTTGTTGCAAAAACGAAAAGAAAGAGAGAGAAAGAGAGAGCGCAAAGGTTGTGGAAGGGGATATGCAGGAGACTTGCCAGAACCCCCTCTGGCGTGGCAGGCATGCGAAAAGGCCAACCCAGAGCCAAGCCGAACTTTCCTCTCCTGCCGTGCATGGACCATTCTCCACTCAAGTCGGGGCGTGATGTGAGAAGACCCCCCCCCTCTGCC
This sequence comes from Phrynocephalus guinanensis, assembly GCA_037367245.1. Lineage (NCBI taxonomy): Eukaryota > Metazoa > Chordata > Lepidosauria > Squamata > Agamidae > Phrynocephalus > Phrynocephalus guinanensis. Next base: position 106,826,598 of record CM074740.1, on the reverse strand, counting down.
TGCCCTATTTGAGGGGGTGCATTCTCCCTGAGACTTTTGTGTGTGGGGGGGCTTTCCGCGGAGGCTCCCGGGGCCCCAACCTCCTCGCGGCTCTCGGCCAACCTCCTCGCGACGAGAATTAGGTGTCATTTTTTTAAAACGGACTTCACTTTTTACAAAGAGAGACAGAGGAAAACGGAGACAGAGAGAGACAGGCTTGGGGAAAAAAAAGTCTTTTTTCTTTCTTTCCTTGAAGAGGCGTTGAAAGCATAAGAAGCTCCGGGAGGGAAACAGCGGAGCCTGGGATCTGTTTTCCCTTGGGATCCACCCTCCTTTGGCAAACCTGTTGGAAGAGACTTGGCTCCCTTCTTTTTCTAAATCCATGCTCGAAAGTCCTCTGACTCGTCCTCCCGCCCCCCCCCCCCCCCCTCTGGTCCCTTTTTTACTGGCGTTTTCCGGAACGTCCTGTCTTGCAACCAGAAACGCACGCAAAGGAGAAAGAGAGAGAGAGAGAGAGAGAGAGAGAGACTGGATTGAGGTTGGGGGGGGGAGGGCAGAGTCTACTTTTATATGTGCCCATTTCTGCCCCATCAGGTGAATCACCCCTTTTAGACACAGGGAGCTGAGATGTTCCGGGGATCTTAATGAGGACTGGTCCCTCTGCCCTTCCCTGCAAAATCCAGGACTGGCACATCTTGGTCACAGACAGCTCCAGGTGCAGCTTTCCCAGACATTTCCAATTTTTAAGCCTTTCCCCCCCTCCTGCAACGTAACAGTGGAGCCCTCACTCCCACATACAAATCTTAAAAGTATTGTTTTCTGTTTTCATGTTTTATTTTCCCTGCTTCTCAGAGGCCCCTTCAGTAAACAAAATTCTAGAAATCCATCTCAGATGAATTCTGCTTCTTTCCTCACAGAATACTTTGCGGTATTTAATTCCTCCCCCCACCCAATTTATTTTACACACCCAGCCCTTTACTCAACCTCTCTGTATCACCTCTCAAGGCCGTGTTTTCTTTCCTTCTTTTCTAGAGCCATGCACTTCCTTTTAAAATGGGAAAATTTTGGACATTCTTTGAACCTTTCCCCTCCCTTGGACTTCAGTTGCCCCAGAAGCAAAACCCAGGTCTTGGATTTAATATCTAATAATAATAATTAAAAAAGAAAGAAAAGAAAAGAAATTAAAATATTGAAATATTATTTTTTTATTGTTGTGAAGATGTCAGTTGTGACTCTAAAGTCAGTGTTCTTTTGTATTATTACTTTTCTGCAATGGAATAACGTTCTGGAAAGACTGAAAAATTACTTCCCCCATGGCCCAAAGGAAAGTCATCCTCATTTCTCCCTTATCACCACCCTGGCCCTTAGCCCAGCATGGAAATACCTGTTGTTTCCCCCATTCTGTCTCTTGCCTCATTCAATAAATTGTTACAGATGTGTCTCTAGACTGCTGCTGTTGTTTCTTCTCTGTTCTGTCCAGGTCCTCGAAAAGTCCATTTATTATTATTATTATCACACAGCTAACTACGCTGGATTTTGTATTACTAATCACTAGTCGAGCGCTTCCCAAGCATTTAGGAATACGTGATGTATCGGCGAATTATGCGAGCAGATTCTAGTAAGGTGGCTTTCTGCATCTGACTGATGGTGACTTTGTCAACTCCAATTTCTTCTAAATACTTGCTTCGCTCTTTAGGCACCGCACCCAGTGTGTCAATTACCGCTGGGACCACCTGTACCGGTTTATGCCAGAGTCTCTGAAGTTCAATTTTCAGATCCTGATATCGGGTAATTTTTTCAAGTTGTTTCTTGGTGACTCTGCTATCACCTGGTGTAGCAACATCAATGATCCACACTTTTGTCTTCTCCACAATCACAATATCCGGGGTATTAAGCTCCAAAACCCTGTCAGTCTATTCGGAAGTCCCAAAGTAATTTTGCACGCTCATTTTCAATCACTTTTTCAGGCTTATGATCCCACCAGTTCTTTGCTACAGGCAGATGATAGTTGTGTAATAAATTCCAGTGGACCATTTGAGCAACTGCACCATTATTATTATTATTATTATTATTATTATTATTATTATTATTATTATTATTATTATTATTATTATTATTATTATTATTATTATTTCCCAGAATCCTTTACTGGCCCTGCCATCTAACTGGGAATTCTGGAAGTTACAGTCTGGAAAACTAACCTTCCCAAGCTTCAGTTCTGGTACAAAAGGGGGGAGGTCTCCTCTCGTACACAAATAATCCTGAAAGTCTTGCATGTTCTGCAAAGCAGAAGCTCCTGGATCCTCAAGGGTTCTGGAAGGGTATTTGAAGACATGAGTGGAAGCCATCGGCCCAGGTCACATCCCACTGAGAATAACCCTCTGGCTGTCACTCGAGAGAGCAGGATGAACGGAGCAGATAGGAGCAGAAGCAACCGTTGGCTGGTTTCCTCTTTGTTTATCCTGCATCGTCTCTCGTTGTGCCCCCATTACACACGCTGCAACCTGCCCTCGTTTTGTCTGCCTTTTACTCTCTCCTTGTCTCTCCCTCCTGGGTCTTTCGGAGGGGAAACATGACCATGGGGATTGGTAGCAGATTCAATTCTTTAAAAACAAACAGACAAAAAACAAACTTCTGTTTATTATGGGCGTCAGATATTGTGGTTGAGTGCCCAGGGTTCAAAAAGACAGGAAATGCCCAGTATCGCCGCCGCAAAATGTCATGCGGCCATTGCCAGCAGGGAAAAGAAGGCCCTTGGCTCGACCTATCAAAGGGCAACCTGAATGCTGACAAAGCCAATGGCGGCATGTCAGGATGAGCTACAGGATCCCCACTTGTGCTCACTGCCACTCACAACATGAGAATGTGCAAGGGGAAGTCCCAGGAGTGGTTAACCACTTCTCTCCCAAACACACACCCATTGCCAGGGCTGTAGTGCAACGAATGTGAAGGGTAGTGAGCAGAAGACAGCCCCCACCTCCCACCCTGAATTCACCTAGCAGTTCTGGTGGGTGGGTATACGAGGAATTGCAGGGGTAGAGATCTGAAGCTCTGGAATACTTGGCCGAGTAATGCTATGCATGAGAACGATCTTGGGAATGGTTATAGGTCACAAGCTGAATCTGAGCCAACAGTGTGACGTAGCTGCAGAAAAAGGCCAATACAGTTTTAGGCTGCATTAACATTAAGGTAGTCTCCACAGCTTGTGAGGTGCTAGTTCTCCTCCATTCTGCATAGGCTGAGGCTTAGTCTTGAACAGTGGTTCTCCACCTGTGGGTCCCCAGATGTTGCTGGACGGCAACTCCCCGAAATCCTGGACAGCTCAGCTAGTGATGAAGACTTCTGGGAGTTGCAGTCTGGGAACATCTGGGGACCCACAAGTTGAGAACCACTGGTCTAGAGTACAGTGTCCAATTCTGGACAGCACACTCCCATGGTCATTGGTTCCATTGTCACACTGCTTTAACAGTTTAGAGGTTTTCCCTAATGCTCAGCCTGAATCCGTCACCCTGTAACTGGACCCCACCGTTGCATGCCCTCCATTTGGGGGTGACTGAGAACAGATGGTGGTGATCATATAGAAAGTTAGATCCAGCCCTTCCTCAGGATGAGTACCTTTCAAGTATTTGAAAAGTGCTAACCTATCTCCCCCTCATAGGGTTGAGGTCTGCTTGGGGCCAGGCAGCCTGGCCATGCAAGAGACATAAAATTCAAGATGGCAGCTTCATCCTAATGCCAGTCTAGCTCTGACAGAGGACTCAGGCTGAATTTCTCCTTTGGACACAGAACTCCAGACTGGATTATTTTTTTCAAGATAATCATTATTGAAATCCCTGCGGGTAGGGGGTAAAGTACATCTTGGCTAGGTAGAATACTATAGATCAGTGGTTCTCCACCGGTGGGTCCCCAGATGTTTCTGGACTGCAACTCCCAGAAGTCTTCATCACTAGCTGAGCTGACCAGGATTTCTGGGAGTTGCAGTCTGGGAACATCTGGGGACCCACCAGTTGAGAACCACTGGTCTAGAGTACAGTGTCCAATTCTGGACAGCACACTCTTAAGAAAGGTTCCGACAAACTGGCGTAAGTTCAGAACCAGGACCTGGGAGGAAAGACGGAACAAACTGGACATGTTTAGCTTGGAGCGGGGAGGAAAGACCTAAGGGAGATATGACAGCACTTTTACTTGAAAGGTATTGTACAGAGGAGGTGCAGGAGCTGTTCTTAATCATCCCAGAATGAAAGACACATAATAATGGGCTCAAGCCACAGCAATCTAGATTGAGGCTAAATGTCCAGAGGTGGTTGGGGGATGGCTTCCTAACTGTTAGAGCAGTACGACAATGGAAGCAATGACCTCAGGAGGTGGCGAGCGCTCCAACACAGGAGAACTCCATGATGCTATGAGTCTGGTGTACTCTGTCGTCACTTCCATCAGCCTCCATGTCATCGAGACCCCTAAACTTTGATGGATCTACAAAAGCAAAACTAATCCGGGTCCTCAGCAACTCATTCATCCCTATACAAAGACCTGGACAGTTTTGTTCAAGTAGTGGGGGGGGGGTTTGAGGGTTGGGAGTGGGAACTTTGTTGTTCTCAGCGAGAAAGAAGGTGACAAAGTGGGGACGCAGGAAGCTGACTTATCCTGATTCTGATGTTGGTTTCATCCAGCCCAATATGGTCAGCTCTGACTAGCAGCTGTAGCTGTCCAGGGTTCGAGAGATAAGACCTTCCTAGCCCTCTCTAGAGATGTTCTGTGATGGTGTGTGTTGCATCATTACACTCGTGACCGACTCTTCGTGACCCCATGTCCATGGAGTTTTCTTTGCAGGAATACTGGAGTGGCTCGCCAGTTCCTACTCCAGGTGCCTACAGCACCTGGTATTCCCTGGGTGGTCTCCCATCCAAGTACTAGCCAGGGCCAACCCTGCTTAGCTTCCGAAATCAGGCGAGATCAGATGTGCTTCTTAGGGCATCTAGGCCTCTGTGATGGTCCCCCTTCTAAGTCTTCACTGGATGTGACCTTTCTTAGCGCGTGAAATGGAATGAGGTGGTCCAAATGGGCATTTGGGCTGAAACGTGTGGGGTTTTTTTTTACTCCATTAAAAGGGTATTGGTTATGAAATTTGGGAGCTCTCTATTAGGGGAGAGTGAGAACAGACAAAAGAATTTTTTTTTACCCAGCATGTTGTTAGTCTGTGGAACTCCCTGCCACAGGAGGTAGTGATGGCATCTGGCCTGGATGCCTTCAAAAGGGGATTGGACAGATACCTGGAGGAGAAGTCCATCCCAGGTGACAAACCATGATGGAGATGTGTCATCTCCAGGCTTAAAACCGGGGTGCTTCAAGGATCAGATGCAGGGGAGTGCTATCAGGAGACAGATATCTAGTCTCGTGAGCTCCCAGAGGCATCTGGTGGGGCCACTGTGAGATACAGGAAGCTGGACTAGATGAGCCTTTGGCCTGATCCAGCATGGCTTTTCTTATGTTCTTATTATGGGTAGAGAATCAGAACTTTTGGTAGCTATTCCCCACCCAACCACCCAGGGATGTGTCTCTGTGTGTGAGGAGCCCATGATCTACTTGGCCCCCCCCTTCCCTGCCACACCATGTGCCAGGCCACCCTGTAGCCCCTGGTCCGTCCGTCGTTCCTCCACGGGGCGGCTGGTGAAGATGGCAGCAGGGCTGTAGCCAAGCCAGGTGGGGGCGGGAGAAGAGGATTACCGAGACAGTGGCAGCTGCAAGGAGGACGAATCCAGCCAGAGGACGGTGACCTTCTAATTAAGGAATGATTAGCGAAGATTAAAGGAGATGGCTACAATCCTATTGAGCGGAAAGGGCCGGAGGGAGTGGAGATGAGGGGGACGAAGAAGCCCACTCCTTCGTCTGGAGAGGGAACGCTCGGTCTTCACCCCCCCCAACCAAGGTGTCCTTGAACCGGAGTTCAGGCCCTGAGCGAGGGAACCCTCCCTACCCGAGAGGAGAGACGTTTCATTGCTCACCTACAACTCCCAGAAACCTGTAGGTGGTCAGAGCAAGGACTGGGGCAATAAAAACACCTCCGTCCCTTCAATTCAGATGCAACCTCAGAACATCCAACTTCAACCAAACTGGCTCCCCCCCCCCATCTTGCCAAGGACCTTCCATCTAAGAAATAACTCCTGGCAAATCCATCTTTTGCCATGTTATAACCTATTGGTTCTACTCTGAGGAAGAGGGTTTTGCCCTCAAAATATTAGCAATGTTTTTTGTTGATGTTCTAGTAGCCTAAAGGTATCACCTGTTCCACTTTTGTATTGGGTTTTTGTGATGGCTACACGGCTCCTCAACTTGATTTGCTTCAATTAACAAAATCCTCCAGTACCAGGCTTGGCTTCCAACCTTCCTTTTTTCCCTCCAAATCAGCCAAAGAGATCAGGGCACTGTTATGGGGAGAACATCCCTTAGAAACACACACACACGCACGCACGCACACACACACACACACACACACACACACACACACACACACACACACATACACACACAGAGGCACAGAGTTCATTTTGCTGCAGACCTTTTGAAGGAGAGGAACAAGGGAGGCGGTGACGTCCATTTGGCTGCCGTACACGGCCAGTGAAACCAGGAGCCAGGACTCAACCGTAGGCGATGGATCCTTCTCTTGGATGTTAAAAACATATTTTCCCTTGAGGCTTTCCCCCAGTTTGTCTATTGCAACCGGAACCAAGGCCCTGGTGGGCTGGAATACAACATCCATCAACCAGACAACAGAGACTCTGTCAATGACTCCTTGGGTCCCTTTGGGGAGAAAGGCAGCATAAAAATAAAGTTTATTACTACCATATCCTCCTAGAGGATAGGATGAAAATCCAAAAAGACCTTGACAGATTAGAGTGTTGGGCCAAAGCTAACGGAATGGATTTCAACAGAGGGAAATGTAGGGTGCTGCATCTAGGTAAAAAGAATGAATTGCACAAATATAGGATAGGAGACACCTGGCTGGAAAATAGTACCTGTGAAAGGGATCTGGGAGTCTTGGTGGACCACAAACTGAATATGAGTCAGCAGTGTGATGCGGCTGCTAGGAAAGCCAATAAAATTCTTGGTTGCATCAACAGAAGCTCTAGATCAAGGGTAGTGATAGTACCACTCTACTCTGCTCTGGTCAGACCCCACCTGGAGTCCTGTGTCCAGTTCTGTGCGCCTCAATTTAAAAAGGATGTTGACAACCTCGAGCGGGTGCAGAGGAGGGCGACCAGGAAGGTTGAAGGTCTGGAAGAAATGTCATATGAGGAACAGCTTAGGGAGCTGGGGATATTTAGCCTTTCAAAAAGAAGGCTGGGGGGGGGGAATATGATAGCTATGTTTAAATATATGAAAGGATGTCATATTGAAGAGGGAACAGGTTTGTTTTCCATGGCTTCAGAGACCAGGACTCGGGGAAATGGTTTCAAACTACAGGAAAAGAGATTCCATTTGAACATCAGGAAGAACTTCATGACAGTTAGAGCTGTTCGGCAGTGGAAGATGCTGCCACAAAGGGTGGTGGAGTTTCCTTCTTTGGAGGTTTTTAAGCAGAGGCTGGATGGACGTCTGTCGGGAGTCCTGTGATGGGCTTCCTGCATGGCAGGGGGTTGGACGGGATGGCCCTTAAGGTCTCTTCCAACTCTATGATTCTATGAATCTATGATTCTATGATTATTATTATATGTCATCCGAATCATCCTGAGAAGGTTGGTTTGTAGGGCATGGAGCAAAAAACATGAGCTATTGTCCATCACTTGCAAGCTGGTGTCTTCAAGGGTTGGTTTTATTTCCTTTCCCTGACAGAAAGCTGTTACCTGGAAAGAATAATCCAATCGATCCGTCACTTCTGCAGGAGCCATGTACAACCTGGATCTTGATTCGCATTTCCCTCCCAGCAACCCTGTGAAGTAGGCTGAATGTTAACCCGTCATCCTCATCTCTGAAGTTTCAGGACCAGAATCTGAAGCCCCAGGGACAGGGTCGTGTGATGTCATGGAAGGCAGATACTTTGGAGACGGTGGCAAAATGGCATGCGCAGCCACATCGGCCATCTCAAAAACTCCATGGCGAACTGAAAAGCTCACAGGCGAATTCGGTCTCAAGTAATGGCAAGAAAAAAGAAGGCAAGAGTGCTTCTGAGCATGGTTAAATGTTAGAACCTGAAGGCACGAGCATGAACCCATAACATTAGGGGTTTTCTGTCCGGAAGTCTTACAACAAGCCTTTCCTTTTTATTTCCCTCTTTTTCATTTCTCTTTTTTTGTGGAAATGTTGAGTTTATAAAGAGCCTAATATTTTAAGAAGGTATCTGCCAGCATCTCAGACAAGTGGTGAGGGGTAGGGCTGCCAGGGATCACATCACACCGATTCTGCGTAACCTGCATTGGTTCCCAGTTGCTGCCTGGGCCCAATTCAAAGTGCTTGTTTTGGCAGATAAAGCCCTAAATGGCTTAGGTCAGGACCTAGATACCTGAAGGACCGCATCCTTCCATATGAACCTACCTGGCCATTAAGATCTAGCCAGGGAGCCCTCCTGAGAGAGCCATCGCTCAAGGACGAGGTGAAAGGGATGGCTTGCAGGAACTAGGGCCTTTTCGGCAGCTGCCCCCAGGTTATGGAACGCCCTCCCAAGTGACATCCGCCTGGCGCCAACACTGATGACATTTCGGCACCAGGTAAAAACCTTCCTGTTTCTGAAGTTTTTTTAACTGACATAACATAGATTGTGGGTCCTGGTGGCAATTTTAGTGTTTTGTTTTTAAATGTTTTTATTATTTTTAATAGTCCATTTCAATGTTTTAAGTGTTTTAAGTGTTCATTTTAATTGCAAGCTGCCCAGAGACCTTTGGGTAGTGGGTGGCATATAAGTTGTATTAAATAAATAAATAAATAAATAAATAAATAAATAAATAAATAAAAGTGTCCTGCTGGTTGCTCTGTAACCCTAGTTTCCTTCTGCCCCATAAGCTTTGCCCCACAAAAATTGGGCAGGTTTCCCACCTGTCCTGCCGAGAACCCTCCCTCCCTCCCTCCCTCCCTGCTGTCAGCTGGGAATCTGAGATGATTTCTAAATGCCGACAGCCATCAGTCCTAATCCAGGCCTCATCCGGTGGCCAAACGGCTTATTCCGAGAACACCACAGTCTGCCAGCCGACAGTGGCCTAGATTTCGCTTCCCACTAGCTGGCAGCTAAAAGGGACTGGCCTCGGAACCCTTCCCTGTCACTCCCAAGGGAGGATGGAAAAGAAGAAGGGACAGGTGTGCTGCTTTGAACACCTGGCAGGATTGGTCCAGGACTATTAGAGTTGGGTGTTTATTTATTCAGGGGATTTCCATTCCAACTTTCCTTCAAGGGACTCAAGGGATGGGTGTATGGCTGCTTTCACAACGTCCCTTAGAAGGAGGACTGGCTGTGGCGGAGGCTTCTGGGAGTTGCAGTCCAGGAACATCTGGGGACCCACAGGTTGAGAACCACTGACATAGAATCCTAGAGTTGGAAGAGACCTCAATGGCCATCTAGTCCAACCCCCTGCCATGCAGGAACCCCCATCACAGGACGCCCAACAGATACCCATCCAGCCTTTGCTTAAAACCCACCAAAGAAGGAGACGCCACCACCCTCTGTGGCAGCATATTCCACTGCTGGACAGTTAGAACCGTCAGGAAGTTCTTCCTAATGTTCAGATGGAATCTCTTCTCCTGTAGTTTGAAACCATTGCCCCACGTCCTAGTCTCTGAAGCCATGGAAAACAAACCAGTCCCTTCTTCAGTGTGACATCCTTTCAAATATTTAAACATAGCTATCATATCCCCCCTCAGCCTTCTTTTTGTAAGGCTAAACATCCCCAGCTCACTAAGCCGCTCCTAGTAAGACATTCCTTCCAGATCCTCAATCATCTAGTCATAAGGACTAGAGCTCAGATCTCCCATGACAGTAACCATTAGGCCACACTGACTGTGCCCTCCTCTCATTGCACCTGCAGAAACAGACGCTGGTGGTGGTGGTGGGGGGGCTGAAAGAGGAGCAGACTAACTCAGGGGGTGCTGGGCAGTTTGTTTGGATCTGTCTTCAATCAGAATGAAATGGGTAACTGGTTTTGGAGTGGGTGGGTTATTGCTGCCACCCCACCAATCTCTGACACCTGAACCAGTTGTCTGACACACGACCCCTAAACTCCGCCGCAAATGGCTCCCAGCTCCGGAGCTTAAAATTGTTTCCCCACCAGCTCCGGAGTTTACAGATAATTAAGTGCGACCACGCCCACCTAAGCACGTCCCAGCGCACTTTTCAGGTACCTGCTCTTAGAGGGTGAAAAATCCCAGATCCGGATGTAAAGGACTGAGTGCCCGGCTCTCCTCGCTTCTGTTTGTTGTTGTTTTTTGCCTCCCGCCCCTTTAAGAGAAGGAATCAGGACGACAAAGGGGCTGGGGGAGGCTTGGACCGGCAAACGGAGGTGAGCCTGCATTTTTTCCTCTCTTTTTACCTCCCTCCCCTCACGCAGACAGGATCAAGGAAGTGCGGAGGGGTGGGGACGCAGGAAGAGCAACGAACCCCCAAGATCTCTGGTCCAAATTTAAGTGGCCAGCGGATCTTAGGGGTCGTGTGAAAAGTTAGCTCTGGGACCCAGATTTCTGTGCAGGAGCAGGCAGAGTGGAACATGTGAACTATGCATCATCTTGAAATAAGTAAAAGTAGCTGTGCGAACATATTTTAATGCAAGGAGGTTTCAGATGAATTCAAACATAAATAAATTTGTAATATCTTGCATGGTGCTTTATGGCGCCAATTGGTGGGGTGCATAGGAGAGTCATGTCCTAAGAAACTGAAAAAGAAATCAATTGATTTTTCAGCCTTCCTCAGCTGCCTCGGTGATAAAAAAAATTTAATAAGGAACGAAGTGTAGACTTTTTGCACTCACACCAGTGGAATTTAAAGGGCGGAGTTCTCTGGGTGCTGGATTCCTAAAGGCATTTTCTGCCTTGTGCCTTGAGAAGTCTTGTCCATATGAGTTTGAATCAAAGAGATCTGAATGAATGATCTTTATTTATGGCTAAACAGTCTGTGTCTTGTAGGTGAAAGCAGCCTGTCCGTTTCCAATCTAGAGACATCTCTCCAGAAGCCTCTTCTCTCTTTGTGGCAATCAAATGTTTGGGGAAGTTCCCTTTTCGACTACAGTCCCCATCCTCCCCTCAGGGACAGGCAGATGGGAAAAGCAAAAACAAAGCAAAGTGTGCTGCTTATATACCGCTCCATAGCACTTAAAAGTGCTCTCTGCATAAGTAAAATTCTGCAGGCTACACATTGTGCCTGCCCCAGTAAGCTGGGTACTAATTGTACTGACCTCGGAAGGACGGAAGTCTGTGTGAACCTTGAATCGTCTACCTGCGATTGAACCCCAGGTCGTGAACAGAGTTTTGGCTGCAGTACTGCAGTTTAACCACTGTGCCACGAGGAAAGATTCAAGGTCATAAGAACCTAAGAAGAGCCATGCTGGATCAGGCCAAAGGCCCATCTAGTCCAGCTTCCTGTATCTCACAGTGGCCCCACCAAATGCCTCTGGGAGCACATGAGACTAGATATCTGTCTCCTGGTACCACTCCCCTGCATCTGGCCCTTGAAGGACCCCCGGATTTAAGCCTGGAGATGACACATCTCCATCATGGTTTGTAACCTGTGATGGACTTTTCCTCCAGGAATCTGTCCAATCGTCTTTTGAAAGCATCCAGGCCAGATGCCATCACCACATCCTGTGGCAGGGAGTTCCACAGACTAACAAGATGCTGGGTGAAAAAATATTTTCTTTTGTCTGTCCTCACTCTCCCACACCTCAGTTTGAGTGGATGTCCTCTAGTTCTGGTATTTTGTGAGGGGAAGAAGAGTGTCCCTCTATTCACTTGACTCATGCCCTGCATTATTTTGTACATCTCAATCATATCCCCCCTCAGGCGCCTTTTTTTCCAGACTAAAGAGCCCCAAATGTTTTAGCCTTTCCTCATAAGGGAGGTGCCCCAGCCCAGTAATCATTTTAGTCGCTCTCTTTTGCACCTTTTCCAGTTCCACGATGTCTTTCTTGAGATGCGGAGACCAGAATTGTCAAGGTCCTTGTTTCTAGTCCAGATGAGGGCCTTTCCTAAGCTCTGTCCACCCCTAAACTGGCTTTGTGATCAAACCTGTGAGTGTAAAACATTTCTTTAGACCTCCTGTTTGATCAAGAACCTGATGGCAAAATAAAACCATCCTACATGGTTGGTTTGGGGTCTCTGCCAAGCTTGGCAGAGGTAAAAGCCGTGGCACAGGATCAACGCCTCCACCCATCAGAGAGGCCACCAGACCTGCCCGCCTCCCACTTGGCAGGGGCGGATTTCTGCTTTCGCAGCCTGGGGTGATGTGTCGTTAGGGTCCCAGCAGAGACACCTGTCAAAACCAGCTCCCGGTTCATGCATCGTTTAATCCATCAGCTCCCATCAGCCAAACGAGCAAGAGAGCAAAGCCAAATTGGCGGAAGGCCCAAGGGTGCAAAACACCTGCAAATTACCAACTCGGGTGCGGTGGGGGGTGGAGGAAGAGATTAATTTTCCACCGTAAGCAAGGGATCGGTGGCTGCGCTCAGGCAAGCAGGAGAACCTGACTTTGGCAGGACAATCTCTGCAGATTCCTCCGCCTTCCTCTGGGGAGACTGCTTCAAGAAGTCAGGCTCTCCTGTTCTTCATTTCAATGCAAGAAAATACTGTAGTTTTTTACACTACTTCTTACTGTTTACTGAATAGTATCTCAAGACATACATACAGTAGGAGCTGCTCATACCTTCCACTTGGCTGTGTGGTTGGTCTGTTTTTCTGTCTGCCTATCTTCCTTCCTATCTATCTTCCCTCCTCCCCCCTTTCTCCTCCTTCTAACACCTTCCTTCCTTCCTTCCTTCCTTCCTTCCCTCCTTCCTTCCCTTCCTTCCTTCCCCCTTTCCGTGCCTCCCTTCTTCCTTCCTCCTTTCCTGTCTCTCTTCCTTCCTTCCTTCCCTCCCTTTTCCCTCTCTCTAACCCCTTATTCTTTCCTTCCTTTCCTTCCTTCCTTCCTTCCTTCCTTCCTTCCTTCCTTCCCCTCTCTGTGCCTTCTTTCCTTCCTTCCTTTCCCCTCTAACCGCGCTAACCCTTCCTTCTTTCTTTCCCCTCCCTATCTATCTTCCTTCCTCTCGCTATTCCTTTCTATCTTCCTATCTTCCTCCCTTCCCCACTCTCTCACCCTTCGTTTGTTTGTTCGTTCGTTTGTTCCTTCTGATCTATCTTCTTTTCTTCCTCCCTCTCCCCTCGCTATACCTTCCTTCCTTCCTTCTCCTCTATGCCTTCCTTCCTTCCTATCTATCTATCTATCTATCTATCTATCTATCTATCTATCTATCTATCTATCTATCTATCTATCTATCTATCTATCTATCTATCTATCTCTCCCTTCCTTCCTTTCCCCCCTCTCTCTATCCCTTGTTTCCTCTCAATCTACAGTAGCTATCTTTTAAAATGTATTATTTCTGTGGGTGTTTAAGCATCCTTTCTTTCTAACACATGAGAGAGAACATGAAAACCAAGCCATACTAGCAATGACAGGTTGGACTTTGACCCGGGAAAACTTGATTTAAATCCCTGCTTGGCTGTGTATCGCTCTGGTTGAGCTTGGACCATTCACAGACTCTCAGCCTGGCTTCCTCTCAAGACTGTTGTCAGGCTGAAGAGAGGAGGTACAGATGCCAATTGTGGCATCTTGAGCTGACTGGAGATAAGACGGGAGGAATATAACACATAAATGTACAACAACATGAAATTGACACTCAAGTCTTGCAAGGCTTCAAGACAAACACCTTTATTTATTACAAAATACTTCCGCAGACACTTGGACTACAGAAGTTGAAGCCACGAGAGGCCGGCGTTCTGCTGGAAAATTGCCACTAATTCACGAGGTGCAGATCAGGTTCCTAGCCACATGCCCAGTTGTATGGACAGAAATGCAACCAGCATCTGACTAATTAGTGGCAATTGGCCGCTACGCAGAAATTGCCCAATAGGATTCTGGCCACAGGGTTGTGGATCTGGCGACTAAGTGAAATGGGATAAAGGCACAGAAGAGCTTTGCAAGTGACTGTATAATACAAATAGGGAATAAATGTATATAATTCAATGTACACATAATTCTAAAATTTATAATAAATAAATATAACAAATGGAGTTTAACCAGTATGCTTCTCTGGGTCTCCAAGTAGTAGTGGTTAGTGGATCCAGGACTCACAGATTTGAACAACAAGGATTATTGCAAAAAAGTTAAATGCCACGGACAGCATTCTCTTTTCTAACAGAGGACTTGGTTTTGCTGCAGGATTGCTTGGGTTTCCCTTTATCCCAAATCTTCCTTTTCTGCAAAAAAATTTAAGGGACAACAATCAGAGCATCTTACAACTTCCAGACTGGGAAGGGACTCTCTGGATCACTGAGTCCAGTCCTTCCCAAGGAGGCCTCAAAAAGTCCAGCAGTTATTTTCCACAGTTAGATATATATTGGGAACCTGCTAGAGATGCATAAAGCAGTTAGGAAAAGCTCTAACAGCTCAGGGCCTAATGTTGCACTGTTCTGTGTCTCTAGAATCAACCTCCCTTCGTGTCTCATATCCCATATATTTAGCTTATTTTACACAATACGACCTTTCACTGAGACATCCTGTTTCAGAGTCCTGGGGAGCACAACAACTTTTTTTTTAAATAAAGAAATAAGTTTCTAGTCCTCATGAGGAGCAATTAAAGATTCTGCCTGGAAAAGACCTCTCGGGACACTTTTCTACACCCTGAACCCAAGCTCCACATGGGGAGGGAAAAAAACCCATCATATGTTCGGAGGAACCAGCGGGCAAAGAATCTGAAGTTTTCTCTTCCGGCTGCACCTGTTCTTGGCCGATGACCAAGAGAAGTTTTTGCAAGCTGTTCGGTTCCTCCTGAAGCCCGGTGAGGACTGGGGATCGTGGCCCGCGCCCGCTTGACCCTCAGGCGGTAGTTGGCAAGTCTAGAACCACCGGATCCTCATAGCGCACCAGTGTGAGTTCTACCATTGCCAAAAACAGCAAGAGACCGAGGCAGAGAGGCAGAGAGGGTTTTTAAAAAATAAGCCACAGGAATGAGGCACATCCCGATGAGCGCGATCTCCTGCAAAGAAGGGAGAGAGGACAGTTAATTCTTCCAAAATGTTCGTGCCGCCCCTCTTCTCTTTGGGTTTAGGTCGAAGTTGGGCTCGATTTGTTCCCAACAACAGGGCAGCAAGTCGGCTTGGCCTGAAACGGAAAGAAGATGTGTAACATTCAGTACAGGAGGTGCACAGACCGGAGAAAAGGTCGATTCATGGCCTCTCCTCAGCTAACCAGAGGTCTTCCCTACTAAGGCCAGAAGCAGCTAGGTTTGGCCCTAAGGCCTCAAGCAGTTGGTGTGTGCCTTCAACAGTCTAGGACAGGACAATAAAGGAGAGAAGGAGATTTGTCTCCCAGGCATCTGCTTATTCATTAAGAGGGAATTTGGCTTCAGTCTCCTTTTCACAAGAATTCACAATTTTGCCTTTTCGGAGAAGGGCCTTATCAGTGGAGACACTACCACACTGGAACAGCCTCTTTAAGGAAGCCCAAGAACCATCCCATGCCCCATTTGTTTTTCTAGCAAAAACCCTTTCCCTTCCCTCTAGCCTTATATATAAACTGTTTATTATTTAATTTCTGTCTCTTTAGTTATGGTCTTCCATTACTGACTGTCTTTTTCCAACTTTCCCATCATATTTTCATCTATCTATCTATCTATCTATCTATCTATCTATCTATCTATCTATCTATCTATCTATCTATCTATCTATCTATCTATCTATCCCATAAATCCATTCTATTCCTTCCTTCCTTCCTTCCTTTCTCCCTTCCTTCCTTCCTTCCATTTTTCTATCTATCTATCTATCTATCTATCTATCTATCTATCTATCTATCTATCTATCTATCTATCTATCTATCTATCTATCTATCTATCTATCTATCTATCCCATAAATCCATTCTATTCCTTCCTTCCTTCCTTTCTTTCTCCCTTCCTTCCTTCCTTCCATTTTTCTATCTATCTATCTATCTATCTATCTATCTATCTATCTATCTATCTATCTATCTATCTATCTATCTATCTATCTATCTATCTATCCCATAAATCCATTCTATTCCTTCCTTCCTTCCTTCCTTTCTCCCTTCCTTCCTTCCTTCCATTTTTCTATCTATCTATCTATCTATCTATCTATCTATCTATCTATCTATCTATCTATCTATCTATCTATCTATCTATCTATCTATCTATCTATCTATCTATATATCTATCTATCTATCTGGACCCGCAGGGCTGCTTCCATGGCAACTAGTTAACTAGTTTCCAGAGATTTCTGTAACAGCCTTCTTCCCCCCCCCCTCTGGTCAGTTCCTGCACTGGAGTTCCATCCAGAGACTGCCAGGCAGACCGACTCTTCGACCTCCTTATCTCAATAGACCACTGCCTTCAGGATCTCCCTTCTTCAAGGTAATAGCGGCAGTGTGAGATGCAAAAATGCAGTACTGTATCTTTTATGCCAAGAAGGAATAAATGGTTAGGCTTCGTGCTGGAAAATAAACCCAAACGGACCCTATGTACCATCGAATCCAGCCTCAGTCAAGGAGATCCAGTGGGGAATCGAACTCCCGACCTCTGGCTCTCCAATCAGAGACATAAACCGCTGCGCTCTCCAACAGTTCTAGGTTTTTTTCCATGTCAAATGGCAGAAGTCACTTGGCTGAAACCAAATGGCTGCCATCTTCTCGGTTGCAACTGAGAGACCACATCCATGAGCACCCCTCCTAGTGTTTGGAATGGGTTCGGTTAGTCTGCTTTCCCCCTCATTGCCCACTTAAGAGCATGGCCAGAGCAGAACAACTTGATCCGGCTTTCACCTTTTTTGAATCCCTGTCAGGGGCTCCCTACTATTTTGGTGCCGGTAGCCAGGCTCCAGTTTAGTCCATTCCCAACAAGTGTGGTTGCTTGGCACAAACTAAACGCAAGGCGAAGTGGCTTACAATTTACAAGCCACCTCAGGATATCAGAAACTGAACATTTCTCCTGATTGGCTGAAGAAGGGCCAGGAGGAAGCGAAAGTATTTTCATTGTGACTGATAGCTCATTGCTGATGTGACGAGCCACTTCGATTAAACGTTTAAAAATATTTTTGAGATCAGGGATGATCCAGCATGTATTTTAAAAATAATTTCACTTCCCCTGATCCTCTGCAGAGGATCAGGGGAAACCTGAAAGAGGAACAAGCTGAAGATGGTTATCCCATGGAGCTCACTAAATGGCACATCACTCCTCTCCCGGACTCCAGCTGACCCTTTGAAGCCCAAGCCAGCCAACACCAAAATGACCAGTCAGGACAGACCTGATTTTCCCCTGGGATTGGGGTCTTGCTTCCACTTTCCTGAACATCCCAAGGTCTCCTGCTCGCAAACAGATGCTCTCCTCTTGTTCCTCTGTATTCTCCCTCAAAACACCTCTACAGCCATTCCTCACTTAACCACCTACCTCTTTAATGACCGCTCCGACTTACAACCACCACCAGTGGCCAAATCCAGTCATTCCACTCCCTAATGGTATTTGTTCCTTTTGTTGTTATGATTTGATTAGAGTATTTGGTTTGATTGATTAGTTTTTCTTTTCTATTTTAAGTTGTTTAATCTGTTTTTATGTTTTGTATATGTTTGTAAACCGCCCAGAGTAGCTTTTTGCTACATGGGAACTGGGAATGTTTAGCCTCTCTAAAAGAAGACTGAGAGGGGATATGATAGCTATGTTTAAATATTGGAAAGGATGTCATATGGAAGAGGGAACAGGTTTGTTTTCCATGGCTTCAGAGACTAGGACGCGGGGCAATGGTTTCAAATTATAGGAAAAGAGATTCCATTTGAACATTAGGAAGAACTTCCTGACAGTTAGAGCTGTTCAGCAGCGGAAGATGCTGCCACAAAGGAGGGTGGTGGACTCTCCTTCTTTGGAGGTTTTTAAGCAGAGGCTGGATGGCCATCTGTCGGAAATATTGTGATGGGGGTTCCTGCATGGCAGGGGGTTGGACTAGATGGCCCTGGAGGTCTCTTCCAACTATGTGATTCTATGATTCTATGGTTGCGGTATATAAATCAAATAAATAAATAAAAATAAATAAAAATAATGGCTGCCTGTGGATATACCTGCTGTTCCAGCCTACAGGGCCAGGGTCAAAGTGTCCAGCCTGCTTCTGCTTGCCTCCACTGACCTTGTCCACAGGAGGAAGGAGGGCGACAGGCGTCCCCTCCGCCTTTCTTCTCCTCTTCTGCTTCCAAGTGACTCCATCAGGGAGGAGAATGACCCAAGCTGGGTGGATCATCAGCCACTTCCATCTCTATTTCCCCTTTTTGTTTTGCTTCTCTCGTGGCCTCCCGGAGAGCCTCCCCGCTCTGGCCTGCCTGCAGCATCCCACAAGGACCTCATCCGCCTTCTCCTCACTTAACAACCAATTCAATTAATGACATCATTATAGGGACAGAACCCCATCATTAAGTGAGAAGCGCCTGTATGGCATAACCCTTTTATCAAGAAATGAAACTCCTTCGAATCTTTCCACCTCAATCAGACCTTCCATGAAATCTTTAATTTCATCTTTGGAGCCTCTTCTAAAGTTGAAAGAAACTTCCGTTTCCGTGATTACATCCAACCCATTTTTGCCATGAATAAAAGTGATATAACACATAGAATCATAAAGTTGGAAGAGACCTCCAAGGGCCATCCAGTCCAACCCCCTGCCATGCAGGAACCCCCATCACAGTATTTCCGACAGGTGGCCATCCATATATTTGGATGAGTCTTCACTGGAGGTGCTTTAACAGTAGACCCCTGAATTAGCCAGAGGGTTTGACGAGATGTCCTTCAGGGTCCCAACCAACTCTAAAAATCTATGATTGCATGATTGTTTTTTTTCCCCCAACTCATGCTCCTAATTTCTCCCAAAGCTTGGAAGTAACACATCGGGACTAACCACGTCAAGTATAACAACAGCAAAAAAAAAAAAAGTGACATATTTTGCAGCAGATTCAAGCAGGCAAAGATTTTTTTTTTACAAAGGGACCCAAAGAAGTTGTAACTTCACGATCCTGCCCATTTAGTGCCAAAAGGAGCCTTTAATTGCCTGTCCTAGAACATCATATTTTAGAGATGGTTTTGGAAGATTTTTAAAAATACAGTATATTTGCATTTTAAAACATTTTAAAAAACACAATCTTTTACAAGCATTGTTATGCATTAGAGTACTGAAGCATTGCTTTTGGACAATGAGGAATGCTAACAAATCACTGTTAAAAAGCAATCTTTAGCAAGTAAGAAAAATAACTTAATTTGAAGAAATGTCCCCGAACCTGGTTCCCTTCCTTAGCGGAAGAATTGCCAGCACCTCAGGTAATAAATTACTGAATCCTGATATGTGCTGGGACTTTTATTTTTACAACATATGACATTTAAATTACATCCCATGACACTTGCTATATAGCTATGAAGGGCTGCTAAAAGTACAAATCCTCAGGTTCTTTCCTATTCTCCTTTATATAATCTCAAGAGCATGTTTTTGGATTGCCACTCTGGTTCGTAAGAGAATGTTCTAGACCAGGCCTGCACAACAGGTGGACTGCGGGCTAACGGGTTCAAAAGTAGCCTGCCAGCTATCAATAAAAAAGTGAGGGGATATGTTATCCACCCATCCCTCCCCCATCCCAAGGACCACCACTGCCCTAGTAAAGTTCTGGTGTCTGCCATCCCAACTGTCTCAGCCAAGTGGGGCAGTTCAAGGGCCATGGCGCATGTGCTAGACACACACACACACACACACACACACACACACACACACACACACACACACACACACACACACACACACACACAAATAAATAAATAAATCTGTTCCCTCCAGGAACGGATTAATTGGTTTTCCAAAACATTTAATCCATTTTCCTGCGGGAAACGGCAAAAGAAACTTTCATGTGTTCTCATAACGGATAAATTCGTAAGTAGAGGTTTACAGTGTAATTAGCCCTCAGGAACTTTGGGCTGGAAAAAAATGGAGAATTCCGCCGTTTATACACGACCCCTAAGCCCGCTGTGCTAGACAGAATTGAGCTGTGAAACAGACAAACAAACAAAAACCAACCAACCAACCAACCAATTAATTAATATGTTTTCCATCAACGTAGCTTCTGCTTGTCTCCAAAACATTTAATCCATTTTCCGTATGATATCACAGGCAAAAGAAGCTTCATGTGTTCTGCATATATACCACCCCATAGCACTTCAAGTACTCTCTGAGTGCTTTACAGTTTATTTATGAAGGCTACACAATGCCCCCCAAGCAAGCCGGGTACTTAAAAATAGACAGGGAAATAGGTCTTTGTTCTTCTTCAGGTGCCATGTCCTTGTAGAATATTGGCAATCAGTAACACAATCTGTTTTTTTTTTATTCAATGTATCTAAAGCTATTATAAATAGAGTAGCTGTGCCCACTGCAAACCACTGTCTTAAACTTTTAAGCTAGCACGTTCTTCTGTGCCCCAGGCCATGCTTCTCATCTATTTTGCCTTAAAGGATAACCTGCAGCAGATGGTACTTGTTATTACGCATTATGTGACTGAAATATTGCAATTTTCTTTTCTTTACCGTATTGAGAATTTCGAGCTTTTTATTCATACGCTGTAATACGGCCACATGAGTGACTCTGGCTGTCCAAGGTATAAATAAGTATTTATCTTGGACATTTCTGGAACACTGTAGATTGGCACTGTAGTTCTAGAGAATCTCCACTTCTCTATAGCCATCAAGGAAAGCAAAAACAGCCTGTGCGGTCCCTCCCTGGGTACCACCGCAAAGCCTCCTAGGATGGCTGTCCATCCATCAGCCCTTCCATTAAGGCTTTGCATTTCAGGCTTGTGGTTTCGAGGACTGGTTGCCAAAAAGATAAGATGCTGGTGGGGTGGGGGGTGGGGTGGGATGGAGAAGAGGGGCGCTGCACCAAAGATGACAGGAAGACCGATAGAAAATTGATCCACTTTCCCCCTGCATTAAGATGATGACCAGCAAAGCCGGGAAGGCAGAGTGGAGCATTGCAGGGTGCTGCTGCTAAATAAGGCTATAACATAAATCCGCGTGCAAAAAGCAGATTGATGGGAAAGTGGACAGCTAAGAAATGCTGGATAACTGAGAGCCAGAGGCTGGGAGTTCAAGTCCTTACGGAACCTTCTTGAGAAGGACCAGAATCTGTGATCCAGAGGGTCCCTTCTAGCCTTGCAGTTTTAAAAAGATGACAATTATCCTCAACGAACTACTGGAGAGGTCTTCCAGCTCTGCAATGTTAAGATGACTATAATGATGAGATATGGTCAGAAGAAGAAAAAACGCTGCAGGTTGACCCTCCACAGCATACTGGAGGACCCCGGTATCCACTAGGGATTGGTTCCAGACCTTCCAGTGGATAATGAAAAACGTGGATAAGAGAAAACACCCCCCCCAAAAAAACCCCAAACTGCTGTTTTGTGACAGTAGCTTGCTTTACGGCTGCTATTTGTGTCAGTAGCATGCTTTACGTCTGCTGTTTTATGATAGTACTGTAGCTTGCTTTACAGCTGCTGTTTGTGACAGTAGCTTGCTTTATTTACAACAGTAGCTTGCTTTGTGGCTGCTGAATTATTTGTTTGATTTTTTTCCTCCTCTGCCATCCGTGGATAATGAATCAGTGGATATGGGAGTCCTACTGTACAAGAATTAAGCTCCTGTTTAAGGAAGGGATGGGAAATACATCGGCCTAGGCAGCCCAGCGCTTCAAAACGGGCATAATTTTATGTGGGGTGGAGGTGTTGGACTACGGCTCCCACACACTCTCAGCCAGCGCGCGTCATTCCCTCCAACAACCCTCCCAGGTAGGCCAGACAAAGCGAGTAGCGACAGGCAGCCCAAAGTGACACGGAGAGTTTCACGCAGTTCAAGGAGAATGGGAACTGGATTGCCCAGCATCCTAACCTGATGCCACACCTGCTGTGATTCAAGATCCCTATATATTCATTGGCATTTTTTGCTTATTTTTGGAAATGGAAAAGTGACGGGAGGTTGAATGGCGTTTAACATATACACAGTCTTTTCAGAGGATTTCTGTGTTTAATACAGAGTGATGTGAAAGTACAGTAAATCCATGAACCAACTGTCTCTTTTTCACGTAAAATCCATTTCCTCCCTTCCTTCCATCATCAGCTCCTTCCTTCCTTCCTTCCTTCCTTCCTTCTGTGGCTAATTCGTAGATTTTACCATTTCTTTCTTCTAAATATTTTTTATTTTTAAAACTAACAAAGTAAAAACAGATACATTGCTTATCTCCTGCCGTGTTACATATATCAGAAGTTTTTCCCAATAAATTGGCCTAGAGTTGTTTCATAATTCTCTTCTCATCTTAAACAAGATTACTGCATTTTCATATTTCCATATTTACAAAATATTTTTCCATTACTGTTCTAATATTTTTCCATCAGTATTATGTTCATCTTTGCTTATCCCCATCTTCATCTAGTACAAAAAATACAGATAATAGATTATAATATTGTAGTAGCTAGTTTAGCCTTAGCAATATTTTCAATCCTAAAATTAATTATTCGTTTAACTGGACATCTTAGATTAGATTTGACTAATTCAATATATACTAGGTATATGCTTACATCTATTTTTGTCTAATACAAGAATAAGATAGTGAAATACAGCTAGTCTGTCTAATCTACAGCCTTAGATATATAATAGACATCATCAACTCAATATATTTTCTCTATTCTTATACATTTTACCCAGTTTTTGAAACCTTATACTTATGTCTAAGATTAATACTTAATGGGTTAATGGCTAATTCGTAGATTTTACCATTTCTCAGCAAACTCAAGAACGCAAGTGCCCATTGTCACAATTTTTGACTTTTCTCCTGGGGGGGGGTCATAGATTTTATTACCTATCTCCACAACAATTATTTGCTTTCGTTATAGACTTGTTGGCAAATATTACAAGCCAAATAAATTTGTGGCATTGGTAGAAAAGACAGAATTGAAATGAGTTTATTTGCTTTATGATATTAACAATCAAAGACCCATTATTGGTTAGGGAATAGAGGAAAATCATATTTAAAAGAATTTGGAAAGAGAAATGGGTTACAGATAAATTGGCAAAAAAAATCACAGTTGAAAGATGTTATTGAAAATAAAGTTGAGAAAGAAATGATTAGGAAGCAATTGATACTAATGTTCAAAAGTCTATTAAATATTAGGGGCTAAATATTTCAAAGAATTTAGAATGATTGAAAGAGGAAACATGTCTAAAGTTGAAGCAAGAAATTAAAAATAAATTAGATTATTTTAGGAAAACTGGACTTCATTGTTTGGAAGAATGGTGCTGTGTAACATGAAGATTTTATCCAAGTTAGACTTTTTATTTCTGACGTTACCCATAAAAAAGATAACCAAACAAAAGGAAAAAGATTAACAAAATAAGATTAGTATATTTTGTAATGGAAACAAAAAAGCAAGGATTGGCAAGAAGAGTTGGTATTAATCTCACATTTGGTGGAGTTTTGCTAATTTAAGGTTATATTATATAGCTTATCAAATAACACATGTGCTTATATTATATCTCAATCTATTAAACTAATCCAGTTAAATATCCAGAAGTCAAGTCATGGCAACTAGACTGCTTTTCTTCTGAGATCTCACCAGCTTCCCTCAGACTAACAAAGCTGTCTGGATAAGCGTGACTCAACTTCCAGGTAACCTTACCTGGATGTCTGAGAATCTTCACCAATATGTGGTTAAATATAGAATTACAAGAATTTAATTGGAACTCTCAGAATATTCTTTTTCTGCAACATAAAAAGAATATTGTAAGGCAATACTTAAAATCTTTTTTTCTTTTTTAGAAATATGTATTAAATTTGGAACAGGTATTGAAAAAATATTTCTTTCAGCAATCTGGTAGAGTTGGAGAAAATCCCAGGAAATTTAAAATAAAATCTGGAAAATTTATTATGAACAAGACAAACCATTAGGAGAAAAGTTTGGTCAGAAAAAGTGGAAAACAAAGAGCAAATAGAATAAGTACTGTATCAGGAATGGAGGGAATATCCTGGTTTAATCTTATTCAGCTGGAGCAATGGATGAAAGAGTAGGTGAAAGGAATTGGAAAGTAGTAAATAAATATAACAAACAAATAAATATAGGGAAGTCACAAATTTTGAAGAAATTGCATTGTAAAAGGAAAATGCAGATTAAAATAAGGTATAATATGTAATAATTAAAATTTATGTAACATTATTAGAAACTGAGAATCAAAAAAAATATTAAAATATCATGGCAACATGATTTGGAAGAAGAAATAAGTATTGAGGTTTTGAATAATATATGGAATACATTAATATTTAAATCTATATTGGTAAAGATAAAGGAAAAAGTATATAAGCTTGTTTGGAGATGATATTTAACTCCAGTGAATTTAAACCAAATAGATATTAAGGTGCGTTGGAATATTTCCTAGAAAACAAGTACTTATTTTCACATGTGGTGGGAATGTGACAATATATTGAGATTTTATTCTTTGGACTTCAAGGAAATAGATGAAATAATTAAGTTGAATTGAGAAGCATGTCCTAAAATGGGATGCCTATCCATATTTGATAAGGAGCAATGTAATTAGCTAATTAAAGAATAAACAGCAAACTTTTTAACAGTTAGAAGACTAATGGCAGATAGGAACTAGAAAATAAAGTCTGACTTTCAGTTAAATGACTGGTATAAAGAGGTTTGGTATATGATTATACGGTGATCTAAATGATTAAAGAAAGGACAAAGAAATAAGAATATTTTAGAGCTATTTGGGGAGAATTTATTGATTTTGTACTGATAAAGGGAAAGGGAGATGCCCCTCTGGATGAGTCTATGGCCGTCACTTCACGAAGAACTTCTCTTCGCAGCGTGATTGCCTTCGCTATGAATTCGAAGGCGGTCACGTGGTAGTCACGTGGTCTCCATTCGCCCCCACCCCTCTTTCCGTGTCCTCACCGGGCGAGGTTTTAGGGTCGAATCCAGTAGTACTTCACGTGCTCCCTTCGCATTCGGAAGCTTACTTGCAACGTCCGGTTTCTGCTTTCTTTTATTTTTTTAAGAAAATTACCACGGCGTATCGATGCATCAATACCTGGCTGACATTTGCGGTCAGAGGACTTGTGGGCGGCCATCGTGTTTCCCTGAAGCAGAGCTGCTGGGGTGGTTTTTTTGGGGGGGGGCGGGGCGGGGAGAGGCTTCTCTCAGCTTCATCGCCCTGTGTGCCCCGCCGCCGCTCTCTGGGTGGGCGCGCGCGGGGGTGTCTTGCGGCGGCGGCACCGACACCCCATCCCCCCTCCCTCTGCGCAGCCCTTCGCCATCCCTTGCCAGCGGAGGGGCTCTGCTCACGTCACCCGGGGACGCTTGCCCCCCCTCTGTTGCCCCTGCCCCGTTTACAGAAGGCAAGATCAAAAGAACGGGTTAACCGAAATATCTATGCATCGGCATTTCGGAGAAAAAGTAAGTTAAAAAATAAATAAATATACTTTTTAACTGGCCACACGTGAATTTGGATACGAAGCGGGATGCGAAGCGAGGGAGATTCCCGGCCTCTGGCAGGGGAATCTCTCGCCCCGCTTGGAGCACGGTTTAGGGGCGTGGTCGGGGCGTGGTCGGGGTGGCGCCGCATCCAAAATGGAGGATCGTGCGGACAAAACCGACCGATTCGCGCAGAAATCACGGCTCGCCGCGCAGCGAGAGGTTCGTGAAGTAACGGCCTATGAAGTTTTGGACGGAGAATTCCTCCTAAAGGGAGGAAAAGTGATTATAAACTGCCCAGAGTGGCTTCCCATCAGATGGGCGGTATATAAATTGAATAAATAAATAGATATAATTAAAGATATATCTCCACTGGTTCCAGTGGAAGGGGAACATGTTTTGCATAACTGTTTTTCCTGTTTTGCTTTATTGTTTTTTTCTAGTTTTTTCCTGCTTTCTATTTTCCTATTTAAAAAAAAATATTATTGAGAGGGCCGTTTCGGGTAACGTTTCATCACACATGGGTAAACAGTCTTCAATAGGCGTTGCCTAGGATGAAGGATGAAGGATGAAGACAACAGGAAAAGAGGAAGGCCCAATACAAGATGCACTCACTCCCTGGCCTAAAGGAAGCCACGGACTTGAATTTGCAGGGCTGCTGAGGACAGGACCTTGTGGAGATCTCCCCTTCATAGAGTCACCATAGGTTGGAGGTGACCCGATCACATGGAACAACAACAACAACAACAACAACAACAACAACAACAACAAAAACAGGATAAACTTGAGCAGAACCAAAAGGAAAGAACTGAAGGTGCAGACATTTAGAGGCTCTTCAATGGCTTTAAATAAATAAATAAATAAATAAATAAATAAATAAATAAATAAATAAATAAGAACAGTCATCTCACCCAAATTGGACCAGACCATGATCGGAACACACCTTAGTGGGAAGCAGTGTTGAGATCTGCTTTCCAAATACTGTGCAGCATTTTTGGAATATCTACGGCTCTTCGAACAACAATGGTTCTCAAAAAAAAAAAGAAAAAAAACATCCGAGCAATATAATTTTAAAACAAATTCAGATATAGTCAATACGTCTCAGATCATAAGAACATAACCAACGTATGTGTAGTCTAGCATTATTCATTTATTATATTTATATACTTTCTTGCTTCCAGTGAGGTCAAGGCATTTATTAAATTAATTCCAATTAATTTAAAATATTTCTACCCTGCCTTTCTCCCCGAAAGGACCACGGTGGGCTCTCTTCCCCGCTTATGTTAAGTTCTCTGGCACTGTATTTAACGGCAGACCTTCCCTGGGGCGAATCCTCGTGACCGAAGACTTAGCGGCATGGTGGTAGCTCCAGGTGGCTTCCACGAGGCCGCTCAGCCTTTTGTGGAAGTCAACTGGCACCCACTGTTTTGGGGTGGTGGTAAAATTAAAATAAAAAATAGTCCAATGCCACGCTTCCTTGGTCTGTTTTTCATGTGGACGGCAAAATCAAATTCCATTCCATACAGCCGCTGAGATGCTATTTGAAAAGACATCCGTTCCCCGTGCCAACCTCAGATGCACCTCGAGGTGAGATTTGCACCCGTTGCCTGTACGAGGAAAAAATCCCAAGGCAGAAAGTGGCCTCCCACATCACACCCACTCGACGGCGAAGGTGCAAAAGAAAACTGAGCGCACTGTCGCTGCCATATTGTTTGAGGTAGACTCCATCTTTTCCCATATTGGCACTACACATAATTGCTCAACGTATACAGACAACAGCAAAAATGTGCTAGTGCCAAAAAGGGCCAAGCAGAGGGTTTCTCCGTGGGCTCCAGAAATTTCTCCTCAGACAGGTCATTTTTTTGAAGAGGAAAACCTTGACACTCCTTGGGGAGGATTCATGCAAGAATGTGGGTGGCTGGGAACAGACGCCCCTGGCATTGCCCATCCAGAACCCAAAGGATTGGGGGGGGGAGACATATCCATCAATAAAGAAGAAAAAGTGGAGAAAAAAACACTTTTGGCTGAGCCAGTCTTGTGTGGAACATAAAACCAGGAAGACGTCTCAAATTGACAAGTGGGTCGTCCCTGATGGCTCATCTGCTCTCTAGCCTTAGGTTCCTGCAACAGCTGGGGTACGTGTGGGGCAGGGTCAGTCTAGAGGACCACTCGGAGCCCTCCCAGTTTCACATACTGTACAAGCTTAACAATATGCTTAATTCTGACTCTGATCTTGACCTTGGATGATCTTTTTGGCTTATTGTTGTTATGATTCTGTTTTGGTCTTATTTATTTCCTGTCACTGTTTGATATTGACTGATGATATTGTCTTAAGGTTATTTTCTTATTTCATTGTATCATGTTTTGTTTATTTCATTGCTGTTCACCGCCCAGAATATACAAAACAAACAAACAAACAAAGTCGTCTGTGGGGGACGTGGGTCTAGTGTGGATCTTTCTCTGCTCTGTTTATGGCCCTATGGTAATTCACTGATAGGTTCCTTTCACAGTGAATTCTACCAGTGCCATACACAGGACAGGAGTGAGTTTGGCCCCAGTCATCCTGCCCTTGGAAGGAAGTGAGAGGCGGAGGGGCGCTGGGTTTCCCCCAACTGCCTCCAAGGAAGAGGGCCCCACAGTCTGGCCCGTTGGGTGAATAAACCTCAAAGACCTGGGGCTCTCCCAGGAGATTCTCCGGGGAATCGAACTGCCATCCTCTGGTTCCCTAACATGCTGGGATACCCAGCCAGCTATTTAAAGAATAAGGCAGGCCACATAGACACTACTGTGTGTGCTGAAATAAATAAATAAATGGACAGATAAACTGTTCGGCCAGAGGAGGGTCAGCGAACACCAATAGAGATGCCTGAAACCAAAATTGCATCCAGGACTGTAGCTTTGTCTCTGCCAGCATGATTGTATCCCCCACTGTGAGTCCATGTCGTCGTCGTCGTCGTCATCATCATCATCATCATCATCATCATCATCCATGTGCTGTCAAGCAAATGGCAACCTTTTCCAGGGATTTCCAGGTAGAAGGTTTTTCCATTTTAGTTTTCCATCTCTTTATATTTATTAGCTTATTGGAGTATAG
This sequence comes from Phrynocephalus guinanensis, assembly GCA_037367245.1. Taxonomy (NCBI): domain Eukaryota; kingdom Metazoa; phylum Chordata; class Lepidosauria; order Squamata; family Agamidae; genus Phrynocephalus; species Phrynocephalus guinanensis. Next base: position 106,797,819 of record CM074740.1, on the reverse strand, counting down.
TTGTTAGCTTAAATATTGCCTCTTTAATGATGTCCAATGCCTCTTTGCACACATTTTTCTTAGCTTTGGATATTGTCCTCTTTAATGCTTCTTGGCAACTGTTGTAGACTCATTGTCTCCAACTTTGTCTACAGCACTGCCCTTCAGTGTTGTAAGCTGGCTTGGGTCCTTCCCAAGGAGAAAGCCAGGTGGAACGTATTTTAAATAAACAAGCAAATTACTCAAAAATTGTGTCTCATTCCCTTCTTCTGGGCCCACCCTAGGAATGTGCAGCTTGCCAAGGCCACCGGGTTTGCCTCTGCCCGCAGGAGACTTGAACTCCCAACCTCTGACTCTACAGAATAGAGACGAAAATGATTCCTGGGCTGGCGGACCTCCCTTGTGAGGAAAGGCTAAAACATTTGGAGCTCTTTAGTCTGAAAAAAAAAGGCGCCTGAGGGGGGATATGATTGAGACGTACAAATTACAAAATAATGCAGGGCATGAGTAAAGTAGATAGAAAGACACTCTTCTCCCTCTCACAAAATACCAGAACTAGGGGACATCCACTCAAACTGAGGGCTGGGATAGTAAGAACAGACCAAAGAAAATATTTTTTCACCCAGTGCGTTGTTAGTCTGTGGAACTCCCTGCCACAGGAGGTGGGGATGGCATCTGGCCTGGATGCCTTCAAAAGGGGATTGGACAGATTCCTGGAGGAAAAGTCCATCCCGGTTGCAAACCATGATGGGGATGTGTCACCTCCAGGCTTAAAACCGGGGTCCTTCAAGGGCCAGAAGCTGAGGAGTAGTATCAGGAGATGGAGATCTACTCTCATGCGTTCCCAGAGGCATCTGGTGGGGCCACTGTGAGATACAGGAAGCTGGACTAGATGGGCCTTTGGCCTGATCCAGCAGGGCTCTTCTTATGTTCCTATTGTTCTTAACCAGATACCTAACTCGGGGAGCTCTCTGGCCTGCTAATAATTGTGTGCCATCAAATCTATTCCATGTTAAGTTCTCAAGGTAAAGAATACTCAGATGTAGTCTACCCTTTCCTCTTTTGGAGGTTGCCCTGGGAGTGTCCAGCTTGCCCAAGGACATCCAGGCTGGATCTCCTCCCCCCCCCCGCCACCGGAGGCACCGTTGAGGAATTGACCTCCCAGCCTCTGGCTCAGCAGTCAGAGAGTCTTAAACCACTGGCCTCTCCAGCCACTTCATGTCTTTATTGCCTTTTGTACATTTGGGGAACTAGATAGACCGATAGCCAAGGTTTAGAAAAGTTACAGCCCTCGTCGTTAAGGCCGGTGCCAACTGACCTATGGATACCAAGTTGGCCTTCAGGGTCAACGAGGGCTTCGAACCCAAACCTTTTGGTCCAAACCAACAAGACAGCCAGCACTGAAGATGCTGCAGAATTGATGGAGGTGATTGTCATTTATAAATATTGGCCATGTTGTTTCTCTTTCTCTTATGCCGGAGGAAGTGGACTCATCCACAAAAGCTCCCATTAAAACAGAACCGCCTTTAAGCTGCCAGTGCACTTTTGTCTCTTTCGCTTGTTCGTCGATTTGCCTTCATTTTTTTTCTTTTGTTTTTACCTCAAATGCTTTTTAAAAAGATTTGCACACAACATGGGCTACAAGCAGCTTGCACGGGGGGGGGGGGTTGATCATTTTAAAAAGGCATCAGAAGGCAATGAACGGGCCCAGACGTCAGGTTGCAAAGGTCTAGGCTGCAGCAGGAACTTTTGCAGAAGTAAACCTTAAAATGCTTCTTACTTCTTCCCCCACCCGACTTAATCGCCTCTGATCAGGCCAGGAGGTGGACATATGCTTTCCTGACCAGCTTGCCAGGCTCCCCCAAAGGCCTCCCCCGCCCCGCCGCCGCACCAACACCACCCGCTTTGCTGCTTCTCCAAGCCGGGGAGGCTTTTGGCTTGATGAAAATCTTAGAACTGTAAGCTTGAGAGGATTAGATTTTAATTAGGAAGTACTGCTCCTCTCTCTCTCTCTCTCTCTCTCTCTCTCTCTCTCTCTCTCTCTCTCTCTCTCTCTCAAACACTCTCAGTATGTTGCTCCTCCTGGCCTCTGCCCATTTTCTGCACTGCCTCTTGACTTTCTTAACAAAATCACCTATAAGGAAGGAAAGAAAGAAAGAAAGAAAGAAAGAAAGAAAGAAAGAAAGAGTGTGAGAGAGAGAGAAATGGAGGGAGGGAGGGAAGGAAGGAAGGAATAGAATGAATTCATGGAATAGATAGATAGATTCATTGCACTTTTTATACTGTGGTTTACATAAATGCAAATAAGAAACAAACAACAATGCAAATTAAATAAATAGCATAAACAAGTAAACAAGCAAATAAACACATAACACATGCAAGATAGATAGATAGATTATTTTAATAGCCTGGGCCACTCCAAAAGTGATGCCAGTTTTCGCATATGAATAAATGGCTCATTGTTTTATTGTTTTGTTTTGTTTACAGTTGAAGATCTGGCATGTTGCTCGCGTTGGAGACTGGGAAGAGATGTTTTATGCAATAAATATACAGTCTTGTAAATACAGAGTAGGTGGCAAACAGTTTCTCACAATACAAGAAGAGCCACAACCAGACCTAAACTCAGAAATATAGCAGAAATATGAATGAAAGGTCACACTTGGGTAAATTCCATGCATCCCATGCGTCTACTCTGGTTGGGACTGACAGCAAGGTTTAGCCTCATAAGATGTGGTGCAGAGCTTTCCGTTTGCAATGGCTCCTAATCTTGGGTCCCCAGATGTTCTTGAACTCCCAGAAATCCTGGCCAACCCGGCTGGTGGTGAAGGCCGCCGAGAGCATTGCTCCAAGAACATCTGGGGAAGCCAGGTTGGGAGCCAGAGGGTTGGCAAGACTTTTCCACTGAGCTCCACCCATTCTTTTAGGCCACACCCTTTCTACTCAGGGCACACCCACTTATGAGCGTGGTGTTGAAGCCATGGGCCCAGCTGCCAAATTGCCTTTTGACTGCCAATCAGGCTTTCCCCATTGGGACCTACAGTCCTTTTTAGCAAAGAAGAGGAAAGCACGTAGCCTCCTGCCCCAAAGAACATACAATCAGTTTCACTAAAGACGAGAGAATAGAAGGTGGGAAGCTTAAGGGCGCTTTTACACGACCCCTAAGATCCGCTGGCCACTTAAATTCGGACCAGAGATCTTAGGGGCTTGTCGCTCTTCCTGTGTCCCCACCCTGGCTGCTGGCTGCGTGAGGGGAGGGAGAAAAAAAAGGAAGAAAAGTTCGTGGCTCACCTCCGTTCTGCCTCCGTTCTTGCCGCGGCAACATTCCTGTCTCTGTAAAGTAGCTCTTAAAGGGGCGGGAGCCAAAAAAACAACAAACAGAAGCGAGGAGAGCCCCGCACTCACTATTGTTACACCGCATCAAGCAATTTTCACCCCGGAAGAGCAGGTACTTGAAAGGTGCGCTGGGACGCGCTAAAGTGGGCGTGGCCACACTTAATTTCCTGTAAACTCCGGAGCTGGTGGGGAAACATTTTTAAGCTCCGGAGCTGGGAGCCATTTGCCCCGGAGTTTAGGGGTCGTGTATAAACGCCCTTAGAGGCACAACCTTAACAAAAGGTACAATCAAATGGAGTCATAAGGAGCCCCGTGGCACAGTGGTTAAATGCCTGTCCTGCAGGTAAAACTGTGCTCACGACCTGGGGTTCAATTCCCGGTAGCCGGCTCATGGTTGACTCAGCCTTCCATCCTTCCGAGGTCGGTAAAATGAGTACCCAGCCTGCTGGGGGGAGGGCAATGTGTAGCCTGCATACTGTAATTAAACTGTAAACCACCCAGAGACTACTTGACGTGGTATGGGGTAGTATATAAGCAGAAGCAGAAAACAATTTTAACTGTAGATATAATCAAATGGAGTCATATGTATTCCAGAGCAGTGGACAACCGGTGGCCCTCCGGATGTGGAGGGATGTCACTCTGACCCCCTTGCCATTGCAAGCATGTTCTTCCCATGGTTTTGCCACCAGTCCTGTTGGCTACCCTATTGGTGCAAAGGCAGACTGGTTGTTTCCTGTGGTTGCCAGTAGAGAGAGAAGAGCAACTGGATCCAGACTCTCTCTGGAATATCAAAGAATCGTAGAATCATGAAGTTGGAAGTGGCCTACGAAGCTATCAAGCCCAATGTCTAAAATGTTCTCAGCTGTATATTTGCCCCTCATTATTGTAAGCCACCTTGGGTCCTTTTCCAAGGAGAAAGGTGGGGTAGAAAAATTCAAAATAAAATAAATAAACCCCTCCTTGAGGCAAGGATCCAAACCCAAGGAAATCTGCCAGGGGGTTGTCCAAATTTCTCTTGAAGGCCTCCAGTGTTGGAACAATCACCACCTTTCAAGACTATTGGTTCCACTGCTGTATTGCACTGCGTACACATGCCCACCTCTTAAACCCAAACCAGCATCAGAAGTAACCCTTGGAGACATAAAGCCTAAAGCTTCACCCTTACACTAAACTATACGTACTGTACTTAAAAAAAAAAACATTGAAAGCCAAGTTCTAGCATCACCATTTTCCTTTCCCTGTATACCACTAGAGACAGTATAATCCCTGAGTATACTAATAACAAGACAACCGCGTACTGTACCTGCCTGTGAGTCACACACAAAATACACGACAAAGCAAACTACAATTCCAGTAGGACCTCTGTACCTATAGGATCCATATCTGCTGGTTCACTCATCCATAGTTTAAAAATATTAAAAGAAAAATCATAGAAGTACTGTACACAGTATATCTTTCTAAACGTGAAGTTACCTGAACCGGCCACTAGAAGGAGCCAGAGACCATGCCATGGATGCCATTTGCTCTTGCAAGAGTGTCTGCTATTAAAATAGTATTTGCTAGAATCTGTGGTACAGAAATGAAGAGGGGTTGTCAGACCAACCTTAAGCAAGTGGAGTTACTCCTTTATGGAACTTCTAAAAAGTTTATCAAGAAGGTGAGCTTTGGAGATCCACAAGATTCCTCGTCAGGTCGATTTGTGGCTGCCCCACCCTTGCCGTTGGGAAAATTTTGTAGAAGCCCAAGGTTCAACTTCCTGGATAACTTTTCAGTGATAAAACGAAGCCATTAGTCAAGCTAAGCTTTCGTTTTGATGCAGGAACTTTTTCGACTTCCTAAGGGTTTTTGAAACCTAGCATTGCCTCATCGTGAAAAGAGTGAGCTGGCCAAAAAGGGCCGGATTCTGCCTCCCCCCCCCACATAGTCCTTCAGCTGCCTTAGGGAAGCCGTCAGGGAAGGCTGCGATTCTTTCGAAAACAAGACATGAGTCTGAACGCTCAGAAAAGGTGCAAAGAGGTCGGGATGCAGATCGCAACCTGTTTTCTCCTTCTGCAGCAAATAAGAGCAGAGGGGCGGGGAGTTCCTCCTCCCTGCAAGATAGTCAATAATATATTGGAAAGATTCTGTGCCATTTGTTGCTTTGGGATTATTTTTTGCTGCCTCTTCCTGCTCACTTAAGTAGGTGCCCTTGGGATAGAAGCATTAATATAGAGCAGTCACATCTTTGCAGTGGGGACGTTGCCTCGCTCTCATGCTGGAGCCAAGAATTTTTGCAGGGAGTGCAGAGACCTAGACAGGCCACCGCACTGGTCTCCTGAGGTGCCAATTTCTCAACCAAAAAAATGCAACATTGGGGAGGTCCTTGGGTATCCCTAAAGCGGACCAGTTTCCAGAAAGCGGGCTACAGAGGCTGTTTTCCAGGGCAAACCAGCTCCCAGGTCAACGAAAAGGGGAAAAACTGGGCACAGTGGTTTCCACAACTAGACGCCCTGGCTGCTCTCTCTGTCTCAAACAAATAAACAAACACCCCAGGCTGCTTCAGACAACACCTGGTCAGGTTCAAGCAGTGGAAGCCGGAGTTGCTAATTTCATGGAGGCCTTGAATCCGCTCTCGTTTTGGGGCCAAACTTTACACGAGCCATCTAAGGTGTTGAACACTAAGGCCCAAAGGCATTGGCCACCACTGAATTCAGGAGTGTGCGCTTGGCTCACAAGTCCCTCAGCAGCTCAGAGCTGGGATGTCAGAGAAACTATCTTCTCTACTACAGACGTACCCCAGGGCTATACTTTCAGATTATGCTGATCAAAGCAGAACCTAGTGGCATAGCGTCCACTGTACGGGCTCCCAGTGTGCACCATTATGGCTAATGACCGCAGACCAGTGGGTTTACCCAGTCAGTTTCCTGATTATTCTGTTTCTTAACAATGTGCTTGGCCCTGTTTTTAAAAAAAATGAATATTACAGTTATTTATACTGTATATATTTTCTTCTTCTAGTGTTAATGCCTGTTGGTTTTACTCTGTTTTGATTTGCAAACAGCTTTGAAATTTTGAATTGAAAAATAGCATAGAAATTCTCCTAGATTAGATAGATAGATAGATAGATAGATAGATAGATAGATAGATAGATAGATAGATAGATAGATAGATAGATAGATAGATAGATAGATAGATAGATAGATAGATAGATAGGTGGCAGCTTCTGGGTAGATAAGTGTAGACAAGAAATTGGAAATCTCTTAAAACTGAAGTCACTCATCTCTTGAATTTTCTCATTACACAGTCCATTATTTATAACATGGGGGTGTCTCTGTAAAAACATAAGGAAACACCCTAAATTTTGAGGGGGGATCCCTCCCCCAAAGCGATTGAAGACTTATACACATGGAGACGAGACCATGAAACAAATAAACTCTTATTTTGTAGACAGACACGATCCCAATTGCCGGTTTATATTTGGCAAAGAACACTGTTGTTGCTTTATTACCCCATGTGGGGCTTGTATCACAAGGATAGAGGAAATGTGGGTTCGAATCCTGGCGCAACCGTGGACACTCGCCGTAGCGGCAGGTGGCGTGGCTGCTGGTGAAGCCGTTCCTGCCATGCCTCACTTACCTTGAAAGCCCTGGGGACGTTGCCGTGAGTGGGTTCCCCCGCAGCAGCACGTAACTCAGCACCCAACACACGCACAAGAGGGACCCTCCCCAGCATCCCCGCCACCCCCACCTGAGTGTGTGGTTTCTGAAGGGGCCAATCCGGAGGCGAGGGCCCGCCGGCCCCACGGATGAAAGGCAGCGCTACTTGCACCCTATGCCAGGGCACGGCCCCAAATGTGGTCAACCCCTCTCCGTCCCCCCCCCACACCCTTAAGGGGCCACGGGGTCATTTCAGGGCTTCCCCCAGTTGGGTGGGAGCCTCTACCGGAAAGAAAAGGTTCCACCACCGCCCATCCGGGAGCAAAAGAGGCATTTCAGGTAGCCTCCCGTGACAGGTGGCATCCAGGAGCAGGAGCGGACTGCTTGAACTCTCCTTGACTTGTCTTTGCCTCTGGATAATCTACGTCTTTGTCTGGGTGGTTTAAAAGGAAAGGGTGCCAGCTGGGAGACGGGCCAAGTCCCCTCCTGGCCTGTGACCACACGTTTCGCCAGCCCTGGACCGACCGTGGAGCAAGGGAGGCTTAACGGCAGCCAACACACAAGGGGAAACGGAGAGCTGCCCTCCAGCCAGACGGCCACCTCATGCCACTCTTGGCCCTTGCGGGCATCTCTGGTCAAAAGGCTGGACGGATCTTCTGACCTTTGATTTATTTATGCCATTGCTTTTAATGCTTTAATGAATTTCTGTACCTGGAACGGATATTTAACTGGCCTTTAATTTATTTATTTTATTTGTATACTGGATTTCTGTACCTGGAACCGATCTTTTACTGGCCCTTAATTTATTTATTTTATTTGTATATTGAATTTCTGCACCTGGAACCAATATTTTTACAGGCCTTTAATGTATTTATTTTATTTGTATACTGAATTTCTATACCTGGAACTGATATTTTACTGGCCTTTAATGTAAATTTCTATACCTGAAACTGATCTTCTGTTGATTTTTAAATTATCTATTCAATTTATTTATTGAATTTCTGGAAATTGTCTCCTACTGACTTTTAATTAATTTATTCTATTTATTAACTGAACGTCTATACCTGGAACTGATCTTTTATTGATTTTTAATTTATCTATTCAATTTATTTATCAAATTTCTATACCTGGGAAATGGCCTTTTAATTAATACATTAATTTTATTTATTTGCTGAATTCCTACACTGCCCAAGTAGCGAAAAGACACAACTGCAGACAGCGTCCGTAAGACTACCCATCCACCCCACCCTAGATAACGATTTCAATAATAACAATATTAAAAACAGCCATTAACGCAACGTACAGAAGTTTTCATCACAGAGCCACCGGCAGTGAAAAAAAACAAAGATGGAACATATTTTTTTAAGTGTGTGCCGATTCATGCATATACATGCACATTTATGACTGAAACAGAAATGCTGCCAAATTCTGTCTTGGGTTTAAAGCACCAGGATGGATACCTCCTCTTTCCCAGAGGTTATGTGTCCCTGTCTTCCTCTCTCTGTCTCTTTGAAAGGTTGCCTATCTCCTATTAACTCCGCTTATATCAGATTCTTCTTTCTTAGAAGTCTTTATCTTTAAAAGGAACTTGAGAATATCTTCAAATAGAAAATAACCTGATGGCAGCCTTGGTAACAGAGCAGCTGTCAGCAAAATTACCACCTTTGAAGTAGGGATAAGGATGATTTTGTATTTTTCACTCAAATACAATTTTTTTTCCTGGCTGGGTTGATTTGTTGTTTGTTTGTTTGCTTGCTTGCTTGCTTGTTTGTTTGTTTGTTTGTTTGTTTGTTTACCACTCCATCTAGCTACACGGCTACTCTGGGTGGTTTAGAAGGTTGAACAAATATCAATCAAGGCACACAATAAATAAGCAATCAAATAAAAACCATCATAAATAATAAAACAATATATATCTGATTTGTTCTACCCCTCTGATGGCTCTGTGAAGTGAGTGTTTTCTCTGTGGCAATCCTGGTAGGAGCTTCACAGATTCACTCATCAGGAGTTATATGGACTAAATAACAGGGGCCTGTTAAACAGAATTTGAGAGGGGGGAATCGGAGTTTTTAGAATGCCAGAACAACAGATTTGGAAAGGGTTTATAAAGCCATCTAATCCAACCCCCTGCTCCATACAGGAAGCCAAGGGCAGAATTGTAGAACAATGGCATTTAGGAGGGATAACTCAAACCAAAGTTGGATATTCTTATCTTAGAGAAGAGGTGGGCCATTTAGCAGGAGCTGGTTTTCTGTTCTAGCCATTCTCACTGTTTCTCCAAAATGTGTAGGTAGGGAGGAAGGGAATGAAATCATTGAGATTCTGGTGCACTGGCTAGGGCCTACAGCACTCTTCAAAACATACATGTTGCCCGCGGAAGCTTCTAGAACTGGCTGTTCAAAGATTGTGTTGGGAAATTTCACACACATTTTGTTTGTGCAGGGACTTCACTTGGCTTCCCACTGTCCTAAACAATCATACAATAGTGATGTTGGAAGGGCCCTCCTAAGGGCATCAGGTCCAACCTGGTGCTCAAGGCAGGAACACAAATCAAAGCAGATCAAACAAATGGTTGTCCAATTTTTCTCTTGAATATGCTCACCACCTCCCATGGTCATTGGTTCCATTGTCACACTGCTTTAACAGTTTAGAGGTTTTCCCTAATGCTCAGCCTGAATCCGTCACCCTGTAACTGGACCCCACCGTTGCATGCCCTCCATTTGGGGGTGACTGAGAACAGATGGTGGTGATCATATAGAAAGTTAGATCCAGCCCTTCCTCAGGATGAGTACCTTTCAAGTATTTGAAAAGTGCTAACCTATCTCCCCCTCATAGGGTTGAGGTCTGCTTGGGGCCAGGCAGCCTGGCCATGCAAGAGACACAAAATTCAAGATGGCAGCTTCATCCTAATGCCAGTCTAGCTCTGACAGAGGACTCAGGCTGAATTTCTCCTTTGGACACAGAACTCCAGACTGGAATTTTTTTTCAAGATAATCATTATTGAAATCCCTGCGGGTAGGGGGTAAAGTACATCTTGGCTAGGTAGAATACTATAGATCAGTGGTTCTCCACCGGTGGGTCCCCAGATGTTTCTGGACTGCAACTCCCAGAAGTCTTCATCACTAGCTGAGCTGACCAGGATTTCTGGGAGTTGCAGTCCAGGTACATCTGGGGACCCACAGGTGGAGAACCACTGCTATAGATGATCCCTTACCCATAATCTAAAGCTGATTGTACCTTTTTAAAAGAAGGGAGGTTGTTCAGTTATGAAAAAAATGTTTTAAAAAGAAAAATGGGGTGGGGTAGAACAGATGAGAAATACTGTATATAGCATCTAGATCAAGGGAAGTGATAGTACCACTCTATTCTGCTCTGGTGAGAGCCCACCTTGAGTCCTGTGTCCAGTTCTGTGCGCCTCAATTTAAAAAGGATGCTGACAACCTCGAGCGGGTACAGAGGAGGATGACCAGGATGGTTGAAGGTCTGGAAGAAATGTCTTATAAGGAACGGCTTAGGGAACTGGGAATGTTTAGCCTTACAAAAAGAAGGCTGAGGGGGGAATATGATAGCTATGTTTAAATATTTGAAAGGATGTCATATTGAAGACAACAGTTTTGTTTTCCATGGCTTCAGAGACTAGGACTCGGGTAATGGTTTCAAACTACAGGAAAAGAGATTCCATTTGAACATCAGGAATAATTTCATGACGGTTAGAGCTGTCCAGCAGTGGAATGTGCTGCCACAGGGTGGTGGTGTGGTGGAGTTTCCTTTTTGGGAGGTTTTTAGGCAGAGGCTGGATGGCCATCTGTCAGGCATCCCGTGATGGGGGTTCCTGCATGGCAGGGGGTTGGACTGGATGGCCCTTGAGGTCTCTTCCAACTCTAGGATTCTATGATTCTATGTTTGTCCGGCCCAAATCTCACTTCAGTTCCCAGCATGGAAAAGCAAAAAGACAAGAATACTGTACTGTTAAAATGGTCTTAAACCACAGAGGTGAGGTGGTAAATTCTGAAGCGCAGCTGCTCATCATCCTAATCTCTGTATCCTTAAAGGGAGATTCCCAAAGGTAGCCTGTTCTGTTGAGTCATACAATAAACAAACAGTCTGTGACATGTTTCTTCTCCTCTGGGACTCTGGGAGCAGGTCTTAAAAATAATTAATAGGTCTTAACTGCACATTTATTTAGTTATTTATTTATTTGATTTTTATACCGCACCATCTGACCAACGGTTTAAAACTGAGCCCTACCAGAGCACCTAGGTAAAAAAAAAATTCCAACCCTCTACTAGCTTAGTTCTACTGAGGATTGCAGCTAAACTCAGAGGGAATGTGGAGACTCTGACTTTATCTGTTTCAGGAGGTAAGAAACAATGCCACCATCCTTTCTTATCACAAGACCTAGCATTTTGACTCTGCAATTCCCAGATCCACTGCCACAGTGATTAAAAAAAATAAAAGAACTTCTGTCCCACAAAACCAGAGCTTGGAAATAGTTTTCCTCCCCAAATACCCAGAATCCCCCAGGCAGCATAGGTCAGAGATATAAAATTTTGGGAAATTTTAAGAGCAAGGGGGGGGACTGTTTTTCTCCAATGTTTCCATTTTTTTCTCCAAAGTCCCCCCTCCTCCGCACAGCTTCAAAATGTCCAGAAAGTTTACACTTCTAGCTTAGGATACCTGGGGGATTTGTTTGCCAACTTTCTCCCCATGGCACAATGTGGCTCACAATGGGCGAAACAAGGAGTTTAGAAACACTGTATAAATATTACTTTTGAAAGTCAGCTAAACATGTATTAAGATTTTGAGAAATCAAAGATAAAAACAATTTTAAAACATTTTAACAATCTGCCAGGCTAAAAACCCAGCATCCCTTGGATGACTTCCTGCCTGGAGGTCTTGGCTTGACGGCAGCCAGACAAGAGGGAGGGGCCAAGCTGACTTGGATGGAACAGCCACCGAGAAGGCCCCGTTGCAGGTCCCTACCAAGCAAGCTTGGGAAGGTGGTGGAACCAAGAGATGGGCTTCCCCCAAAGATCTTAAAAGCTGAGACAGCTCATAGGGGTTATACGATCCCTCAAATAGCCCAAAACCAAAGCCATATAGGGCTTTATAGGTAATACCCAACTGGAATTATAATCCCAACCAATAATGTCCCTAAACTCAGCTGAAAATATACCTCTTTTTTATATACTGCTGTTAACCCCAGCTCCTGCCAGCCTAGCAGTTCGAAAGCATGTAAATGCAAGTAGATAAATAGGTACCACCGTAAAAAGCAGGAAGATGAAACAGTGTTTCCTTGCAGTCATGCCGGCCACATGGCTACGGACTTGCACAACACTGGCTCTTCGGCTTGAATACGATGATGAGAACCGCCCCTAGAGTCAGACACGACTGTTTTTCTTCTATTCCCCTTCTAGAACAATTGTGAATGTTTGGTGCAAACCACATATCCTGGTACACTAATTGCTGGCTTTTCTAAATACTGTATTAACTAAAAACGCTCCCACCCTAAATGCAGAGGGGGATTTGTCTGGGAACAAGAGACCACGACACCTACTGTAGTGCCAATGTCAGTCTCGCCAAACTATTTAGGATTAGCCTAAAAGGGGGATGTCCCAAAGCTGCCCTCTCTTGTTTGATTTATTTCAAATATTTCTGACTAGAGTCCATGAAAGCTAATATCATGATAAGCTGTCTGGGGTTTTTTTCCTTGGTGTCACAAGGCTTAATTGTTTTACAGAGAACCATGAAAATTTACCGTACTGAATCTCCTGCCGATCCGTTGCCCTGGATTTTACAAAAGACATGGCCTTCTCTGTGTCTGCTCTCAGATTGTGGAACTCCCTCCCACTGGAGGCCAGCCTGGCCCCGTCTTTGCTGTCCTTCCACAAGCAGCCAAATAATTTTCCTTTCAGACTAGCTTTCCCTCCATAACTATCCTGAGTGCATGGTTACGCCTTACTGCTTTAAATGTACTTTGGTGTTGTTTATGTTTTTCTGTATGGTATTTGTTTGATCCTTATTAGTAGTATTGTACATTCATTGTTTTTACCTTAAACTGTTGTTTTTAATTATTATTTTTAATATTTTTTTTCTAAATTTAAATCAATTTAGAAAAATTTAGAATCAATTTAGAAAATTCAATTTAGAAAATTGATTCCTTTAGAAGAAGGAATCAATTTGGAAAATTTCCCCTATATATTTTTTTTCAGAGAATAATAGAATCCAAAGATTGAACCCAGGTTCACTATTATGTGATGCTTACAGGGTTCCTGTTTCACTGAGTAATCCTGTGCCAGTCTCCCTCACATTATCTCTTGTGTCTAATTAAAAAATAAGCAAATTAAAATTGGAAGGTTAATTTATCCTTCATTGGTTATTTATAAGTACGGAAACTGATGAAACTGATATTAATATTACCACCGCTTGCTCTTCTGTCGGCCAAAGGCAACACACAGGAAAACACAGAAAAATAAAATGTCTGGTAACATTTGGTATGGTTTGAACTAAAATAACATGCAAACAAAAGATCTTTAAAAGATCACAGCACGCATGGTAGGTTCTGCACTGAATTTCTGAGGATAATAAAGACTGATTTTTTAAAAATAAAAATAAAAATAAAAATAAAAACATCACAGCAAGCAAAGAGGAATTAAATTCAGGGTCCAGAGAGGTCACACCACCACCTGACGCCAAAGAGCTTGCAACCAGACCTCAGTAAGTCTGAAGTCAAAAAAGTTTGCACAAAGAACAGGAAAAGACCCAGGAGGAATGAAGAGGGAAGAAAAGGCGCCATTATTTCGGTCTCCTCAATGACACCAGTTATCCTTCTGTCGCTCCTGCCAGCTGTCAGAGCTTCACCCGAACAAGCAGAGTTTGTGCCTCCTAAAACCTACATACAGCCAGAAATGATGGCTCGTGTTGTGCCCTCGTGTGACAGCTGGGGAATTTACCCAGGAGTAATATCAGGCACCATATGGGCCATCTGGGGGGGGGGCGATTGCCTCAGGAACTCCTTGACACTGGATACACAGCCATAATGTCCTTGCCCCCCTCTCCTTTGCCCTTCCCTCCTCCTGCCCCTTCTGCCTTTAAACGCCGCTTGGCAGGCCCTCCATTGATCGGAAGGCCCTTCAGAGGCCCTCTGCTCCAAGGCAGAAGCCTCCTGCTCCTCCTTTTCGGAGAAGATCCATCTGCCCAGGGTCAAAAAGACAAGATGCCCCCCCCAACCTCCCATGTTGGGTTGTGGCGGTCTCCATTCTCTCCCTCTCTCTCTCTCTCTGTCCCACCACACTTTTTAGTTTCTTCCAAGAATCTCCTCCGGGCGATATTTCAGGAGGAGGGTGGAAAAGGAGAGATCAATTAGGAGGGGGATTAATATTTCACGATCTCTAAGCGGTGCGGCCTGCCATGTCCCCCCCCCCTCAACATTTTGAAGCACTTAGATTGATTTCAGGCCCGGAGGAGGAGCAGAAGATGGCTAATGAGCCTTCCCCTGCAAATGGACACTTGTGGGCTCTCTGTGCACATGAGGTTTCTCCGTCCCCTGCTGTCCAAATTATGGGAAGGGTCTTCTGCACATAATGGCTTCGGTCCAACGCCAGCCGCCGTTTGGGAGGCTTTAAAGCTGCCAAATAGATATGCATTTCCTCCAAAAAAAAGTACAAAAGAGGTACATCTGGGAAGCCCTGGGCTCGTGCTCCTAAGATCACAAGAACTTGCAAAGGAACAAGCAAGCAAAATGTTAAGGATCGACCACCATCACCCATCAGATAGTTAATATATTCTTTTTCACTGGTCTCCGGAACTCCCTGCCACGAGATATAGTGCATACAGGCCCCTTCTCAGATGCCTTTTAAGAAAAGCATTCGGTTAACTCATACAGAAGCGACAGTCTGCTAACTGCGATCAGCTGCGATCACAAAAAATGGAGCTTCCACGGTCCAAGGCTATAAGGCTCTGGACATCAGTCACCAAAGGAGAAGCAAGTGACACCAGAATAATCAACAGGGGTATTCTGGGTTTTGTTGTCCAACCAGGTAAATATGTCCTCACATAATGAAGATGAAAGAATTGAAGGGTGTGCATAGGGATTTATACAGGAAATGTGATGAGCATAAACATGAATTCCACCAAGTCCACAGAGAATTCGTTCCGAACTTGTTCTTTTATAGCCAGACAAGTCAAAAGGCATGGTCCAGCCAGAACTAAGCATAGTTTGGGTACTCCCAATTTGAATGGGGAAGTTAAATATATGCTAAAATAGTTTCCCCTGAAATTAACATGAAGTTCCCTGACTGCTAAAGTTGAGTACAGTGCTAAAATTCTTCTCACAACCCAATGCAATAGGGGCTACTCGAATATAAATTGTATTTTATTCAGCTTACTTCTTAGTAACCATGTTTAGGATTGCTGCAGTGCGATCATATGATTATTTATATGAACTCAACAGGGCTTCCTCTCAGACAAGATGTTATAAGATGGCAGCCTGAAAATATTTCACCTCAGCAAGAGCCCAGTCAATCAGAAAATTGTACTGCACACATCCTGCCAAAGTCCATTTAAAGGATGCTTACACACATGTAGTTCTCTTCCAAGGAGGCTGATAATGCTGTCTCTGTTTCGGCTCAACATTGCTACTTCAGAAACGGGTTTGGATTCACTTCCGGCAAATATTTCTGTATTTTTGTTGCAAAGGGAAATCAGGATTACAGTCAATAGGTCCTCACATTACAGAGGCTGTTTAGACGTTTACATGAATCTCTGGAAGTTTTTTTTTAAAACAGCATTAGACTTATTTCCAATTTCCACATAGATATTTGCAGCCCAGACCAAGCCATGTTTACATAGAGGTAAATTTAGTGGGGCTTAACTCTCAGCGGGCTGCAGCACTGAAAACTGTCGGCTACAAAGTCAGCGGTTCAGAAGTTTGAATCCCAGGTACCCTGCAGCAGAGCGAGCTCCTGCTGTTAACCCCTGCTCCTGCCAAGTTAGCAGTTCAAAAGCATGTAAATGCAAGTAGATAAATAGGTACCGCCATAAAAAGTGGGAAGGTAAAAGAGTGTTTCCTTGCAGCCATGCCAGCCACGCAACGCTGGCTCTTTGGCTTGAATACGGAGATGAGCACCACCCCTAGAGTCGGACACGACTAGCACGCATGTGCAGGGGGAACTTTTACCTTTTTAACTCCCTAATTTGTACACCCTATGCAAACCCAAGGAGTGTTGGCGTGGATGACTTTAATGGATAATTCAAATTGCTGCTCCACACAGCTGGAGATGGTCCAGACTGGCTGAAGGAAGTCCAAACCCCATGCCTCTAGGAAAAAAAAATCACCAGTAGAAGTGTAAGTGTTAACACTAGTTCTAAAGGACTGCACAAGAACAGCATGGTGTACTCTCATCCAACTTGAAAGTCAACACAGCATCACATCCAATGAGGCTTACTCTCTCAGGGAAGTATTAAGCAAACAAGTGCAAGGTTGAATCTATTATGCACCAGATGAAAATGCCTTTCATGCAAAACAAACCTCTCTGTGATTTTTTTTAAAAAGCCTTGCTTCTCAGTTAAAAAAAATGTTTAGGAATGTGGTGGATATTATCATTTGAGCTTCTAAACCAAAGGCATGATTGAACCCCTTGCAAACAAGGAGGCTGTATCTGATAGTGGGCCCGATTCCTGCTGCACTTCAAATAGTCAGTCTCAGTTTGGGTCACAATTGAAAGCAGGGGAATCTTGTTGGCAATTTCACCTGGCCAGGCAACCTGCTTGTGTTGTGTTGTGTCCTTACAGTCGTGACCGACTCTTCGAGACCCCATGTCTATGGAGTTTTCTTGGCAGGAAGACTGGAGTGGTTTTGCCAGTTCCTACTCTAGGTGCCTACAGCACCTGGTATTCCCTGGTAGTCTCCCATCCAAGTACTAGCCAGGGCCGACCCTGCTTAGCTTCTGAAATCAGGCGAGACTGAATGTGCTTAGAGCATCTAGGCAACCTGCTTGGAACCTACTAAATCTCCTTGATTTCACTGGGCACCAAAGGTGCTTAGATCTGGCTGGCCCGGTCTTGGTTCAGGCTTCATTATCAGGAGCCACCTATAAGTGGTCAGGAAGAATTTTATAAAAAACAGGGTCTTGATTTAAATTCATTTTATTTAAACGGGTTAGCTGTTTTATGTTCCCAGCCGAGAAGTTTGGAAAATTATTGTGCCTAGCATTAGAGCAACCGCGTGGATCGCATCACTGCCAGCTATCACAAAACCATCATCAAAATGGGCATGCAAGCCTAAGCGCTGTTTACTCTGAAGTAAGCCCTATTGTGTTGCACCAGATTTCCCCCAAAGTAAGTCCATCTAGAAGGAAACTCCCATTTCCCTAGGAATAACCTCTAATTGCGACATCATTTACCTTTGAATCAACACCTCTAGGATTGCACAAGGCATCTATCTAATGCATCTTTTATTAAACTAAAACCAAAACTAGTATTTTATCGGTTGCACAAGGCACAAGATGTCTCTGTTCTTTCTTCCAATGCCATCTTTTCTTCAAAGGGGCTGTTAAAAGTTTTTTTTTCCTTTTAATGGGGGGGGGACCCAATTTCTCTAGCAGCCTGATTTAAGAGAGAGCCGCATAATAGCGCTGTCATTCCATTACTTCTGATAATGCCCCAAAATGCAGAAAATGTCCATGTAAAACCAGGTGAAATATATTGTTACCGACCTTTTTTTTTTAAAGCTAGCAATTCAGAGATGAGGGTCCCCACCGCCACCTTTTATCTGTTCCAGCTTGCCTCTCAAAAGGCAAGGCAGACACAATGCTAGGTGAAATACGATCCAATTCCCCAGGAGGCAGACCAGCAGCGAAGGTTTTAAAGTTACATCATCCTCTAATAAGAACTCTACTGCATAGGGCAGGCAGTGAGGTGGTAGCAGCAGGAGGAGGATTTGACAGCATCTCACTGAGATCTTCAGCTTCTCCAGGGGTAAGATCCTGCAAAAGCTCGGGACATGGACATCTTCCTGATTTCATTCTACCTGGGAGTAAGCACCACTGAAATCAGGGGCATTTGATTTAGAGTCGTCAGGTCTAAGACTGCCACTTCTCTTCATGATCCACTCAGTTCATCTTGCAATTATTTGTCTGGATCTTTCCCCCAAGAAACTACAAATACATTATTTCAGTTTTAGTTCGTATCTTCTTTTCCTCCATGCTTTTTAAAAAATATATATTTTATTTTATTTTATTTTATTATTTTCTGAGGGGATGACACTCCCACAAAAGAAGAAACTTCCCTAAAACAAAATCCCACAAACAAAGAATGTGACTGGGACTGCTGGAGAGCTCCGGGGTTGAGGTCTCTGGCTGTGGAGCCGTTGGTCAGGGAGTTCGATTCCCCGCTGGACCTCCTTGACAAAAAAACTTGCAGCCCTTCAGTTCACGGATCATATTATATTAATAATGACAGGGATAGAAGAGAAGAAGAAGAAGAAGAAGAAGAAGAAGAAGAAGAGAAGAAGAAGAAGAAGAAGAAGAAGAAGAAGAAGAAGAAGGAGGAGGAGGAGGAGGAGGAGGAGGAGGAGGAGGAGGAGGAGGAGGAGAAGAAGAAGAAGAAGATGATGATATGAATGCAGCTTGAGCATGTTTTGTGCAAATTCAAGGTACGATTCCCCCTGAGTTGAAATAAAATGGATGACACTCTTACAAAAAACAAGCCATTTTGAAGGGAAATAATTATTTTAATTGCCCTAGAAGCTTTTAAAACCAACAAGAGGACTGGCCAGACCGAGAGCTCTCAAGCAATCTCTTTCAGTAGAAAATGCCTCCTGGTCCAATGTAAGAAATTAACGCCCTGTGAAAAACTTGCAATGTTTATTTTTAGACCACTCTCACTGAAGCTGGAACACACAGGGGACATTGCTATGCTCTTTGTTGTTGTTGTTGTTGTTGTTGTTGTTGTTGAAGTGGAACCTCGTATAACAAACGGTTTGTATAGCATAAAGTCTGTACAACATAAAAAATTCCGGAGAGAGGGGAAATTTGCTTAACAGAATCGCCTATGGGACAAATCCGTACAACATAAAACTGGTCGCGATTAGGGATTACTCTGTTTTCAATGCATTCCTATGGGAAATTTGTATAAAGGAAAATTTGCTTAACAGAATTTCATTTGGAACGAATTAATTCCTTTATACAAGGTACCACTGTATTCTTATTCTTATTCTTATTCTTATTATTATTATTATTATTATTCTTATTCTTATTCTTATTATTATTATTATTATTATTATTATTATTATTATTATTATTGCTCTACAGTTGCATCAATTGTGAGGGCTTCAGATGCCCCCTCAAAAAGAGAGAAAGAAAATGGAGAGCTCCAACAGATCTGTTCTCTGAACAATGAAAGACATAAAGGGTTTTGTGCAGGGGAGGGGGGGGGGCAAAAGGGCTGCCTGACAAGGCCTATCATATCCTAGACTCAAGGTCAGATAATCTGGCCACCCTGGGATTATCACTCACTCTACT
Source organism: Phrynocephalus guinanensis (assembly GCA_037367245.1). NCBI lineage: Eukaryota > Metazoa > Chordata > Lepidosauria > Squamata > Agamidae > Phrynocephalus > Phrynocephalus guinanensis. Next base: position 106,778,351 of record CM074740.1, on the reverse strand, counting down.
TAATCACAAAACAGTGTTAAAGCAAAAGGGGACGCTTCCCTTCAGAGTTGCTTTGCTCAGTTTTAAGAGGATTTCTTAAACATTAGGTGGTGGTGGTTTTGATACCTTCAACCAAAGAAACAAAAACAAAAACAAAAACAAATTAAAAAAACAACAACAGCCCAGGGGTCCAACATTACCAGACTACTTGATTTGAAGATGTTGTGCCCTCAAAAATTCACAGCCAGGGCTTTTGGGTCAAAGCTGTAAAGGGCAATAAAGCACAAACGTGAGCGCAGTGGGAAGACCAAGGAAATAAGAGGGTCCTGGCAGAAGCGCCTTAAATGGATTGAGCATCGGAGGGGAAAGCTCTCCTGCCCAGCTCAACACAAAGGCTTTAGATTTCCCCCACCCGTCACTCCCAGAAACCAGCCTTGTCTGGAGACTTGCAAGAATCTAAATCATCATACTTAATGTTACTTATCCCCCCCCCGAAAAAAACCCCACTCCATTGAAAAATTTGCTGTGGGGTATATTCCACCCAACACTTTTGAAATATATTTATTCCTTTTCAGTGGTTAAAAACCTAATTGCCCTTCCGTGCATCTGTTGATGACAAGAATTCTTACCTAGAGTTTCTTTCCCCTCTGATAAGCATTAGTATTATGTATTTTTTTTAAAAAATAATAATCAAATCATAGATACAAGTGGTGAATGGGGTTACCTCTCCAAGGTCCTTGTCACCGACTCCCTAAATACTAGTTTTCGAGGGGTCCGCTCTGTTTGGAAAACACGTTTCATTCATGCCAATATAGGCGGTGCTGTCTCATATTCTTTCCTTTCAGATCTTTAGGGTCTGTAAACTGAAGGTATCAGGCTCATGCCACTCCCTTTGCCCAAAGGGTTAAATCTTCTCTCTCCCCCCCCCCCTCCTCATCCTACAAAAACCTCCCTAGCATCTTTGGGTTTGATCTCATTTAACTACTAGGATTATTATAGACGCTACAGTTCCACCCCACCGCCACCACGACCACCACCACCCCAGGACTAGAGGGAAAAGAAGGAAGCACGGTGTTATTATCAGAGGGACAGAAAGACAGGGAGAGATTTGGGTGGGTGGGGATGTTTGGCACGGGAGGGGCTGAAAGGGGGAGAAAGAAGCGAAGATTGGGGGGGGGGGATCATTAAAGAGAGGACGGTCCACAGATCCGCTACTAACCTTCCAAAAACCAGAAGAGGTCAGAAGGAATAAGCTGCTCGCCCTTCCTGTCCCCGGACTGCTCTCCCCGCAGGAGCATCATCCTCTCGTCCTCATCTCCCTCCTGCCTTCATCCACTCCTCGGCCCAACTCCACCCTCCCCGTCCATCATCCAACGAAAAGACGCCACTGCGGTACCTCTCCTGCAGCATATTTTGGACAGCCGGGAAGGCTCCTCCTCCTCCTCCTCCTCCTCCTCCTTACGCCAAGATCGGGGGTGGGGTGGGGTTGGGGGTTGGGGGTGGGGAGGGTTTTATGGCTTCCTAATCTCCCTGCAGCAGCACCCGAAAAACCAAGTAAACCTACAAGCCCCGGCAGGCTCCGCCCTTTTCCATGGAGGCGCATAGCTTGGTCAATTTCAAGAGAATCCAGCTCAAGGAGAGTCAATTTCCAACGTTGTTCATCTTCTTTGGCTCGTCAATTTCCTTTCCCCTAGAATAGCGGGTCCTTTCCCCTCCGTTTCTCCCTCCTTCCTATACTTTGCCCGGAGATCTACAAGGGAACCAACGCCTCCTCTACACTCTGGACCAGCATCTGGGCGGATCGGTGCCAAAGGCCAGGCCACCTGCGAGGTAGCATCAACCACCCACCGGCCAAAGAAAAGACGCATCTATGGGAAAGGTTTCCATTGACGCTCAGCAAGCTCTCTCGATGGCGTCGATCCCTGGGAAGGGTAAACCTGGCCTGCACCTGATCAGAAGCGCCTCCTGGTTATTTCCAGATCTGTTTCCCAAGCGGAGGCTCCATCCCTCAGCTAAGGGCTGACCTATAAAACGATTGATACCTGCTTGGTGCAGAAAGGCGTGTGTGCAGGCGGCAGGGCCCGTCTGGATCCCCCTGTTGGGACGACTATCACGCGTTTAAGCCACCCCATAAACCAGTAAGAGATCAGGGGTGACATTAGTATCAATCTATTCAAAACGCAGCGATGTGAAAACCCTAAAATTCGCTCCGAGGGAATTTTATTGGGGATCTTTTCAGCCTTCATTGAAATCCCAGCAGTTTTCGAAAACTTTTTCCCAGACGGGAACAGAACTGGAGCGAGCCACACCGTCTTATAACATACACCCTTGATCTACCGCCCTCCGACCCGTAGTGTTAAATTGTTTTAATCTGTTTATAAGTTGTTTTAGTTACAAAATGCTGCGGGAATTTTGATTCATTTAAAGATGCCTTGCAATTTGTTGCAAAAAAAAAATCCGGAGTGGCCTTGCTGCCAGATGGGCGGTATAAAAATCTAAAATAAATAAATAAATAAATAAATAAATAAATAAATAAATAAATAAATAAATAAATAAATAAACAAGCTTCTGGACCGACAGGAACGAATCTCTCTTTTTGAAGGAGGGCCGAAGGCTGCCATCTTAAACCCACGGAGGATGGAGCGGGTCTAAATACGCATTTGAAAAATTGAGGGGAGGGGGGAAACAACGTTGGAAAACACAGAAAAATTCTTCCGACGTGTCACATCTCTACTCCCGAGTAGACGTGCCTACCACGCCAACGGAGTCCTCTCCAAGGAGGTGGGGAATTTGGCATCCCAGTGTTAGATTTATAAAAGAAAAAGAGAGATAAAGAAATATAAAAACGTGACGTTCAGGGAAATGAATACAGCTTTCTTTTATAACCCCGCAAGGCGAATATAAGTTGTTTATTTATTTACTTATTTCCCTTTCTATGCCACCCAAATAGTGTTGCTATTCTAAAACCCTGAGCGGAGGAGCTACAGTATCTATATGGTTAGGGCACCCTAACCATCCTCTAAGAACGCTTGAAATCTTCTGTCCTGTTTTAAGGACCCCCCCCCAGAAGTGAGCCTTGGCTTGCAACTCATCATCACCACCATCATCATCATCATCTTTATTTACGGTCACAGACCCAGCTTGCAACTCGAATCCCTTAATGCTAAATCTCTCCCCACCACCCAAAAAAACCCAAATCTGCCTAGCAAACAATATTCCAGTGCAGGGCGTGTGAGCAGCAGCGTCAACGGCGGTAAAATACTGTCTAAAAAGGTAAAATACCCCTTACTCCAAGGCTTCGTAGGAAATGACAGCCTTTTGGGTGGGTGGGGTTGAGGAGGAGGTTGTCGTGAAATAAATAATCAGGATCAACGCACCCGCCCCCCCCCTGCGTTAAAACATACGAAGCCGATCTCTTGTCAAAAAAAAAAAAAATAGACCCGGGGATCTGTCATCGGTCCCCGTTACGCAATTTGGAAAGGAACTTCTAAGGAGAGGAAATACATTGTTTCGTTATGTAAGTTGATCCTGGTTGAAGAGCGGAGGAGCTATTAATATATACCCTGAGGTTCAGGGCACGTTTCCCAAATGAACAACAACAACCAAAAAAAAAAAAAAAAACCCTCCTTTGGGCAAAACGAAGCAGCCGCCCGAAAAAAAAAATTGAATTCCTTGCATCAACATCAAGGACTCGGAGACCTCAAGCCGGGGAAGTAACGATTATGATCAGATCGTTGGTTCGCTTTTTAACCGAGTCGCTCGAGCGCAAAGAACTGGTACAGAAAAGAGTGCGCGCAAAAAGAAGAATAAGATCCGGGGGGAATCAGAAAGGGGCACTTCCCAGAGGGCGACGCAGGAAGGATTTTTTGGGTCCTGCTTCGGACGAAATTATGGGTACTTTGGCTGTGGATTTCCTTCAGAGAAGACAGACGGAACCCTGGCGCGAATATTTATCGGAATACGATTTATAAACCCCGGCCAGGCAGAGATCCTATTCCGTGGAACCAAAGATAATCTGATTCGGAAGCTTACGCCTCACACACACACACACACACACACACACACACACACACACACGCTTCGCCTATAGCCCTGCCCTAGAGTCGCCCCCCTCCTCCCCCCGTGCTTGCCCCTCCACCCCCACGCCCTTGGCTACCTTTCCTGCCCGGGCGTTCGCCTTCACCATCCATCCCGAACGGTCGCCTGCCTCTCCAGAACGAAGCTGGCTGCTCCCTCTGATCGGAGAAGAGAAGGTATCGCCCGGAAGAGGTTGACGATTTAGATCTCTCAGCGCGCGTGTGTGTCTGCCTCTCTCTTCTGTCACATACACAACACACGCACACACACACACATGCAAACGAGTGCCAACTAGTTCGCTCCTCGCTGCAAAACTGACCCCTCTCCATTCTGATCTAATTTTTTAAAGAGGAAGATTTGATTCTTCCCGTCTCACTTCAACACACACACACACACACACACACACACACACACACACACACACACACACACACACACACACAAACGATTTCCAAGCAGGAGGGAGGAAGAGGCGACGGCAAAGCTTCGTTCCAATTTCTTGCACTGGAGAGGTTGCGGAGAACGCAATCCAGAGCGCTTGTGTTTTAGCAAGGGCGTTGCAGAACAAAACCCCTGCAGGGTGGGTCTCGGAGCGATCCGATTCTCGCTCGCTCTCTCCAACCCCCAAAAGCCAAGCGCGATCGAAGGAAAGAAAGGCACTTACCGGGATCCAGCCAGGGAGGGAGTAAAGATCACCGTCCCCCGTCCGTCCCGTTCTGGGCAGGCGCGCAGGTTGGACGGCTGGGCGCAGCCTCTCCTGTGAGCGCAACCCCAAGGATCCGCAGCCGGGCAGGGCAGGGCAAGGGGGGGGTCAAGGGAGGGGAGGGGGTGTGTGGGGGTGGTGGGGGGGGGGGAAGGGATTACCTCCCCCTTCTCCCCCAGGCTGTGTGGCTTCTCCTCCCCGCCTGGACCGCCCGGGGAGTCTCGTCGGCCCGAAGGCTTGGGTCCCCCTGGCCATTGCGTCTCCGTCCCCCTCCGGCAGGGGTGGGTCTCCTGGTCCCAGGGTGCCCCCTCAGCGGTGGGGTGGGAAGGGTGGGGAAGAGGGAAGAGTGGGCTCGGGAGGGGAGGGGAGCTTCCCCCACCCGGAGGCGGCGAAAGGACGGGGGAGGGGAGAAAGAGTGCTCCAGGTTCCGCCGACTTCCGGAGGATCGGATGTCGGCTGCATTGCCGCCGGGGTTTGCAGAGCGCCAGGTGAGAGGGAGAGGGGGAGAAGGGGGAGCTGGGGGGGGGAGGGCCAAGGGAGGGGGCCCACCCTGCTCCAACCTCCCCCGTCCATCCCTGATCCGAGAAGAGCCCCCTTCTCTCTCCTCCACTCGGCCTCCGTGCGCCTTTTCTCCCTCCCCTGGAGGGAGGGAAGGGGGGGCTCTGATCTGCCCTCCCCCCTTGCTCACAGGGGCAACCCACCCACCCCCACCCCCAAAGAAAGGGGGGCGGCTCCCCTTCCCGAATCAAAAGCCTCGTCTTCGACGAAGGCAGCCCAGCCAGGGAGTGATGCGCTTACCTGGGCCGCCGGGAGGAGGGCCCGCAGCCCCGTCGGGGCGACTCCCGCGGGGACCGCCCGGGCTTGGCCATTGGCTCGGGCGCCCGGGAAGGTGGGGCGGCCGCCGAGGAGGAAGGGGCGGCTCAGGATCGCCGCGGAGCGCGGAGAGCCTCTTTCGGAAGGATTCCCCTGAGCTTTGCACGCCGCTCACCCTCTCTTCCCCCCCCCCCACGGTTCTACTCGCGAGGAACTCGCCACGACACGAAGCGCACCGCGGCCGGCATCCCTCCCGCGCGTTTCCTCGGAAGTAAGTCCTCCCGCTCCTCCTTTCCTCCTCGACTCAAGGGGGACCCGCGGGCTAGTCAGACGCGTTAGGGAGGATCGCAGGCGAACCTTTCCCTGCACGGGCTGCCCTCCGAAACCCGATCCTTGACTTACGTACTTGGGTGTCCATAGGAGTTTTCTTCTGGGACGCGGGGACTCGGGATGTTCAGCCAGAACCGCCCGGAGAGCCCTCGGGCCGTGCCTGAGACAGAAAGGAGAGTACGGGAGCGCGCTCGGGAGCGCGCGCGCCCTAGAACGCCCTAATCCAGACTTCCCTAGTTTGATGTCATATCCCTCCCGTAGCTTTTGTTCAGAGCGTCGCTCGCTGGCTCGCAGATTCCGAAAGAAATCTTTCTATTCTGAGTTTCTCTCCAGTATTAGCTTGGTAACTGATGTTACTGATGTTTATATACACACATCTTTCAAGATAACAGGCTGAAGTGCTTTGGAGAAAGAAAGAAAGAAAGAAAGAAAGAAAGAAAGAAAGAAAGAAAGAAAGAAAGAAAGAAAGAAAGAGAAAGAAAGAAAGAAAGAAAGAAAGAAAGAAAGAAAAATTGCTTCGTTCTGGGACAGTGGGGGACGGCTGGCGCCAGAAGAGAAGTGATGAAAAACTGCATCCCATGTTGTAGCCTCATATTTTGAATTCTTACAGTCTGCTCTAGAAGGATCTCCCTTGCAAACCTCCTACACCGATGAGTCGCCGCAGGTGGATCGTGCCCCTGGGCTGCGATCCTTACACTTTTTCCTTTCACACAGCCCCTCCCACGTCCCAGTTTAACCAAACGAGACCTTATCTGTGCTAGGCCGCTCCTCCAATTATCCCGTAGTGTGATCTTTTGTTATTGTTATTATATTTTAAAAGCCCGACCCGACTTGGGTTTCTCTCCTTGTCCGTCGGGCCTTTTTTCCCCCCTCCTCCGCCTGGGTGAACCGGGGCTGCTTTCCTTCCTTCCTCCTCCCCCCCCCCCACCGCCACCTCCTAAAAGGAGGTTTTCCCTGAAAGCAAAGGCTTAAAAAGGCCTGCCCGGGCGCCGGACTTGCCAAGGCGGAGGGCTCGTGCTGCTGCTGCTGCTGCCGCGGCTGCTCCCCTAGCATCGCCATAGGAAGAAAGGCTGTTTTGGAAAGATGTATTTTAAAAAAGAAAGATTCCTTTCCAAAGGCGAGGCGAGGCACCCACCACGAGGAGACAAGCCAAACATTGCGCTTGCCTGGAGGGCAGCGGGGAAGACCCCCCCCCCCCCATCCCATCCCTACCCCCCCCCGCCCCGGCCGCTCTGCCCGGGCCTGTCCCGGAGGGAGGTCCACACCTGGAGGCGTCTTGCCGGCCGGCTGGCTTCCCGGCTCGCCTCTACCTGTCCGGGACCCTCCTCCTCCTCCTCCTCCTCCTCCTCCTCCTCCTCCTCCTCCTCCCCCCCACGCCGGCCCCTCCTCCCTTCCCCGCCCCCGCCTGGTTTTCTGCCTCCACCGGTTTGGTGGGTCGCCGCTGGGCGGACAAAGAGCCCCTTGTCCCGGTCCCTGGCCCTGGCCCTGGCCGCCCCTTCTCGGATTCCCAGCCTGGCGAGGGAGGGAAGGAAGGAAGGAAGGAAGGAAGGAAGGAAGGAGGAGGTCCCGGACCTCAGGCATCCTGGCCACTTCAGGTGTCCAAAGCCGGCGCGCCTTCCTCCTCCCGGAGTCTTCCTCGCCTTGAGCCGGACACGATCCACCCTCTGGTGCGCCTCCTCTGGTGTCCCCGCATTCTTCCCACCCCAACCAAGTCTCTCCCTCCACCAGAGCTGACTGCTCGCCTCTTCGAGCGGCGATCCCAGTGGGTAACTGGGCCCCCAGTCAAGGAAAACACACGCACACTCACGCACGCACGCACGCACGCACGCACACACACACACACACACACACACACACACACACACACACACACACACACCTAAACTGGCGGCCTTTTCGCTCCCGCTGCCGCTCAGGAGAAGGAGCGGACGATGGGGGGGGGGAGAGAAAAAGAGAAAAAAGAGAAAAAAGAAAATCAGACACCCCTGGGAGCCGCCAGACACGGCCAGAAATTAATAAAAAGAAAATTCAGGATGAGTTTGGCAATAAAGCAAGGAATGGTGGTGGGGGGAGGGGCGGGCGAAAGGCGAAACTCAGGAGGATGCCACGGTAAATGTTTTTAGGAAAAAGCGGGAAGCCAATAGTAGTAGCAGTAGCAGCAGCAGCGGCTGCACCACCAGCAATTATTAAATAGCAATTGTTATAATTAATAAATAGAAATAATTTGTTTTTGTTTTTGTTTTTGTTGTTACTGTGCTGCTGCTATTATTATTATTATTAGCTGCCAGGTGTTAAGATGGAGTTGGCCTTCTCCAATGATCGAGCTCTTTCCCAAAGCCTATTATTATTATTATTATTATTATTATTATTATTATTATTATTATTATTATTATTATTATTATTATTATTATTATTATTATTATTATTATTATTTAACCACACAGCTATCTACGCTGGATTTTATATTACCAATCACTAGTCGAACGCTTCCCAAGCGTTTAGGACTCAGTTATTATTATTATTATTATTATTATTATTATTATTATTATTATTATTATTATTATTATTATTATTATTATTATTATTATTATTATTATTATAAAACCAGTCTGTTGTGTGATACAAGTCGAGATTTTTTATAATTTTGATTTACCGTGCCTTGTTATTTTTAAACGAGGATGATGATAATGATGATGAGGAGGATAAGAAGTGGAAGCAGCCCAAGGAAGAAAATAAAGGGTGAAAAATGGGACCGTGCAAGGTTTGAATCCCGATGCACGCGGGGGGGGGGCCGGCGGCGGCTCTGGTGAACCAGCCAGGGAATGCGCCCACCTCCCTCGCAGAGAAGCCTGAACAGCTAAAACAATCACTTAAAACCAAACTCGGTGTGCGGGCGGAATTATTCATATATATTTTTTTTTCTCCCTGCTTTTGAAAAAGAGAAAAGGGTTGTTTTCCTGTGCGCGCGCGTGTGTTTGTGTTTGTGTGTGTGCGCGCGCGCCGGGGGGGGGAAATATAGGTCACCTCGGTCTGAGCTCAGCTGAACGTGGCCGCGCACAGGAGGTGGGGGGGGGGGCAGGAGAAGGCTTTAAGTAAGAAATAAATAAATAATTCCTCAATGACATTCAAGCAGACCCACCGAGGAAATGTTGGGCAGGCCACCGGGGAGAACACGGCCCAGAGAGAGAGAGAGGGGGCCCCAAACCCTCTTCCTCTCTTGGGGGGGAAAAAAAGAGACGCACCTCCCCGATGATCCTTCCCGAGCGTCTCTACTCAAAAGTAGGGCAGCCGCTGGATGATCCAGACTGGGGAAGGGGGGGGGTTACAAAAGATTCATAGGCCTGTGCCCGCCCCCCCGCCCCCCCCCCGGAGAATTAAGCCCACCACCATCACCCCATGACACCCACCCCCGGCGCCCTTCAGGTGGGAGAGACTACAGCTCCCAACACCCCCGCCCAGCGCCCGATGGGATCAATCATCTGATCCGTCTTCCCTCTAGGTTTTTAGTTACTCTCCCACCCGCCCACTCCTACCTACCCCCCCCCCCCTTTAATCCCCTCTTAAGGGAAACAGACGTCGAGGGAAAGAGAGGATGAGGAGATCCTGGCCGGGCCTTCCTTGGAGAAGCATCGCTTTTGTTCTGGGGCGCTCCCGTGCGCGCTCCCGCCAGCACCCGCCTCTCTCCCCCCCCCACCCCTCGCAAAGGCGCTCGGAGACCCTGCCCGGCAAAGCCTTGGGTGCCCAAAGGCATACGAATAAAAACTCACTTTTGCAAGGGCTTGGTTTGTATTTTTTTTTAAAAAAAATCTGGTTCTTCGAGGGGAGGGTCCCTGTCAATGCTGAAGAGCGCGCCATCTCTTCGACCATCCTTGCACAAATACTGTACAGTAGAATTAAAATAGCCTGCCTAGATGCCCTGTTAAGCCCATCCGATCTGGCCTGATTTTGGAAGCTAAGCAGGGTCGGCCCTGGTTAGTACTTGGATGGGAGACCACCAGGGAATACCAGGTGCTTTAGGCGCCTGGAGTAGGAATTGGCAAAACCACTCCAGTCTTCCTGCCAAGAAAACTCCATGGACATGGGGTCACGAAGAGTCGGTCAGGACTGTAAGGGCATATCACACAGAATTAAAATAGGATCTATAAAGTCACGGCCTTGAGACCTACCTAAAAACCAACAACAAACCTGCACTTCTACCTGAGAAGGACCCAGAAGTGTGTGTGTCTCTCTCTCTCTCTCTCTCTCTCTCTCTCTTTTGTGTGTATAAAGACATGGATATAAAAATCTAAAAAGCAATCTAAAACTGTGTGTTTTAGTTTTAGATGCTTTTTAGATTTTTATATCCATGGCTTGATCGTGTTTTATACAGGAAATCGCCTAGAGTACCCTCTGGGAAGATTGGCGGTGACAAATTTGAATGAATGAATGAATGGATGGATGGATGGATGGATGGATGGATGGATACATTTAAACTGAGTTGAAGTATGCAGGATTTCGTTGTTTTTTTTAAAAATCATTCCTTCATCTCTCTTTAGAAGCACATCGGAGGAAGCCAGGTCATGTCTGTGAAAAATCATTTTAATTTATTTAATTTATTTATTTTAGAGTATTTTTACCCCGCCTGTCTCCTGGGAAAAGGACCCAAGGCGGTTTACAGTAAGGCCCTGGAATTCTTGAGAATGTGTATTCGCTGCAGGAAATACAAATCAATCAATAAAAATAGAAATCAATTAAAAAAAGAAATAGTCTGGGTTGCTGAGCCCAGACTCTGGAACTCCCTCCCACTGGAGGCCAGGACTGACTTCATCTCTGATGTCTTTCGGTAAACAGAAAAGACCTTTCTCTTCAGGTAAGCTTTCCCTGATTGATGGACTACCTATTCTATAGGATCACATAGACTTTGTGTTTGTAACCACTTATAACCTTGTGTGATTGCATTAACACTATGTTTTTAATGTTAGTTTCCATCACTCGTAACTTTTACATGGAATTTTTACTCTAACTGCTGGCATTCTCTTGTAGCTTTAATGTACCGTTGTCTTTTAATGCTGTGTAAGATGTCCCTCAATTCCCTGTTCTTAATACTTGAATATGTCTTAATTGTACTGGACTGTATATTATCCCTCATTAAAGGGATTACAGTCATGAGGCCCTCATTACTGTAAGCCGCCTTGGGTCCTTTTCCAAGGAGAAAGGCGGGGTAAAAATACTCTAAAATAAAATAAAATATAGACAGACAAACAGATGGATAGCGCCTTAGGCTTGGGGCATCATCTGTAGAGGTTAGGAACACGGAGCTGATCAAAAACTCGAGGGCTTCACTTCTATACAACTGGGAGTAAAAAAAAAAGCTACCTTTCTTCCGTGTACTGTAAGGAGAGCGTAAGAAATACTCGTGCAGGACCGGGTTGGAACCGCCGCCTCTCTGGAGGGACCCCGCCCTGATGGAGGACTCAGTCTAAGGCGGAGAGCGAGTCCGGAGAAAGGCGGAGGACAGGTTTCCCTTTTTTCGAGGCATGCAAGGGGGGGGACTGCAATTGAAAGGTAACATAATACAGTAGATGGAAAAAGGAGGGAGAAAATTCGCGCCTGACAAGTGACACAGCTCAGTTGCAAACGCAAGAGACCCGGAGCGGCGCATTAAAAGGCCGGCAGTGGCTTTGTCCGCGTTTTATCCCACAAAAAAGCACCAGGTCGAACACAAAAACTAAAAAGAGAAAAAACGTCGTGGCACCTTTAACTGCTGCCCTTGAATGCGAGCTTTCGGGGACCGAGTCCTCCTCCTCAGCCATCAGAGTGAGATGGCACGGAAGCGCTTTAAATGCGTTTGTTTCTACACAGGGCCCCAAAATACGGTGACAGCGGAGAGGGATCCATAAGGTGGCTCTTGAGTTGTTAAAGGTTCCTTTCCACGGATCGTGGCCAAAGAGCAGACAAGAATAAGCTGCAGGCTGATTGTAAGCAAAGTGGTTTTCTGCTGGACATTTTATTATTATTATTATTATTATTATTATTATTATTATTATTATTTATTATTATTATTATTATTATTATTATTATTATTATTATTAATAATAATAATAATAATAATAATAATAATAATAATAATAATAATAATAATAATAATAATAATAATAATAATATGCTGTTGTAATCATTTATTTATTTATTTATTTATTTATTTATTTATTTATTTGACTTTTCTACCGCCCATCTAGACCTAGGGCTACTGTACTGATATGGCATGTGGGACAAGGGCGTTGGTTGGGCCAGAAGGGCGGTATATCAATCGAATACCTAAAATGAAATAAAATACCTGCGAAAGGTGGGCCGGCGGGCGGGCGGGAGGATGAGTGGGGGAGCGTTTTTCTTCGGGTCTGGTATCCCGCGCATCCCTGGGGACATTTTGGGCGTGTGTGGGGTGGAGGGGGGCGGAATGTCTTCTCCCCGCCTTGGGGGGGGGGGTGCCTGGCTCCCCGAGCCTGGCCTGGGAGGCGGCGGCTGCCCCCTTTAAGAAGCCCGTCTGCAGCTCAGCCATTTCAGCAGGATCAAATGACCGGCTGCCAGATGGTGGAGGGGCGAGGGGGGTGGTTGTGGGGGGGAGGCGGAGGCGGCGGGGGGGGGGCGGGTGGTCGAGGAGAGTGTCGGACTTCCAGGGCGGGAGGCGGGTTGCAGGTGCGGGTGCAGGCATGCAGCCGACGCAGTGTGGAAGCTTCTAGAGAGAGTCGGTATTGTGGACTACAACTCCCAGAATCCTGGGCGTTGCCCTCCCCCTTTATATAAAAAAGGTTTTGTGGCGGATATTTTGCTATAGTGTTTCAAAGAGGTAGCCGGCTTCGGTGCACACAAAAATATTAATATTTTAAATTTATATCTTGGGTTTTATTTCTATCTATCTATCTACAGTGGTACTTTGTATAAAGGAATTAATTCATCCCAAATGAAATTCGGTTAAGCAAATTTTCCTTTATACAAATTTCCCATAGGAATGCATTGAAAATGGAGTAATCCCTAATCGCGACCATTTTTATGTTGTATGGATTTGCTCCATAGGCGATTCTGTTAAGCAAATTTTCCCTATCTCCGGAATTTTTTATGTTGTACAGATTTTATGTTATATAAACCGTTTGTTATAGGAGGGTCCACTCTATCTATCTATCTATCTATCTATCTATCTATCTATCTATCTATCTATCTATCTATCTATCTATCTATCTATCTTCCTTCCTTCCTATCTTCCTTCCTTCCTTCCTTCCTTCCTTCCTTCCTTCCTTCCTTCCTATCTATCTATCTATCTATCTATCTATCTATCTATCTATCTATCTATCTATCTATCTATCTATCTATCTATTTTTGGTTTTTTGATATATATTTTTTGTATTGCCATATAGTTATTTGGGTTCCGTGGGGTTTTAAAGTTAAACATGTACACCGCCCGGAGGAGTGCCTGTATTCCTGGGGGCGGTAAACAAACAAACAAACCCTTTTCTCTTAAGATGAACGGCTTTAGCTCAGGGGCGAAGCACCAATACCTCCCTGTAAGTTTTGGGTGCATCGGCAGGGTGGGAATAGAAACCGGCGCAAATTGTCTGTCGGCTAATCCCCAATTACAGGGCCGAGGCGGGCACGATCGGAGACCCTTCAGGCAATTTGGAAGGGTAACAGCCCCCTACTCGGATCCGGAGGATCTTTTTTGCAAAAGGCCGCCCACTTCCTCAGACCGAATTGTTTTGCAATGGCAATCATGAGTGTGTTGTCTTCAAGCACGCGTGTTAGGCACCACCTAGCCCAAGTTCCACAGATTTTAATAGGGTGGAGAACTGATCAGGCATATGGCAGCAGTTTTGGGGTCTGGCTCAAGCGCAAACCCCACTGAATTCTATGGGACTTGCTCTCGCTCTAGAGATAGATTGGCAGGTCAACTAGAGCCTTTGTACAGGACCCCTAAACGCCGCAGCAAATGGCTGCCAGCTCCGGAGCTTAAAATTGTTTCCCCACCAGCTCCAGAGTTTGCAGGAAATTAAGTGCGACCACACCCACCTAAGCCGTCCCAGCGCACGTTTCTTGTACCTGCTTGAGGAGGGTGAAAATCGCCAGGTCCGGATTTAATCTGGTGAGTGCGGGGCTCTCCTGGCTTCTGTTTGTTTGTTTGTTTGCCTCCTGCCCCTTTAAGAGAAGGGGCGGGAGGAAAAAAAAGCAAACAAAAGAGAAGGAATCAGCACCAGGGAGCTCCGGCAGCTTCTCCGAGGTGAGTCTGCATTTTCCCCCACTTTCTTCCTCCCTCCCCTAGCAGACAGGTGCAGAGTGGTGGGGAGGAAGGAAGAGCAATGACCCCCCCCCCAAGATCTCTGGTCCGAATTTAAGCGGCCAGCGGATCTTAGGGGTCATGTGCTGAGTACCGCCTTTGGTCCGTTTTTATTTTAAAGGAGAAAGGCCGGTACTGGTGCTAAAAACATTTTAAATAAAATGAAATAAATGCCACTGGCCTCCATGTTTAGCCGGGTGTGCCCAATATGAACAAACGCAATATCAATGTGGGGAAAATATGCTTATTGTATATTTGTTTGTTTGTCTGTCTCTCTGTTTTATTCGATTTACATACCTCCCCGCACCATAAATTCTGGAAATACTTTGGGCCCCCCTTTAATCTTACTTGAAGTAGGCCGGATGAAAGAGATTAAGGTTACTCGGGACTAACTTAAACTGAGTTTCTCTAGGTCTTTCCTAAGTAGGGCAAAATCTGGATTCACTCCCATTCCAGGCGCAATGCGGGGCCTCCCGGGCTTTTCTCTATCAGGTTTAAGAAGAACCGCTATGTTCAGAAGCAGTTACCTGGAAATACCTGGTATCCTGGGAACAGTAACAGGTGTGACAGCAGGTTTCTAAATTACCACTGAGCTTCCCGGAGGTCTCTGTTTGTTTCCTGTGAGGGGGGGGGAACTGGCGAGAAGAACTGGATGACAACTCCCAGTATCCCCCACCAGTTGGCTAGCAGGGGATTCTGAGATTTATAGTCCAAAAGTCCCCTTTGCCATATTATCATCCCCACTGATGGCATTTTGAGTTCGACGGTTCTATGCGCTCCCTCCCGTCAGCTAACAGGGAAACCTGTGAGTAACACGGGAATAAACGGGTTTTCATAATCAGGTTTTAGGGGCACGTCTGAATGCTGGTGATGGGAGGATCTGCCAAGAAACGCGGACTCAAAAGGAGACAAGGCGAAGGGCCGGTGGTGTTGAGTGTGGGTCTCAGAGAGGGCGAAACACCTTGCCCAATATTTGATTGCCCCCCCCCCCGCCGGCCTTTCCCATTGAAAGAGAAAGACACTGGTCGAATAGTCCTGCAGAACCCGCAAGCTGGCCTCCTTGGGTGCTTTATCGAGAGCGCTCCGGACAAACCCCGACTTATTTTATCATTATGTTTTAATTACTTCGGTGATCACTGATTCTGGGTTGGAGAGAGAGGCGGGGTATCTCTCAGTGCCATTTGCAAGAAATCATAAGCAGGTGAAGACATCTGCTGGGGAATACCCTGAAGCCAATGGTAAGCCACCATGTGAGACAGAATGCTGGACTAGACTGGCTGTGGCCTGTGGCCGTTCGGGCAAGACTGTTCTTATGTGCTTACGGGTCAAAGCTCTGAAAACAGGGCGACAGGGAAGGGTGGAGACTCCGCGGCTAAACCCCCCCCCCAAAAGCGTCCGCCTGCCTTCGTACGCCCGCCCCACCCCCTGGCGATAGTTGGGTGGGCACCACACGGGTCCCTCCGGGGGCTTGAGTTCTGCCTCTCGCATCCTTCGCGGCTCCGCAGATCGACCATCATCCCGCGACTGGGGATGATGGGAGTCGAGTCCCTCGTGCTGTCCTTCTTGCCCTCCTGTTTTGAGGGATTCTCCCTCCCTGTCCCTTACTCCCTCCCCCTCCCCTCCGTCTCTCCCCAACCCTCAGATCCCTCTTCCACCCTACCCCCGGCTGGACACAGATTTTTGGGTTGGCTGGATTCATCATCATCATCATCATAATCACCATCATCATCACCACCACCACCACCACCACCATCATCATCATCATCATCTTAGAACTGCAGGGCTGGAAGGAACCCTATGGATCGTCGGGGTCCAGTCCCTGTCAAGGAGCCACAGAGGAGATTTGAACTCCCAACTTGGTTGTCTCCCTTCCTCCTCCTTCGCAGCTCCCTGGAAGTGCCCCTTGGGGCTGGAGAGGGAGCCGGGGAGGTGCCCAGGCCTCCCGGGCCACTCCCGGGCCCGCCCGCCGCTCGGTAGCCCAGGGGCCGTCTCACCTGCGTACTTGGCTCAGGTGTGCAAGCTGCTGCCCGTCCCAGGTCGCCTCCTCCAGCCCTCTGGGCTAGGGCGTCCACTTCGGCCTGGAGGGACAGGTAGCCCAAGGGGCAACCGGCCAGGCTCCGAGGCAGGGAAGCAAGCTGCCGGACGGCACCCCCCCAACGGGCTGTCCCCGGACTCAGGCGGCCTCACCGCGGTGGCGGCGCCCGGCTCCCATAGCTCTAGGTCCGCTCCAGGGGGAATTTATACCGCTCCCCCAGCGCCCCTCCCCCGGGCTTGGCGGCCACTTACCTGCTGTCGCTCACCGGACACCTGGGCCAGAGGGAAAGCGATCGCCCCGGCGGACACCTGAGCCCGGCCTGGAGCTGCGGATCCGATTTCCCCGTCGGAGGGGCGCTGGACCCCTTGCCGTCTCTTTTTGCACCGCGCCTGGCCGCGGGAGGTGTGTGTGTGTGGGGGGGGGGGCAGTATGGAAACGAGATCTTGGCGCGCACCCCCCCCCACACACACACACAAAAGTTTTTTTATTTTGTCTAAAGGAAGGTGTTTAAATATTGAAGTCGGGCGGGCGGGCGGCAGCGGGAGGCCGAAAAGGGATGATGGTTGGTGGGCGGCCGGCCGGCGAGAGGCAGGCGCTGAATAGCTGCCGGCGAAGAGCGACCCCTGCTTTTGTCCGCCTGAGGCCGAGCCAGAACCTCTCGCACGGCTTTGGGGGCTGAATGGGGCAGTTGAAACCCAACCCCCCCAAGAAGGAGGAGGAGGAGGAGGAGGAGGAGGAGGAGGAGGAAGGCCTGGCAGCCAGGGAGGGGGGAGTGCCAGTGTTCAGGGGGCTGCAGCATTCCGACGTGACGGGCCCACCGACGCCCGTGGTGGTAGAGGAGGACGAGGCACAGATGGGAACGGCCTTGTCCTGCAGGGACAGAAGCGGAAGGGGAAAGGATAGAAGACAGAGAGAAGGCGAAAGGGGGCAGCGATGCACGTGGGAACGCAGCCAGGCGGGAGAAGAGAGAAGACAGAAGACAGAGAAAATGAAAGAGAGAGAGAGAGTGCAAAAGGAGGGGACCATAGATGGAGGGGAAGAGAGAGAGAGAGAGGGAGAAGGGAGGGAAGGCATAAAATTCAAAAAGCAGGTCTGTGTGGAAACGGGTACACCAGTGCTTCTCAGCCGGTGGGTCCCCAGATGTTCCTGGACTGCAACTCCCAGAAGTCTTCATCACTAGCTGTGCTGGCCAGGATTTCTGGGAGTTGCAGTCCAGGAACATCTGGGGACCCGCAGGTGGAGAACCACTGGGGTAGACTCAGGAAAAGGCACCCCCCACACACACACACACATACTGCTTGACAATGTAGCCCGGGAGAAGGAAGGAAGGAAGGAAGGAAGGAGCACATGAAAGGAAGGTTTTCGTGTGAAGGTGAGGCCGGCTGCTCAGGGGGCGCCGAGGGTCACTTCATTCCTAAACCCCCGGGCTGCCGCCTTCCCCCCCCCGGATCTGTCTAGCAGCCATGCCCCGGGCCTTGGGGGAAAGGCAGTGCGCCCCAAACTGGGTGGGGGCGGTGGCGGTGGCGGAGGGGGGGGGAGACCACCTCTTCCAAGCCCTCACGAGTCCGACCCCGACCTCCGAGGCTCCCCTTGGGGTTGCACGGAGGGCCGCTCGCTCCCTCCCCCTCCATCGCCCACAGACAGCCCCGAGTGGGCACCGGGCAGATGGGCGGTTCGGAAAACGAACCAAGACACCTACGATGCCAAGAGACCCATCTCGGGGCGGGCCTGGCAGGGTTTCCCGCTTCCATCTCCTTCCTGGAAGGAAGCGCATCCTTTCGGAAGAACGGGGCTCCCTTCCCCCGACCTTAAAATAACTCCAATAACGAACACGCGGGGTTTGTCAACTAAAAACGAAGTTTAAAAGCCTCAGCCCGGCTGGGCCCCTCCGGTTCGTCCTTCGCTCTCCAGGCCAGGCCCGGACCGGCCTCTTCCTACAGGCTTTGGAGCCCTTAAGACGTCCGGGTGGGGTGGGGGGGGACGCGGGTTTTTCACGCGGAAGTTTTTGTGTTTCAAAACGTTTTCTTAAGGTTAATATAGATTTAATTGCTTTTGAGTAGGATACCAATGTAGAGGATGTGTGCCATTATTGATTCAGCTGCTCTTGATACGATGAGCACCTCGGAAGTCATTTTCCTGTTGGTCTCCTTCGCCTTGTGTGCGACACCCCCCCCACACACACACACACACGCTGGGCTCAACTAGGTAGGCTACTTACTCGTGGGTTATGGATGAAGCTGCTACCCCCCCCCCCCCCCCCCCCAAATAGTAAAATCTGCTTTGGCAGTCAAGAACATACGGGGCACGCATCTGAAGCCTTAAGAAGGGAGGGAAGCCATGTTATTTTATGTCTCTCTCTGCATAAATATGCGGTATCTGTACTGTGTGTGTTTCTAATGTTTTAGGGCTATTGTGATGACCGATGATTTAACATTAAAGCTTGATTGATTAATTGCATATCGCATTTTAGAACTGCTTTTGTTTTATAGTTCTGACTGTTGTTGGGTCACCTATGGGGAGAAAGACTGCGTACAAACAAACAAACCCATCTCTCTATCCTTCTCTCTCTCTCTTCCTTCCTTCCTTCCTTCCTTCCTTCCTTCCTTCCTTCCATCCATCCATCCATCATCACTTTCCTTCCTTCCTTCCTTCCTTCCTTCCTTCCTTCCTTCCTTCCTTCCTGTCTGCCTGCCTATGGATGGATTGGTGTCCCATGATGGAGGCTCTGGGTACAAAGCTTATTGAACAACAGAATAAATGAACAACACACCTAAAAAAACTGGAATAGTTTTAATTCGGAGAGGTTTCCATCAGGAAAAAAATAATAATCGGGATTGTAGCCGGGTTTCCAGTTCCGCGGCCACCTTCCTCAAGGGGGACGGAGAAGGACCACGTCTTGGATCCAGTCTCTCAAACGGATACATCATTTGAACGGAGGTTGCTTTCTTTAAAATATCTGGTAATGGGAGGTGCTCATCCATTAATCTCACACTTTCACCAACTCAGCGTTTCGGCTCTCCGTAGAGACGGAGGGTGGAGGTGTACCAAGAAAGGAGGCTTACTCCCGAGGAGGAACGGCCAGGAACCCTGGGTTTCTAAATAAGCTTCGCTGGGCCCCCGAGAGAGAGCATCCCAGCACAATTCGTTCAAAGCCAGCTGAAAAAATGTTTGTAAAGGAATTTTATTTTATTTTGTTTTGTTTCGGGATCGGGAATAAAGAAAACCAGGCGCTGGTTACGGCTTCCTTAATTGCTATATTTTAATATGAGCTTCTGGGGAAAACGTGTCCACCACTTCCGACATCCCTCGCTTTGTTTGTTTATTTATTTATTTATTTATTTATTTATTTATTTATTTATTTATTTATTTATTTATTTATTTATTTTTCTATACCGCCCCCTTAGTGCACACTGCACTTACATTAAAACATAGCAGTTTGTTTTTAAGAGGCCGCAACGTTTTGGTCTTCTTACCCCCCTTTTTTTTTTTGTTTTTGCTGGAGACGCGAGCACAGAACGAGAGTTTCTTTCGAATGAATCCCGATTGATCGAGCTCATTCCCACGAGCGGGCCTTGCCTCTTGACGCCTGGACCACGCCGCGGGTCTCTGCGCCCGCCCAGTGCGCGGAAGGGTCGGGGTTGGAGACGAAACCAGGCTTTATGGAAACCGCCCTGAGTTCCTTTATGGAAAAAGGCTGCGGTATAGAAATGCATCAAATAAATAAATAAATAAACCAGCAACACGTGTCAGCGCGTTCTCACGCGCCTGGGTGTAGTTTTTCTTTCGCCTGCGGGCGTGTCAACTCAGGATGGGGAGGGAGTGGAGAGGGACGGGGGGGGAAAAAGGCTTCTGTAGAGCCAACTGGGAATCAAAGAGAAGGAAACCAGTTGGACTGGTTAGCGGAGAAAAGCGTCCCGCCCGGGGTGGGTGGGTAGGAGGTAGGGCTGGGGGGATCAGGTTGCTAAAAGCCAGAGAACCCCCACCCCCAATACACATCCCGGATTAAATCGGAAAAAGCATCGGACCCCGGGGAAGAGGAGGGAAGGGAAGGGAAGGAAGGAGGGGGTCCAGACGCAACGAAACACCAGCTGGCATTTTTATCTCTCTACAGCTGCGCCGGATTCACTTCTCCGCGTGGATGGTCTGCCGCAGAATCAGAAACAAAGGGCTTTAAAATCAAATTAAAATCAAGAGGTGGGGGGAATCAGGGAAAACCGCGGTGGAACATGAAAGGAAAACGGTTCTGGAATGACAGGGGGGGGCCGGCGGAATTTATATTGCCTGTCCTGATCTCCTCCCCCCCCCCCGTGGAGATGAAGGCAAAACAGGTGGATGGATCCCGGAAAAAAACTCATTGCTTGATTCCTCCCACCGCGAACGGATCCTTCCCGTCCCCCAGGCCCGGATCATCCTTCCTGCCTCCCCCCTCAAACCTGAAAATACTTTAATGGTCGGGGATTCTGGGAGTTTAATTCCCACCCAAAAATAAACTTTCCTTGCCCTGCTCTAATTTCTTAGCGATGTAAAATATCCGGAAATGTTGAAGCCGTGGAATAAAAGCTTTGGTGAAAATAAACCCCGAAAAATTGGAGGGGGGAAATAAACAGTCCCCCCCCCAACCATTTCTTTCCCAAGTTTCTGGAAATTTTACATCTCTACTCCTTCCTGAATCTCCCCACCACCACCACCACCAAACAGGGCAAAGGACGTCTCGTGGCTTACTTAGGAGGAGACCTACGTGGAAACTTGCAGTTACCCTGCCAGAAGCCAAAAAATCGGGGATTCTGTTTTTCAGAGTCGGTCTTTTCCTTGACATCTCCCAGTATGATTCTAGCTTATAAAATAGGTATAGAGATATTTTTACCCAACCGACAAAAAAAAGCATCAAGATTAGCAAAACAATAATCCCAGATGTTCCAGTACTTGTCACCCTGCTTGTGACTTATTTTTTAATAATGATGCCCTGTATTACTACCTGAGTTCTCCATGCAGCCCAGTATATCTGGAAGTGCTGGTTGGCAATTCAAATGCCTCCTCTGTGGCCTCCTAGAAGCAACTCCCTGGCACAGGATGTGGTGATGGCATTTGGCCTGGATGCCTTCAAAAGGGGATTGGACAGATTCCTGGAGGCAAAGTCCACCACAGGTGACAAACCACTATGGGGATGTGTCATCTCCAGGCTTAAATGCGGGTTCCTTCAAGGGCCAGATGCAGGGGAGTGGTCTCAGGAGACAGGGATCTAGTCTCCTGCCCCCCCCCCGAGGCGTTTGGTGGGGCCACTGTGAGATCAGCCCTGGGCATGACAGGAGCATCTGCAGAATTTTTAGTTAGTCACACTTATATTCTGATTTTTTTTCTACTGGGCGTGAGTAGGGGAAAGGAGTAGTAGAGGAAAGCAAACAGAAAGATGACACTTAAATTTGGACCAGAGATCTTAGGGGTTTGTCGCTGTGCCTGTGTTCCCACCCCCTCCGCACCCCTGGCTGCTGGCTGCGTGAGGGGAGGGAGAAAAAAAGGAAGAAAAGAATGCCGCTCACCTCCGTTCTGCCGTCCCGGCACTGCATTCAGATCTCTTAAAGGGGCAGGGGCAAAAAAAGAACAAACAGAAGCAAGGAGAGCCGGGCAGTCACTACGTTATCAGGAATTTTCACCTCCAGGGAGCAGGTACCTGAAAAGTGCGCTGGGACGCGCTTAGGTGGGCGTGGTCGCACTTAATTATCTGTAAACTCCGGAGCTGGTGGGGAAACAATTCTAAGCTCTGGAGCTGGGAGCCATTTGCGGCGGAGTTTAGGGGTCGTGTACAAAGGTGGTCTCCCCTTCTCCCCTTGACCTGTGCAGCCCAGGGGTGTAGTGGAGGCCAAGTCTCTCAGAGTCTAAAGGACCAGGGCTTTTGATTGGGAGGGGTTCACGCCTCCCTTGCCACCACACTAAGGCTCTGCTCTTCCATCTGAGTTTTAACAGCCACCCTATCAAGAACTGGCAGAGAAAGGTGGTGATGCAAAGTACTTGAAGGTGGTTTTGTCTTGAATGGGAAACTACACGACCCCTAAGATCCGCTGGCCACTTAAATTCAGACCGGAGATCGTGGGGGTTTGTCGCTCTTCCTGCGTTCCCACCCCTCCACACTCCATTGTTCCTGTCTGCGTCAGGGGAGGGAGGTAAAAAGGGAGAAAAGAATGCAGGCTCACCTCCCTCTGCTGGTGGAAGCTCCCCCCCCAGCCCCCTTGTCCTTGTGATTCCTGTCTCTTAAAGGGGCGGTGGGGACAGAAAAAAACAAACACAAGGTGAGGAGAGCCCAGCACTCACTGCTTTACATCCGCATCAGAAATTTTTCACCTTGCGAGACCAGGTACTTGAAAAGTGCGCTGGGACGGGCTTAGGTGGGCGTGGTCGTACTTAATTTTTTTTAAAAGTCCGGAGCTGGTGGGAAAACATTTTTAAGCTCTGCATCTGGGAGCCCTTTGCCTCGGATTTTAGTGGTCGTTTTAGTGGTCGTGTAAAAGCGCCCTTGAGCCATTCGGTTGACAAAAGATTGGCCATCATTTGCTGATGTAGATGAACACACCTTCCTGGATTTTTGAACTCTCTTCTGATGTGAATGCCAGGGCTAGGAGGATTATCATAATGAGCAGCTATGCTTCCAAATGCTCACAACAACCCTGTGTAGATTGTCCCATTATCACTCCATTGGCTCAGTGGAGAGTAGAGCCTGGGTTTGCCTGCCTGCCTGCCTTTCTTTCTTTCTGCCTTTCTTTCTTTCTTTCTTTCTTTCTTTCTTTCTTTCTTTCTTTCTTTCTTTCTTTCTTTCTTTCTTTCTTTCTTTCTTTCTTCAGCCTGTTATCTTGAAATATGTGTGTATATAAACATCAGTAACATCAGTTACCAAGCTAATACTGGAGAGAAACTCAGAATAGAAAAGGGCAATTGCTTTTAGCTGAAATCAATACCATCAGAGGGAAAGAGTCTTTTCTCCTTCATTTATCTCTTGTGGGTGGGGGTGGAGGAGAACTTAAAAAAAAAAACACTACCTTGCCCAGAACAGGCAATTGGAGGCCAGTTAATGCAACCTACAGAGGCTGCGCAGCAGTGATAACATGGCCAGCATTCAAGTGTTTGCAAGGTTCTCGAGTCAGTCCCAACTCAACTTGATAAAGGAAGAAAAAATACTGCAGTTTTCCTTCTTTCCTTCTTTCTTTCTTTCTTTCTTTCTTTTGTGCTTTCTTTCTTTCTTTCTTTCTTTCTTTCTTTCTTTCTTTCTTTCTTTCTTTCTTTCTTTCTTTCTTTCTTTCTTTCTTTCTTTCTTTCTTTCTTTCTTTCTGCTGGCAACAAAATAAATGATTACCAGAGGTTAATCGTACCTTGTTTTTCCAGGCTGATTTTCCCAATAAATCTTCTTGAGCAGGAATGACTTTAGTAATTTAATCAGTGGTCTTATGCTGGCCTTTCAGCCCCAATCTCCAGCACCCCAACCCACCCAAGGCAAGCAAGGGCCTTCAAATGCAATCGCTGGCCTAGAAACCCCAGCTGAACCAGGAAGGATTTGGTCCAAAGGGTTACTCGCAGACAAAAACCACCCACCCCCACCGCTGAAATGTACATTTTAAAAACAGAAATACAGCTTATGCGGAAGTAAAAGGTAAAAAAGGTAAAGGTTCCCCTGCACATCCGTGCTAGTCGTGACCGACTCTGGGGGTGGTGCTCATCTCTGTATTCAAGCTGAAGAGCCAGTGTTGTGCAAGTCCGTGGCCACGTGGCCAGCATGGCTGCAAGGTAACACTGTTTTTACCTTCCCACTTTTTTTTTACAGTGGTACCTATTTATCTACTTGCATTTAAATGCTCTCAAACTGCAAACGTTATTTCACTTGCCCAACACAAACCTGAGAATGAATGAAACCACAGTAAATATTTTCTGCGTGGCTTCCTTTTGACCTTACACCATTCAGGTGCTCAAAAAAAAAAAGTCAAAAACAAGACCCCCCCACACCCTATTTATTTTTATTTATTTTGGAGTATTTTTACCCTGCCTTTCTCCTTGGAAAAGGACCCAAGGTGGCTTACAGTAATGAGGATAATAATACAGTTCAGTACAGTTAAGACATGTTCAAGTATTTGAGAACAGGGAACTGAGGGACATCTTACAGCATTAAAAGACAACATTTCATTAAAGCTACAAGAGAACGCAAGCAGTTAAAAGGACAGTAAAAATTCCATGTAAAGTAATGAGTATGGGAAACTAACATTGAATATGCGCTTTTACACAACCCCTAAAATCCGAGGCAAAGGGCTCCCAGATGCGGAGCTTAAAATTGTTTTCCCACCAGCTCCGGACTTTAAAAAAAATTAAGTACGACCACGTCCACCTAAGTGCGTCCTGGCACATTTTCCAAGTACCTGGTCTCCAGAGGTAAAAAAAATTCTGATGCGGATTGCAAAGCAGTGAGTGCCGGGCTCTCATCGCCTTGTTTGTTTGTCTGTTTTACCCCCTGCCCCTTTAAGAGACTGGAATGCTTCCTGGGGCAGTTCCCCACTTCAGAGAATCAGAATCAGAATCAGAATACTTTTATTGGCCAAGTGTGGTTGGACACACCCAGAATTTGTTTTGGTAAAATATGCTCTCGATATAAAAGGAATTATAAGAATCTGATAGTCAACAATAAAAACACAGTACAACAATACAATATAACCTATTATTTAAAAGGAAGAAGAGAAGTAAAAATTAATCTTAGTAATTAGTAAAAATTAATCTTGGTAATTAATGCATCTTAAGGGTCATGTAAAAGTGCCCATAGTGTCAATGAAATCACACAAGGTGATAAGTGGTTATAAACACAAAGTCTATGTGATCCTATAGATTCATATGAAAGACACATAACAAGCTTTCCCTGAATGCCGTAGTCCATCATTCAGGGAAAGCTTGCCTGAAGAGAGAGGTCTTTGCCTGTTACCAGAAAGACGTCAGAGATGGGGCAGTCCTGGCCTCTAGTGGGAGGGAGTTCCATAGTCTGGATCTACTATTTCACCTCTATATATACAGCGAGGTTCCCTCAGCTCCAAGACCTATTCTGACCACTTGGGTTTGGAAAGAAAGAAAGAAAGAAAGAAAGAAAGAAAGAAAGAAAGAAAGAAAGAAAGAAAGAAAGAAAGAAAGAAAGACAGGGCATGGTTACTGTGCTTTGCCTCAGGGCACTAGAATTCAGATGTCCAAAATAAACACTGCTGGGAAGGTGCAAGCTACGAAAAACAGGTGGGTTCAAGATGGGACTAACGCAGCCCCCACAGGCTGAGACCCAGGTGTCCCTCTCCACTCCTGTGTCCCTCCCCCTGTTAGAGCAGCTGCCAATCCATTTCCAGGCACAATTCAAAGTGTTGGTTTTAACCTATAAAGCCTTAAAGGGCTTTGGGTGCATGCGATATCAAGGACCATGTCTCCCCCCAACATGAGCCTGCTCAGGTGTTAAGAACATCAGGAGAGGCCTTTCCTTCAGTCCTGCCATCTTCACAGGTGTGCATCTGATGAGAACACAGGAGAAGGCCTTCGCTCTGTGGCTACTCCCAGCCTGTGGAACTCCCTCCCACTGGAGACCAGCCTGGCCCCGTCATTGCTGCCCTTCCGCAAGCAAGGCAAAGGCTTTCCCTCTTTAGGCAGGCTTTCTCTCAGTGCCTGGCTGTCTGAGTGGGATCTTCAACTAGATTGTTGCGCCTTTTTGCTTTGAATATATTTTCAATGTTGCTTTTGTAGACTGTCTTTTAGGGCGTTTATACACGACCCCTAAGCTCTGCTGCAAATGGCTGCAAGCTCTGGAGCTTAAAAATGTTTCCCCACCAGCTCCGGAGTTTGCAGACAATTAAGTGCGACCCCGCCCACCTAAGCGCGACCCAGCGCACTTTTCTTGTACCTGCTCTTGGGAGGTGAAAAATATTTGATGCAGATGTGCTGGGCTCTCACTTCTTTTTGTTTTTGTTTTTTGCCTCGCGCCCCTTTAAGAGGAACCAGGAAGTGACCGGGGCTCCCCCGGCAGCGTCCACCAACACCGGGAGGTAAGGCTTTATTCTTCTGTCCCTTTTTCCCCTCCCTCCCCTCATGCAGCCGGCAGCCAGGAAGTACGGAGGGGTGGAGATGCACGAAGAGCGACAAATCCCTAAGATCTCTGGTCCGAATTTAAGGGGCCAGCGGATCTTAAGGGTCATGTAAAAAGGCCCTCATTGGAGTGTTTGCCTGACCTTTTTCAGTATCTATGGGCCTTTTCACACGACCCCTAAAATCCGCTGGCCACTTAAATTCGGACCAGAGATCTTAGGGGTTTGTTGCCGTTCCTGCGTTCCCACCCC
Organism: Phrynocephalus guinanensis; assembly: GCA_037367245.1. Taxonomy (NCBI): domain Eukaryota; kingdom Metazoa; phylum Chordata; class Lepidosauria; order Squamata; family Agamidae; genus Phrynocephalus; species Phrynocephalus guinanensis. Next base: position 106,751,778 of record CM074740.1, on the reverse strand, counting down.
CTCCGCACTCCTGGCTGCTGGCTGCGTGAGGGGAGGGAGAAAAATCAGGAAGAAAAGAATGCCACTCACCTCCGTTCTGCTGTCCCGGCACTGCATTCAGATCTCTTAAAGGGGCAGGGGCAAAAAAAGAACAAACAGAAGCAAGGAGAGCCGGGCAGTCACTACTGTTATATCCGCATCAGGAATTTTCACCTCCGGAGAGCAGGTACCTGAAAAGTGTGCTGGGATGCGCTTAGGTGGGCGTGGTCGCACTTAATTATCTGTAAACTCTGGAGCTGGTGGGGAAACAATTTTAAGCTCCGGAGCTGGGAGCCATTTGCCGCGGAGTTTAGGGGTCGTGTACAAAGGGCCTATATAAGTACTGTACTGTTTTAAGCTTTATATATTGTCTTTTAGGGATGTAAGCTGCCTTGGGTCCTTTTTAAACAGAAAGGCGGAGTAGAAATATTTTAAATAAATTGAGATATATCCTGATCTTACAGGAGCCAATAGGGCGGTGAAGCCCCTTGTGCCAAAACTGTGATTACACAGCTCTAGAGAGAAAGTTTGCGGGGTGTGCATATGCCAACATGGACAGATAGACAGAAAGACACAGACAGAGGTGAACAAATGTATGCCACTGTTCTGTTTGAAAATGAGTACCTCTGGTTTTTAAAGGAGGCAAGACAAGCCCCAAGAGAGAGAAAAAAGCAAAACACCAGGAAAGGCAGAAATGTAAATTAATTAGTGAAATGGCCAGTCTTCGACCAGCTATCCCATCGCAGGCACCCTCGACTCTTCCGAGTGATGCTATCATGTTACTGCCGTGCTCTCAAGAGTGCCTCCTGTTGCAGCCTCACCATTTTTCTAAACCGCTCCCCCCTTCCATTCCTTTTGCAAGGATGGCATATGCCACGCAGGATAGCGTTGCTGCTATAGAGAAGATGAACTGAGCTTCTTTTTTATTTTTCCGTCTCAGCCATTGTTCCCTGAGTCCCCCTGCTTGCTTGCCAGGGGTGTGGGGGGGGGAGCACACTTAGCAATTGCAACCTGCATAATTAAATTATAAATTGCCCAGAGAGTGCTTTGAGCGCTATGGGGCAGTACATAAGCAGCACCCTTTGTCTTCCTTCAGGGAGAGGGGCTTAAATCTACCGCCAGTTATGCGAGAAAGAAGGCCACCAGTGATCAAAGAGGATGACATTTTAACAGCCAAGGGATAGACAACTGGAGGGATAATATTTTCTTTTGTTTTCTTTTAGCAGGTATCCAAGTCCGGTGGCTGCTGCTGTTGGCAGGAGACTCAGCTTTCTGCTTGGGCTCTATCGCACTGCACTTAAAATTTTTTATTTTAGTTTTTAGAACCTTTGTTTTATTTGTACACCCACTGCCTCGGATAGCAAATGGCCTGCCTTTGGCACTCTGCCCCTCATAGGACACTCTTTTTTAATGTGCAAGGATGGGGAGGTATGTAAGAGAGGGCAGCGAGCAGCCCCAAAAGTGTGCATGCGAGGGCTTTGCAGCGCAGCTTCCTGGTGGGGTTAACCTGCCAGCAACTGGAGGCTTCCAGCTTTCCAATCTCACTGGAGGTCCCTGGAGGAGGCCGCAGCACGGGCTGGCAGCTTCTATTTTGAGCTCTTCTGGGAGGACACAAAATGGCCGCTCTGGCGGCTGATGTTGGACAAGATGGCTGCCCCTTGGGCTTTTGCACAGTACGCATCCATGCACCAGGGCTAGAAAAAAGCCCGTTTCCCCTCGAATCTGGAGATGTCAAGCGGTGAAGTGGATAAATAAGATCTATGATGTATTTAAAAAGTGAAGGAGGGAAGTGTCTGAGAATTGCCATCTGGCTGCATCCTTGTCCACATTTCATTAGGTTACCACAATGTCTTCTTTTCATGAAACCACTGGCAATGGCCCAATATGATAAAAAAAATAAACTGACTCATTTTATACGGTTTTGGGGTCCAAAAATGCAAATGTTCATTATTTACAGCCAATGCATCAGGATTTCTAAAGGCAGAAAACTAGAACGAAAATGCTTCATATAAATAACCACAGTCACAGGGGTGATTTAGGAAATGTCACAATCACTGCATGTCATCCTGCTTCTTCGTTTCCATCTGGTGGGGCTTTTGCTCACGTAGGACAGAGCTTGGAAGTTACTTTCTGGACTACAGTTCCATAATTAACTAATAACATATTAATATTATATTTATATATTAATGTTATGTTTGTATATTGTATGGCTTTGACCATTCCTGGAATGCGCTCTGGTCTGGAGCGCAGCAGCAGCAGCAACAGCAGCAAAATTGAAATAAATTGTTGTTAATCTACTCTTTCCTAGTTACATGTCCAGTGGTCATAATAACTAGTTGATTCCAGGACCTACAGTGGAGTCCTAAAAAGTAACTTTTCCAAAGCATTATATTGCATGAAACAGCAGGAGGCTGTTACCTCTCTGTCTGTCTCTCTCTCTCTCTGTGTGTGCATGTGTGTGTGTGTGTGTGTGTGTGTGTGTGTGTGTGTGTGTGTGTGTGTGTGTGTGTGTGTGTGTCTGTGTCTGTGTGTGTCTGTGTGTGTCTGTGTAAAGAGTTACAATCTGGAAAAGGACTCTGAGGAGCATGGATGTTGTAGCAGAGATGTTGGCAATTTTTTGATCCCAAGTACATGATAACAAATTGACCTAAGAAAGCAGAGTGTCTCAGAAACACCCCCCCCCCCAAAAGTGATTTGGGTGTTCTTAGTAGCTGAAAAAGAACTCCACCCAGAAGCAGTTTTGCCTCTGAATTCCCTCTTGGCCCTAAGCGTTGGAGCTTCATCCTGTCTCCACTTTTCTTGCCCTCTTTCTCCTCCCCTCCCCTCCGCAACGTCTTCTTGCTAAGAGGGTGACGTCACCTTTAATCTCTGGTCAACCAAGAGCCGTTCAATATTTCATGATAAAGAAGGCTCCCATTGTACTGCACCAGGTGGGGAGGGGAGGGGAGATGGCCTTCAGCAGGTGAAGCCCAAGCCCAAACCCATAGAAAAAGTGGGAGCAGGGGAGATTTATATTGCAGCTAGGCAGACGACAAGAGGTACCCAGGATGCTGCCATTTGCTTCGTTCTGCAAAGCTTTGATGTATGGAAGTGAGAGCGGGACTATAAAGAAGGCTGATCGCCGCAGAATTGATGCTTTTGAGCTGTGGTGCTGGAGGAGAGTCTTGAGAGTCCCCTGGACTGCAAGGAGATCAAACCTATAATCCTGAAAGAAATTGACCCTGGATGTTCACTGGAAGGACACATTTTGAAGCTGAGGCTCCAGTACTTTGGCCACCTCATGAGGAAAGAGGACTCCCTGGAAAAGTCCCTGATGTTGGGAAAGATGGAAGGCAAAAGGAAAAGAGGACGACAGAGAATGAGATGGCTGGACGGTGTCATCGATGCAACCAAGATGGATTTGACCAAACTCCGGGAGGCAGTGGAAGATAGGAAGGCCTGGCGAGCTCTGGTCCATGGGGTCACGAAGAGTCGGACACGACTGAATGACTGAACAACAGCAAAGGTTTACCTATGATGGCATGGTTTCATGGCCTTGTGCTGCTGCTGCTGAAGCAAGGTCTTCCCTAAAGAAGGCTCAGAAGTTGCAACGCTGGCGATTCACTCCTCTCTTGGCACCAGATAGCGTGGTGGCCCCCCAAGCATGCACCTGCCAGCTCTCTGTTCCAAGACCCCATCCTGCATTTTTTGATGTGCTGTTGCTGTACATGTGAACTCAGATTTGTGCTGATCTGCTGGGAATATAAGAACATAAGAACATAAGAAGAGCCATGCTGGATCAGGCCAAAGGCCCATCTAGTCCAGCTTCCTGTATCTCACAGTGGCCCCACCAAATGCCTCTGGGAGCACATGAGACTAGATATCTATCTCCTGCTACCACTCCCCTGCATTTGGCCCTTGAAGGACCGCGGTTTTAAGACTGGAGATGACACATCTCCATCATGGTTTGTCACCTGGGATGGACTTTTCCTCCAGGAATCTCTCCAATCCCCTTTTGAAGGCATCCAGGCCAGATGACATCACCACCTCCTGTGGCAGGGAGTTCCACAGACTAACAACATGCTGTTCTCACTCTCCCAATCCTCAGTTTGAGTGGATGGATGTCCCCTAGTTCTGGTATTTTGTGAGAGGGAGAAGACTCCTGGTGCCCGCTGGTATGGGTGGAAGCAAGTGGCCAGGATGTCAAAGTTTAGGTCTCTGCCTGTGGAGCCAGAGTTTGGGAGTTCGGGGCTGGACTCCATTATCCCTGCCTGGTGTGCCTTCCAGCCCTGTAGTTCTAAGATCATCATCAAACTGATGATTGATGATACTTCCTGAACTGCTGGATAGCTCAGTGGTTTAAGTCGCTGGCTGCAGAGCCAGAGTTTGGGTGTTGAAATTCCACTGTAACTCCTTCTCAGGGGCTGGACTCAATAGAGTTCCTTTCCATTTTGTTGTAGTTGTACCTGTAGTTGGCATGGCTCTTTTTCAAGCATTAAAACAGATCAGTCCATAGGCATACAGGTATCCACTGAGAACCACACCTGCAGTGATAGGAGAAGAAACGGAGAATGCTTGTGAGACCACAGCTTTTTCCGTTTTCCTAGGCATGCAAAACACTCTTGTAAGTCACAGGACTCTACAAGTCACCCCCTCAGAAGGCAGGGATCCAAACAGGCAAAAGGGTTTGAACCCCCATGGCCCTATCAAATCTACCTTCTCCACCCCGAAAGCATCAAACTGACTTCACTTGCATGATTTTACCTGATGACAGTTTGCCAGTTTTTTTTCAGCGGCAAAGGGGGAATGGAGGTAGGGCAGCCTGACATGAAATTTTTAGAAAGGATGAGGTTCAAACTGGGGGGGGATTACTTCTTTTCAAGGCATCCGCCATTGGGAGGGGGCTACCTGTTCCACATCTGTTTTTTAAAAAAATCAAGAACCAAAAGAGGGAGGTTGGGTGCCTTGGCATTCCCCGTCATCCACAGGGACCTGCAACTGAACAGCGCATTCATTAACAGGACCACACAAACACCTGTTTGCTGTCTGCCCCATGGATAGATGCATAATAACTCTGTTTAAATTTCAAATGCTTTTGCTCATTTGCACCTGTACATACGAACCAGCATGTGCTGTTTTAGGCCAATCTGTACAACTCCCAGACACAGGAGCTGGTGATGGCCTCTGGCCTGGATGCCTTCAAAAGGGGATTGGACAGATTCCTGGAAGAAAAGTCCATCACAGGTTACAAACCATGATGGGGATACATGTTCCCTCCAGGCTTAAAACCAGGGTTCTTCAAAGACCAGAGGCAGGGGAGTGGTCTCAGGAGACAGAGATCTAGTCTCATGCGCTCCCAGAGGCATCTGGTAGGGCCACTGTGAGATACAGGAAGCTGGACTAGTTGGGCCTTTGGCCTGATCCAGCAGGGCACTTCTTAGGTTCTTAGGTTCTTATTTGCCTTCCCCTTGGTTTTTTTTGTGTGTGTGATGTACACGCGGCCACCCCATTTGCACCAGGTTGGTTCAGAAGCCACGGGCCCCATCCACGGGCCTCTCTTTTCATCCCAGCACTGGAGGCCTTCTGTTTGCCACAACATTCTGCTTTGTCTTGCGTGCGCGCACGCGCACGCACACACACACACACACACACACACACACACATTCCTGAGCGCCCCCCAGCCCCTTGGTTCCATCAGAACATCATGCATTAATAATGGTCACCGATCCATCCTTGCACTGACAGGCCTTTTATTTTTTCTTATTGTTTTTTTCCAGCTGGGGGAAAGGTTACAAAACGTAACCTGAACTCACAGCTCTGGGACTGGCTCGCGTGTCATGGCGCGTCTCAGTTTTCCTGGCTGGTTTGGATCCAAGGTGTGGGGTGGGGCGGCTGGGGAGGGGGTTAACAAGGGGGAACCGGCAACCCGACAGCTTGCAGGGTAGGCCAAAGAAAGCAGACAAAGAGGTGATGTTACAGCCATTGGAAAATCGCTCAGAGATACAGAAACTTTTTCTTTTTCTTTTTTGAACTATACCGCCCAGAATGCACAATCAAAAAACATCCATTTCTATTTTCTCATAGAATCATAGAACATAGAGTTCGAAGAGACCTCAAGGACCATCTAGTCCAACCCCCTGCCTTCCAGGAACCCCATCACAGCCCCCCGGACAGGTGGCCATCCAGCCTCTGCTTAAAAACCTCCAAGGAAGGAGACTCCACCACCCTCCTTGGTGGCAGCATATTCCACTGTCGGACAGCTCTAACCGTCAGGAAGTTCTTCCCAATGTTCAAATGGAATCTCTTTTCCTGTAGTTTGAGACCATTGCCCTGTGTCTCTGAAGCCATGGAAAATAAGCCAGTCCCTTCTTCAATATGACATCCTTTCAAATATTTAAACATAGCTATCACATCCCCTCTCAGTCTTCTTTTTGTAAGGCTAAACCTTCGGAGCTCCCTACGCCGCTCCTCCTAAGACATTTCTTCCAGACCTTCAACCATCCTGGTCGCCCTCCTCTGCACCCGCTCGAGGTTGTCAACATCCTTTTTAAATTGAGGCGCACAGAACTGGACACAGGACTCCAGGTGGGGTCTAAGCAGAGCAGAATAGAGTGGTACTATCACTTCCCTTGATCTCGATGCTATGCTTCTGATGATGCAACCAAGAATCACATTGGCTCTCTTGGCCGCCACATCACATTGCTGACTCATGCTCTTTTTTAAAAAGAACATCTCAGTGCCTCTTTTTAAAAAGCCACAAACATGATAGGGTAGCTGTCTCTTGCTGCTGTCCTTTGAAAGCTTGCAGGCACAAAATGTCAGCCATTTGAAGGGCTCCACTCTGCCCGCCAGCTATGACCCGCCGTGACCTTTCTATCTTCATTCTCCTTTGTTTTCATTTTTGCTCTCTCAGCTTCCAGTCAGCATCTACGGAGGGCACACAGTCCCCTCCATCAGGGGGGTTAAGATGAGCCAAAAGACCCAGACCACCACAGACACTTTGATTAACAGGAAGACTGTGAGGGATCAGGAAAGAGATCTTGTTGTGTTGGTGGACAGCTCCATGAAGGTGTCTACCCAATGTGTGGCAGCAGTGAAGAAGGCCAATTCCATGCTAGGGATTATCAAAAAGGGGATTGAAAACAAAACAGCCAACATTATAATGACATTATACAAAACAATAGTAAGGCCCCACCTGGAGTATTGTGTACCATTCTGGTCACCGCATCTCAAGAAAGACATAGTGGAACTGGAAAAGGTGCAGAAGAGAGCGACTAAAATGATTACTGGGCTGGGGCACCTCCCTTATGAGGAAAGGCTAAAACATTTGGGGCTCTTTAGTCTGGAAAAAAGGCGCCTGACGGGGGGATGTGATTGAGACGTACAAAATAATGCAGGGCATGAGTCAAGTGGATAGAGGGAAGCTCTTCCCCCTCTCACAAAATACCAGAACTAGGGGACATCCACTCAAATTGAGGGCTGGGAGAGTAAGAACAGACAAAAGAAAATATTTTTTCACCCAGCGCGTTGTTAGTCTGTGGAACTCCCTGCTACAGGAGGTGGTGATGGCATCTGGCCTGGATGCCTTCAAAAAAGTCCATCACAGGTGACAAACCATGATGGAGATGTGTAATCTCTAGGCTTAAAACCAGGGTCCTTCAAGGACCAGATGCAGGGGAGTGATATCAGGAGACAGATATCTAGTCTTGTGCGCTCCCAGAGCATCTGGTGGGGCCACTGTGAGACACAGGAAGCTGGACTAGATGGGCCTTTAGCCTGATCCAGCATGGCTCTTCTTATGTTCTTATGTTCTTAAGACAGGATCCAAAGTTTTAGGGTCTGAATTGCTGTGTAGGAAAGGAGACTCTGCCAAAATATTAGGAGGAATTTTGCAACAGGGGGATTCTGAGGTTTTTAGGCAGAGGTGATATAGGTCACCTTTCAGGGTGGGGTTGGGCTACATGACCCTCAAGGTCCCTCCCAGCTCTACCATTCCATGGTTCTGAGATGGCGAGGGTCTCCCAGGAGCACATCTTTCACCAGCAAAATCAGGCAAGGACGTTGTGGTGTCCCAAAGATGTCAAAATTGTCATTTACTTAAAAAATTACCCAAGAGTTGTGTTGCTCCTTAAAGAGTACTGTATTTCTGAGGCATGAAGTTAAACACTTCCATGAACTGCGGCCATTTCTCAGACTACTGAGTCCACCAACATTTAAAATATTTTCTCAACATATTGCCTTGGCGTGTTTACCAAAAGCTTCTGCTTTTCAGAATCGTATAATCTGATCCACTACCTTGGATATATCAACTCCATGGCCAAGAAATCAGAATCAGAATCAGAATCCTTTTATTGGCCAAGTGTGGTTGGACACACCTGGAATTTGTTTTGGTAAAAAAAATGCTCTCCATATGCAAGAAGGAAATATAAGAATCATATAGTCAACGTTAAAAACACAGTACAACACAATATAACCTATTATTAAAAATAGAAAAAGAAAAATAATAATTATTCAACAGTTTGATAGTACTTGGAAAGAAGCTATCTTTATATTTAGTTGTCCTAGTATGTCCTAAAACATCATCCTGAGGGTAACAGTTGAAACAGATTATGTCCAGGATTCAGTGAGCACCCAGCAGCTCTCTGGAGATGTATTTCATTTTTTCCCCTTTTATAACATGTGCCCATCCAATCAAAGGATAAGCTTGTCCCCTGAGAAGGAAATATATATGTTTGTATGGAATGAGTAAAGAAATGTAGATGTCCCTCAATTGCTTGTTCTCAAATACTTGAACATGTCTTAATTGTACTGGACTGTATATTATCCCTCATTACTTTAAGCCCCCTTGGGTCCTTTTCCAAGGAGAAAGGTGGGGCAAAAATCCTTTAAAATAAATAAATAATAAACAACCATGAGATATCCAAATGAGAAAAGGGTAGGTGGGTGTGGTACAATATAGGCCTTCAGCATGGAAACATAACAAATTAGATAACTAATCCTCTTCCTATTTTTTCATGACCCCTACAGCAGGTAAAATGGCATTTCAAAAGGAATCACATTGCTTGTTACCTCTGGGCAGCCAAGGTGCCATTATCCAAAAGCAATTAAAGGCATTGCCGGTAGAGATGGGCACAAAACGAAAAACAAAATGCTGTTTTGTTGTTTTGTTAAGTAACAAATTATTTTGTTAGGTAATGAAACGGTAGGATGTGTTTCATTTTGTTTCATTATGTAACAAAGCACAATTTCCCCCCTCTAGAATGAAACAATTCATTCTAGAGGAAATGGCAGGGGAGCTTCCTCAAACTCTTCCCTGTAAGCCCCAAAATTTGGAAAACTTTGGGATTCAGGGGGCTGAGTTCTGAAGCTCCAAATGGGGTGCCCCTAGGAAAAAACATTTCTAATTGGAATCGGAACTTCAGAAGCCAAGCCACCGGCGAATGTAGAGCCATGGTGGCTTGGCTTCCAATTCCAATTACTGTAGAAAGATTTTTCCAGGGGTCATCCCCTTTGGAGCTTCAGAACTCAGCCCCCTGAATCCCAACATTTTCCAAATTTGGGGGGCTTACCTTGAATCGCTTGAGGAAGCTCCCCTGCCATTTTGGTCCTTTAGGACTCAGGGGAGCATAGCATTTCATTTCGTTTCGTTTCATTTCATAACGAAACTACTTTAAAAATTTGTTACAAACAAAACGAAATGAAATTACTGAAGAAACGAAACGAAAACGCTATTGTTTCATTTTGTGCCCATCTCTAATTGCTGGTAGTTGTGGTGTCCTCTCAGTTCTGGCAGGCCAGAGGAACTAGACTCTGTGGTTCCTTCCAGTGGCTCATTCTGCTATTACACCTTGGAAATAGTTTCTAAAAATTATGAAAAGGTCAAGTCAAAGAATATTTCCCTTTCCACTGGAGAGCAAACAGAGCGGTGAATGTCAGGGTAGCCAAACAGAGGGAATTTTCCCCCCAGGAATGCATTGGGGCAGAAGAATCCCCTGTTACTGCAACACTCTCTCTTTAGCACCCACACTCATGTATCCCTTTGGGAGAAGGCCACAGCCGTCAACGTACAAGGATTCTGCTCCAGGAGCTGTCCTTCTGAAGTTGCCACCTCGCTGTGAGTGGCAGGAAGCGCTAAATCTGTGTCCTGTTCTAATACAGGCAATGGCCTTTCCGGAAGGGTCTCAGTGTTGCGTCATGGCAGGAAAATCAACAGAAAGGTCTAGGGCCCAGCTTCCATTTTCACCAAGCTGGTTTTGACTTGCAATCAGCCCTTGTCTCCAGATGGCCCCAACGAAGAGGACGGAGGTCCACAGATGCTGAGGACCAACAGATGGGGTTACTCCTCAAGGATCTTGGTTGTACTGATGGACAATGAAGTGTTTTCGCTCCACTTTGGAAATTCCTAGGGAGAAAAAAAATTCCCCTCTTCCTTAGGGGCTTGAAACATTATCTTCTGTCAGCAGGTGCCTGAATACCTGGGGGTTGTGAAACCAGGGAAGACCTGGAAAGTTAGGTTCTAGGATGCAAAAAAAAAAGAAGTTTGGAGCCATGAGGCCGTTTAAAAAAAAATCAAGACTAGACTATGGGTCATAGGTTGCTAGAAAAATAACAAAAAAGTTGCTGAGCTTTCAATGGCAAGCCCTCTTTTTCAAAACAGTTTTTTTTTCCAAACAGGCTTTTTCAAAGCCAATAGAGAGGTAGTGGGTGTGAGCGGAGGGAGGTGCAAAACCATGCCCCCTTTGTTTGAACAGGCCTGTGAAATATGTCTGTGAAGATTCTCAGTCATCCATGTGAGTTTATCTGGAAGTTGAGTCATGGCAAGTGGACTTCTTTTTCTTGAGAGATAGAAACGTTTCGGAGCTCACCCAAACACCTCCATCAGTCTGAATACAGCTAGTGTGAGTCCTCCATCTGATAGTCAGCATTGACCTCTTGTCACCCTGGTCTGAAAAAGGCTCTTAAGATGAACAATGGCCTGAATAGGCTTGTTAGGTAGACAATAGTATCCCTAGCCTTAAGGTGAACAATGGCTTAAGGTGCTGAAACCTATCAAGAATGGGTCATTAGCTATGGCCTTGGTGGTGAAAGCTTTTTGATTTGTCTGGGTACTTTGGAAAGCACACCCTGATAAGTAGCAGATAGACTATGCCAGAGATCGCCGCCACCTCTGTTGAGGGAGGGGGTTTCGATGCTCACATGAATGGCTTCCCTGACCCCTCTCTCAAACTACCTATCTTCTCTGTCTAATATGTGTACATCCTCATCCTTGAATGAGTGCCCTTTGTCCTTCAGATTTCCCCTAGTAGCTCATTACACATAGCTTTGCATTGCTGTTAGCAAACTGGATTCACACTCTGAGAAAAATACCATCTTTTCTATTTTGTAGGGTTCGGGATGCAAGGAGCAGGACAGGATATAATCAAGACAGAGTCTTGTGATGCTGCTTTACACCATCACAGGAGCAGGCAAGTTGTGTCTCTCCTGATATGGCTGGATTACAAATCCCATCAGGCCTAGAAAGCAGAAAAAAGAACTGCAGCACATGGGAATTGTGGTACAGCAACATTCGGGAGGGTAACTGGTTGCCACCCTCTGTGCTATTAGATTAATGTAGAAGCTTTCACAGGGTTAAAGTTCACTTCATCAGAAGACATGGAGGGGCATCTGGAGGATTCTGGGAATTTTCCCTAGACAAACCACACAGCTGCCTGTCAAGACTGGCACAGTGAAGCAACTCCACCACCTGCTGGTGAGTCGAAGTATTGCCTGTGGCTTTGAACACTTGCTATTCTAAAACATAGAAAGAAAGAAAGAAAGAAAGAAAGAAAGAAAGAAAGAAAGAAAGAAAGAAAGAAAGAAAGAAAGAAAGAAAAATAATAAATTGGATAAAAACATCATCCAAAATCCATAGGTGGACAATTGTTGTTGTTGTTGTTGTTCAGTCGTTCAGTCGTGTCCGACTCTGTGTGACCCCATGGACCAGAGCACGCCAGGCCTTCCTATCTTCCACTGCCTCCCGGAGTTTGGTCAAATCCATCTTGGTTGCATCGATGACACCGTCCAACCATCTCATTCTCTGTCGTCCTCTTTTCCTTTTGCCTTCCATCTTTCCCAACATCAGGGACTTTCCCAAGGAGTCCTCTCTCCTCATGAGGTGGCCAAAGTACTGGAGCCTCAGCTTCAAAATCTGTCCTTCCAGTGACCATTCAAGGTTGATTTCTTTCAGGATGGATAGGTTTGATCTCCTTGCAGTCCAGGGGACTCTCAAGACTCTCCTCCAGCACCACAGCTCAAAAGCATCAATTCTGCGGCGATCAGCCTTCTTTATAGTCCAGCTCTCACTTCCATACATCACTACTGGAAAAACCATAGCTTTGACTCTCTGGACCTTAGTTGGCAAAGTGATGTCTCTGCTCTTTAGGATGCTATCTAGGTTTGCCATTGCTTTCCTCCCAAGAAGCAGGAGTCTTTTTATTTCGTTGCTGCAGTCGCCATAGGTGGACAATACAGTATATTTATTGAGGTCAACTATTCATGCAAATAAATTATCTAGAACACATCATTTATTTATTTATTTATTTATTTATTTATTTATTTATTGCATTTCTAGAATGCCTGATTTCCCATCAGGCCAGATAGTAAAAAAGTGGGGATGGGGGGGGGGGAACACATGAAGTTCTCCAGCGCAAAAAAAAGTGCAAATGACATACTAGGGACTCGGAGTATCCACAGGAGTTTAAAATCCAGATTAGAGATGGGCAATAAATCAGAAAATGGCAACTCATTTTGATTCTTTTTTTGTCAAGGATGACGAACTACAAATAACATACTTATGATTCCCCCGATGAATAAATCAATTGATGCTTACAGCAATAGCTGCAGTGATAAAAGCTTTTGGATTCTTTGTCTGCTGTCTATGGTTGATATGTATTGTGTAATTGTGTTATTATAAAGTTACATTATACTTATTTTGCTATTTGTTATTGTACTGTTTCTCTTGTAAGCTGCCCAGAGTGGCCATGTGGCCAGATGGAAAGAGTATAAACTACTACTACTACTACTACTACTACTACTACTACTACTACTACTACTACTACTACTACTACTACTACCACCACCACCACCACCACTATCACTAGGCTCATTTTTATCTATTATTTTATTACTTTATTTATTGGGTGTATATACATATACCGCCTTTCCAGCTATTTGGCTACTTTTTACAAACAAAATTAGAACTAATATGACATAAATGCTAATACATAAATAGAACCGAATGAAATAAAAAAAACATTAAAATATGGCACCAATGAGACATAGACAATCTACAACAACAACAAAACCCCACATGATCCCAGATGAGGTAGTCAAGAGCGAAGGAAATCTTGCTTCAAAGCTAGGTTTCCAATTGGCGTTTGAATACTCCCAGTGACAGAGCCAGGCAGATTTTTGGGCCACAGATTCCATAATCGAGGGGCAAATCACCGAGAAAGCTAGATTTTTGTTGTTGTGACTTTCTGAATTTCTCTCGGGGTCGGAGGCCATGACTGGCCATTCTCTCTGGGAGAAACCACTCTGGTAGATATTGAAGTCCCCTAAAAACATTTATAACAGGGCCTTGAAGTTCATGTGGAAGCAAACCGGTAGCCAGTCCAGGGCGGTCAGTGTGGAGGGTGATGTGCATTTAAAACTAGAGAGGGGCACAAATTTAAAAAAAAGTATTGCAAAAGTCACCAAAATTGCAAATTTGTTGATTTGTATTCTTACAAATCAATACCACTCAACAAATACTAACTGTTGATCTGTTGTGACTGCATTGACAGTTTTCATAAGAACACCAGTGTTTTCCATGTTAGTTTCCATCCTCATCATGGATTTTTCTTTTCTTCTTGTGTGCTCTTTGTAGCTCTATTGTTACCTTTTAATGTTCCAAGATGCCGCTTCTAATTCCTGGTTTGTAACTTAATTTATGTCTTAAATGTTCTGGGCTGCATATTGCCCCTCATTATTGTAAGCCACCTTGAGTCCTTTTTTCCAAGGAGAAAAGTGGGGTAAAAACATTCAAAACAAATAAATAAATAAAATGTCCCCCAGACACCTAGGGCGTTTATACACGACTCCTAAACTCCGGGGCAAATGGCTCCCAGCTCCGGAGCTTAAAAATGTTTCCCCACCAGCTCCGGAGTTTACAGGAAATTAGGTGCGACCACGCCCACTTTAGCGCGTCCCAGCACACCTTTCAAGTACCTGCTCTTTGGAGGTGAAAATTCCTTGATGCGGTGTAATGATAGTGAGTGCGGGGCTCTCCTCGCTTCTGTTTGTTGTTGTTTTTTGCTCCCGCCCCTTTAAGAGCTACTTTACAGAGACTGGAATGTTGCCGGCAAGAGCGAGAGGCAGAATGGAGGTGAGCGGCATGCTTTTCTTTCTCTTTTTCTCCCTCCCCTCACGCAGCCAGCAGCCAGGAAGTGCAGAGGGGGTGGGAACGCAGGAAGAGCGACGAACCCCTAAGATCTCTGGTCCGAATTTAAGTGGCCAGCGGATCTTAGGGGTCGTGTGAAAAGGCCCCTAGAGATACCAAAATTGGGGAGAAGCTTCGCCGGACTCTTTTCTACAATCCCTTCAAATTTGGTGAAGGTTGGCTTCCCCAAGACATTTTGCTAAAGGGCACTTTCCTTGCAGGGGGGCCACTTTGTGAGTGTATAGTTCAGTTGTCGGAAACCCAATCCTCTCTAGATTTGGGGAGGAGAGCTGGGAGGAGGTTCTCTGTGATTTTTGGTGGTCTTGGTACAGGGGGCGCTTTTCTTGGGGGTGGGGCGCTCTAAGGGAGTGCATAACTCAGCCGTCCGGAACCCAAACTTCACCAAACATACTGACCTTGTAGAGGAGAGGAAGGAGATGCCTCCCTGTCAGTTTGGTGCTACTGAGAGCATTTTATAGGGTTTTCCAGATCAAGGAAAATCACGGAACCACTCTGTTCTGCATTGGGCCGGTCTCGCGTGACATCCTGTGACCAGTTCTGGGTATTGCCGTTGGAGAAGGATCATGAGAATCCACCACGTGTCCCAGAGAAGGGCAATTGGGCTAGTAAGAGGTTTGGAAGCCAAGTCCTGTGAGGAGCAGCTGAAGTAAAGTGGCCCGCTTAGCCTGGAGAAGTGAAGGCTGAGAAGCCACTGGATAGGTGTCTTCAAGTACGGTGCTTCCCCGCCCTTTTGTGGTTCAAATACTGCAGTCCTGCTATATCACGGGACCGCAGTATATGAAAAAAGGCCCCCTAGGGCAGTGATGGCGAACCTTTTAGAGACCGAATGCCCAAACTGCAATTCAAAACCCACTAATTTTTTTGCAAAGTGCCAATACAGTAATTGAACCTGTATACAGGTGGCTATGAAGGGACGATGTTGGCTGCCCACAGAAAGGGCTCTGAATGCCACCTTGGGCACCCGTGCCATAGGTTCGCCATCAGTGGTCTAGGGTAAAGGGGAAAAGTCCTGTTTCAAGCCTCCCATATTTACCCTAGGACAGGAGCTGCCCCAAACAGGTCTGTAAAGGCCTACCTGGACCTTCTGGAGCTGCCCAAGTGACTTTTAGATCACTGAAAATCATTTCTGAGGCCTCGGAGAGCCTTTCTAGTCCTGTTGGAGGCCTCAGAAATGATTTCTGGTTTACCATAAGTTGCTTCTGGTTCACAGGGAGAACCTTTTCGGGTCTCCAGAAGGCCTGGGAAGGCTCTCACAGGCCCACTCAGGGTAGGGCCAGGCTGGGGGTAAGTATAAGAGCCCCCAGCTAGGCCCTCCCCCCAGGCCTGACTCAACCTGCATTCACATATCGCGGATTTTCAATTATCGTGGGTCAGGTCAGGTCCCTAACCCCCGCAATAGGCGGGGGGATCACTGTATTTGAAGGACTGTCACTTGGAAGAGAAAACACTTGCCTCTTGGACCAGAAATAATGGATTCAAGTGAAAACAAAGGAGATTTTGACTAGGCAATATAGAAAGATGTCTTGACAGTTAGACGCTTTTCAACAGTGGGCCTCGGAGGGGATGGTGGATCCTCCTTCACAGCACTTTTTAAAGCAGAAATTGGGGGAAAGCATCTATCAGGGTTGCTTGGGACTTGGCAGAGGGGGGCGGACTTGATGACCCTTGGGATCCCATCCAGATCTACAATGCTATGATTCTATGATTTTGTTGTTGTTGTTTTTCCAAGGCATCGGGCATGGCAATCAATCGCAGTCCCAGGTTGATGCCAGTCCGGCAGCTCTCACACAACTTCTTTTAAAACCAACCAGGAAGGAGACAATATGGAGAAACTCCCCCTTATCTGCACAAATAAAAGGACATAATATGCCAGATGCAAGCAGGCTACCTGAATCTGTGTAGATTGAACTCGGAATGTGAGCAGAGTCTTGGCTGCAGGACTGCAGTTTAACCACATCGCCATGAGTCTCCTCCATTGCTGATATGGACTGAGAGTTGCATCGAAACCCTCTTCATGGTGTGGGGGCTGTTGCAATGAACACGCACAGTCCCAGATCGACCACTGCAACACGTGCCACACCTTCTCCTTGACATTTATAGCTCGAATAGGTAGGCAGCTATTTTATGGTGTAGCATGGGCAGCATGATGGACTCAGGAGGCCTTGGGTTCAAATCCCTGCTCAAACATGGAAGCTCACCGGGCATGTGTGGAACCAGTAAAGTCACTCTTTTAATATTTCACTCTGCTCCAAAGCCTTTCAGGTCCGCTGGGAACTTGACGCAAGGGCATAGAACAGTGGTGGCGAACCTTAGGCATCCCAGATGTTTTGCACCACAACTCCCAGAATTCCAAGCCTGCATTGCCAATGACAAAGGACTGTTGTGAGTTGTGGTACAAAACATCTGGAGTGCTGAAGGTTTGCCACCACTGGTCATCGAACAACCTTCATTATAAGAACATTAGAACATAAGAAGAGCCATTCTGGATCAGGCCTAAGGCCCATCTAGTCCAGCTTCCTGTATCTCACAGTGGCCCCACCAGATGCATCTGGGAGCGCACAAGACTAGATCTCTGTCTCCTGATACCACTCCCTTGCATCTGGCCCTTGAAGTACCCCGGTTTTAAGCCTAGAGATGACACACCTCCATCATGGTTTGTAACCTGTGATGGACTTTTCCTTCAGGAATCTGTCCAATCCTCGTTTGAAGGCATCCAGGCCAGATGCCATCACCACATCCTCTGGCAGGGAGTTCCACAGACTAACAATGCGCTGGGTGAAATAATATTTTCTTTTGTCTGTTCTTACTCTCCCAGCGCTCTGTCGTCCCTCTATCCACTTGAAACCTGCCCTGCATTATTTTGTACATCTCAATCGTCGACTGACAGCCACCGTCAGCCCCAAAACAGGGTATGTCCAGCCATTTTAACAGATATCTTTCCAACCAGCTTTCAAAGGCAAACTTCAGCTACGAACACCTTCACCCAGAGGTTGCCGGAAGAGAGAATACTAATGGACAAATCTTGGTCTGCATTTGGGCACTGGGTCAGCCCCAAATTAGGGGCAGGCATCGACCCCAACTTACCCATCTCCTGTGGCCCGTGACCTACCTTCAACATTTGAAACACAAGAGAACCACTTTCACGAACTCCGGCGAGCACTAATAGGAAGGGTGGCAATCGTAGAAGCTATTTTGAAGCCTCCACCCCTTCACCCCAAATATTTATTACTGTACGAAGAGGTAAAATGCTTAATCGCTGATGGATAGATCCATGGTTTAGTCCTCTGGTTGCAAAATCAGGTTGGGATTTCAAATTGCTCGCAAGGCCATCTTAAACAGGGGTGGACTCAGAGGGTCTTTTCCAGACCCGTTGACAAGGGCTGGACTTTTAAGACCCCAAGGGCTCCTTTCAGATCTTACCTTCCATTTATTGCAAGGGCCTTTTCACAACCAACCGGGTGAGCTTTCTATGAAATGTATTCCCCTTCTCACAGCTTGGAGGCCCCTGAAAGAATTAACCAGAGGATGCATTTCTCATAAACATTTTAGAACTAGAAACCTGAGGAACTGGCATACCCACCTCAAGCAGGCTCCATCGAACGGATGAGATTTACCTCAACGCCAATTTGCCATCCCACTGAGTTGGCACCATGGCTCCGTCCTGGTTGGGGACCAGCAGTACAAATGTAGAATCAAAGAATCCTAGAGTTGGAAGAGACCTCAAGGGCCATCCAGTCCAACCCCCTGCCATGCAGGAACCCCCATCACAATATTTCCGACAGAGGGCCATCCAGCCTCTGCTTAAAAACCTCCAAAGGAGACTCCACCACCCTCCTTTGGGGCAGTATATTATTCCACTGCCAAACAGCTCTAACTGTCATGAAGTTCTTCCTAATGTTCAAATGGAATCTCCTTTCCTGTAGTTTGAAACCATTTCCCCGTGTCCTAGTCTCTGAAGCCACGGTAAACAAACCTAAACAGGTTTCCATTGGGACATATCAGTTTCATAGTCGAGGTTTTGAAAAACAACCGGGCTCTTCCCGTCTGAAGCAGCAAGACTAGAATCATTGATAGCCTCTTGTAAGTAAAACCTGTTTGTATTTAATGTGCCACCATTTTCTTTTGAGGCCTTTCCTTTTCTTTTGCACATATTGCTGGCATTTGAGTAACCTGACAAGATTCTTCTGGAGCCCTGTCCTTGTTATTATGCACGAATCGAAGGGGATTCAGTAGGACCGTCTCCATTCTTGCGCCGAATTCGGACGGCCTTTATCCGAGGCCAAGGCTGGGGAATCCCACTGACCGTTCCATCATGGGAATGGGATGAAAACTCGGGATCTCACGGGAGAGGCTCATTGATCCACCCTAGGCGGGGGAACACACGCAAGCGCCTGCAGTTCAATATTAACACCCTGTGTGCAAGTGACAGAATGACAGCCACCCAACTGGGCAAAGGGATTATGGTACACCCACATAGTATTGCAAAGGGGTGACAGAACTCTCTTGGAGCAAGCATCAGGCAAAGGGACAAGGTATATACATCTTTTATTTTTAAAAAAGTTTACACTTTCTTTTAATTATACACAACTATTTTGAGAGGTTATAGTTCTTAGAAGAGGCATTTTGCCGTGGCCTCAGGCGTGCCCACTACATCATCACAATGCAAAGGGATGGGGTGGGGGTGAGGGTCAGGGGTGGGCAGGATAAGGTTGGGAGGCAGGATGGGGGAGGGGTGAGGGAAAAAAAAGAGAGCTCAGACTCAAAATGGAGGGGCTGGGCGCCCCGTTTTTATCTCTTCAAGTATGTAATCACACAATATGTACCAAATACAAGTCAGTAAAATAAACTTTTTAAAAATAATCATTAAAAGGCCATTTGTCATGCGGGCACACCCCCTTGCTTTAAGTGCCTGGGGAACCCCAGGCAAGCCAGAGGAAGTGAGATAGAAATTGAAACACCCATAGGCATGTATTTAAAAAAAAAACAGCATTCCCAGATCCCAGAGGTTGGGATGACAAGAGTTATCCTGGGACCTTCTCCAGATCCAAGTGTTTCTTTCCATCATCATCCGTTCCAGGCGGAGCTGCAGAAAGTGAGCACAGTGTGCCCCCCCCCCCAAAAAAAAGATTGGGTGGCTCTCATTTCTCATGAAACCATCCCAGTCTGCTTACCTTGTGCCGAGCCTTTCTCCTGACCCCCAGCTAGGAGGTCGGAAAAGCCTCAACTCCCCTGAGGGCAAGAGAAGAGACTCAAACAACGGCTGGGCTCTCAATCGGAGATACCTGGTTTGCCTAACCTAATCTCGGGACAGGCAGAGAAAGACCTGTCTCCGCAACCTCTTTATGGGTCACCAGCCTCCAGGATGCCGGTTATTTAGCTTTTGCATCTAGCAACTCCAAGACGCGGTCAAGAAGACCCTCGCAGATGGATCTGGGAGGCCGGCCGGAGGCAAAGGACAGAAAACGGGCAAGCTTCAAGGAACACCTGAGCCGTGGCGGAGAAAACATTCCAACGAAGTGAACTGGACCGAAGGGCAAAAAACTAAACAACCCTCTGCAGGTTTCCTCTCCTGGGGTTGCAAGACACCCGAGAGGAGAAGCGGGCAGGCGGCAGCTCTTATCAGTGGCAAGAACCTAAGCCTCCATTTACAGCGTGTGTGTGCACGTAACACTGGGAAATTCACATCGCACCCAGTTGGGAGCGACAGCGTCCGCCGGCAGGCTGCGCGTTACCTCGACTGCGTTTCACGGAGCGACGGGGCAGGCAGCTCTGGACGATCGAACGGCCACCTGAACAGGAGGGAGCGCGAGCGTGTCTAGAAAACAACGGGTGGGCCAGCAGTTCCAGTGGTGGTTGGGTGGGTTAGGGTTAGGGTTCTGCTTTTCAGTCCCATATGGCAGGGAGTACAGTGACCTTACAAGAAGGGAGCGTCAGCCAATTAAAAAAAAAGGGTGGTGGTGGTGGAAGAACACTGCTCAGACACCAATGGTATTTGCAAAGGAGAGCGGGGGGGGGGCAGTGGTAACCCACCCCTCTGGGCAAGTTAAATGCCTCTGAAATGGTTTCTTGCAAATGGTCGTACGTCAAGGCAGACCCCACGGAACAGGGACCTTGCTGTGGCTAACCAGGACCACTTGCAAAGTCACTTCAGCAGCCCAGTCTATTCACCACATAAAGCTTTGTGTGGGTTGAAAGCTTTTTTTTTTTTTTTTTTGCAAAGAGGCACGGCCGGCCCCGCAGCCCACCTGAAGGCTGCCACTCACGCCTCTGAGCTTTCCACACCAGTGGCACGGATGGGGAAAAAAGCAGAAAGGAAAGCCGGGATTCCATTCTGGGAGTCCCTGTTTAAAACATGGATGGAAAGGTTGCTTGGCCAGTTCAGTTAAAGCCAGAAGTGTGATTCCATTTGCAAAAAACCAAAACAGATGCTTGCTAGTAAGATGGGAGATGTGTGATAAGTCATCAAAATTTGATTATACACCAGGAGTGAGGTTAAAAAAAATTACCTGCATAAAGAAAAGGGGATTAGAACACTAAATATTTGTATATACAATACTGGAAAAAAATACAATTTATTGGTTTCGACGGGTACCACCATCACCTGCTGCCAAACTTAGCAATCAAATCTATTTCTAAATAAAACCTAAGAGGCCACCAACAGCACCCAGAGCCTCTAAAAGGCTCTGCTGAAGCAGTAGCTGCTTTCCCTCTTCCACGCAAAAGGAAAAAGGCCAAGGGTCAGCGGTTAGACAGCACAAGATTGCATGTTCCACAGTTAATACTAAACCCTCCAAAGAGTAACATTGGCTAGAGAGGAGAATTTCAGCTTAGCTAACTAACCACAGCCTTACGTTACTGCTTTTTCATTGGAAAGAAAGAAAGAAAGAAAGAAAGAAAGAAAGAAAGAAAGAAAGAAAGAAAGAAAGAAAGAAAGAAAGAAAGAAAGAAAGGTTAATTACTTTTTTTTGCTTCATGCCCATAATTCAAATACTTGGTATGCTTTTGCTTTATTAAAGGAAAATAATCATGCCAAAATTAAATTCTACTTTACATAAGATCTTTCCAAAAAGCAGGAAGGGTGGGTGGGTGGGAGGCAAACTGATCACGCTTTAGGATTGTATTCTGACACTCCCCCCCCACCCTCACCAACACACACACAATGACACCAAACTTCAATGGCATTTAGAAAGAAAAGAAGGGGGGGAAATACAATTCACTGAGCTTACTTTGACATTCAGCTTCCTACTTGAGTCATCCAAATCTTAAATTCCACATTAGGGCCCCTTAAGAGCCATAATCAAACCCTCTCCCCCCGCCCCCCCAATTCCTGTTGAGAAACCTTGAGACACACAGCTGAGGCTATATCCACACTGGAGATCCGTCTTGTTGGGTGCTCCTGCTCTTATCCACATTCAAGTATCATCTACAATCCCAGGTAGGCATTTATGGTTATGCAATTCTCTTGCCATTCACTTGAAAGGGGTGGGGGGGGGGGAGAGGAGGAGTAACTTCGTGCGTTCCAGAATGCACCAAGGGGCCAGAAAATTAAAATATTTCCAACCGACAGATCTCTGAAAACAGCACTCTGATCCATTCCCTTCTTGGGGGGTGGGGGTGGCTGAGAATGGGTGAGGGTTAGGCCCAACCAATTAAGCTTTCCTAGATTGTCTTGGCCTGTTAACAAAAAGCAAGAGCCACTGCTTGGCAGCTGGAGAACAAGCAAGCACAACCACCGACGGAAGGGAGCTGGGATGGAGGGCGAACGCAGCCGAGGGAGCCTTCTGCTGATTTAGGGCGCTGGGAGCGATCCACTTGGTTCCACGGCCCCTTCGTAGGAGATCGCTTCAAGCCACGTCCACGGAAAGAGTGTGCGCGCCCGTGCGTGTCAAGTAAGTGCGACGGCCCGTTGGCTTGACGGGAACCAAAACTGGGTCGGGCTTGGTGTACTCCAGAAACGTTAAGCCCCTACTGGGGGAGCGCTTGCCTTCTGCCGCTTAGAAACGGAAGCAGGCACACGTGAGGACCCAGATCGGCGAGGTGACTTCCGGGGCCCAGGTTTTGGCAAAAAACGGTCCCCCAAAGCCAACAACCCAATTGCTATCGGTCTCTTGAGGCAGGCAAGATGTTCATAAAAATGTACTTGAGAAAAATCAAAACACCACTTTGTTAAAAAAAAAAACCCTCAAGAAGGACCTCCATGCTAATTCTGGCTGGTAGTGATGTGTTTGTTTGTTTGTTTGTTTGTTTGTTAAGCCAACTCCATTCCAAGTGTAAGCAGCCCAGAGGAACAGAAAGAGCGCCGTTCGCTGCCTCCTCTTACTAGCAATTCTTTCCCCCCCGATACTTCTCTTTCACATTCTGAAAGTGCTGTTCGTTAGTTTGTTTCGCATCCACGGGCGCCTGCTGTCTTTGGAACCAATAATTAAAAATAAAAAAAGGAAAAAGGAAAAAAAGAAGAAGAAGAAGAAGAAGAAGAAAAGGGAAGATCCAGACCCTCTTCCTAGCAAAGCAGCTGTTTTTAGGTTGACAGTTCAGTAGCCCCACAGGTCGATGCAACAGCTCACATGGAACAATGAACGGATGCATGCAAGGGCCTCTGAGCATCATCATATTGCTACCAAGTGGAATGTGGGGGTGGGGTGGGGGGGGGGTGGGGAATGCGCTATGATGCATTTCTGGGTTCTGAGAAACGACCAAGAAATCAAGATCTAAAGGGGTGATATATATATATATGTGTGTGTATATATATATATATATATCTCAATGCTATTATTCATAAAAACCTTGTTTAGTAATAAAAAATTGCTTTGTTTAAATATGAATATTATAGTCTGCTTCTCAGCGCATGGTTAGGAAAGTCAGTCTCTCTGAAAAGCAGGGCGCTTCTTTTACTACAATTCCATATCCTGGGCTTCGTCCTCTGAAAAGTCAGACATCGAACTCTCCGAAGAGCTGTCGCCAGTGCCTTCTTCCTGTTCTTTTAATGCTTCCTCTGTTGCATATTTCTGGATGTATTCTGGACAGGGCAAAAAAAAATGGAAAAGAAAAAAGGGAGGGAAGAGAAGGGGAATGATCAGGGCCCATAAGGAACACACGGGAACCAAAATTCATTCATTTATTCCATTTTCATTGATTCATTCATTTATTCAATTTCAATACTGCCCATGGTCAATCTGGGCAGTGTTCAGTGTTGACAAATAACATATAACTCCACATCCCCGAGAGCGGTTTTGGCTTTGAATGCAGTGAAATGCAGTTTCTGAGGGAGCTTCTGTAATTAGTTTTTAGAGGTTTTATAGGTTTTTAGAGTTTTTAAGTGTGTTGTTAGAGGGTTAAATGTGCGTATGTGGGGTGGGGGCGATAGGTATGTATGTATGGTTGTACTATTAGGTCCTGTAAAAGCTGATGTAGATTCTTTCAATCTCGTTGTTCTGCACAGGACCAAGACAAGAAAGATTTATCTATCTCATCTATCTATCTAAACGTAATTAAAAACAAAAATTGAAAATAGGATTCCATTTAAAAAACATGATGTAATTCAAGATGATCTCAGTAGGCTATCCAGGTGGAATAGTCTGGGAATCTGGCCGGAACAAGGAAAGTTTTGAAATTTCACAAAGGCCACCAGAGAATGGTGGGCAGGTGAGTTTCAGGTGGGAACTCATCCCAGAGCCGAGGAGTCCCTCATCTTGTCGCCGTCCCCTTCAAAGGCCTCTTTCAGGGTTGACATCCTCAGCAGCCCAGCCTGGGATGTGCGGATTGTTCCTGAGACCTCTCCTCTCCCCACCTCTCTGCCAACTAGGATGGTCCCCGTTTCTTGAGAAATCTGCTCTGGCTGCTGCAACACATGCCCCAGTGACCTCCTGGCTGGACTACTGTCATGCGCTCTATGTAGGGCTACCAATGGAAAGTCTCAGGAAACTTCAGCGAGTCCAGAACGCAGCAGCCAGATTGCTGACTGGGGCGGGTTACAGAGATCACATTACACCCCAATTAAAGCAGCTCCACTGGCTGCCAATCAGGTATTGGGCACAATTCAAGGTGCCGACCTTAACCTACAGATCACAAAATGGCCTGGGTCCAAGCTACCTCATTCTTGCAGTATGAACCGGCTTGGAGGCTACGGTCATCAGGAGAGGCCTTTCTCTCCATTCCGCCACCCTCACAGGTGCGTCTCAGAAGAACCCATGAAAGGGCCTTCTCTGTTGCTGTGCCCAGACTCTGGAACTCCCTCCCACTGGAGGCCAGGCTGGGCCCAGTCTCTGCTGTCTTTCCGGAAGCAAGCAAAGACCTTCCTCTTCAGGCAAGCTTTCCCTGGTTGAGTGACCACCTACTATGTGATTTTATATGGTTTACCGTACATGATTGCATTGACCGATTACATAAGAGCACCAGTGTTTTCCATGATACTTTCCACCCCTCATAATGGATTTTTCTTTTCTTCATGTGTGCTCTTTATAGCTCTAATGTTACCTTTTAATGTTCTATGATGCCTCTTCAAATTCCCTGCTCTTAACTTGAATATGTCTTAAATGTTCTAGACTGTATATTGTCCTTTATTATTGTATGCCACCTTGGGTCCTTTACGAAGGAGAAAGGTGGGGTAAAAAAATTAAACAAACAAACAAACAAACAAACAAACAAATAAAATCTTCAAGGGGGCTGTGAGCACAGGCCATATGAGGGAAAATGTGAGAGGGAACCTTTGCCTAGACCAGGGGTCTGCAACCTTTAAGACATAAAGAGCCACTTGGACCCGTTTCCGACGGGGGGGAAAACTGGGAGCCGCAAAACCATTGCGACATCACCGGGCGGGCAGTGTGGAGCGGAGCGGCGAACCTGTCACAGTCACCTCCTGGAGCCGCGGCAAAGGTTCCAAAGAGCCGCATGCGGCTCCGGAGCCGCGGGTTGCAGACCCCTGGCCTAGACCAAAGGTTGGGGCAGCTGCAGTAGATAAGCAACTCTGATAGATCTACAGCTTGGTTCCAAAGCATTCACACAAGTTGATGTTTTAAGTGTTGGCCATTTTCAGGTTCCAATGCTACAGAGCTTTTACTATCAGGACTCAGGAGCCTTGTAACCTGGTGGTTAAACTGAAGTACTGCAGCCAAAACTCTGCTCACAGCCCTGGGTTCTATCCCAGGTAGCTGACTTGGGGTTCACTCAGACTTCCGTCCTTCCGAGTCGAGTAAAATGAATAACTAGCTTGGTGGGCAATGTATAGCCTACATAATTAAACTGTAAATTGTTCAGGGAGTGCCAAATATGAGCAACACACTTTGCTTTATGTGCCGCCTGAATTCTTACCTTTAATTTTCTGTTTGTATTCTTCTGGTCGGTGAAGGTACATGGCTGCTGCGTCACCATTGAGGGGGTCTATGGGGTTGGGATAGGCCAGCAACTGGGGCAGGAACGACTCGAATATATTGGTAAGATCTGCAAGCATGAACACAATGGAACTGTTATGGGACACGCACAGTCTGAAGTAGTGACAATTCATGCCACTCTCTCTCACCTCTCACCATTTATTTAACTTGAGTCATTACAGCTGTTGCATCAAACTGACCCTTACCCTGTGAAGGTGCTTGGGGTGGGGTGGGGGGGACATGTTAGGTTTTCTGAAACCCAGAGATGCTGACAAGCTGCAATGGAAAGAATCCTGAAGGGAATTATCTCCTTGTAGAAAGTTCCACACATGCATGTGGTTGTGTATTCAAGGAGGAATGTTTGAGCCTCCGTTCTCTGCTTCCTGCCTCCACCTGCTGTGAGCGTTGACTCCTGCATTCCTCCTTCGTTTTGCTGTGTTCCTGCATACTCTCCGTTACTACTGTTTCCGTTTGTATCTTCTGAGATTCTGCTGGGTGTCTGTCTATGTTTGTAAGAGAATTCTACATTTGTTTTTCTGGAACTGTTTATTATTATTATTATTATTATTATTATTATTATTATTATTATTATTATTATTATTATTATTATTGAATTTATATCCCGCCCATCTTCCCAGCTTGTTTTTTGAAGAACTCTCCACAAGCGTTTGCAACCTTCTCGCTGTGCATGTTTTTACTCTGCTAATAAGGATATTCTCGGCAGGCCAGTGGAAGTGTGCTGGACCGAGACAGTATATCCTCATAGGTCACGGAACCTCAAAACCTCAAAGGACATAGACTACTTCTCCAGAACCCTCCAGCTGACATGCCTGCAACATTTCTGAGCTCAGTCAGATAAGATAATGGTGAAGCTGGAGAAAGGATTAAAAGATCGTAGGTGATGGCTCGTTCCATTGAACCATGGCAGTTAACCACAAGACATAAAATGAAGCACTGACGCTGCATAAAACAGAGCTAGCTTTGCAGAAACAATGGCGTTTCAGGCTTTTGACACCTTTCTTAATCAAAGTACAGTGACCCCCTGCCAGTTCGCGGTTCCGGCATTGCGGTACCACTACATCGCGGGACCACAGTACTGGAACCATTGGGGGGGGCGGGTTGCTCCGCGTGGCCCTCCCGCACCCCGGAGAAGCCTCAGGCCGATCGCTCTCCGCTGCCCCCACCACTTCTTGGAGGCCTCGGAGCCGGGTGGATGGGGGGAGGGAACGGAGAGCGATCCGATCGCTCTGCGCGGCCCTCCCACGGACCCCGGAGAAACCTTGGGGCCGCGTGGGTGCGCCGCGCAATCGCCCTCCCTGCCCCCACCCCACCCCCGCTTCCGCGTATCGCGGGTTTTCATGCATCGCGGATGGGGTGGGTCCCTAACCCCCGCGATCGGCGGGGGGTTACTGTACCACCTGCTGGCAGTAGCAATGGTGCTGGGAAGAAGACGCAATGACAGTGGGAAAAGGGAAAGCACCACACCGGCAGAGCAGACAGTAACACACGGGCACCTTTATCAAAGTATACAGAAGACCACTCCCAAGGTGAAAACCAAAGACCCCCCCCCTCCTCATCTCGTCTATATGCCCCAAAGCCACCCCACACCCAAAACTCACCGTACAGAGCTGTCCAAGTCTGATTAATTACATCTAGACATACGGTTCCTGACCTGAAACAGATAAAAGAAATGAGGTGAAGTCTTTCATTTTTACTCCTTGGCAGGGCTGGCGTGGAGGGGGGGGAATCTCGCTGGAGTATATGAGATGGAAAGCAACCCATTCACACCCCACTGCCTCTAGTTATGAATCCACACTCTATAGGACAGAAATGAGCGAGAGAGAGCAGGGTCCCCGGACAGACCTTTACACAACTGTCACTCAAATGCTGAGTGACTTCGCTTAGGAGTTTACAGCTCCCGGTGGGTTGTCGAGAACAAAAAAAAAAAAGAGGCTGTTGGCCCCAAAATTATATGGCTGAATTATGTCTGAACATTTAGGACTCTTTAGTTTGGAAAAAAGGCGCCTGAGGGGGGATATGATTGAGACGTACAAAATAATGCAGGGCATGAGTCAAGTGGATAGAGGGAAGCTCTTTTCCCTCTCACAAAATACCAGAACTAGGGGACATGGACTCAAATTGAGGGCTGGGAGAGTAAAAACAGACAAAAGAAAATATTTTTTTCACCCAACGCGTTGTTAGTCTGTGGAACTCCCTGCCACACAATGTGGTGATGGCATCTGGCCTGAATGCCTTCAAAAGGGGATTGGACAGATTCCTGGAGGAAAAGTCCATCCCAGGTTACAAACCGTGATGGGGATGTGTCATCTCCAGGCTTAAAACCGGGGTACTTCAAGGGCCAGAGGCAGGGGGGTGGTATCAGGAGACAGAGATCTAGTCTCATGCGCTCCCAAACGCATCTGGTGGGGCCGCTGTGAGATGCAGGAAGCTGGACTCGATGGGCCTTTAGCCTGATCCAGCACAGCTCTTCTTATGTTCTTATGTTCATGATTGACATCAGTCAGTAAGGGTTTTCCCAGGATTCAGGCAAAATTGCTCTCTTGGCCCTGCTACCCTTGCTGGCCAGGGAAGGCCAGGCCCTCCCCAAAGCAGGCAGGCTAAAAATCCCTTTCAGCCCACTGCCCCCCTCCCCCCCCCCCCTTCAAGCAAAAGGATGGCTGGATTTGAGTCTGTGGTCTTTCAAAAAACAACAAAAACAAACAAACAACCCTTTAAATGTTTGGGAAGGGAGAAAAGCACCTGTATTTGTTTCCGTTTGCCTCCTCCCCAAACCAGGAGTTAGAAAATGGCCAGCAGGGACCCTCTTGCCCCCAGCAAAAAAATGTACCTTGGTGCCCAAAACCAAAACACATGCATCTCGCTTCACTTACGCTTCGTCAATGTTGGGATGGAAAATTTTATTCATGAACCCTGCAACGCAAACAGACAGAGGAGCTTGTTAGCAACCAGGTACCATCTATGGACAATGCACATGTGGTGCTTCACAGGGGCCAGGATGAAACCCTGATGTGGAGACAAAATAAATGAGACAAAATATATATACATGAAGGGGTGGTACGAGAGATCTCAGCTCCCAGGTCATTAAACAAACCCCAGTTCAAGTCTCGGAAGCCTCTGAATGGCACAGAGGTACTGCCTGTTCCATGGGAAAAGATCAAAATTTAAGATCCTTTTAAGGATGAACAAATAAATCACTGATTGCAGCCCACTCTGTGATCAGTGCTTGGACGCTGATGTTGCTAGAAGCCAATGGCTACATCGAAAATAACCTGTTTGTTGCCACTAAGACTTTGTGTTGTTTAGAACCACTTATAACTTTGTGTTTATATCTCCCTTGTGTGACTGCATTGACACTATGTTTTCAATGTTAGTCTCCATGCCCCATAAACTTCTGGATGGTCTACCGTGCATGATTACATGGAATTTTTACCTCTCTTTAACTGCTTGCATTCTCTTGTAACTTTAATGTTACCCCTTAACGTGATAAGATGTTCCTCAATTCCCTGTTCTCAAACTTGAGTACGTCTTGCATATTGAGTATGGACTGTATCTTGAGTATGGACTGTATATTGTCCCTCATTACTGTAAGCCACCTTGGGTCCTTTTTCCAAGGAAAAAAGCGGGGCAAAAAATACTCTAAATAAAACAAATAAATAAATAAACCAAGCTGTTGGCTACCACACCATCCACATCACCAGAAGTAAATACTGTCAGTTAATGGCTCTGAGACCTGCTCTGATTTTGAGGGTGAGATTCTCTGCACCCAGCTGCCTGCACATCCTGCCTGCCTGGCCAGGGGTCCTGCCTTTCCAGGACTTGTCGAGGCCTCTTCCTTCTTCGAACACAAGGACACGGCGTAAACACGTGATCGGATGACGGGTCGCAGCCGAGAGGGTCCTCAGGCTGCTCTCGAGAAAACCAAGGGCAAATTCTTCTCCAGTATTTAGACGGTTCCACGTCCCCGCAGCCCAAAGGGACACGGCCACCTGTGAGCAACTAGATAGGAGGCTACGTGGGCAAGTGACCCTCTTGTCCTTGGCCTTCTGCTTCTAAGAAGCAGGGGAGGCCCTTTCTGGGAATGACGGCAACCTTAAAGTCAGGCCACTCAAAGGAGTAAGGCACAGTCAGAGATACTCCGCTCTGTGCTTTTGGACTACAACACCCAGAACTCCCTTGGCACCAATTCTGGCAATCAGGAGTCCAAAAACACAAACGTGCACCCATTTACTCGTAACTATCCTCTTGGCTCTTTCACACCTAGAACATTTGTCACTCTGCTGCTGAATAAAGATGGGCATGAACCAGAAAACCCGTGGTTTGAGTTTGTCTGGTTTGGGCCCACCCTTGGTTTGGTTCGAGTTCAGGTTGGTTCAGGTGTTTTTCCCCCAAGCGCCCACCGTGCGGCCCCTGGGGCCAGGTAGGCGCTTCTTTTATTATTATTATTTCTTAATTTCAGAGCACTGACCTGGCTACCCCTGGGGCTGGGTTGGTACTCCTTCATTTTTTTTATTTTTTCCCCTTTTTTCTTTTTTACTTCCAGGTTCCAGCTGCGCTACAGCTGTAGCGTGGCCAACTTTTTTTAAAAAAAATTCCAGCTCCAACTGCATGGCCGCTGGGGCTCCGTCAGCGCTGTTTTTTTTCCCATTATTATTATTTTTATTTTAGGGTGCCGACCAGGCCACCCCTGAGGCCCGGTCAACGTTCCTTTTTATTTTTATTTTATTTTATTTTATTTTATTTTTATTGTGTGTGTTTTTTTAACTGCCAACCACGTGGCCGTGCTACAGCTATAGCGCGGCCGTCGGCTCCCCCCCACCCCTGGTCCCATCCCAGAAGCCAGGAAGACTGGACCTCTGGACCAGCACCAGGTAGGAGACATCTCCGCCTCCCCCCCCCCCCAATTAACAAAACGAACCTAACCGAACCAATTTTTCTTGGTTCGTTTCGTTTCGTTTTAAATATACCCCCAGGGTCGTTCTTTGTTACGTAACGAAACAAATAACGAAATGAACTTTTAGTTCCTTTTGTGCCCATCTCTACTGCTGAAAGATAACCACAGATAGGATACGACCCAGGCAGGAATCTAACATCATGTCCTTCAGAGTGGGCCAAGGAGGATCCATGTGTCATGCGTGACGCTCCAGAACTTTTACTATGTCCCCCCCAACCCCTTTCCAACGAGGGGGAAAAAATGCTGCTCTTTCTTCCTACAGGAAGAACGGTTTTGCATTCAAAACTGACCTCAAAGAGGTAGGGCCTGGGTACAAGGGACCTCTGAGGTTCATAAAAACCTGTCCCTCCACTGAGGCCACTGTCAAAAGCCCTGCTATGAGTGCCTTGCTGGTGTGTTGTGGAGGCCTTTCTGCAGCGGTGTCCAAATTCCAGTCAAGACCCCCCCCTTTACAAGAACAGCCCCCCCCCTTTTGCATCACTCGTGTCATTTCATTGATGCCGCTCAAACCCCTTTCCCCATTTTTTAAACATGGCACCTCATTCTTATGTACAGTGGACCCTTGTATAACAAACAGTTTGTATAACATAAAATCTGTACAACATAAAAAATTCCAGAGATAGGGGAGATTTGCTTAACAGAATCTCCTATGGGGTGAATCCGTACAACATAAAAATGGGATCACTCTGTTTTCAATGCATTCCTATGGGAAATTTGTGTAAAGGAAAATTTGCTTCACATCATTTCATTTGGAATGAATTAATTTCTTTATACAAGGTATTTAACCATTTTACTTGCTGCTTGTGTTCTAAGGGCCTATTTATGCAAAACGACTTAGGACCTAGATACCTGAAGGACCGCCTCCTTCCATACGAACCTAAGATCGAGCCAGGGGGCCCTTTTGAAAGAGCCATCCCTCAAGGAGGTGAGAGGGATGGCTTGCAGACACAGGGCCTTCTCGGCAGCTGCCCCCAAGCTATGGAATGCCCTCCCGATCGAGATCCGCCTGGCGCCAACACTGATTACATTCCGGCGCCAGGTAAAAACCTTCCTGTTCCAGAAGGTTTTTAATTAATACAATATAGATTGTGGGTCCGCTGATGACAATTTCAGGATAATGTTTTTAGTGTAAGGTTTTTATTATTGTTTGATGATTTATTGATATTTTACTTCTAACTATTTTAAATTGTTTTAATTCTTTGGCTTGTAAGCCGCCCAGAGGCCTTTGGCTTGTGGGCGGCATATAAGTCAAATAAATAAAAATAAATAAATAAAATAAATGATGCTTGACTATCACACTTTGAGCTAAAATGTTTTTGCCCAAACAAGATTTTGTCCTGTTACCTTAGGGATTTTTAAGCCAAAACTGCAAGGGACGAATTCCTGAAAACAGCAGCAACAATAATAATAATAATAATAAAGCAGATGCCAAAAGTAGCCCCATTGGGGCTGAAACGATGACATGGGAACGGAGGCAGAAAGCTTGATCCTGAAATGGGGAGTGGGTCATTGGTGGGGGGGGGGGCGGGTCACTGGAGAAAAAGGGTGGATTCCCTACCACCACCACCACCTCCTTCGCATGGCTCAAAAGGAACCCCTGCTGTCTCTCTTGCATCCACAAACGGTTTCCATTCAGTCCTTGAGGGAAGCCTGATAGCACCCATTGGGAGGCAGCCCCTGTTGTGACATGGGGGGGGGGGAAATCCACCGCGATCCCACTCACAGAGGTCCTGCTGTGGGGAAAACGTGCCTTTGTGTGCAGGTGATACAGAGCCCCCCCCCCAAAAAAGAGGCACTTACCACACACACACACACACACACACACACACACACACACACAGACCCTTAGTCCATCAGAACAACAGGCACTCTCCTTACCCCAAATGATAATTAGCAGCTGTAAGGCCTTGCACGAGCAATTAGCGTCTCGCCAGCCTAAGGGCCTGGCACCCTTTTGTTCCCGATTAGCCCGGATTCCCGGACTGAAAAGCTGGAGCCTCTTAATGAGCGACAAAGCAGCCCAAGAGAGTCTAGACAGGGTGGGAGCCTCACAAGGGCCCCTGTTCCCTGCCAGACCCTTCTTCACCTTCTTCCTATTACCCGTTAGCCTCCTTCTCCACCAACACTGGGCAGCCCCTGCCTGGGCGCAGAGCATATCCTGGGGCAGAAACCAGTCGGTACTGGTTGGATTTGGGGAGCTGAGAGGCAAACGTGATGCCGCAACGGCCACAATCTGCTCTTTGGCTGCACGAGGCCAGCGTTTTGTTGCAGGGCTAGTTGTCAAGCAGGCAGGCATGCCCAAACTTCGGCCCTCCTGATGTTTTGGACCACAACTCGCCGAATTCCAGGCCTGTATTTCCAATGGCAAAGGATTGTGGGAGTTGTGGTCCAAAACATCTGGAGGGCCGAAGTTTGGACATGCCTGTTGTAAAAGCTCGGTCGTGAGGCTTGGTCATGACAGGGTGCTGTTTTTGCCTTGTGCTCTGCCGAAAGGGAGAATTGGAACCACTGGATTCAAAACCACAAGAAAAAAAATTTTTTTGCAGGTGCAGAAGAACAGGTGCAGAAGAACCTTCCTCGTATGGCGGTGCCCTTTCTTGTTTGAAAATTCCAAACAGTAGAATGGGCTTCCTCGTATGGCAGTGCCCTTTCTTGTTTGAAGGGTTTTAAACAGCATCTGAATGGTCTGTGAGGGTTTAGCTTTGGCCGTGGGTTCCCACATTGGTCCGAGGCTGGACATGGCGAAACTTAGGGATTCCTTCCAATCTAAGGATTCGAGTAAAGCAAAGGACAGTAGACTTGAACAGCTGGCAGCAAATGGGCAGCCCACTCTCCCCCAATTGGACGCCTCCAACGGGTGTATTCCATGCAAATCCCCTGAAGCTGGAAGGGGCCATCTGGGGATGGGGTTGCTCTGAAGGTCCATCTCCTTTGGCCCAGCCAATTTGGGGCTCTGCGCTAGGTCTCCTCTTTCAGGCGAGGCAATACAGAGGTCTCTTCACCCTTTCTTTTTGGCTCTTCCCAGGCAGCCGTCTTCTCTCTCCGATCATGGCTCTATCTTCTTTACAAAAAGCAGGAATGAGCTTAATTCACCACCACCACCCCTGCAAAACTCTGCCCCAACTTTGGGCTGCCTAGCAGGTCTGGGCAGAGGGGCAACCTCAGCCCCCCCCCCAGATGTTTTCGGCCAAGGGTATTCAAACTCACAATCACCTCTAAAAATTATAGGTGTGCCATCAAGTCAACTCAGAATTACGGTGACCCTTTTGAAAGCTTTTCTAGGTGGAAGGTACTCAGGGGTGGGTTTCCCATCCTCTTCTTCTGAAAACACCCGGGAACCGAGCAGCTTTTGTCCCCAAGGCCACCCAGGCTATCTCTCCTCCCAACCTCTGGCTCCACCACCCAACACCTAAACCAGAGCTCTCCAGCCAGCTCATCATCATGTGCCCTCAGGCCAATTCTGACTTATGGTGACCCTTTCCGGACCAAGAATACTCAGAAGTGGGTTGTCATTCCCTTCTCATATCTCAATACTTGGATATATCTTAATTGTACTGGACTGTATATTGTCCCTCATTCCTGTAAGCCGCCTTTGGGTCCTTTTCCAAGGAGAAAGGTGGGGTATACATACTCTAAAATAAACAAAAAAATAAATAAATAAAAAGATTCTTCTGGAGGTGCCCTGGGGCTACTGTGCAGCTGGCCCAAGGTTGGCTCTTCTGGGATGCACAGATCCAAACGTCTGGATCTGCAGCAAGAGACATAACGGACTCGGCTATGTCAACCACATTGGGAGGAGACAAAACAGAACAAAAAGAGTAGGACTGTTCCTTTGATGCCGCTAGAGGGGTCTTTCCCCAACAAAAAGCAAGACTAGGCTAGGTGATACCTTTATAAAGGCAAAGGTAAAGGTCCCCTCCACACACATGCGTGCTAGTCGTGTCTGACTCTAGGGGCGGTGCTCATCTCCATATTTAAGCCGAAGAGCCAGTGTTGTGCAAGTCCGTGGCCACGTGGCCGGCATGGCTGCAAGGAAACAATGTTTCACCTTCCCGCTTTTTATGGTGGTACCTATTTGTCTACTTGCGTTTACATGCTTTCACACTGCTAATGTTCTGTGTTTTTTTTTTTGTTATTTGGCTAGTAGCCTGTAAAGGTTTAGTCTTGCTTTTGCGTTTTGTAACTCAAAAACCTGTAATTTTTTCTCTCCCCAATGCTATCTAACATCTACGTGCTCAGCCACCGGGGAAGGTCCGGAGTGGACTGTCCTGTCCTCAGCACGCAGATGACACTCAACGGCCTCTCCTTTTCCCACTCTGGCTGGGAATGCCATCCAGTCCCTGGAGGGCTGTCTGGGCTCGGGGCTGGAATGGACCAGAGGCTCACGGGCTCAAGCTGAACGCAGGCAAATGGCAATTTTTATTCCTGGAAAAGTCCCCTCAGAGTGGCCTTGCTTCCAGACAGGCGGCATAGAAATTCAATAAACAAATAAGTAATAAATAATAAAACGGACAGCACTTCAGACCTGTGTCTAAAATCCTTTCACCCCAGTACTTCAGCCTGAGTAAAAGACCCAGGGGCCTTCCTTCATTGGTGCATCTGCAATTCATACCTCCCCGATTCCATCCATCTCAAATTCCACTGGTGCCTCTCTGTAACACAGGCAGAAACTAGAAGAGGTCAGCCCAGCGAGCAGCTGGAAGGTTGGCAGAGGCAAAAGACTGGCACATATCCTGCTTGGGGCGATTCCTGGGCCCGAACCCACAGCACGACATGAGTCACCTCTCTAGGTTGCCAACCCACCGCTTGCAGTTGTTGGAAAGAACATTGTGGGAGGGGGGGATGTCAAAACTCAAGCTGAGCCAAGAGCTAAAGTCTCGGGACATCTTTCAGCCTCCTGCGGGTGCGGCAAGACCTGCTAGGCAGCGAGGTGCCAGCCAACGCAGAACTGGAGACAAGGCAGGAAAGCTTAGCGGGGAAAATAAATTCCAAGCCTTTGAAGCGCCGTGCACAGAGATTAAACCTTGCGCATACAAAAAAAAAACCACAGACAAAACGTCTGAGGAATCAAAGGCCAGCAGTAGGTGGACACAGCCAGGGCCTGCCGACTCAAACCAGGACATTGGAGCAGAAGAGACCTGTCTTGCTGCCATGTTTCCACTCTTTGAGCCACTCCTGTGTTTTAGACGGAGGTGTGGCTGCAGGATTATCAGCGGGTCGACTAATAAACCTGTCCTTAATTGGAAGAAGCCAATTCAATGATGAGTCAGCGGTTTTCTTTTCAAAACATAAGGGAACAGTGCTGAAATCCTGCCCTGTTGTTTATCCCTTCGGTTGGCGGTTTCTAAACAAAGACACTTAAGTCCGATTTGGAGTAAAAGCTTCTCTTTAGAAGTATCGGTGGTTCCCTCAGTGAACAGAACGCTCAGAAAGTCTCCCAAAGGCTACACTTATTTATTAATTTATATTTTTATACCGCACCATCTAGTATCCTTGCTACTATTCTGGGCAGTGTCCATCAACAAAATAGACATAAAGAAATCTCTACAGGTGAAACTTGAAAAATGAGAATATTGTGCAAATGTTCATTTATTTCAGTAAGTCAACTCAAAAGGCGAAACTAATACATGAGATGGACTCATTACATGCAAAGCAAGATATGTCAAACCTTACTTTGGTTAAGTTGTGATGATTATGGCATACAGTTTATGAAAACCCCAAATTCACAATCTTACAAAATTAGACTACGACATGACATCAATAACGCAACGATTGGAAATAGAACAGTATCGGACCTCTGAAAAATATAAGCATGCCTATGTACTCAGTACTTGGTTTGGGCCCTCTTTGCATCAGTTACTGCTGCAATATGGCATGGCATGGATGCTATCAGCCTGTGGCACCGCTGAGGTATTATGGAAAACCAGAATGCTTCAATAGCAACCTTCAGCTCCACTGCATTGTTCGGTCTCACGTCCCTCATCTTTCTCTTGGCAATGCCCCATAGATTCTCCATATGGGGTTCAGGTCAGGTGAGTTTGCTGCCCAATAAAGCACAGTAATCCCATGGTCATTGAGCCAGGTTTTGGTCCTTTTGGCAGTGTGTGCAGGTGCCAACTCCTGCTGGAAAATGAAGTCAGCATCCCCATAAAGCTCGTCTGCAGAAGGCAGCTTGAAGTGCTCCAAAATCTCCTGGTAGACGTCTGCGTTGACCCTGGACTTAATGAAGCAGAGTGGACCAACACCAGCAGATGACACGGCTCCCCAAATCAACACGGACTGTGGAAACTTCACACTGGACTTCAAGCATCGTGCATTGTGTGCCTCTCCATTCTTCCTCCAGACTCTGGGTCCTTGGTTTCCAAATGAGATGCACAAGTTGCTCTCATCAGAAAAGAGGACTTTGGACCACTGAGCAAGAGACCTATTCTTTTTTCTGTCGCCCAGGTATGACACTTCTGACATTGTTTGTTGTTCAGGAGCAGCCGGAGAAGAGGAGTATGACATTTAAAGCCCATGTCCAAGATCCGTCTCTGTGTGGTGGCTCTTGATGCACTACTGTGAATAGGGAACCTTTTCACATTATTCTAATTTTCCGAGACTGTGAATTTGCAGTTTTCAGAAGCTGTACACCATAATCATCTCAATTATACCAAAGTAAGGCTTGACATATCTTGCTTAGCATGTAATGAGTCTATCTCATATATTAGTTTCACCTTTTGAGTAGACTTACTGAAATAAATGAACATTGGCACGATATTCTAATTTTTCGAGTTTCACCTGTATAAAAGACAGAAAACAATTTGAAAGACTCTGCCACACTGTACTGTGGGGCACGCGAGCATGTGTGGCCCACCACCCTGAACCATGGAGGGTGGCTGGGGATGATGGAAGTTGTGGTCGATCACCTCTAGAGGCATCAGGTTGGGAAAGAGCTTGAGGTAGTCTCATTTAATATGAAATTCAGTTTAAGCTCAGATCTCCTATCTGGTCTAAATGTTTAGATGCTTCCTAATTCTCCTCATCTCTTAATTTGTGCACCATGCAAGGTAAAGTTCAGAACACTTTTTTTTTAAAGAACTCCTATACCCTTTTGTGGCATTACAGACGGTCCTAAAAAAATACTAGCCAACTGTTGACCTACTCACAATCTTCTGTTTTCATACAGACACCTGATTACCATCTGTGCTCCCAGGAAAAGGAAAAAATGAAGCACGGGGGAGAAGCATTACAATAAGGGCAAAATCTACCTAGCATTCACAATGGGGGGTCTGGCCATCACCCAAAGGGACACCGGAGGGGTGTGAAGAAGCCAGGAAGACATGTTACTAAAATAATATTCCTCCACCTTTATACAATTCTGGGAGGCGGTGTAGGACAGGAAAGTCTGGCGAGATCTGGTCCATGGGGTCACAAAGAGTCGGATACGACTGAATATCACAATCTTTACGGCAAAAGCTTCCCACCAATTTGTTCATGCAAGAAATAAATACCGGTACTCCTCTGTTGCACCAGCATCACCCTCCCCATACAGAAATACCTATTCACGCAACCCATTCCAACTTTAACCATGGTTCACATCTAGTGCAACGTGCCCTCCTGTCCCATAGGGGGCAGCCACACACAACCAATTACACGGTCCCACAGCGGTATGCGGTTTATTCCAATGGGAGACCACCAAAACAGAAGAGAATCAGGAGAAGCCATTGAAACCGACCTCCTCTTGAAAGGGGTTCCAGCAGCACTTTATGTTAGCAGAGGGACGATGCTGGAAAATCTTGAAAGCTATGAAATCAATCCTTACACTATATCCTTGATCCCCCCCCCCTAGGAATACCATGGAAATATTGGGCTGAAATGATACAAGTACCTATTTGCAACCAAACGTAAATGTATTTTGCTGCTTTAGCAACATGGCATACTTCCTTTGCAAATTAATAAGCATGCTAAATTTCACAAACAAGCACACACATGAGATTTTAAAAATACAATCAACCTAATCTGATACAGACAACGTGTTCATGTGCCCTGAAGAGAGAGGTGCAAATGGCCGTAACAACTGATGCTACCTAAGCACAAGTATCTTCAAAGCCCCTCCCCCCATTTGTGAAACAGTAGGGCAGTGCAAACTTAAATCCTCCAGATCTTTTGGACTACAACTCCCAGAATTCCAAGCCTGGATGGCCAATGACAAAGGATTGTGGATTTGTGGTCCAAAACATCTGGAGTGCCGAAATTGTGGCCACCACTGCAGTAGGTGAATTAAATGAGAAACCACAGATTGCGCAACAAAGCAAAACAAAGCCTATTATTTGGACAGAAACAATACTGTGTTTACCACAATTGTCCCCATCAAACCAGAAAGGTCAGAAGAGAAAGAAAGGCCACAATTACCAAAGAAAAGGAGCCTTCCTGCAGCATACACTTCTCTCACAAAGGCAGCACCCCCACATATATACCTTAAGTACAGTAGGACCACCGTATCCCCTGATTCATTATCCACTGATTCAGTTATCCACGGTTGGCAGAGGAAAAAATTAAATAATTCAGCAGCCACAAAAAGCAAGCTGTTGTCACAAACAGCAGCTGTAAAGCAAGCTACTGTCTTAAAACTGGAGAACAGCAGTCATAAAGCAAGCTACTATCAGGAAACAGCAGTTTGGAATGGGTGGGCAGGCGTTCTCTCTTATCCATGGTTTTCATTATCCACTGGAAGGACTGGAACCAATCCCCAGTAGATACCGGGGTTCTACTGTACCCTATTCTCTTTAGACATATGCCAATCTCTAATTCTGCAGATTGTTTTACATAGAGATCTTCATGCTATTAGGTAAATAGGTATGTAGGCCCTAGCATTTTGAGTAAATAAAAACTATGCCTGCAGAAACGAAGGAAGGAAGGAAGGAACAGCATTGATGCCAATGTTATCCATCAGTTCAGAAACCATCATTTAAAGAGGATATTCCAGGAGATACCTCAATCTTCCTACTATTACCTATAGATGGTGACTTGAAGGGGTATTTGTCAGGAAGGTCCACTCTAACTTTCCATACGCCACCTTCATACGGTGCTGCAAAAGGAAGAGAAAATAATGTGTTGGTTGTACAATAAATAAATAAAATAAGCCTCGTGGAAATTTCAATGAGAGACTTTTTTCCGTTTGGTAACGAGGACAGGCGTGTGGTTCAAAATGGTAGAACTCCACCGAGAAGGTCTCCTAAACAAGTCCCGTTAGAACAGCAACAGGGCCATCCCACAGCACTGTTCTTGATGGACTTGAGGCAGAAAAGCCCCATCAGAAAAGGGGCTGTGACCTTAGGTCAGGCATGGCCAATCTTCAGCCCTCCTGATGTTTTGGACCACAACTCCCAGAATTCTAAACTTAGACTGCCAATGACAAAGGACTCTGGGAGTTGTGGTCCAAAACATTTGGAGGGCAGATGTTTGGACATGCTTGCCTTAGATCCTGAGATGACACTTATCTGTCTGAAGACCACTTTTCTTGGAATGGCAGGAGAGGACACTTCCAGGAAGAGCTGGCACCCAGCATTTAATTTTTTTTATTTTTAAGAGGGAAGACCACTGTAATGGTCTGCTCCAGGAAAAAAAAACCTGAGGCATTTAGCACCATCAGAGCTATCATGTTTTATCGGGCAACAACATTTTGGAGATTGTAGCCCATTAAAAAAATCATTTAATTGTAACTATAAAGTTTGTTAGGATTCTTGTTTTCCCCCTATGTCTGGAACACAACCAATTCAAGAGGTACCCCTGAGCTCTTTGAGACGACTAGATGAAAGGAACCTGAGCACAACATCCAGAATAAATCCCAATATGAAGAACAAACAGAGTTGATATTCATTCCCAATATTGTTTTTCCTCCATGGATGCATCTGCCCCAAATCCCTTCCTTTTTCTGGATGGTAACTTTTAAAACATAAGATATTTATCCCTTTACACTGTGGTAACTGAAGAACTAGAGCTTTTTTCTTTTTCTTTCGGGGGCGGGGGGTTCTCTGAAGACAAATTTGCTGAAAAATCAAATTTGTTTGTGTTTTTAAAAAAACATTTCACATATGTGCAGCGTTGCATTTGGGTGTGTCAAAGCTGCCGTGAGAAGGTGAAAAATTGACTCTGGCTTGTGTTACGTCAGAACTGACCCACAGAAAG
The DNA here is from genome assembly GCA_037367245.1 of Phrynocephalus guinanensis. NCBI lineage: Eukaryota > Metazoa > Chordata > Lepidosauria > Squamata > Agamidae > Phrynocephalus > Phrynocephalus guinanensis. The sequence continues at coordinate 106,710,794 of CM074740.1, read as the reverse complement.
GTCACATATAACTGAGGGTGACCTAGTGCCCCAGTTTCCGTCAGGTTAGACAGCAGCCTTATGGAATTTATGCATCCTTAAGGCCAGGTGCAACGTCTTCACCACCAGCTTCCCTCTTTGACCCCAAGATTCTATCTATCTATCTATCTATCTATCGCACCAATTTTCCCAGGGGAACTCTGGGTGGTTTAAAAGAGGAGCTGCACTAAGAGATGAAAGAAGGCAAGCACTTCATTCACTGAGGAAGCTAAGGGAACTCACAAGAAAGAACAGCATGTTTTGTTTCCCACTGGTCTGCTTTTTTTCCTAACAAAAGGGACTCCTCTAATGAGTAAAACCCAAGCAAAGAAGAACGGTTACATGCGAATAGCCTTCTGGAAGTTATGACAAAATAAGGCTGCATTGGAAGACGCATTCCTCCAGCACTGGAAAACAGAACAGAGGAATCCCTCTTCAGTTTTGTTTTTAATACGGATTCAAGGGTGTTTTGTTTTGGCTCTTGAATCATCTTCTGTAGCAGCCCCACCAAGTGGACATCAAAAAACCATGAAGCATATTGTTATTCAGGTCGGGCTGCCATGGAACACTATTGACGTAGACCAGTGGCTCTCAACCTGTGGGTCCCCAGATGTTCCTGGACTGCAACTCCCAGAAGCCCCCACCACTCGCTGTGCTGGAAGGGATTTCTGGGAGTTGCAGTCCAGGAACATCTGGGGACCCACAGGTTGAGAACCACTGATGTAGACCAAACCTTTCTCTGAAGAAAAAAAAACTCTCAGGAAAGGAAGGGGTGCAGTTAGGCAATGAAATCTATGTTATACACACAGCGAGTTTCTGCTTCAAGGCAGCATCTCCGGTTGTAGAGATTGCAGAATCATGGAGTTGGAGGTTGCCTCTGAGGTCACTAGCGGTACCCCCCCCCACTAGCTCAGTGCAGGAATCCAAATCAAAGCAGATCAGACCAAGGGGGGGGTCCAATTTTCTCTTGGAGGCCTCCAGCGGTCGAGAGCCCACCACCTCCCAAAGGTCATGGGTTCCAGTATTGTACTGCTCTAACAATTAGGAAGTTTTTTTTCCTGATATTCAGATCTTCAGAGTTGGATAAGACCAACCTCCAGTGGTGGATGAATGCAAAAGATGGTGCTAGTTGGAGCCCCCAGGTTTGGAAAAGTTTACAATAATCCAGCCAGTACCAAGGCCCAGTCTAAAAAAAAAACCCTTTCCAAAGCTTCACATCATTAATGTCAATAAAAGCCAGCTATGTTTTATATGAGACATAATACCATTAAGTGATTATTCTCCACACTACTGACAGATCTGCTAAAAATCACATTGTTTAAAACACATTTCAAGCAATGGTTAATGTATGTACTGCAAGAGACAAGTGTCCCCTTGTATACTTACTTCCTTGTGGTCCATAGAACTTGACTACGAATTCATTGAGTCCACCTAGGATTGTTACTTCGTGTTTGCTTTCAATACTAAAAGGTATCAAAGTAAAGGAAATGTTTTCATGCGCAAAACCCTTCATGATCCCATCTTGAGACCATCCAAGAAACAGGTTAACGGCTTAAATTGGAATGCTTTACAAGCAAATCTGAATTAATCCTCCAGCCAATAAAATCCATTCAAAGCGTATTTGAGCTCCCTTCCAATGCTTTTAAGCACAAAAAAACAGTCTACCGGATAAACAGATGAAAGATAATTAACACATTTCACGGTATAAACACTTCCAGCCTCTGCAATGCTTCTGGTGACTAAGGGCAATGTTTATGGTACCCTTTCAGTAAGCATGTGACACTCTATAAAGATAAAAAGACCATAGGTCCCTGCCCCAGGGAGTTTACATCCTAAAATTACAGTAAGAAGGGACGGGAGGTGAGGACCAGACAGACAAAGGAAGAAAGGGCATTAACTTTAATTACATTGGCTTACTTGCAGGAGCACACAGAGAGAGCTCATTTGTGGACTGGCGAAAATATTCATTCAATTTACAAAACAAGCTTATCTATGTCTTTAAAATATTTTGCCCTCCCTTTCTCTTAAACAAATGACTCGCAAAAGCTTATCTCATTAAGAACAAAATTATTAAAAGCTAAAAACAGCAATTATTCAAACATATAAAAATAATTAAACATACAGTCACCCCTCCGCCATTTCGCGGTTCAGGTACCGCGGTCCCACTACATCGCGGGATCGCAGTACCTGCACCGCGGGGGGGGGGCGATCGGGTCGCTCTGCGCCGCCCCCCAGGCGCCTCCGAGAAGCCTCGGGGGGGCCGGCGTGGGAGGGTGGCGGGGGCGATCAGGTTGCTCCGCGCCGCATCCTGCCCCTCCAGAAGCCTCCGAGCCGTGCAGGGGGCTGCCGGGGAGCGGGATGGCTCCCCACAGCCTCCCAGGGCTCTCCGAAAAGGCTTGGAGCCACACGGCGGGGTGGGGGGTGGGGGGTGGCGGGGAGCGATGCGATTGCCCCCCCACCGCCCCCCTGCACGGCTCTGAGGCTTCTGGAGGGGTGGGGGGGCGGGGGCGATTGGGTCGCTCCGCGCCGCCCCCCAGGCCCCTCCGAGACGTCTCGAGGCCGTGCGGGGGGTGGCGGTGGGGGGGGGAACAATCTCCATTGAAATGCATTGAGTCAATGGAGAAATTTTCCCCATTGGAAAGCATTGAGCCAATGTTTTCCAATGGGGAAAATTTTCTTCCGTGAAATGCATTGGCAATGCATTTGAATGGAGACGGCCCCGGACAAGAAGTCTCGGGCAGCGCAGGCGGGTGGCAGCGGGAGGTCAGATCCTCCTGCCGCCGCCGGCGCGCGCTGCCCCAAGGCTTCTGCGATCGCCCCCCCCAGCCCCCCCCCTTTCTGCATATCACAGATTTTCATGGATTGCGGGTGGGGTGGGTCCCTAACCCCCGTGATCGGTGGGGGGGGGTTACTGTATTAAATCTGTTAGGTAAAAGCATCACTAGCAACAAACATATAAACCATCCTGCTTTAAAACTCTTTTAAGTCGCTAAAGGAAAGATTGCCTTAAGAAACATATCTTTGCCAGCTTATGGAAGGACAGCCATGATGGGGCCAGGCTGGCCTCTAGTGGGAGGGAGTTCCAAAGGCTGGGAGCAGCCACAGAGAAGGCCCTCTCTTGGGCCTCTAACATACACACTGGTGAGGGTAGCGGGACCCAAAGAAAGGGCCTCTCCTGATGAGCTTAACACTCAAGCAAGGTCTTACAGGGAGATGCAGTCCTTGAGATAGTTCGGGCCCAAGCCATTTAGGGCTTTATAGAACACAACCAGGACTTTGGATTGGCAGCCAGTGGAGCTGCTGTAACAGAGGGAGGGTTATATGATCTTTCCTAGATGTTTACTAGCCTACCACATTTCGCACTACCCTGCATGCCCAGATATGCATAAAACAGTTACCTGCATTGAAACTACAATCAAATCCTGTGAAGTTCCCCACATGGTCATTTACCCCTACCTTTTCCTTAGGACAGGCATGTCCAAACTTCGGCCCTCCAGATGTTTTGGACTACAACTCCCACCGCCCTTTGCCATGGGCAATCTAAGCTTAGAATTCTGGGAGTTGCGGTCCAGAACATCAGGAGGGCCAAGGTTTGGACATGCCTGCCTTAGGATGTCTGCAACCCTTACACAAAGCCACGTGCAAGAGATCTAGACATAACTGCCGATAGGCTGCTAGCTAATGGCAAGCACCCAAGAAGAGCAGAAGGTCGTTCTATGCTTCAGGAGGCCTTGGGACTGTGTAGATCAACATGCGCTCTAGTTTTGGTCCCTTTTGTGTGGGTCTCTCTTCCATGCACAAGTCACTTCCCCCCCCCCCCCATGGATTCTGTTGCAACCAGAAGAAAAATGGTTGCGATGGGTGGACGGCGTTGGAAAACCCTCTGTGCAGAGGGCGGCAGGGCCTTGTGTGTGGCCGCACAGCTTAGGGGAAACCTTGGTGTAGATCCAAAGAAACTATGGGTGGCTCCGAAAGGAAAGAGTGTGCCTCAGCACTTGATTGTCCCGATCCATAACGGCAAGGAGCTACCATTACGGTATGATATATGGAGCCCCATGGCACAGTGGTTAAATGTGTGTGTGTGTGTGTGTGTGTGTGTGTGTGTGTGTGTGTGTGTGTGTGTGTGTGAGTGTGAGAGAGAGAGAGAGAGAGAGAGAGAGAGAGAGAGAGAGAGAGTCATTACAGTCGTGACCGACTGACTCTTTGTGACCCCATGTCCATGGAGTTTTCTTGGCAGGAATACTGGAGTGGTTTGCCAGTTCCTACTCCAGGCGCCTACAACACCTGGTATTCCCTGATGGTCTCCCATCCAAGTACTAACCAGGGCCGACCCTGCCATCAAACCTCATGCCTTCTCAGAAACCGACCATAGAAGACCATCCAAGATACAAAGCCTTGAGCTTGCAAACTGTTTAAGGCAGTGGTTCCCAACCTGGGGGTTGGGACCCCTTTTGGGGGTCAAATGGCCATTTCACAGGGGTCACCCTGAGCCAGTGAAGAAAAAGGCACTGACGGCTTGGGTCTGGAGGGGGAGGGGGAGGAAGGGGGAGGAAGAGTGAGTTACAGATTGATAGGTTGGAGGGGATGTCCGTCAATGGCACAGGAGGCTGCAATTGGCTGAGGGTGCCTGTGTAGAGGGAACTTCTCTTAGGCCCTTTGTATACGACCCCTAAACTCCGCAGGAAATGGCTGCCAGCTCCGGAGCTTACAATTGTTTCCCCACCAGCTCCGGAGTTTGCAGGAAATTAAGTGCGACCACGCCCACCTAAGCACGTCCCAGTGCACTTTTCTTGTAACTGCTCTAGAAGGGTGAAAATCCCCAGGTCCGGATTTAATCTGGTGAGTGCGGGGCTCTCCTCGCTTCTGTTTTTTTTTTGCCTCCCGCCCCTTTAAGAGAAGGGGTGGGAGGCAAAAAAAAAAAAAAAACAGAAGAGAAGGAATCAGGAGGACGGGGCTCCTGGTGGCTTCGGAGGTGAGCCTGCATTCTTTTGTCCCTTTTTTTCTCCCTCCCCTCACGCAGACAGGATCAAGGAAGTGCGGAGGGGTGGGGACGCAGGAAGAGCAACAAACCCCCAAGATCCCTGGTCCGAATTTAAGTGGCCAGCGGATCTTAGGGGTCGTGTGAAAAGGCCCTATGGCACCTGCAGCCATGGCTTGCCAAAGGGGGCTTGTGGCCTCTTCCAAGCAGGGCAAGTGGGGGTCCCCACCACAGGAGGAACTGTATTAAAGGGTCGCGACATTAGGAAGGTTGAGAAACACCGGTCTAAGGCAACTCCTTCTGTCCTGGAATAACCTGCCGGGAGCAAGTTTTTCCAGACCACACCATGCCAAATACGAAGCCACACATGGAACAATAGACGTGTCATTTATGGAGCAAGCAGCTGCTGATTTCAGAGTCTTTGGGGTTGTGGGTAAAACGCAAGCGTGCATTTTTTAGAGGTGCGGTAAGGCCCATCCAGGCTGGCTTTTGGTGGCAGGGGCGAAGAACAACAAACAAAGGAAAGACAAGTTAGCAATCTGTAACTCCATGCAGAGGGAACCGGGGGAAATGCTGTGCTATGCCCCACATCAAAAAGGTCTGGTGACCTCAAAACTGGACCAGCGCATGGAACAGTCAATGTACTCCTGCCTTTTTAAGACTAAAAAAGTGGTGTCCACGTCCGTTTTCCCTGTGTTTCCAAAGCTAACACCCCTGCTGCGGTCACTGTGTCCCCAGCCAGGGTTCTGACTCACGGGGAGAACCCTTGTGGCCAGTTTTTTTTCCTGTAAGGCAGCAACACCAGGAACTCCATGATTCTGGAGTCTCTGCATACAGAAAATGTGCAATTCTATGCCACTATGTTGCTGCGGAAGCCAAGTTTGATAATTTAGTTTAACAAAGAACCTGTTCTGATTCAGCAGTAGCCACCCGGCCCTGGCAAATACCATGCCTAGGATTCTGATGTCAGAAGCATTGACATTGTGCGTGTTTGTGTGTGCGCGTAGAAGAAAGAGGACAAAGAGCTCATTACAAAACGGAACTACTTCACTCCCAGACTCTTCCACAGACCTATACGTGTTTTTCCAAGAAGTTGCCAAAGCCCCAGACAGACCATCGATCGCATCAGTGAAAAGGCACAAAATGGCAGAGGTGACCGCACATGCCATAGCTCGCCAGAGAATGCAATAGTGGCCCGCCTTGCACCTGAACTCTGGATAAAAGTCAATACCCAGATGCCCATTCTTCCTCTGCTAAGATTTAGATTCCAGCAAGAAGAGAGTCACTAGCAGAGGGCTTAAGAGTAAGGGCCAGAAGAATTACACCCAAGCAGAGGGTTTAAGCAGAGGCTGGATGGCCATCTGTCGGAAATAATGTGATGGGGGTTCCTGCATGGCAGGGGGTTGGACTCGATGGCCCTTGAGGTCTCTTCCAACGCTAGGATTCTATGGTTCTATGATTCTATGAGTACAAGACCCATTATCCTGTAGCCAAGAAATGCAGTGGGACCCTGAAACATTGACTCAACCCAGGATGGCAGTGGAAGCCTTTGCAAGTGAAAAGCACTTTTCCAGGGGATGTTGAAGGCATCAGTCTTCTCATACCATCATGTTTTAAGGTCCTAATTGTAGATATATACAACTATGCCTGCATTTCCAGGTCTTGGGACTACAGCACCCAGAAATCCTGACCAGCACAACTAATGGTGAAGGCTTCTGGGAGTTGTAGTCCAAGAACCTCTCGGATCCATTGGTTGGGAACCATTGGCAGAGGCCAAGGGTGGAGAAGCTTCAGAGCTCCATCTGTTTTGGACCGCAACTCCCAGAATTCCAAGACCTCTATTGCCAATGATAAAGGACTGTGGAAGCTGTGGTCCAAAACATCTGGAGGGACTAAAGTTCCCCAACCTTGGTCTAGACCAAAGTACCAGTGCCCAATCCAAGCCTGGCAAACTGCTGCTGGACCCTTCGCCAGGGGTTGAGCGTCCAGCTCACTGGAGGGAACAATCACCTTGGAGACCAACATCCCGCCATCAGATGCAAGTGGGAAACATTGTGACACATTAGTTAAGATACTGGGTTCAGACCCAAGTACAGGTGGGTTCCCCTGAGCCATAAAGTTTTCTGGATGGCTTTGAATCGGGACATAAGAAATTATGTGCATGCCATCCAGAGCCCATTGGGACAGAAAAGCACAAATATTGCCTTGAATGGAGCAGCAAAATGTTTGACCATTATCTTTTATTTTAAGGGCAGATTTAGAAGCACTGCCCTATTTTTCTTCAGAGGTAATATCAGAGCTCTGGAAGTTTCTGTTTTGGACTTCAACCCTCAGACATGCTGGCCAGGGAATTTGGAGTGCTGTTTCCAGAAAGGGAAAGAAAAGTAACTTTTCCAAGTTCTACATCTCGTGAAACAAACTGGAGACAAGATTCACGCACAAAACAGCTCCACTGACAACAAAAGAGAGACGAGATTAGAGGAACTGAACCTCCATGGACTTGAACAGAGCACATTTTGTTAAAAACAAAAGCTGGGGGGGGGGGGGAGACAGCTGAACTAAGACCGGATCTGGATCTCAAATTCCTCACTCTCTTTGTTAAGTTGCCAAAAGTTTGAAACAACTAACGTAACTGTTGCCATCTGCAAAACAGGAGGTGGGTGCAATTTATCAAGGTGTCCCTGCCTTTCCTTTCCTTCAGCTCCCGGTCTGAACAAGAGACAACTCAGCGCTCACAAAATAGAACAACAAAGATCAGAAGGTGTTGGGCTCCCTTGACTGGACAGTTTTAAAGATTGCTTAAATGGCCCCGGCCAACTTCTGGGGAAGCTCCAGCTGAGAGTTTCCAGGGGGCTGGAATAGATGACCTTTGGGGATGTCTGGCCAGCTTTACTATTGTATGTTCCCAAAAGGAAAATCCAGGCTTCCCTAAAACGTTAAGGGCCCCGTCAAGCACTACCCAGATCACCATCTAAATTTTCTTATCTTTTCTTTTTGCAGCTCTAGAGTTTGATTTGGATGGACTTGATATTACAATTTTTTTCAGGGCAAGCAGTATGGACAGGCATCTTTCTTCCCAAAATCTGCTCGAAATCTGAGCAGCAGGGGTAGATCAGAGCCAGGTCAGGGTTCTGGTGGAGATTAAAACCCAGTTGGCAGATGTTGTGCCATTTCCAGGTACAGTGGACCCTCGTATAACAAACGGTTTGTATAACATAAAATCTGTACAACATAAAATCTGGAGATAGGGGAAATTTGCCTAACAGAATCGCCTATGGGGCGAATCCGTACAACACAAAAATGGTCACGATTAGGGATTACTCTGTTTTTAATGCCTTCCTATGGAAATTGTACAACGGAAAATTTGCTTAACAGAATTTCATTTGGAATGAATGAATTCCTTTATACAAGGTTCCACTGTATTACCAATAACACTTCTCGTTTTCTGGAGCCATGATAGCTGGGGGAATTCTGTGGACCACAGCTGAAAAACACAACTTTTCCAACCACTGTATCTGCAGCCCCTCCTACAAAGACCTAACTTCCTTATTCTACAAGCCCTCACCCCCACCCCCACCCCCATGTCCCTTGCTGTCCTTTTCTGTCATCACCTTCTGTTGTCCCAGATCTGGCTCCCAACTTTCTTGGTGGCTGCTGGAGAACCTGTAGGTAGACGCTGTGAGACCCCTTCCAGCTAGCCCGCTTTGCTGCAAAATATTTATTATTTTTATTTATTTATTTATTTATTATTGTATTTGTACCCCACTTATCTTCCATGCGGAACTCTAAGCGGCTCACACAGGGCGAACAGGCGCCAATAAACACAAAACAATAATTATATAATATACAACAAAAAGAAAGAAAGATTAAAACAATTAAAACCTGGTGCGTCCAAAGACCAGCAATAAAATAGCTATCAAGCCAAGCAACTAACAGCATAGCCCTACAATACACACAAACATGATCGCTTGGGAGTTAGAGATGGCGGGACAAAAAAAAAATCAGGACTCGCCAAAGGCCTCTCGAAATAAGTAAGTTTTTACGGCTTTTCGAAAGGCCAGCAGGGACTCTGCAGAGCGCACCTCGCTAGGGATGGAATTTCATAGGGAAGGGGCTGCCACCGAGAAAGCCCAGTTCCGGGTGGCCGACTTCCGGGCTTCTCGTGGGGTGGCAACCCGGAGCGAGTGCGCTCGCGCCTGCCGAACAAGTCGGGCCGAGGTGGATCGCTGAGCGATACGCTCTGCCAGGTAGTCCGGTCCCAAGCCATGGAGGGTTTTATAAACTAAAACCAAGACCTTGAATCTAATCCGGGCCGCAACGGGAAGCCAGTGCAAGCGGGCCAGCACTGGGGAGATGTGGTCATACCGACGCACACCCGCCACCAGCCTGGCCGCCGCATTCTGCACCCGCTGCAGACGCTGGAGAAGAGTCAAGGGCAACCCCATGTAGAGGGCGTTGCAGTAGTCCAGCCTCGAGATCACCAGCGCCTGGACCACTGTTCTCAGAGAGTCACCATCCAGGTACGGGCGGATCTGGCGAAGGTGGTAATACGAAGGTGGTAATTATGTATTATTTGTTATATTTCTATACCGCCCATCTTCCGGAACGGAACTCTGGGCGGTTTACAATAAAATACAATCATCAGAGTTAACCAAAAAAACACACACAAAAAAACCCAAGAGAAACTGGTAAAATAAGGAGGGGGGAGACCCTCCACAAGAGGTGACAATTCTATCAACATTTCCCCACGTTCTGCTCAGGGAAGTACCCACATAAGGCAGCCTTTGCTCCTCGCCGTCACAGAAGGTCCGATGACAATAGAAAAAGGGAAGATCTCCAGTCTCATCTTTTGCGGAACCAACGGGCGCTGCTGCCAGGTCAGTGAGGAAACACTGCATATCTGATGAGAGCATCAGAACATAAGAGCACAACTCAATAGCTGCCTTATTGTCCAGTTTTCTAATTAAAACCTCTTATCTCTATGCCACTTTCCCATGCAGGGTGGGACAAACAAACAAACAAAACCCCGACACCAAATAACGCTTTGATTACAGAACTGCTGGGGGGGGGGCAGGGGGAAGGCTCAACCTACCACCACCACCACCACCACCACCACCACCACGTTACTGCCCTCTGGATTCTGTGGAGGAGATGGGTAAGAGGAGGATGTTGGCCAAAATGACATCCGTTATGAACAATACCTCTGACCCACTGCACCGGACAGTCGAGGCTCTGCTTAGCTCCTTCAGTGGCAGACTCAGACCTCCCCGGTGTGGAAAGGAGCGCTACCGCAGGTCTTTTGTTCCCACTGCTGCGAGACTCTACAACTCTACAGTCTAACATATTTCTATTTGTATATTGTAGCTTCTTTTTTTTTTTTTCACATTTATTTTTTATATCCAAATTTCATGGTGTATATTGGATTTTTATTTTATTTAATCTCTATTATCTATTATCTTCTTCTTTCTCACCTCAACAATTTTTGTGCACCTACTCTTCTTTGTTTGTTCTTTGTATTGGGAGCTGTGTAACAAGTAAATTTCCCCGATGTGGAATCAATAAAGATTTATCTTATCTATTTAAATACTGATGGGTAAATGAGGGAATACTTCACAGGTCTCCCATGTAATGCCTGGTCTGCCCTTTATGTTCTAAAGAGGGTGCCTCCAAAGAACTACAACACCCAGAAAGCATAGCACGAGATTGCAGTTTTGTACATTTAGAACAGGAAAGGAGGCCCAAGGCTGATATGGAGGCTGCCACACAGGTCCTGTTCCAAAGGAGCAAAATATTAGTGTCTGGAGGTCTAGGTCTGCAGGCAGGAACTCCCAGAATGCTGCCTGGAGAATTTTAAAGAGAATTCTGGAAGTTTGGACCACCCAGACCGCCGTGTAGCTAGATGAAGTGGTATATAAATTAAATAATAAATAAATGAATAAATATTTTTTAAAAGAAACAAACAAATGGGCATTGATACTGAACACCTGAAGGTAAGTTGGGCTAGAGAAAAATCTGATCTCAAATCATGGACATTTGCATCTGTCAGTCAGAGTTAAGCACAGCTGCACTATTGTCTAATTTTGAATTAGATGTTTTCTTACGGACTACCCTCTCCCAGCGGCTGCCAGCTGGCACCAAGCGCAGCAGAAACCATTTTGACCACTGTGTATTTTCCGCTTCTAAAGACACCCCCCTCAAGGGGAGACCACATGAACACCCTAAACCACAACCACAGCAGGACTCCTGTTTTCCAGAGAAAGGAACAGGATGAGGCAAAGAATCATTGAATTGGAAGGGGCCCCTAAGGCCATCAAGTCCATCCAAATCAAAGCAGATCTGACAGACAATAGTCCAGTTTTCTCTTGAAGGCCTCTAGCACTGGCGCGCTCACCACCTCCTGAAGCCTTTGGTTCCACTGTCATACTACTCTAACACTTAGGAAGTTTTCCCTGATATTCAGCCAAAATCTGGCTTCCTGTAGAGCTTGAGCCCACTGTTGCATGTCCTGCAAGCTGGGAGGACAGAGCACAGAGCCCAATCCACCTCTGTAGGACTAACTAAGAAGGATTTTAAAAGTGTTACCACGATCATCCCTTGGTCGTCCTTTCTCAAGGCTAAACTTACACATATTTCTTTTGCTCTGAGAGTGTCTCTGGTGAAGCAGGCCTTGTAGGTTTTTCAGTCACTAACTGAAGGGAAAAGCGGCCAAGACCTGTTTGATTAACCAAATAACGAGGATGGGGAAAAACATGTATATTGTGGGAAATGTCTGCACCATTTTGGCATCTTTAGGTGTCTAAATACATCATGCCATCTCCAATAACGACTCAAAGGATATGAAGACCTAGGAAAAACCCTGAAAAATCCGGGAGATATCCCCTGTCCCATTTTTCCTCCAAAGTCTACCAAAGACAGTCTTCCCTTTTGTCTTGGGTTAAGAATTCTGCAAACAGGAGCTACCATCTAACCAGGCACAGTCGACCTATTGCCATTAATTTTAGAAACAGGCAAGCATGGGAAACTTGAACAGCTTTGATAAACACACTAATGCCTGAAGTGACCCTGAATAACCCCTTGGTGCTGTAAATTTGCAAGGACTGGAGCGAATTAAGGTTGTATTATCTCAGGACACCAGACTGTAAACAAGCTCAGAAGTGAGGCTACACCCAAGCAGAAGGAATGTACAGGCACTTACACAACAACCGCTACCTGGATCTAGGCCCACCTAAGCCACTTCTTCCCTGACCGCTGGAGGGCAGCTTTGGGGAAGGACGCGATGGCCTTATAGGCCCCCCCTTCCAACTCTTAAGGAGCCTCATGGCACAGTAGTCAAAGGCCTGTCCTGCAGGTAAAACTGTGCTAATGACCTGGAGCTCAATCCCAGGTAGCAGGCTCAAGGTTCACTCAGCCTTCCATCCTTCCAAGATCGGTAAAATGAGTACCCAGCTTGCTGGGGGGGGGGAGGGGCAATGTGTAGTCTGCATTACTGTAATTAAAAAACTGTAAACCACCCAGAGACTACTTGAAGTGGTATGGGGGCGGTATAGAAGCAGAACACTTTGCTTTGCTTTCTATGATTCCAACACAGGCTGGTCAATAACAATGTCCCTGGGACCACCCGGGGGGGGGGGGAGAGACACACAAACTTTTCCTCCCCTTCTTCCACTCCCAGCTACCTTCGAGGGGTGAAAACACAAAAACACACACACTTGTACTAGCCCCCAAGGTCTGTTGTTGTGAGAGGGGGCACTCACCGGAGAAGAGCTTGTCGCAACAGTGAGCCTATTCTAGATCACTTCCTGCTCTGAAAACAGGATTCTAAACCAGAGTTCGAAACGACCAACAGTACTTCCTCAAGTATGGGAGGGGCCCATTTTAAAAACAATTTTTAAAAATAAATTCTAGGTTGCTGTGAGGCCTGCCTAGAAACACTGCTAGGCCTGCGTGGCTCACTGGCGTCCTGACAAGAATGAACACGGCTCACATGCCTCTGAAAATTGCACACCTCTGTGGCAGAGCTGCGCAACAAAGCACCTCAGGCGGGCGACAAAACTTTTAAAACTCTTGACACCTCCACTGCTCAGACACTTCCAGAGCGTCTCCAGGGGTTTCTGCTGGTCGTTGATCTCACCAGGAAACGACCGCCTCCATTATGGAATGCACTCCCTTAGAGGCTTGATGGGCGCTAACAATCCTCTTATCTCAGCACCAAGTTAAACCATGGTTATATACAAAAGATTTTGGGGGGCCTTTGGGGCTCAGGTGTTTAAGGTCCTCAGGAGAGGCCTTTCTCTCCATCCCGCCACCCTCACAGGTAAGTCACATGGGAACACATGAAAGGGCCTTCTTGGCTGCTGCACCCAGACTCTGGAACTCCCTCCCACTAGAGGCTAGGACTGCTTCATCTCTGTTGTCTTTCCGGGAGCAGGCAAAGACCTTCCTCTTCAGGCAAGCTTTCCCTGAATGACGGACTACCTATTATGTGTCTTTCATATGACTCTACCATACATGATTACATAGACTTTGTGTTTGTAACCACTTATAAATTTGTGTTTATATCTCCTTTTTGGATGGTCTACCGTGCATGATTACATGGATTTTTTACTCTCATTTTAACTGTTCGTGTTCTCTCGTAGCTTTAATGCAGTCTCTTAATGTTGTAAGATATCCCTCAAGCCCAAATATGTCTTCGTTATACTGGAGTGTATCTTGTCCGTCATTACTGTAAGCCACCCTGGGTCCTTTTCCAAGGAGAAAGGCGGAGTAAAAGTAGTCTAAAAAATAAATAAATAAATAAATACAGGCCCAGAGTTCTTCTACTGCTGTTCTAAAGTATGCACTTTTTAAGGTTTTGAACAGTTTTAAAGTATTGAATTACTTCATATTGTTTTTAACACTAGCTCAGCTTTGAGACTCAGGATACAGGACGGAACACAGAAGGCCCAAAATGAACGAATAAAAGTTATTTTGAACTAGCATTACCCCCACCCCACCCTTCTTGCTTAGTGCTACTCTAGGAAAGTTGCGTGTTCTACTCTCCAATCCCAGGCGGCTATGCAAGACTGCTGGAAAAACATATGACTGAATAAGATCTTCCAGCCACCAGGAAGCACTGCACCTGCAACAGGTCCCCCCAAACATGGTCTCTAGGAAAAGGCTATTTTTAGAAAATAAAAGCCAAGCACCTGCCATCCCAGCCAATTCAGTGCCATGTGCCACAGAGTGTGTTTTGGTGTATGGCAGGCCTGCTCAAAGTCCGGCCCGGGGGGGGGGGGGCAAATCTGGCCTGTCAGGCCATTCTGAGTGGCCCGCGGCTGGCTGGCCCGCCCCTCCCTTCCCCTCCTTCACCCACACATCCCCCTGCGGTAGCCACAGCTCCCTGTGCTTCCTTTGGTCCCCACCTTCCTTCTTTCCTCCCTCCCCCCCTTGTTCCCCTCTCTTCTTCCCTTCCTCCCTCTTGGTTTCCCCTTCCTTCCTTCCTCTCTTGGTTTCCACCTTCCCCCCTCCCTCCCTTGGTCCCCCCCTTCCTTCCTTCCTTCCTTCCTTCCCTCCTTCCTTCCTTCCTTCCTTCCTCCCTTCCTCCCTCCCTCCCTTGGTCCCCGCCTTCCTTCCTGCAAATGGGGTTGCAAGGGGTCAGTGGGTGGGGCTTATGGGTCAGTGGGTGGGGCTTGCAGTGGGGTGGCAGGGTCAGGGAGCAACTGGCCCCTGACACATTCTCTGCCACCAAATCTGGCCCTCCTTACAAAACGTTTGGGCACCCCTGGTGTATGGGGTGCATGTGTGTGTGTGGGGGGGGGGGAGAGAGAATCTGCAAAGGCTTTTCCCCTAAGGGGACTTTAGGTCCTGCTGCTAGAAAGTTTTGTCTTTCCACTCTGCCCTCCCTACAGCCTCCTTCCTGGCTACGACATTGACTCCAGCATGGTGAGTCACCTCTAACCATACATTGTATAAATAAATACATGATGCCAGCAGTCTGCCAGCTTTTCGAGATGGAGAATAAAATGGGAGAGGTTGAGAAATATAACCTGCCTGGGCCAACAGAGAGAAATATTGAGCTTAATACAATCCAAGCCAGAAACTCTTTAAATTTTGGCTCGGCTCACAGACAAGTTTGCCCCCGTTCTAATCAGCCGTTTCTTGTTTCCTCCCTCAAAATATACAATGGACCCTCGTATAACTATCAGTTTCTATAACATAAAAATTGTACAACATAAAAAAATTCTGGCGACGGGAAATTTGCTTAACAGAATCGCCTATGGGGCGAATCCGTACAACATAAAAACGGTTGTGATTAGGGATTACTCCGTTTTCAATGCATTCCTATGGGAAAATTGTATAAAGGAAAATTTGCTTAACAGAATTTTATTTGGAACGAATTAATTCCTTTATACAAGGTACCACTGTAGATGAACCTTATGAAAGACATTTCAGCCTTTTAGGACATGGGAGTTGGTGGTTGTAGGCTGCCAGAGATTTGTGCTATGCTTCAAGAAAGTAATTTGTCCCATCTTTGAAACCCATATAAAACCTGGAAAATTGTCAGACAAGGGTTTTAGGGTCCCAGTGGGACCAAAGGGACAGCTGGACAATGCCTCATTACTGTAAGCCACCTTGGGTCCTTTTCCATGAGAAAGGTGGGGTAAAAATACCCTATAATAAATAAAATAAACAACAAAATCTTAGCATTTATAGAGCACATCTTAAAAATAAGCCACAGTTCAAACCTACTGAAGGGATCCCTTCAACAGTCACATGTAAAGTAGGTCAAAACAGTTCATATATGGCACATTTAGGGGGAATCTGAAAATGACAATGCAGTAGCTTGTTCATGCCACCTCTGCTCTGTTAATTCTGTGTCTCAGAGTTCCTACAAACGCCCGCTAATTATACAAGCCATCCCACACAACTTTATCTATGCTGCAAGACACTTCTCCCCCTCCGCTCCCCTCCCCCAATAATTTTTCACGCAAATATAGAAGCAAACTCAGAGACACCTATTCCTAGAGCTACGGATCTGGAAAGATTATTAGCTAAGCAAAGAGGACACCGAGACCTTGTACAGCTTAATCCTCTGCTCCTTGCCATCTCGTGTAATCAATACTTGGCAGGCATGAGATTTGGCACAGCCAGGCTTAAAGTTGTTCAGAGAGATCAAGAAATGCTGCATTTCTCATACCGGCTCAGGATCACCCAAAACAACAGTTGAAAAAGTGGGACGGGTCAAGTAGGGACAGCTGCAGGTGGAACATGAGAGCTGGACCGGAAACTCGGAGGCTTAACATGCACCTAACGGGATGGAGGTCAACTGCGAGACTGGAATTTTATCCCTACTATGGGAAAGAACTGGGAAAGAGGCCACAGAAAAAAGCCCCACTGGCTCCTGACATCCCTTAGGTCAGTCACTCCTCTTTCGCCTGCCCTGCCCTCACAGGGTTTTTGGTAAGTTGAAGTAGGGAGGACGAAGAGAATCAAATATGCTGCTCACTAGAGAAAATGTGGGTCAAAAACTGCCCAGCCCCTCTCCCCCCCCCATGAGGATCAGGAGAGCAGAGCAGCTGAAGGCACTGAGCTGGTGCCCAATGTTCAGGTTTCAACTCAGTCCTGGAACACACTGAAAGGCTGGATGCAAGCCACCCTCCTCAGAAATGCCAGCCGACAAGATTGCTGCAAAGATTAATTACTGAGAACAGCAGATCACAGCCAAGGGAGTCCCTCCAGAAGCTGGACTACAACTCCCAGAAACCCTGGCCAATAGTGAAGCATGCTGGGTAGCATAGTCCCAACAACCTCTGAAGTGCCTCGCTTTGTTTATAGACCAAATGCAGGCAACCATTCTGGCAAGGATCAGGACAAAATCTTCTAATCCGCCTCCATTAAAAAGCAGAGACATCACTTTGCCGACAAAAGTCCGGATTAAGTCAAAGCTATGGTTTTTCCGATAGTGATGTACGGAAGTGAGAGCTGGACTATAAAGAAGGGTGATCTCCGCAGAATTGATGCTTTTGAGCAGTGGTGCTGGAGTGGAGTCTTGAGAGTCCCCTGGACTGCCAGGAGATCAAACCTATCCATCCTGAAAGAAATCAACCCCGAATGTTCACTGGAAGGACAGATTTTGAAGCTGAGGCTCCAGTACTTTGGCCACCTCATGAGGAGAGAGGACTCCTTGGAAAAGTCCCTGATGTTGGGAAACATGGAAGGCAAAAGGAAAAGAGGACGGCAGAGAATGAGATGGTTGGACAGCATCATTGATGCAAGAGTAAACAGAGTAATTGCAAGCAATTCTATAACATACTACAAGTATTATAATGAAGTGTGATTAGCAGCAAACCCATGTCCACCTCACCTTTTGAGCCTTTTAATTTTACATTTCCATTGTTGGGAAGCTGGATGGAGGTACCATCCTGAGGTCAAATGATCTCCTAGGGCTGTCGACACCCTAGTGCTGACCCAACCAGTCTGAGGCCATAGACTGCTGGACATGTGTCATATAAAATACACGGAGGCAGCAGCTAGTAAAATGTCTTTATTACATTAAACTCCACCTACTCTTAATTATCCCTTACAATGTGGGGCCATGCGCCTTTACCTAATTGTAAAAAATACCTTTTAAAGATATAAAAACAAATCAAAACACAATCTCTAACGAAGAGAGCCAAGCAGCTGTGCAACCTCAATTAATTTGTTTTCTATTTCTCTTCTGTCTGCTGCATCTTAGATTTGCTGAAGTTTTTTTGCCTGAACCTTGTATGACTCTCAAACAAGGCAACTGCTTTATTAGAGCAGCATTGAGTTTCCAGATGTTCCCTTCAAACAAACCACATGCAGGAAGTTTTCTGCTGCTGCTTCTAACTCATAACACACACTGTTCTGCCGCTTAAATGCTCTGCTAGATGCAAATGTTACAAAGCACAGCGAATATAAAAACATCCTTCTTCTCCTGTCAACTGGACTGCTAAAAGCTCCATAAAAGCTACTCTTTAAGATTCATTGAAGGACATGGTCACAAAAGAGATACAGACACATATTTCATTTTGCAAAAGACTCTCCTTTGCTTCTATTTAATATGAAAACTAAATCATATCAAATGGATTCCTGGTGCAATCTTAAGTTTAAATCAATAAATAAGCTGCACAGAAAGGGTCCGCAGGTTAGCAACCTAACACCCTCGGAGTTCCCTAACGGAATGCATTACTTCACCAAGCGTGCACCAAGAAAAGAAGAAGCATCTACTTATAATTCAGATTGCACGTTATACTACCACACTGCCAACTTCATAGAAATCCTATCCCACTTTCTCTGCCACAGTACACAAATACCAAGGTGGTGTGGAGTGCATGTTTTCTAGTTCTCAGCTCCCTTGCACAGCACGAGTCAGCTGAGCTGTGACAGCTCCGACATCAGATAGCCACAAGAAGAAACCTCCAAGGAGACCTTCCACCGGAGGCCGGCTGTGAGGAGAAAGCGCAGAAACATCCCAAAGCTGTCTGAGGACCATGCAGCCATGAAGACAGAATGAAGATGAGCAACTGTGATTCCATGGCTAGAGACGGGGCAACATATCTTAAGGCACCTTAAAATAAACACATAAAAAGGAACAATTTTGGTTTGTATGGACAAGAGCCTCCTTTTTCAGATGCAACTTAACAATGCTTCACTGCACTGTTGCTTAATGAAGGGAAAATTTATGACAAGTACTACCTGACTTTCTGAATGCCACAAGAGTTTCCCTTATGTTGTTGTTGTTGTTTTTAATCTGGCTAGCAGCTACCCCCTTGAAAAGGGTTAGAGGGCAATACCTGTTCTATGTTATTGTTATATATTGTTTGCTAGTTATTGTGTCTTTATTTATTTATTTGTGCTTATCTCTTATATTGTATTTTACAGTTTATGGTTTTGATTTCTGTTCAGTATGTAAACCGCCCAGAGTAGCCTTGTAGCTAGATGGAGCGGTATATAAATTAAATGAATGAAATCATGAATGAATAAATACCTATGAGAAACCAGACCAGGCGTCCTGTTCAATAAAAAGGGTGCTTTAAAAGTTTCAGCAAGACTGTCCTGCAGTGATACAAGCATAAAATATTGACCATGTACAAGCAGAAATGGGTTTTTAAACAAAAACAAAAACAAAGCATTCACTGCTATTAGGAAGAACTCTCTCTAACTGGAATTACACTTGAAAGCTTTTCCTACCTGGTACCATTTCATTTGGTATGTTTGAGTGCTTTATCTCGAGCAAGCATCTCTATGTATAAAGAATTTAGACTCAGGAGGTGAAAGGAGGGTTTTCTGCATGGAGAATTGGCACCCCACACCATCCTTTTGGAGAATATTCAAACATCACCTGAAGCCAGAAATGGCAGACCGTTCAATATCATCCAGAGAGGTTGCTCAACCACTTGTCTAGATTTTTCTTTTTCAGGAAAATGGAATGTGATAGGCAGCTGCATGGAAAACTTTAATTTTAGGTGTGTTCTATGATGAGAACAGATCAGATGATTCTTCTAGGTCCACTCAGAAACTCTGGCCCTGGTGTCTAAACGCAGAATGCAGGACTAAGCAATATGCAGTACATAACAAACTGCAACCCATGATTGCAACAGAGCAATTAAAGAGAACTGCTAAGAATAAACAGCGACCCTTTTGGATGTCTAGCAAGCAGCCATTTCAAGTTAAGCCAGGCAGCCAGCCTCCATGGGCGGTCACAGGGTCATCGGACTCTGACCTGCAATCCCACAACAGTGGGCATAATTCACCTTGTTCTTTACTCCATAGCTGCGGGCAGGACGAACACCTTGGCCTTGAGACCCCTGAGCAGCCTTGCTCCATGGAACTTTAGTGCACTAGTCCAGCTCTCTGCTGGAATAATTGAGATCTTTCTAAAAAAAAAATTGAACTACATCATGTTTGTATTAAGAGTTCATATGTAGGAGCCTTGTGGCGCAGTGGTTAAATTGCAGTATTGCGGTCAAAACTCTGCTCACAACCCAGCTTCAATCCCAGGTAGCCAGCTTGAGGTTTGCTCGGCCTTCCATTTCCCCAAGATTGGTAAATTGAGAACTCAAGCTTCAGGGGTTCGCACTGTAGCCTGCATAATTAACTTGTGAACTGCCCAGAGGGTACTTTAAGCACTAGGGGGGAGTAGATAAGCAGCATGCCTTGTTCCAAGTCATCAAGAGACTACTGTTCATTCAGAACAATTAGGGTCGGCCCAAGTAAACAGGGTTTTCTTGTTGTGCAATTGCTGAGATCAGTGTGGGATAGATGTGTAGTGGCGAGTATGGTCTGGCCATGAGTGCAAATGGCACCCTCCATCCTATTTTGAACTCGCTGGCAGATGGGTGGTATAACACTTTAATAAATAAATATTTAAGCTTAATTTAAATTTTAAAAAAAAAACACTTCCCCGCTATTGTGCTGCAGCTTTTAAGTGCTACAAAGCATAGGGCTGCAGATGATGATGTCCTGGCTGTGCAACTTTGCCTTGACTCCCTTTTGTTGGCAAAAGCTGACACTCCTCAACACCTGTCAGTGAAGACTACATGGCACAAGAGTACACTAGGCAGCGGTGCTTCTTATTTTCTTAAGATGGAAATGTATTTCAGAAATGAAGAGTGCCAGAGGGTCACCTAGAGACCTTCAGCAATGAAACCATGCAGCGCTATGCCACTTACCAAAAATGCTAAAAAAGAAAAGGAGAAACCAGGGGGCTGAAAAAATAGCATCCCGTATCCTTTCTCTGTGTGCACATAAAAACCCAAGCATTAATGCCTTCCTGCAAGCAAGCAGAAAAAGAATGCCCCCCCCAACGACCTGACAGCCATTACAAAAGGGAAGGAAGAGGCAGGGAGCGAGAACGGGAGGGACACATTGCAGCCAAATGGACCAAAACACAGCAAACTAACATCAACATGTAGTTGACTAGATCGCAGCTAAGGGGGCAGCATCAGCAATTCTCATGTGAATGGAAAGAGCGATCTAATTGAGCCCCATTGTTGCAAAGCAACCCTGACTAGATCAGTCCCTGTGGCTCTTGTAGCTGTACTCTTGAGAGAGAGAAAGAGAGAGAGAGAGAGAGAGAGAGAGAGAGAGAGAGAGAGAGAGAGGGATGTAAGTATCACATAAGCAAGAAAAAAAAAGAAGGTGCATTTAAAACACCGCCTTGTATGTCCAGGTCTTCAAAGATGGTAAATAACTTCTAAGGAAGTCAAGAGACTGCAGCTAACATTGAATAATGGATTGTCCTGCCTTGTTTGAAAGCAAGTTCAGGGAATGCCCAGTTTAAGGGCTTATTTCTTGGACATAACTTGGTTTATGAAGCCCAAATCCCAAAGTCTGAAAACAGGCTAGTAGTATGGTTAGATTAAGTAATCAACCTACTCTTCTCCTATCTGTCTCTCTGTCTGCTTCTCTGTTCATTCATTCATTCATTCAAAATATTGCTACCCTGCCTCCCCCCGCCCCCGCCCCCCAAAAGGACCCAAGGTGGTTCTCCAAAAGACTGGAATGAATAAAAGCAGAACTCCAGCAAATATACTGTATTTTCCAGTCTATAAGACAGTCCCATGTATAAGACACCCTCCACTTTTCCAACCTAAAATTAACTTCGCAACCACACGGTTCTCTCCTTGGCTTACGTTCATGTATAAGGCGACCCCCAATTTTCAGTCTAACAATTTTAGACAAAAATATAGTCTTATACACGAAAAATATTGTATTTGCCAAAGTCAAGGGCAAATAATAGAATCCCCTGTGCCAGGGGTGAGGAAGACACAGCCAAAGTTGAGGTTTTTGGGCACATGCCATGCAAAACTGTCTGACAGCAAAATCTATTTTGGCAGTGGAAAAAGTTTCTTAAGAGAGAGAAGGGCCCCCGAATCTGGGCATTTGACAGTTTCCAAGCCCTCATCTAGGACCATGAAGGCACCGAGAGCCTGCTGAATTACTTATATTAATTTTGCCCTTCATTCCAAGCGAGGCCAGGACAATATGAAACATTGATGTGTAATTAAAGGCATCTACCCTGGAAACAAACTAGCAGCACACACAGTCTTAAAACTGTCACATCCCAGAACCAGGTTACATCTCAACAATCTAAGTGAAGAGCTAGGATATTTATTTGCTGATGTCCAAAATGGAATGGATGGGGGCAGAGGAGCAGCACTTCCCAGGGGAGGCCAGGTGTCACACCATACAAGAGGAAGAGGGGCGAGGTGTTTCCCCTTCTTGAGCGCTTTTATGCTCTGCTGGTCTCCCCCCCCCCCCACACACACACACACACACACACACACACACACACACACACACACACACACCTCCTCCTCCTCCTCCTCCTCCTCCTCCTCCTCTCTATCTCCATGATCAGGCAAAATGCCTCAAACCCAGGTTTTGTAGCTAGGGTTTTTGAAGACAATGGTGGGATGCTCTTCTTCCTCTCACAAAAGACCAGAACTAGGGGACATCCACTCAAATTGAGGGCTGGGAGAGTAAGAACAGACAAAAGAAAATATTTTTTCACCCAGCACATTGTTACTCTGTGGAACTCCCTGCCACAGGATGTGGTGATGGCATCTGGCCTGGATGCCTTCAAAAGGGGATTAGACAGATTCCTGGAGGAAAAGTCCATCCCAGGTGACAAACCATGATGGAGATGTGTCATCTCCAGGCTTAAAACTGGGGTACATCAAGGGCCAGATGCAGGGGAGTGGTATCAGGAGACAGATATCTAGTCTTGTGCGCTCCCAGAGGCATTTGGTGGGGCCAGTGTGAGATACTCCCAGAGGCATCTGGTGGGGCCACTGTGAGATACAGGAAGTTACATATGTTCTTATGTAAGTTGGATTAGATGGGCCTTTGGCCTGATCCAGCATGGCTCTTTTTATGTTCTTATGGTGAACTGGGTTTTCCTCCTTTCTTCTGTAGCCACAGAACCATCTGGCAGGAGAGCCCATCACTGCCTCATTATTTGGGGGCGGAGGGGTCCTCCATAAACCATTTGCAGGACCTACAGCTTTCCTCCATGGACTCCTGGCGGCAAGGCCGGCAGTTCCAGAGACTCTTGCCGGCCCTCCAGATGTTTTGGACCACAAGTCCCACAGTCCTTTGCTACTGGCCATCTAAGCTTAGAATTCTGGGAGTTGTGGTCCAAAACATCAGGAGGGCCAAAAATTGGACATATTTGGCCTAGAGCAGGCATGTCCAAACTTTGGCCCTCCTGATGTTTTGGACCACAGCTCCCAGAATTCTAGCCTACATTGTCAGTGACAAAGAACTGTGGGAGCTGTGGTCACATCTGGCATGCCTAAGGTTTGCCACCACTGGCCTAGAGAGTGTTTTAAGCACTATGGGATGGCAGATAAATACCATGCTTTGCTTTGTTTAGAAGTAGTAATAAGGTTCTGCACAAAGCCCACTTGCACCCAGGCAGTGGTAGGCTTGCCCTGATGAGGCACCTCAGCTGCTTGGGGGGGGGGGGGGGGCTCTACGGAGTGGCCATAAGGGAGGTGGCAGTGGTGGGGATGCAGGCCACACAGGTTGCTGACCTACCTGGTGGAGGATCAGTTTAAGAAATCCCCCTCTCAAACCATGCCCAAGGACAGAATCAAAAGCAAGACTTCCAGAGCTACCATAAAAAACACACATTTCTTCATTTTAACCACCTGGGTCATTTTATATATATTTTTAGATAAGGCTCATAAGCAATAGGTACAGTTCTTTGAAGAATGGTGCCAGACGACCACATCATCTGCATCATTCCAACATTTGGGTGAGGTCAGCAAGAAAGGCAGGAAAGGGCAAGACATTTAATATCACAATCGCAAGAGGGACCTAGTCAGCGCCCTTCGCCTTTCATGTACACCAAACCTCCAGGTATGCCGAAAAGAGGAAGCAATGGACGCAGGGGGTTGAACACACACAATAAAGGGTATACACAGTGTCCCAGCAAAATAAATACCTGCACATACACACTCAGCTGTACAACCACATTCAATTGTCTGTTGCCAGTCAATAAAATGGAGCCTTCCAACTGTCTTGCCAACACAAGAGGCAGAAGTCCAGGAAAGAAAAAAAAGGCGGGGTGACACCTTAATAACACACTACCTCTTTCCAGCTTTACTTATTTCTAAATAAACCTTTGGATCCCGGGGGGGGGGGGGGACCACTCCCTCTGACAAAGCCTGTACTTGACTTTGCATCCAAGTTGTATATGGGAGCATCTTCGGTCACCTTAATTGTAAATCCCGTCCAAGAGCGGAGTTTCACGAAAGCACAGCGATTAACAGGTGCAAAGAATGCCGTTACTTAGCACCAGGCAGATCCTGCCCCACAGCCAACTCTGAAGAGTCCCGTTTAAATCATAGAATCATAGAATCATAGAGTTGGAAGAGACCTCAAGGGCCATCCAGTCCAACCCCCTGCCATGCAGGAACCCCTTCACAATATTTCCGACAGACGGCCATCCAACCTCTGCTTAAAAACCTCCAAAGGAGGAGACTCCACCACCCTCCTTTGTGGCAGCATCTTCCACTGCCGAATAGCTCTAACTGTCATGAAGTTCTTCCTAATGTTCAAATGGAATCTCTTTTCCTGTAGTTTGAAACCACTGCCCCGAATACTAGTCTCTGAAGCCATGGAAAACAAACCAGTCCCTTCTTCAATATGACATCCTTTCAAATATTTAAACATAGCTATCATATCCCCTCTCAGCCTTCTTTTTGTGAGGCTAAACATTCCCAGTTCCCTAAGCCGTTCCTCCTAAGACATTTCCTCCAGACCCTCAACCATCCTGGTAGCCCTCCAGACCCTCAACCATACTGGAAGGCTCCGCCCACCCACCGAGGCCGATTCCCACTGCTTGCACGCATGCATAAAATCAAGACAGATCAGGAAAAGGAAACTGGCTCAAGGGCTTCAGCCTGTCTAGTTTTGATTTTCTAGCCTGGTTTTGATTTTCGAAACCCTCCACGGCTTGGGACCAGAGTACCTGTCGGAGCGTATCTCTCAGAGAGCCACCGGGACCAGGCCCACGAGGATGGCGCAGGCGCGCTCACTTAGGGTGGCCACACCCCGGGAGGCGCGGGAATCGATTACGCATAACCGCGCCTTCTCTGTGGTGGGCCCCACTTTGTGGAACCATCTCGCTAATGAGTTGCGCCTTGCACAGTCCCTGCCCGCCTTTAAAAAGGCTCCGAAAACCTTCCTTTTTAAAGAGGCATTTGGCAACCTCATTACTTAATTTTTTATACAATGACAATAAATTACATTCCAATTCTAATTCCAATTCCAATTTTTTAAACTTAATTTTTTTCCCTTCTTCTCCTCCTTGCCACCCGCCTCACCTCTTGTGGAGGTTCCCTCCTCCCATTTTACTAGTTTTTTTCTTGTTCTGTTTTGCTGTTTTATACTGTTGGTTTTATTCTAATTGTAAACCGCCCAGATGGGCGGTCTATAAATACAACAAATAAACAAATAAATAAATAGTTCCAGCCAATATGGACCCAGGCTTGAAGCTTTCAAGGTGGCTGGTACATTGATAATAGTCAAGCTGGCCATAACCACAACCTCCCCCCCCCCATTTTTTTTGAAGCACTGACTGTTAGATGAGCAGAACAAATTGGGAGAGAGCGAGACTCGGGGGGGGGAACTCCCCCCCCCCATTAAGAACCCATCCTGCTGCTACTAAAGCTAAACTATTAAGTGTTTCCCAATGTTGAAGATGCTCTTGGACCAAAGCTCTCTGAAGCTCTTACCACAAGCTGTGCTGGCCAGTTCTAGTCCAAAAACATCAGGGAACACCCCCCCCCCAGGCTGGGAACCAATGAACATGATGGCTCTTTTACCTTAAGGAGTAAGATTTAGCCTGGTTTTTAAGTACTGACTTGGCCATTGCATACCTGATTTATGAAACTGGAACAGGCAGCCTTCTTTGGGGCTACCATGAGCAATGCAGCCCGTAAACCGGGAAACCTGTAATTTCCTCTTTGTACAGAAAGACCGTTCAACAAATGCTAAGTTGGAGATCATTGTTAATAGTCCTGTTTGATCTGCAGACAAGGGCCAGGGACTTCTGAGATAGTATCTGTACTGGAAACAGGCACCAAGCAGCCCAGCGTTTTAACTCACTGCAACAAACCAGGAAAGGGACCTTAGTGTCCTGGTGGACAGCTCAATGAAGGGGTCAACCTAGTGTACTGCAGCAGTGAAAAAAGCAAACTCAATGCTAGGGATCATTAGGAAAGGTAGAGAAAATAAGTCAGTGAGTGTCATTTTGCCTCTCTATAAATCTATGGTGAGGCCCCACCTGGCAGTTCTGGTTACCCTACCTCCAGAAGGATATTCTGGAAATGGGAAAAGTGCAGAGGAGGGCAACTAGAAAGATTTGGGGACTGGAACACCTTCCTTACCATCTGAGGCTGCAACGGCTGGGCCTCTTCACTCTTGATTGACAGCACCTTAGAGGTGACCTGATTGAAGTTTATAAAATCATACACAGTGTGAACAAAGTAGATAAGGAAAAACTGTTTTCCCTATCGCACAACACTAGAACTAGGGGGCACTCCGCAAAACTATTGGGTGCTAGATCTCAAACAAATAAGAGAAAATACTTTTTCACC
This sequence comes from Phrynocephalus guinanensis, assembly GCA_037367245.1. NCBI lineage: Eukaryota > Metazoa > Chordata > Lepidosauria > Squamata > Agamidae > Phrynocephalus > Phrynocephalus guinanensis. The sequence goes on along the minus strand of CM074740.1, from coordinate 106,684,184 downwards.
CAGAGGACCACTGGTCTTTGGAACTCCGTGCCAGAAGAAGTGGTGTCAGCTGTCATCTTTGACAGCTTTAAGAAAGGATTGGACACGTTCATGGAGAACAAGGGTATCCATGGCTCTCATTCTGGATGCGTAAGGGTAACCTCCGGGTTGGAGAGAGAGGCAGGATATCTCTCAATGCCAGTTGCAGGGAATCGTAAGCAGGTGAAGACATCTGCTTGGGAATACCCTGAAGCAAATGGTGAGCCGCTGTGAGACAGAATGCTGGACTCGATGGGCTGTGGCCTCTTCCAGCAAGGGTGTTCTTATGTTCTTAAGTGACACTGGCTCAGCTCCACAAATCCTTAATGTTATTATTTATTCATTTATAATATTTTCCCCCAAACTTTCTCGTCAAAAGGACCAGCTTTCACTCCAATTGTCACCCTGACTTAATTCAGGAGCACTTTTTAAAGGAATCCAATCTAAACACTTTGGTCACTATCAGAAAAGCAAAAACCTGTGCACATCCGCAAGCACCTGAATTCACCGGGACCTCCTGCTGTAAGCGCATCCAGGGACTGGAGGGAACCACCAGGTATTTTTGGCCTACTACAACTTCCAACACTGCAAGCCTGCAGAGCCAATGGTGAGAGACTATGGGACTTACAGTTTACCAGCCTCTGTTCTTAATCTTAGTCTGACAAACTGAGATCTTGGCTTTTGCTTCAAGAGTCTGCATGGATTTTCAGTACAGAACAATTTCACATTCCTGAACAATGTGGAAATTCCGCCACAGATCTATATACTCAATATTTTCCAAATCAAAGAAAATAGTTCCCAGGAAGCACTGCGTGATGGGGAAGGAAATCTTTCTTGCAACATCCACCTTCCCCTCCCAATAATTTCTGTCATTCACCTTCTCAAATGCTAACGCAACCTGACATGCTAATTTTAAAAACCAATTTTAAACCCACCTCACTACTAAATCCAAGCATTCAAATGAAGGGCAAGGATTTTGAAGTGAATTTTCCAACGAGAAACCCAACTACTGTACAAGACCCCGTACTACCAAGGTGTCCCCAAAATCTGTGCATTCTTCCTTCGCTATAAAACACACAAGACTAAAGGATCTTTTACTAAAGACCCACAGGAAGCGGTGAGAGTTCTTGAGGACAGTTTGTGTGGAAGCTAATACACATTCCATCCATCCATATGTTCGGACAGTCATGATCCAATATATTCTAAATCCTCCCATCTGCCCCTACCAGAGATGCTTGTCTCAAAGGAGAGGTGGGTCCTCAATGCCACAAATGCTTCTCAGATTTGGAAGAAAGCTTCCTTATTCAACTCAACAAGGATTTGAGAGGTGGGCATCTGTCCACTTCAGTTCCCAATTCACACCTCCACATCTAGTCCTAACCACTTGACCTAGTAAAGGATTACTGGTGACAGTCACTGCTCTCCTTCCTGGCTAACCAGCTTCCATTACTACTACGTCTTCTTGTTCAACTAGTATAACATACTCCATTTCTTTATGGGAGTAACCTACTCATCTCAATGAATTCCCAATAAACCAGACGAAACACATCATCCTGAACCTCATTTGAAACAAAAGAACAACCAAAGTCTTCCAGCTCTTGAGACTACTGTGCACGTCAACCAAACACTTAGTACGCTATCCTGAATGACTTGACACGTGCGTGGCAATCAAAACAGGCTCATCAAAAATCCGCCACATTTTGATCTTGCCTGATAAGCCAGAAACATGTGTAGCAGGGAAACGTATACCGTTCGGAACAGGCTCAGCCTTTTAAAAGGCATAATGCAACTGTTCCTTGCTCTCTGCCTCTGCAGACCAAATGTGGAAGAACCGCGTTAAGATGCAGTGGGCACGATCCTGATTTATTTATTTATTTATTTATTTATTTATTATATTTATATCCCGCTTATCTTCAATTCTGAACTCTAAGCGGCTTAATGGAAGATGAAAAGACTGGAGCATCCACAGATAATGGTAGTATAGGAGAGGACACTCTCAGGATGCTGAATAAAAGTTTATTAAAAGAGCCCAACGCGTTTCGGCCAGAATGGCCTTCTTCAGGGATTTTTCACTGTGCTCAAAGAAACTCTGGAAACAGCTTGATGTCTTGCTTCTCAGTCAGACATCAACAGACATCAAGCTGTTTCCAGAGTTTCTTTGAGCACAGTGAGAAATCCCTGAAGAAGGCCATTCTGGCCGAAACGTGTTGGGCTCTTTTAATAAACTTTTATTCAGCATCCTGAGAGTGTCCTCTCCTATACTACCATTACCTGATTAATGGAAGCCAAGGGCATAGGGCCCTTGGAAGACAGACTTTTCTGGCACTGGGGCTTTGAGATTAATGATAAACTTGAGGCCCCCAATTACTGCAGGCAGAACAATGGCTCCACTCGGAAGGTCTGGCAAAGACAGACCTGTCTCACTGGAGCACCCAAAGCCAGGCGGGTTGAAACTCTCTCTCCAAAACTTCTATGGGTCCCAGCGTCCTGCTGACCAAAGGTCATGCACTATGTGACCCACTGCCCAGAGTCCCTAATTTCCTAACAAGTATCAGGTCTGGGGCCAGCCAAGTGATTTGACATCTGCAGTCTATAACTCCCGCAGAAGCGCTCCAGCGTCATTGTGGGAAAAGCCCATGGGAAAAGCTGCCGTAATAGCAGCAGGGCAAGTAGACTGAAAACCTCAAGGCTTGGCGTTCATGAATAGGCCTTTCAAAAAACAACAACACCTTTTAGTGAGTTCAGCCATTCCTTCCTTGTCTCTTCAACCCGCTCCCCATCCCCCATGTCTGCTGTTTCTTCCTTTCTTGAGTTAACTAACTATATTAGTGACTGATAACAGAGGCCTGCAAGTTTTGTAATCAGTTCCCACGTTTATAGGAAGTGGTTTCTCACAGATTAGGGAAATACAGTGCAGGGAAACAGAGTCGTATTTTTTTCCATAGGATGGATGGGTCATCTGATGAACACTGACCCTACATGATTTTCAAAAATCTTCCCAGGTTAGAGCTCATTTTTTTGCTTACCTCCCCGTACTCACCTGCTACCACACAGATATTGAGATGAATGCATGTGCTAGGTGGCAACCTTTTGAGTAACAAGGGCATCTAAAATCCCTGCCGGTGCTCCTGGAACAACCAGCTGGACACAACACAGAATTCAGCTGAATTCCCATCTTTTCAGGCAAGCTTGAGAGAATCCCTGAATGCCATTTTAAGTTAAGATCATTTCAAAAGTTCACCTTTTAATTATTCAACTGTATAGTATTTTAACAGTATTCAATTGTTTTTGAATGTTTAACTTAATTATGTTTTCAATTGTGAGCAGCCTCGGGTCCTCTTATCAGGAGAAATGGGGGGGGGCTATGAATCAAACAAATAAATAATTTTTCACATCTGTTCCCCCAGCTACACTACTTGCCTTTTGTGTGTTTGATTTGACTGGTGATTGGCCTATCAGGGATGTTGCCTCTCCCGCTTGCTACTACATCTACAAGGGCCGTTGCTCAGGGTGAGTGGGTTGGTGTGCCACCTCTCTGTGTTTACAATTCATGGGAACTTGAGAGCACAACTCATGCTAAAAAGTGCAAAGCAGTACCCACAAGAGGCCTGGCCCTCTGCAAAGTGTGACAAGTGACACCATTTGGAGCTGTTTAATTCCACTTGCATAGCTTTCAAAGAGCCACCTATACAACTTGCGTTCTCTGAAATTCTGTCCTGCATCGAACACCGCTCTCACACTCGCCTCCAAACGACTCTGCTAATTCTTACTGGATCCCTCTCCCCCAACAAGGCAATCCCTTGCATTATCCCCCACATTAACCCAGCATCCATGGAGCCTCCGTGCAACTATCTGGAAGCTCCAGTGCCCTATGAATCAAAATACCATGGGTGTTGTGCACCAACCCTCCACCCTTGCAACCATAACTTCTTGCTGATTCACATAATCCAACCTCTGCTCCTCACTGCCATGTGAGATTATGGTTGATTTTTGAACACAGCTGTGAACAAGACCTGCCCTCGGGGAACATCTCACATGCACCAACATGCCTTTCAGGGAACCACTGCCAGTTGCAAATGATGCCAGGTCATTTCAGGCCTATCTGCGCAAGAGCCAGGAGCACACCCCAAGGCTGGTTGGTTGCAGTTGTGCACCTCACCGGTGAGATCAGCAGTGGCAGGTACAATGCATTTCCCCCAGAAAAGCTTCAGGGGCATTGCTGTACTTCCAGACGAGGCCTGCAACAAGCTTCCAAGGAATTTCAAGGCTCCCTTTAAGAAATTAAAAACTGCACTTGATTAGAGGACCACATCAAAGACACGGCCTCCATTTTCTGCCACAATTCAAGTGTCTGCTCAGCATTTGATGAGAGAATGAGCACTGCTCTCCTATTAGGGGACCTCCCTTATGAGGAAAGGCTAAAACATTTGGGGCTCTTTAGTCTGGAAAAAAGGCGCCTGACGGGGGGATATGATTGAGAGGTACAAAATAATGCAGGGCATGAGTAAAGTGGATAGAGGGACGCTCTTCTCCCTCTCCCAAAATACCAGAACCAGGGGACATCCACTCAAATTGAGGGCTGGGAGAGTAAGAACAGACAAAAGAAAATATTTTTTCACCCAGCGCGTTGTAAGTCTATGGAACTCCCTGCCACACAATGTGGTGATGGCATCTGGCCTGGATGCCTTCAAAAGGGGGACTGGACAGATTCCTGAAGGAAAAGTCCATCCCAGGTGACAAACCATGATGGAGATGTGTCACCTCCAAGCTTAAAACCGGGGTACTTCAAGGGCCAGATGCAGGGGAGTGGCATCAGGAGACAGAGATCTAGTCTCATGCGCTCCAAACGCATCTGGTGGGGCCACTGTGAGACACAGGAAGCTGGACTAGATGGGCCTTTGGCCTGATCCAGCATGGCTCCTCTTATGTTCTTATTTCTGATAATAAAGGCACGCCACTTTTGGGGTCCCGAGAAATGTTCTCTCTAATTTTTTTTCTTCTGCGCACAAGCTTTGTCCATCTGCACACGCAAGGGGGGGAGTGTTTAGCTGAAACCCGAAAGTAAACTGGCACTGATTTCAGCTTCTGCTGAGCGGCACCACTGAACCTCTGAGCACGCACAGATTACACGGAACAATGGTCCTGAGTGGTCCAGTATCCAGCCTAAGTCCATAGAGCTGCTGTTGCTAGGATGTAGCAGAAAGAGAAGGTCTGCATACCACCCTGGGCTCACCAGAGGAAACGCAAGATAATAAATGGAACAATATGAGTGCAAGATTGGACAGGGGCGGTTGGGTGGTGTGGATATCAAAACAGGGAACTCAAATGATCTTCATGAAGGTTGTTCCTTCCCATCCAGCACGTGTGTCAAGATCCACAGAGAACAGGGATTTCAGAAGCCAGAGATTCTCTTGCTCCCTTGGGTTCTGTATATGAGCCAGCCGAAGTTTTAACATCTCGGGGGGGGTCTTTTTCCTGCCACAGTCACATTTCGAGGGGACGGGGGACACAAGGGAGTGCTTGCTCTTGGGAGCTGGCCTTCTCCCTGATGGCATTTTGACAGCAGGCAATAATAAATTAATAAATTCATTTCTAAGCAAGGTTTTCACAATTGTATGTATTGAGTGCAGGGCTTCTTTTCTCTTTCTAGTTCGAGTTCCTATTTTTTCTAAGTGCTTTAAAATTGTATTCTCAAAGGCTTTCATGGCCGGGATCTGATAGCTGTTGTGAGTTTTTCGGGCTGTTTGGCCGTGCTCTGGAAGTTTTTCTTCCTGATGTTTCACCAGACTCTCTGGCTGGCATCTTCAGAGAGCATCTTCAGAGGGTCCTTGCCCTCTGAAGATGCTAGCCACTGAGTCTGGCCAAACGGCAGGAAGAAAAACCTCCAGAGCACGGCCAAACAGCCCGAAAAACTCACAACAAATATGCTTTAAAATTGCTCTTCGGTGCCATTTTCAAGTACTATTGCGTGCTTGTTTTCCCCATTATAACCTACTGTATTTTTAATTGTACTTGCTTTTAACTATGCAAGGACAGCCTTGAGCCCCTATACCAGCACAGAAGTAGCAGAGGAAAGGAAATAAGCAAAGAACCAGCTGTGGTGGGAAGACCCCTCTGTTGTGCTCTAAGGCTCTCTAAGAAGCTAAGCACAGCTAGCACGCACGCGCGCACACACAAACACACGTAACAAGACAAACAAGCGAAGATAGGGCATGATGTTACCTGCTTTCAACCCGTCCACTGAAGAAATACCCAGGCAACCATTGTTGTTGTTTCTTAATTCAAAGATAAATTCATCACTTCATGTCACAGAGCAGGCTGGGTTTATAAAATCCACGTACTGTGGCTCAACTGAAAGGTGTGCAAAATTTCCAAAAATGCTGTCCTAACCAAAGCCCAATCAGCCAATTCCAACTGCCGTTTGTAAAAAAAAAATGGATTTTAGATCTTTGAAATCTATTTAATACATTGACTGGGCTAACTCAGTTCCGGCTTTCAACTCTGCTGGTTAATTAAGCTGAACCTACACACAAACAGGCCCTTACTTGAATAGAAGTCTGGAATGAAAAGGCTGCAGAGGCCCTTATATCACAAGCTGTTCTAAGCCAATTCATATTAGGGTGTTCGCGTCTCAAATAACCATTTTAATGATATTATAAGTAGATGCAGCACCCTTTCAAGTCTGGGTTACAAGACTAAGCTTCAATGGCGTAGACAATCAAACTGACAAAGTAACAATGAGACAGTGAATTTAAAATCAAAGCCAAGCCACCCTCCATACAGGGAAGGAACACAGCACAGCCTAGTTAAGTTTATTTCTGAAAGCAACAAGGTGAGGTCTTAGAAAGATATCATTCATGCACAGCGGTCATTGCATCGGCAATCAATCAGAATGTTCAGGCAACTCATTAATCCCAGATTAAAAATATGAATTTTTAATCAGAGCACTCCCTTGTTCAGGGCATACAATATTGTTGTAAACAGACTGTTCTTCGTCGCTCAGATTATACAGTCAAGATTTGCCACTCCATATGTGAGTTGGCTGTGTCGGGCCAAGAGAAGTAGAGAAATGATTTAAGTGAAACAAAAGAAAGAAGGAAAGAAAGAAAGAAAGAAAGAGATGGAAGGAAAGAAAAAAGAAAGAGAGAACAGAAGAAGAGATGGAAAGAAAGAAAGAAAGAAAGAATTATATATAAGCCCTTTTTTATTTGCTGACAACTCAGCAAATTTAGCTCTACAAATTCCAATTCATTTAAGAACCAGTTTCAAAACAGAACATGCAAGTTTCCTTACCTATGGTGGTTATTTGTAACTAGCACTCTGAACTCTCTCATTTTTTTCCTGTACATCCAGATTAAAATAGTTATTTTTATAGAAAAAGAAAAAGACCGGATTGCCTAGCATGAGTCACACAGAGAGAGAGTTAAGATGAGCATTTAACACCACAGAGGGGAGACAGAGACAAAAACACACACCAAACTTGAACATTAATTGTAAATAACTCAACTGTGACAAAACCTTCAAAGGATGTTTCATGCAGATGACTCCTTCTCGCAACCCACAACTTCCCCCTCACACCAACACTTGTTCTGCATAAAATAATCAGGAGAAAACAGACATACATGACACACATATGCTACCAGGTTTCTAACTTGGTATTCCAGCTGGAGAAACTGACTACTTTAGAACAACGGTAAGTACTGTTCCTGCTTTAGCAAATTGTTCCCTATCCTGTTATCCCTGATCGGTCCCTATACTTCAGGGTACCTTTACAGCTGCTCAGAGTCTCCAATTACAACTTTGCAAAAGCAGAGAAGTGTTTACAAATCACACCCAGGCTGCAAGAGAACCCAAGTTCTTTGGAGACTGCAAGTTCTTTGTACGTACAGTAGTTCCAGCCCATATAATCTGAACATTTAAGCGGCCATTAAATGATAAAAAAGTTAAGCAATATTGGAACCATTTCCGTATAATGCTTTGCATAGCTTTATATTTGCATTTCATTTCAATGTGCGTATTGTTCTATTTCAAAGTTTCCCCCCACCTCCAATTCTTTTTCAATATTTCAGGAATTAAAATGGATCAAGACAAACAATTAATACTGGGGAGGACTCAGGATCTTTGCAACTCAGGACCAAGGGTCTGTCACCATCTCCCACCATGTCTTCAGAGGATCTAAACCAGGCACATCCAAACTTCGGCCCTCCTGATGTTTTGGACCACAACTCCCAGAATTCCAAGCCTGTATTTCCAATGGCAAAGGACTGTGGGAGTTGTGGTCCGAAACATCTGGAGGGCCAAAGTTTGGACATGCCTAATCTAAATGAAGGTCTGGCATTCTTTCAAGGAAAGCCAGCTGTGCATACAAAAAGAAATCAACCTGAGATATGCTACAGGCAGTAGAGATCATACTGTACTCTACAGCACTTCCTGCCCAAGTAGTAAACATATATCTGGAAATTAATAGGTACAACTTCAGGCTGGAGAAGGGTGAGGGTCGTTTGATGAAATGTCCCAACAAAATATTTCCTATACAGAGGAGACCAGAATTTCTGGAGAAATGGCTGAAATCTCTTTGTTACTATTCCTGTGTGCTGTGGGAGAGATGTTTCCTTTTTTAACAGAGGCACCATTCAAATATGTAAGCTGTCCCTTCCAGTCTAAAGCAGTGGAACCCAGACAGATGTTTACTTCCTCAGCAAGAATTCAGCCTCAGACTATAAAAGGAAACACGGTCAAATCTGACACAGTCAAGGCTACGATCTTATGTACACTTCCTAAGAATTATCCTTCCCCGAAGGCAAAGAAACACATTTCTGTGCAGGAGGTCCCAGGTGTCTCCATGTAAGGATCGGAATATCTGGCCTGTCACTCACAAACAACCTCAGTGAAACAAATCTGTTATTTTTGAAAGTGCCAAAAAACTTTGTTTTGGGGCTTCTTGGCTTTTTTTTTTTAAACACACAGGCTAGGAAAGGCTATTCTCTGAAAATTACTGCTAGCCCGCACACTAAGTCTAAAGTAGTTACCTCTGTTCCTAAATCACATTTCCCTGCTTAAAAATGCACAGGATCAAACTGTAAGGTGTATATTACACCTGCCAAAAATGCAATAATTACTGTTACCCTCTAAAATGCTATGTAACTAGAAAACTGCAGAACTGCCATTTTACCAGCCAGGGAAAAAGGCATGTGACTTCCCCAAGGCCATCAAACAATCTGTGACAGAGATGAAACCCAGGCTTCCACGCAAACACACTGTCATGCTGCTGAACCTGGCAGCCCTCCCTTTCTGCAACGCTCTCTTGCAGAATGTAGGCATTTTATGTGGTTGTAAGGAAAGCAACAATAAAGAGTTTATGGGAACCTCACCTGGAGTCCTAAAGGCATTCTTATAAAACCATATCTTACATTACACAGGATTTTGTGGTGGATCTCTTGCGCTAGGACCTGTACAGCCACAGAAGGCTGTTAAGGTTTCTCGAGTCATAACTAAAAAGGCATCATCACCCCCTCGGGTGGTCCACACTCCAGGGCACCTTGAAGCATTCAGGAGATGTTCTGATGAAATTAAGGGGAGGAAAAAGTACCCTTGGACAGATCTCTGCAAATGATCTTCCTTTCGAGAGACTGGCAAGACAGAGAGAAGGGGCGCTCTCTGGGGAGAAGCAATCCAGTCTAAAATACGCTTGTTCATGGCAAGAAGAAAACCCACATTCGCCCTTATTCCCATTTTATAGAAGGCAATACTGAGGCCGAAACAGCACTCTGACATGCCTAGAACTTGCCCATGAGACAATGGCAGCAATCAGATATAAATCCAAGTTTCTCTTCATCTACATTCAACTATCACAGGCTTCAATACAGGCCTTTTCCTGGCTTTTGGCTCTTTGTACCCAAGCTATTTGTTTGTTTGTTTGTTTGTTTTTGAGTATTTTTACCCCACCTTCTTCCTTGGAAAAGGACCCAAGGCGGCTTACAGTAAGGAAAGACAATATACAACATAAAACATACAACTAGGGAAGCAGGAGAGGATTCCCTAGTTGGCGCTGGCAAGCATCATCCTGTCCCTTTATCCTAGGCTCATTCAAGTATGCGAAGAACCTCCCAAAGCCTTTCACTCATGGGTCATTCTTTCCACAGACACACGGATCTTTTTTCGGACCGTCTTCCCATCAGGCAGAGTGCCTCCTTTTCACCCTTCTGCCACTCCGTCTATTATCTGGATCCGCACCTGGTGATAAGGCCATGTATAAATATGGCATAGAGCAGTGTTGGCGAACCTATGGCATGGGTGCCAAAGGTAGTCCTCAGAGCCCTTTCTGTGGGCACCCGACATCGCTCCTTCACAGCCACCTGTAATCAGGTTAAATTGATGTATGGGCACTTTGTAGTGGGTTTTGAATTGCAGTTTAGGCACTCGGTCTCTAAAAGGTTGTCCATCACTGGCATACAGTCTAACTCTAATCAGAGGGAGGGGACGTGACCGGTGAAAGCTCACATTAAAATGTCCCTGTTTTAAGGAGTACAGCTATGACAGTGGTGGCGAACCTTCGGCCCTCCAGATGTTTTGGACCACAACTCCCACAGTCCTTTGTCGTTGGCAATACAGGTCTGGAATTCTGGGAGTTGTGGTCCAAACTATCTAGAGTGCTAAAGATTCGCCATCACTGTACTATGTATGACCTACTCGTCTTTCAACCCGACACATCAGTCCGCGGCACCGTGACTGGCACACAAACAGAAAAGCAGTACGTTTCCTGCCAACTCTCCCCGTCTCTGTGGGATGATCCTCTCCCTGAAACTAACACAATTCAGAAGCAACAACTGCGTCTTTCTGCTTGCAGGAGCCTCTGTTCCTTTATTGCACTGAGCAAACTGTAAGATCCAGCACAGACTGCCCTCCTCTCAACTGCTGCCTCTCTCTCTCTCTCTCTCTCTCTTCCCCCCCCTTTCTCAGCCCCCACACTTCTGTATATAAACACACTCTTGTCGCACACTCCATCAGCTGTTTGAGCTGCTCCGCCCAGGCTTCGGTTTCCGGGTAGTAACAGAACAGCCAATCCGCGCCCTTGCAGGCCCTGCCCGGAGGCCTTTTGCCTGCAAAGCCTCTTCCAAAACAAGCAGTTCCCGGGGTTCTTCCGGAGCACGGAGGGAACTCAAGTGCAAAGGGGAGGGAAGAATTCCTCCACTCACGGGGGCCCCGGGAGACCAGATCCTGTTTCCTCCTCTCTTGCCCCCCTCACCACCTTCAAACCTCTTAAGAACAGGGTGGTGGAGAGTGGAAACTTTTAAGAAATCACACTTCCAAGTTCACCGACACGAGAGCTCTCTATGAGGAGCAAGGCGCTACCGCTAGGAAAGAGTTGGCAGTTTGTTTTCCAAACTTCTCAGTAACTCCGTAATGCAAGGAATGCTACTAAAGAGAGATGGAGGATGCAACTATCCCCCCATGAAGGTGGGAACACAGCACCCGCATGCATACACGCGCATAAACACCCGAACGGCATCCCTTGTTGCTTTCCAAAAGGTTTACCGAAGAGTCCCAAAAGCCACCCCGTGACTCAGAGTTTCAGCCACGCAATTACTGGTACCTAGACGAGGTTTTCTGTGAACAAGTTTCCCGTGTACTATAGGACAGGCCAAGCAACCTCCCCCTCGCTGTGTTGCACAGATGTGTGTGTGTGTGTGTGTGTGTGTATACCCAAAGCACAGGCATGGTGACAGTAAAAATAGGAAGAGGGCGAGAAGCTGAACCACCACCCCACCAAACCTGTAAAAGAACACCCTTTCTGCAAGGCCACGTCTTCATTCCCCACCGCACACCCCAAAGTTAGACACAGGCTCACATACTATAAAGCAAGATTACACACAAGAGTTACTTTGAAAGGAATGAAACCTATAACGACAACAGAAGCAACCAACGGCAAGAAAGGCCATATATTTTCTATCTGGTAACTAACTACCAGAGGATATTCTGGTGTCCCTCCTTTCACATCACGGCCAGCAAAACTCATTCAAAAACTAACATTGCTGCCCCAGTCTTACCTACCTGGGAGTAAGTCCCAACCAAATTAATTGGACTTCCAAGTAACCACAGGCAGAACTCAGCAGGGTCACAGCATCCAAAGCTCAATATCCAAAACTTCTATATCAAAACACTGACCACAGAGGCAGTAAATGTGGAGCAGGCAAAACTAAGATCACAAAATACCTATTTCAGTGGTGTCCAAACTTCCGCACTCCAGATGTTTTGGACCACAACTCCCACAGTCCTTTGTCATTGGCCGCACAGGCTTGGAATTCTGGGAGTTGTGGTCCAAAACACCGGGAGGGCTGAAGTTTGGACACCCTTGACCTATTTGGCCATTCCCGGCACATAACCAGCATCACCATCACCCTCCCCCCCCACACACACACATAGGAGAGACGGAATACTTCCCTTAAGATAGAAATGATAATAACACAGGGGGTTTCGGATGGCTTTGTTTTGAGTGCCTTCTTTCTTTGGATGACGAGAAAAAAACAGCAACAAAACATAAACCGTAGAGGGACATTTTTTGCTTTTCCCCTACTCCCTATCAAACTAGGGAGCTAAGTCATGTATATATTTCCACCAACCCTGTTCTTTGTCTCCTAAAATGCTACGCTCTTTCAACATCCCAGCTACCAAATGAAAAGAAAGAGGAAGACAGAGAAAAGAATATAGCAGATCACAATGTGGACTCGGTCACCATAATCCAGCTGCCTTTCACAATTTATATATAATGAGAATCTTTTTTTTTTCTTCCACCCACCCCCACCAAACAGCTAGAGTACTAACCTTCCTTCCAATCAGGTGAAATTTATCAACAAACAGAGGTTTATATTTGAAGAAGGATATGCCAAGCACATTCAATTCCAGCAGAAGATAAAAATAGCTTTGATTCTAATCACAAGCCACTTCCTATTTCTTACGAACATTTTAAAAAGGCAATCTAATATCCATTATCAAACAAGGATTTTTTGTTTTTGTTTTCTAAATTATACACACCAACAGTTAAGCAGAAGGCTGGAAAGTCACCACCCAGTGTCAAGATCGACTATAATATAATTTCACCCCTGCAGGCCTAATCTAAACAAGTTTGTTTATTGCAAAGCTATTTCTACCCATCTCGCCCCTCCACCTAGCTAAATCCTTCTCGGTTAAATTCTCTTGGGGGAGGTTAACACACTCAACAAACATCTCTGACTGTATTTCAGTTAGCTGTGTCAACTCCGACCAATCCTTCCTTCCCCTCCCCATCACCTGACAAACGGAACTATTAATAAAACAATTCTATAAGCAAATGGACAGCAATTAATCTCCGAATGCATACAGTTACATACATAGGCACAACAATATTAGGAGCAAGAAAACAGTATGATCCGTGAAGCAAGAATTAGACCCCCCCTTAAGTCAAAGGAAATCTACATGGCACTGAACTGTTACATAAACAAAATCAGTAGCAAGAAAAGGGAGGAGAAAGAGGGTTGTTGTTTTTCTGATGAATTTGAATTATTTCAATCCTCCTTCTCCTCTGCAGCCACTTTAATTAATATTGTACTTCAGGTACTCCTCCCCACCAGTATTAAATCCCCCCCGGCCCCATTTCTGGCATCAGAAGCTTCCCGAAGAGCAGACCAGAACTAAAACTGAGTCAATCGTAACACATTTCGAGAAGCTGATCACCAGATTTTCTGTCAACAACTAATTCTTCCCCTCCCCTCCATCATTTTCTCCCCCAACTAAATATGGCCCAATGCCCCCCCCACCCCACACAGCAGTAGATGATTTGCAGTGGAAGGCAGCAAATAGATTTGAAGGCCCGTGTGGAGCTGTCATACCTATTACTCAAGTATTATTTTCAAAGTATTGTTACAATAATTAAAAGGGGGAACGCTTAACCCTTGTCACCAAACAGGAGTGAGGCAGACAGAAAGGATCATTACATTCCCCCCCCCCGCCGCCGCTGATTTCCTTAAACTAAAGAGAAATTGTTCTAACAATTCTCCATTAAGAGATAAAAAGGTTTATTTAGAGGAAGCTGGGGGGGAGGGTGCTCTATCCCAAAAGAGACTGATTTTAGAAATAGGCTTCTACACAGAGAAGAGGGTTATACCCCCCCTTCCCCAAGTTACTTTATGGGGTCAAGAAACAAGGGAAGGCTGGGAAAGGGGGCTACACAAAGGTGGACCCCATATTTCCTCAAAATAAGGTGGTGATTGGTGAATATTGATTAAAAGGATATGTTTCCTGAACCTGGGGGGGGGGGAGAGCGCTGTTTTGGGGGGGGCTCTCTATTTGAGGGGCAAGGGTTTTATACCTCTAAGTAAACTGACAGCTTGCTTGCACAAAGCTGAACAGAAAGGGCAGAACACCCTTGCTTGGGGGGTGGGGGGTGGGCAGCCTTCCCGATCCTTCCCCCCAAATGGAAACAAGGCCTTGCCAAGAAGGACGTTGGTGAAAAATAAGATCTCTCTCGTTCTCTCTCTCAAAAGTACAGGCCTGTGGCCTCTGGTTTTACCACGGAATCAGACATTTAAAAGAAAGAGAGGGGGGGGGGAAAGGGTTGTTTTCTTTCTTTTTATTTTTCTGTGTCAGAGGTTCTCTGTTGAAATGCCTTAAGAGGCACCTTCTCCCCCTTCGGATTTCTCCCAGCCTGATAAATAATTTTCCACCTGGAGCTGAGGAAAATTACTATTCTCCAGGATTCCCAAGTTTCCCTCCCCCCCCCCTCCTGGATTACCGGGGTGACCCCACTTCTCTCCCAATGGTTTTATTTTTCAATCCTATTGCTCTCTTCTCCCCCTTGTCAAATAAGGGACATATTTTCTTTTCTTTCTTTTTTTTAAAAAAAAAAACTCATATTTGCATGAGTGGGGAGGGTGCTCCCCCTTTTTCTCTGCTAGGAAAGCCTTTGTACCCTATCTGATGTTTTTTTTTTGGGGGGGGGTATTCTTGCAAGACTGATTGCTATTATTATTTCACTGGAGTTGTGTGTGTGTGGGGGGGGGAGAGGGATGTAAGCAGGAAAAGAAAGGATCTTCTTCCCAAATCTCCAGTTAACGGGGGACCACCACCACCCCCATTCCAGACTGCACTTCCTCTCTCTCCCCCCCCCATTTGCAATGGAGGGTCTCTATCTCCAGAGCCCCCCCCCTTTCAACAAATGAACCCCCCCTCTCTCTCTCATGACACCCCCCCCTCCTCCAGTTCCACAGGGAGGCTCCTCTTGCTCTCTGGGGCCCTCTTCCTTTCTGTGTCAACCCCCCCCCCAATTTCAAATTCTTCCTTTTTCCACCCCCATTCCTCCAGAGAGGTTGCCTTTCTCGCCTCCCTCATTGCCCCCCACCACCACCACCACTGTTTCCTTGCTGGGGGGGGGTGGGGAAGAGAGAGATGTGGAAGGCCTTCCTCTTCTGTGCCTTCTCCCCACAGGCATGCCAATTGGGGGGGGGGGGGAGAAGGTGGGAGAGGTGGCCCCTTCTCTTCCCCCCCCCCACCACCACTTTGCTTTCAGACCCCCCCCCCAACTTCAAATCCCTCCTCCTCCTCCTCCTCCTTCCAGGTAAGGATACAGCTTGACCACGTCGGTGTCCATCCGCCTCTTGCCTGGGCTGGGGGAGGACATGGTGGCCCCCCCGGCCGGCGGCCCCTCCCGGGAGGAGTCTCAAGCCGAGGCCCTTCTTTCTTTCTCTCTCTCTCTCTCTCTCTCTTGTCCTGTCAGGACGCCCCCCCCTTTTTTTTTTTTTGCAATGGAGGGGTGTATGGGGGGGGGTCGCGCTTCTGGAGGTGGTGGGGGGGGGGGGCTGGTGGGGGGTGAAGGGGGGGTTCCAAGCCCCGCTCTGCGCCTGCGCGGAGGCCTGCCCCCCCCTCTCTCTCCTCCGCGCCCCTCCCTTCACGAGCCGGCTCCCCCCCCTTCCACAACCCCCCCCTTCTTCTTCTTCTTCTTCTTCCTCCTCTTCTTGCTGCTGCTGCTGCTGCTGCTGCTGCTGCGCTGCCGCCTTCCTCCTCCTCCTCCTCCTCCTCCTCCTGCTGTTCCTTCTTCTTCCCTCAGCCTCCGCTTCCTGCGCCCTCCCGCTCCCGAATTGCTGCTCCGGCTCCAGCCGCGGCTCGATCGCCTCTGCCGGAGCCCTCCCCTGTCTCTCTCTCTCTCGCTCGCTGGCTCCTCCCCCAGGCCTCTGACGTCACCCACAGTGACCTCACTGCCCAGGCCGCGCTCTTATTGGGCCGGAGGAGGGAGCGGCGACGCCTCGCCTCGCGTCACGTCGCGTCGCGTCCCCGGAGGCCCCGCCCCCCGCCTCTCCCGCTCGGCCTGCCGGGAGTCGTAGTCCCACGCTTCTGAGGGAAAAGGCGAGGAATGCTGGCGGCTTGGCTAGCTGGCTGGCTGGCTGGCTGGCTGGGGGTGCGGTGTGTGGCCGGACCTTGATGTGGGGCTGGCGAGCTCTGGTCTTCTTTTTGCCTGTGGTGCCCGCTAGGAGAGCTCTGTTTCATTCCATCCACCCACCCACCCTACCCAGGAGCCCCAGAAAGTGACCCGAGTGACCGCAAACAAGACGTTCTCTGAACATGTGCAGAGGGCTTTTCCGAGGATGGCACGCGGGGGGTCTGGAAATGTGCCTCAGCCTCTGTTTCAGGGCCCATAAACAACAGTAGCATGCATAAGCGCATATCAGAATACCTGCCCCCCCCAAAAAAAAAGCATATGTTATAAATAAAAATTATTTTTATGAGCTGGACTCTGAGCAACATTTTCCTCACTATCCCTGAGGGGGACGGACTACAACAAGCTAGGACACCACTATGGACGCGCATACTGAGCCAAATAGTTCTAGGATTGAGGAAGCAAGTTTGGAAGCCACCGTGTGTAACTCTCATTAAAATAAAAACCAGGGCACTGGCCATAAGCTAGCTTTGGAATCTAGCACCAAATATTGAAAATATTTAAGTATTTAAAAGAGGTCACAAGGGAAAAAGCAAAATCCCAGACATGTTGATTGTGTATGGTTTTGGCTCAATTCAGATGCTTCCACTGGCTCCATCTTGCCAGGTATTCTCTATGAGGTCCAGCCTCAAAATTTCTACTTCTTCATAATAATTAAAGGTGCAAGAGTTTTGTCCTCTTGATTTCTGACTACCATATGGTTCCACACAGTAGTGTCCCAATGGCCTCTGCTTAAAAATCTCTATCAGAATCGAGTCCAGCACTTCCGAAGGCTCCCAGTTTTACTCTTGAACAACCTCGTCAGTAGGAAATTTTTGCTAATATTTAACCAAAATCCCTTTTTAATCTGGTCCCACTGATTTTGGTCCCAATTTCTGAGCAAAAGTAAAAATGTTCCATATGAGACAGAACTGCAAATATTTGAACAGGGCAATCATGTCAACTTCATAGCTGTCACTTCTGTGGAATTTACATTTCTAGCTCCTAGGGTCTGCTTTTCATACTGCTCTCACCATCTTTTATATTCTAGTTTTGTTAATCTTCTTAGAATGTAACACCTAGAACAAGAAAAAACAAACCAGGATAGTATTATTACTTCTCATGGACTGGACACAGTCTGCAGACTTGAGAACTCCATTAACAATGTTAGGAAGCACCTCATACAGTGCAACTTATGTTAAGTTTATGGGCCAACACAGAGCCTTCCCATGAGGGTTGCTTTCAAGATAGGTGTTATCCAAATCTGTTCCCCCCCCCCTACCATAAAGAAGCGGACATTTATATCAATCACCTTTGAAATATGAGGTAGCCTGTAACAATAATTCTGAATGCTATTTACTGCCTTCCATCAAAGGTCTTAACTATCTATCTCACAGGCAGGTGCCATCAATATGTTGGCTCGGCATGCCCTCCACCCCAGTAGCCCAAGTGCAAAAATGCTGAAGAATTCCAGGTTTGGGGAAAGAACTTGGTTGCACCCCATTTTCCATGTCTCCTCTGGAGAACCAGAGGTGCAGGAAGCACTGGTGAGCTAAAGTTGGGTGCAGCTTTTCTAGAGTCAACCAGTTATAAGTGTCTGATGGTGAATAACTGGAGGAACTTGACAACTCTTATGTTATTAAGCTCTTCAAAATAGCTGAAGCTGATGTTGACTTTATTGTGAGTCATCTTGACCTATTTCCGGAAGCTGGAGCTAGAGACAAACAATAGTTTCTAAGAGCTAAAGATGGTGTGCACACTCATTTATTTTGCCTCACTCTCATCTCTGGTTCAGTGGGTCTTCCAGGCACTACAAAAACCTCGAAACAAACAAGCAGACTCCTGTTTCCTTGAGATGACACTGACATGAATACAGCTCCAGATGCCTTTCTTTCTTTCTCAGCTATATATGCTGTGTAGATGTTCTAATGTTTGGCACTTTTTAATTTTTTGCCCCCAAAATCAAAATCATCCATTTGGGTTTAGGTAAAAATAGCATGTATGGGGTTCTTAGCTTTTGCTTCATGTTGGTTGCTTCATTTAAATATCTCCTCCAGAGGCTAATCATGGTGAATGAAAAGAGGGGCGCAATATATAGCTATTGCCCACAGTTATGGGGGGTTAAATAAGGTAAAAAAATTGTGACAAAAGGAAGGATTAATCCTAGACTCCTTGCTCGGAGTCCCTGTTCTAGATCTGTCTCTGTTTTTCATATACATGGCGAAAACAAAGAGAAGCTCTTCAAATGTTTATCCCCAGAGACGGGGCATCATCAATAAAATTGATAAAAGCTGATAAACATGATTGACTTCCCTTTACCTAAACTACTACTTAAAAATAATTCTTCTTTGTATAATGGAAAGACTGCCTGGTGAATCTGTTTAAGAAGTAACCCAGGACTGGGCAACTGGGCAGAACCACACAACTCTCCACTGCATGGCCAAGAACAATATTGGTCCGTATGCAAAGCATTAAACAGATTGTGCCCTGGTGTAGGAAGATCAAAGGATAATCTCATAAAATGGGGTTTCCCTGGAGAAGACACCTTTTGGGAAAATGAAGAACAAACCATCTCACACATGTTATGATATATAAGATGCCCTTCAACGTGAACAGAGGAAGATCTTATGTTGGCAAGAGGAGTTGCTCTTGATTGGCCTGGTATTGGTCACAGAATCATAGAATCGTAGAGTTGGAAGAGGCCTCAAAGGCCATCTAGTCCAACCCCCTGCCATGCAGGAACCCCCCATCACAGGACTCCCAACAGGTGGCCATCCAGCCTCTACTTATGCAAATGTCATCTAGCCTTTTTAAAAAATCTTATTCATTTAATATCCTTTTTATACTTAATAATTTTATAAATTATGTATATTCTGCTTAGGAAAAAATACATGAAAGCATGGTCCCGGGCATAGAAGAAATTCTGCTTATAAAAAGCTGCCTCCTTCAGCCAGCGCCACCGCCTCCTTCACGAGGGGGTTTTATCCCACCCGTCTGAAGGAGACGGTGGTAAAGCCCATTTTGAAAAAACCGGGCTTGGCATTGTAGTATTTGTACTCGAATATTCAATCCTATGTATTCAGTATACTTCTTTATGGTGTCGAAACTTGGACCCTTACAGACACTTTATGGTTCATGCAGGAAGCTGGAAGCATTCGAAATACAGATGTACAGAATTCTGAAGACACCTTGGACACCCAGAGTCACTAATATGGCTGTATACAACGCATGAATAAAAAGCTAAAAATCCTCAATACCATAAAGAGAAGAAAACTGCAATATTTTGGACACATAATGCGCAATGAGAAATACCATCTGCTGCAAGTTATCTTTCAAGGAAAAATAGACGGGAAGCATGGCCCAGGGCATAGAAGAACATTCTGGCTTAAGAACTTAAGCCAATGGTCCTCAGTGAGCACAGCTGCTTTCTTTAGAATAGCCTTAGATGGAAACCAGTTCAGGCTACTGATCACCAATGTTCTACGAGGACATGGCACTTAAAGAAGAAGTACTGTATATGTTTATCTGTCAACATTTGTTGGTTGTTTTCTGACTTGAATAAAGAAAGATGCTGCTCATGAAGGGAAAAATGTTCCCAAAAGCGAATATACTGTAGTTTTGTGTGCATAGCTGTACCATTTTTGGTGCGTCTCTGAAAGTATCGTTGGCTGGATAACTCTGAGAGTTTGGTATCTGGCTGCAGAGCCAGAGGTCAGGAGTTCAATCCCCCACTGGGCCTTATGGGAGAGGGGCCACCCGGTGTGGCCTTGGGCAAGCTGCAGAGTCCCATCGTAAACTTTAATAATAATAATAATAATAATAATAATAATAATAATAAATTTTAATAATAAACAACTTTATGCTGTCTTTCTCCCTCAGGGGACCCAAGGCGGCTTACAACAACAGCAAAAGAAAATCAACATAATCGATATTTTAAAAATCAAGGTCAATGTTTAAATAGCAATAAATACACTGTAAAAGACAATACTAAAAAACAGCAGAAGCTGCAGAATTTAAAAAGGCCCCAGCTGCTAAAAATTAAGTATTAAGATGTTAAATATAAAGAATTTATAAAAAGGCTGGAGGCTCAAAAGGCTTGCCTAAATAAAAACGTCTTAAGGCGTCGCTTAAATGTTTCCAGGGAGGAGGCCGTTCTTAGCTGAAAGAGAAGGGAATTCCATAATACTGGTGCCACTACTGAGAAGGCCCTGTTTCTTGCCGCCGCCCCACTTACCTCCCTGGGTGGTGGCACTTGTAGCAGGGCCTTCTGTGATGACCTAAGGGGATGGACCGGGTTATATCCTATTCCTGAGCTGTACAGGGCTTTAAAGGTCATAACCAGCACCTTAAATTGGGCCCAGAAATGAATGGACAGCCAATGCAGTCACTGGAGAAGCGGCCCAACAGAGTTAAACCGCCTAGAATGATCCAGTAACTACACGGGCCGCCGTATTCTGTACTAGTTGTAGTTTCCGAACTGTCTTCAAGGGCAGCCCCACACAGCGTGCATTGCAGTAGTCTAACCTTGATGTCACCATGGCGTGGATCACCGTTGCCAGGTCTGCATGATCCAGGTATGGTCGCAGCTGATGCACCAGGCAAAGGTGGGCAAAGCCCCCCCCCACCGACCACAGCTGCTACCTGAGAGTCCGGGAGCAGCTCTGAATCCAGGCGAATGGTAAACCACTTCTGTGGATTATCTACCTAGAAACCGCTTGAAAGCATTGCCACAAGTCCAAAATGACTTGATGGCACACAGTTACAGAAGTATCAGCTCAAGATGGAGTTTGGAATGTATTTTATATCAGCACTGCCGTCCTTGCTTTTGTTTGCTGCTCTAAGTTGATTAAAAAGGCTTTTAATTCTTTTAAAGTGTTTATTTTGTTTGTGATTTTGAGTATAATTGTACTAATTTCCCATATAAGTTTTTCTCAGCACTTTTAAGAAGAGTAAATTGATAAGGGGCCAACAAATATGATTAGGGGACTGGAAGCCAAGTCCTGTGAAGACAGACTGAAAGAACTGGCCCTGTTTAGCCTTGAGAAAAGAAGAATATTTGAAAGTCTGTCCTACAGAGGTGGGGGCAGATCTGTTCTCAGTCACCCCAAGTGCAGGACACGCAACAACTGGGATCAAATTACAGGACTCCAGATTTAGGCTGAATATCAGGAAAAACATCTTAACTGTTAGAGTGGTACGACAATGGAACCAATGACCTCAGGAGGTGGTGAACTCTGCAGCACTGGAGGCATTCAAGAGAAATCGGGGCAAACATCTGCCCATTCTCCTTTGGCTTGGATTCCTGCCTTGAGCAGGGGGGGTGGACTTGACAGCCTTATAGGCCCCTCGCAACTCCATTGTTCCATGAGAACAGCTGTTACTACAACAGAGACATAGATGTCTTGTGCCCAGACCTGAAGGGTTCCCCCTCCATTTTAAATGAGTTGGAGGCAATAATTATATGGGGATTACTGTTGATGTAGGATATATTTTTTTTTACCCAGCGGGTTGTTAGTCTGTGGAACTCCCTGCCACATGGATGTGGTGATGGCATCTGGCCTGGATGCCTTCAAAAGGGGATTGGACAGATTCCTGGAGGAAAAGTCCATCACAGGTTACAAGCCATGATGGAGATGTGTCATCTCCAGGCTTAAAACCAGGGTCCTTCAAGGGCCAGAGGCAGGGGAGTGGTAGCAGTAGACAGATATCTAGTCTTGTGTGCTCCCAGACGCATTTGGTGGGGCCACTGTGAGATACAGGAAGCTGGACTAGATGGGCTTTTGACCTCAACTAAGATGGCTCTTCTTATGTTCTTATGAGATCATCCAGGAAAGTTTTCCTTCTGATTTCCAAGACAGCTTGGAGAAATACGACTTTAAAAAAACCCCGATCAATTCCTTATCAGTGGCAGTCACAGCTAAGAAATTCTGGGAGGTTTTGTCCGAAGATGCCATTTATTGAAACACAGGTTGTCTGGGACTTTAATGGACTGCATACTTGGTGTGCCACATGAACGGGGCTGCCCAGGGCAACATGAGGCCTGGCGCCGCTGCATCCACAGCAGCAACATCCCGTGTAACTTAAGTGGGACAAGCATAGCTGGTTCCGCAGCTTATGCCTCCCAAACTCAGTATAATGAGTTCCTACAATCTAAGAGGATGGCTCATAGCTGGACTTCCTTTGTAGCCTTCTCTTGGCCCGCTCCCGGGCCATATAAAGACAGCACGCTCCATTTCATCATCCATGACTAAGGGCAGGTCTTTTTAACATGGTTGCATCAGCACATGCTTGCCCCGTCTACTCACATGTCATTTGCACCAGAGGCTGCTTGAATAGTCCAGTAATAACATGGCTGTTAAACAACCTGGCCCAATGTATAAGGAGGCCTATGGCTGCAGACACAGCTGTCCCCAAATCTCTAGACCGGGAGGACAGATTATGTAGTTCAAGCCTGCCAGAGGTCAGTGGTGGACGGACACTGGCATTTGAAATGTACCAAGCTGTTCCGTGAACCAGACTGTAGCAGGTCAGCGTTCTCATTGGCCTTTTTTGTTTCTTTGAAGGGTTCTGGTTTGGACCCCGGTTTTTCCAGCCAGTATATCCAGTCCAGAAGGTATATGCTGGTTTTCAGGAATTAGATGGATGTTAGTGCTCCAGATTCTCTTTAGTGTATGAAATGAGTTTACAGTAGGACCCCTGTATCCGCTGGGGATTGGTTCCAGGCCTTCCCGTGGATAATGATAACCGTGGATATGAGAGAACGCCTGCCCACCCATCCCCAAACTGTTGTTTCCTGAAAGTAGCTTGCTTTATGACTGCTGTTTTGAGACAGTAGCTTGCTTTACAGCTGCTGTTTGTGACAGTAGCTTGCTTTACAGATGCTATTTGTGACAATAGCTTGCTTTACAGCTGCTGCTTGTGACAATAGCTTGCTTTGTGGCTGCTGAATTATTTAATTTTTTTCCTCTGCCAACTGTGGATAACTGAATCAGTGGATAATTAATCAGTGGATACGGGGGTCCTACTGTATTTCTTTTCTTACATGATACCTAGCATATGACATTTCTTTCCCTTATAATGATGTTATCTAGGTGGTATACAATACAGAAACAATAACTTAAACACCACAGTGAAAACGGTGCTGAAAAGAGCATAACACGTAAGGACAGGACAAATCTCACAGCACCCAAAAATACAGATTTTAAAGCTAAAAAAGCCAATCTTTTAACCTTGTTTTTAAAACCTAGGTGACTAGGAAAGTTTTAATCCACAAAGATGAGAGGGGACAGGGATTTATTTCACACAGTTGTTAACTTGGACCTGAAACTTTGAGAATATGGTCTATCAGAGCCTTGCCTGGGAATTCTGGGAAGTTCTTCATGATTTTGCTTCCTCATAGATTTTTTTGACTAACATCCTTAGGGGGGGGGCACAATATCTAGTGGCAGCAATAATGCTTTCGATTCTCTTCCCAGATATGGTATTGGCAAGTAAAGATGGGCACAAAACGAAAAACGAAATTCTGATCTGTCGTTTTGTTAGGTAAAGAAACGAAAGGAGGAAGCATAATTTCGTTACAGATGAAACAAAACGGTCGCTTCCCCCCCCCATTGAAATGAACCGTTTCATTCCATCTGTAAAAGGGGTCCCTTACCTGCTGGGCTCAATGAGCTGCCGCCACCGGAGCCCAGGAGGAGGAAAAGGAGGAAGTGGGACCCCCTGCTGCTCGGGCACTCCCCACCTCCTCCTCTCAGTCCCTGCTTCCGGCCTCCTCTCAGCTGGGAGGCAGGTGGGGGGTGAATCCCCTGGATCCTAGGGGCACCAGATTTGGTGGCGGGGAGCCATTTTCAGAGGGATCCAGCCAAGCTGTCATCAGCTGGATCCCTTTAAAAATGGACATGTTGGCACCAGGGGACCCCCCCCCCAGTGCTGACTGGGCCATTTTTAAAGGGGTCCACCCAATGACAGCTCAGCAGGACCCCTTTAAAAATACCCCCCGGGCACCAAATATGGTGCCTCTAGGATCCAGGGGAACTGTTATGTTTCATTTTGTAAGAAGTTTTTTTACAAATTCGTACAAAACGAAACAAAATGAAACGGGGGTGACACTACACAAAACGAAACATTATTTTTTCTGTTTCGTGCCCATCTCTATTGGCAAGACAAAAACAAACCCCCTTTCTCCCCCTTTCTAGAGACATTCCCATATAGGGCTTTAAAGGTAAGTGAAATATTTAAGGAGTGCCTTTACCAGTTCCTCACTCCCAATGAGCTTCCATAGTTGAGGGGGAATTTGAACCCAGGCCTCTTGAGTCTTAGGATATGCTACATATACGTAGAGCATACCAGATTTCAGCTAACCAGCTTTCTTTCTTTCTTTCTTTCTTTCTTTCTTTCTTTCTTTCTTTCTTTCTTTCTTTCTTTCTTTCTTTCTTTCATTCATTCTTTCAATTGCTCAGTCCCCACAAGTTCAAGAGACAACATAATTTTGGACAGAGCAATACATTTTTATCTTTTTGGAGTATAAGTCACAAAATCCCCTAGCTATTCACGCAGGTTGGTGGATTTGGGGGATTCTAGTTTTGAGAACTATCTATTCCAAGGTCTGATTTTGGAGTAGATATTTAATCCCCCATCACAGACAGTGAGGTATGCAAATACAGGGGGGATTTTTTTTCTCAACCTGGATGTCTTGGGACCATCTTTGTACTAACATCATAGGGACTATCTTGTCCAGAGGTTTCCTAATGACACCACAATGGTTACATTCAGGCATAACAATAAACTGTGGTTTAATGGTAGGTAAAGGTTAAGAGGGTTTCTGTCTTCCTGCAGGGAGACCATACACTTTTACTTCTCATTTAATCCAAACACGTAGCAACTGTGACTAATTTTTATAATTATTTGTCCTGATACGTCAACTTGAGGACCTGGTTTGTGAGCCTGACTTGTTGAGATTAACTGTAATTACTAATTAGAAATAACCACAGGTCCCAGTTCAAACATAATGACAAATTGTAAGGTGGTGATAACAGGGAGTAGTCATCGTGCAACCAATTTTGGGGAAGAAAAGATACAAGCATACCTAACTTGTATGGTTTGGATTTCCTAAGCCAGTGAATGGCAGAAGCATTGTACTCCAGCTCCCATGATCCCTATCTATTGCAGCCAATTGGGGGTACTTGATGGGTACTGTAGTCCAAAACATGGAGGACATGCCAGACTGGTGAGGAATGGTTCAGAAGTATGGATGAACTTGGCACAAACCTCTCTTTGTTTGTTTATAAAAAAACAAAGAAAATAAAAATAAATAAAAAATATAAACCAAGGTGTGCAGGTTTGTGCTATGTGCCAGGTTGCCGCCATCTGTAGCTTATGGCTACCCTACACATTTCACACCACCGTATCCTAGACCTTGGTCAGATGCAATATCACATTTAAAGTGGAGGGGCTCCTCGCCAGTCCCTGTTTCTGCTTCACAGGACAATTGAAAGACTGAAAGCTTGGAAATACGAACTTTTATGGCAATACTCTGGAATCTCCAGCCACCCTGGCTCATGGGAGCTGTAATGCAAAGAAGGAGCATTTCCGACCTGTGAGATTTAAAAGCAAGGGGAGAACTTCACGGCAAGTTCCCGCTTCATGGGAGAAAAATAAACTTAATTAACATGATTGTTTCTAATACCCAGCTGCATCCCCCACAGTATTATCTATGCCTCTAGGATCTCATGGGTGGGGGTTCTTCAGTTCTGTAACCTCTTATGCTTTAAAGTTTAAGCAGATGAGGGAGGGTTTGAAATTGTTGGGGATTTGGTTTTCTTTAAGATTATTTTATTGCTAGAAACCACCCAGAGTGGTGGCAAGACCACTAGATGGAGGGGTATAAGAATAGGATAGGAGAGGAGAGGAGAGGAGAGAGAGATACAGAGAGAGAGAGAGAGAGAGAGAGAGAGAGAGAGAGAGAGAGAGAGAGAGAGAGAGAGAGAGCAAAAGAAAAGGATAGATAGATAGATAGATAGATAGATAGATAGATAGATAGATAGATAGATAGATAGATAGATAGATAGAAAGCAAAAGAAAAGATAGATAGATAGATAGATAGATAGATAGATAGATAGAAAGAAAGCAAAAGAAAAAGATAGATAGATAGATAGATAGATAGATAGATAGATAGATAGATAGATAGATAGATAGATAGATAGATAGATAGATAGATAGATAGATAGATAGATAGATAGATAGATAGATAGATAGATAGATAGATAGATAGATAGATAGATAGATAGATAGATAGATAGATAGATAGATAGATAGATAGATAGATAGATAGATAGATAGATAGATAGAAAGCAAAAGAAAATGATAGATAGATAGATAGATAGATAGATAGATAGATAGATAGATAGATAGATAGATAGATAGATAGATAGATAGAAACAAAAGAAAAGGATAGATAGATAGATAGATAGATAGATAGATAGATAGATAGATAGAAAGCAAAAGAAAAGGATAGATAGATAGATAGATAGATAGATAGATAGATAGATAGATAGATAGATAGAAAGATAGATAGATAGATAGATAGATAGATAGATAGATAGATAGATAGATAGATAGATAGATAGATAGATAGATAGATAGATAGATAGATAGATAGATAGATAGATAGATAGATAGATAGGGACCTCTCATACACTGCCTTGGATGCAGTTTTCACTTTTCACAGTTCTGAAAGGACTGATATTATTATTTTAGGATTAAGCCTGTACCGATCTACTTCTAGTGCATGTCTGCTCGCTCTGGGGTTGGAGGGGGGGGGGAGAAATGCCTGAGGGACCTTACACAGAAAAAGGTGGCGAGGAAGCGAGATGTTTGTGGGGGAAGAGAGATCTTTCCCTCCCCCTTTAAAAAAATGCTGAATAAAATTTCTTGCTGAGACTCATCTGTCCACAAAGTGGCTAATGAAGCCTTGCTTCTCATTAAGGGAGCCGGCGTGGTTCTGAGAGACAAACCAGCTCTGAGACCCCCGGCTCTTCTTTTAGTCTCACTTGGGTTAAAATTGTGCCACCTTTCATCCTCTAAAAAAAGAAAAACCTAGGTCTTGCAGATCTAAAACAACCCTCAGTGGGTGTGTGGCACCCATGACATTTCTATAGCCATGTCCACTGCTGGACAAATACAGGAATATTGTTGTGGGAAAGGAGAAACTTGTCACAACTTTAAAAACCCACAATCTCACTCATTCTACACCTCAGAGCACAGAGAGAACTCCTAGTTCCCTGAATTCCTTGCCTGCCGAAGATGTCCGGCCACAGAAACTGGCGAAAGGTCGGGAAGAAAAACATCCAGAACTTCCAGAACACGGCCAAACAGCCCGAAAAACTCAAAACAGCTATCAGATCCTGTCCGTAAAAGCCTTTGAGAATAAATTAATACAGTGATACCTCTGATAACGAATTCAATTTGTTCTCAGAAGCAATTTGTTATCCGAAAAATGTGTTATCTGAAATGTGGTTTCCCATTCCGGAGGTCCGAAAAAAGGCAAAAAAGCTAAGGGGGGGTTTCCAGACCTCTTTATAAAATGCACTTTAAAGGCTTGCAGTGCTGGAACACCCCCTCCATAACACCTCCTCCTTGCAGTGCAATGCAAAGATGGACAAGAGAAACCAGCAAGATTACCCCAGCCTGTTCCCACCCAAAGTGCAATGGGGAAAAATACAAACAAAAGCAGGAAGAAAAATCCAGCCCATTTTTGCCTGTAGAGCAATGAAAAAATACTGCAAACATGGAGAAATGAAACCAGCATGACTAGCCCAGCCTCTTCCAGCCAAAAATGCAAAGAAAAGCAGGGCAAAGATTAATAAAAGCTAGCTCCCTACATTTCCAAGTTCGAAAGGTCCAAATCCCTCAGCAAAACATGTCCAGAATGGCTCCAAAACACCATAAAAATGCTCTAACTCCTCCCACCCCTCCACAAACTATGCATCCTGCAATGCATGCAGGGTATACATTTTTTGCAAGGCATTATGAAACATTTGTTATCCGAGGCAGCCCATAGGGAACATTCCCTATCCGAGGCAGCTCTATATCTGGAAATTTCCATTTGTTATCAGAAAAACTTGTTATCCGAGGCAGTCTTTATCCAAGGTATTACTGTATTGTGTTGGTACATGAAGCCAGGTCACTTTATTCCCACCTTCCATATGAGGGGATGGATGAAATGATCAAACCATGAGCCCAGTTTTACTCTGCCCAACCCTGGAAGGTGGCTGTGCGCAGGGTCCTTGTGCAACCCAACAGGTCATGCCCGCCCAAGTGCCTGAGAGCTCTCTAGCCTTCCTCAAGATGCCAAAGGGAGGCAGGTGGCATGGAGAGGATGTGTCCTTGTGTTCGCTGCCTCCTGAAAGGCAGACAAGAAGCTCCTCACACCCACAGCTTCCTGGCCTGTTTGCACTTCCTTGTCCACGACACCTCCTGCCCGACCGCTCACGTTGGTCCCCTCCTTCGCACGATCTGCCTTGCGTTGCATCAAGCGGGCTCTTGGGGCCATTCCGAAGCATCCCTCAAAAGGACATGAGGTCACTTCCTCTGGGCACGCACACCTCCGTGGATTGTGTAGTAGTAGTAGCAGTACCTGATGGTATGTGCCGGTTGTGATGCTTGGCGTCTTTCCCTCTAGCAACGCCAACACAATCCCATCCGGTGACGCCTTGCGGCTGACTCACGTTCCGTGACCTGGAATCTGGTTGATTCAGCTGCGCAAGGGTGTGGCGGCCCATGAGGACACCAAGGGAGAAAAAAAGCCCTCTGGCGAAACCACATCAGGCTCCTCTTTAGTGGCTTTTCTGGTCTAGCGTGTCTCTCTCGGAGAGGCCGCGTCATCCCCTTAATTGAAACATGGCCTTGTTTGCTCCATTGTTTTGATGTCTGTAGTTCAAAGGACCTGCGAGGAACAGCCTCAGTCCAGTTTTGGAGAGATGCCCATTGACATCCAGTGAGCCTCTCCTGGTGACTCTGTATGTGTGTGTGTGTGTGTGTGTGTGTGTGTAGTTGCCACTTTAGTTCACAACGGCTTATTTATGTATTTATTTATTGGTCTTGTTACAGTGGGCCCTCGTACAACAAACGGTTTGTATGACATAAAATCTGTACAACATAAAAAATTCCAGAGATAGGGAAAATTTGCTTAACAGAATTATCTCTGGGGCAAATCCGTACAACATAAAAATGGTCGTGATTAGGGATTACTCCGTTTTCAATGCATTCCTATGGGAAATTTGTATAAAAAGTGTTCTGCTTATATACCGCCCCATACCACTACAAGTAGTCTCTGGGCGGTTTACAATTTTAATTACAGTGTGCAGGCTACACATTGCCCCCCCCCCCAGCAAGCTGGGGACTCATTTTACCGACCTCGGAAGGATGGAAGGCTGAGTGAACCTTGAGCCTGCTACGAGGGATTGAACCCAGGTCGTGAGCACAGTTTTACCTGCAGTACAGGCATTTAACCTCTGCGCCACGAATTTACAAAATTTCATTTGGAACAAATTAATTCCTTTATACAAGGTACCACTGTATTTTACTACGCATTTCCCCTGAAAATGGGCCCAAGCTGACTTACAGTATTAAAAGAAAAAAAAACAATATTTAAAAGCTAAAAGAGTAAGTACAGAAATATTGGAGGAAAAGAATTAAAGAAACATATTAAAAAATATGAGGGGAAAGCATGACTAAACAAAGTTTAAAAGCACCAAAAATACAAAGTGTCCCGCTTGGAAAACCTCTCTGAGAGAGCCCGTCACGAAGGAAGAGCCAGACTGAAGAGAAATGTTTGTATTTTTTTAAAAATAATCATAATAAATAAAGGTACTGATCTACTCCATGGCTATCCTACTGGCCTAAAAGCAAGAAATGCAACCGAGCTGGAAAAACAGGATATAAACAATGCAATTCTAAATGTAAAAGAAACATTACATTTGAAAGGACCATCTTTCCCAACAGACATTTGAGTCGTAAGCTTTCCTGCTCTCTTGGCTGCTTATTGTTCATTCTTGGCCAACCCCACCACTCCAGTCAGGCATGTCCAAACTTCAGCTTTCCAGATGTTTTGGACCACAACTCCCACAGTCCTTTCCCATTGGAAATACAGGCTTGGAATTCTGGGAGTTGTGGTCCAAAACCTCTGGAGTGCCAAAGTTTGGACATGCCTGGCTCCAGTGATGGAGCATCAGTGGTGGTGGTGTTTGTCAAGGAGCCGAGTGGGAAACTGTCAAGTTCCCCTTTGATGGAAAAAGACAGAGGCAGAAGAACACGGACTGCTGGGGTTTCATTGCCAAACATTGCAGCCACCATAACTTTCCTTGAAGACAGTACACTAGGATCCCTGTATCTGTGGGGGATTGGTTTGGGGGGGGGGTGAGTACTGAAATCCACAGATAATAGTGAATGCTAACTACAATAAGTGGTGGCAAACCTTCGGCACCCCAGATGTTTTGGAACACAACTCCCACAGTCCTTTGTCATTGGCAATACAGGCTTGGAATTCTGGGAATTGTGGTCCAAAACCTCTGGAGTGCCAAAGGTTTGCCACCACTTACTGTAGTAATTATTCACTATTATCTGTGGATTTCAGTACCCATGTCCACCCAAAACCAACCCCCCACGATTACAGGGGGTAAAGAGAATCCAGAATTTTTTTTTAACATGCACTACGAGAATTGGCCACTAGACAGTGCCAAATACCATGATATGTATACTATTTTCAGGCCGTGGATAAGCGTATCTGCGGATATGGCAATATGAAGTTCTCACTATCTTGCTGAAAGACTGCAGACCAACCCATTACCTCTCTGGCTTGAAGGCTGGTAAAAATTCATTCCTGACACTACAGTTTCCAGAATCCCCTGGCGAGCATGGCCCGGCATCCTGGGCTTTGTAGTCCAGGGGAGAGTCAAAGCTGTACTCTGGATTGGCTAATTTCACACAGAGATACACAGGCATCTTCTGCTCTTTTCTGTGTCCCCCCCCCCCACATGCCCTCTGCCAGCCTTGAGACCTACGTGTTTGACACTTTTGGGAGGGAGGGAGGGCAAACCCCAAATAACACAGGAGTTTCATGAGTGGCATTCAAAAGACGATAAAACTCCTCAGCAACAGTCTTGATGGAGCGGCCGGGGGCCTGTAAGGAGAACAGCTGTTTCTCTTGACAACGGGCGAGGCTGCACCACGTTCCAGCTTCCAAGTCCCTCCAGACGTCCTATCAAGGCCCGTGCAGGGAAGCCGGCCACGGCGTGGCATGTGGAGATAGCGGCCTCCAGCAAGGCCACCCGCCCACCTGGTGCTGAACCCCCTCGGCCGGTTCAAGCACAGGAAGAGGCAAGGGCACCAGGCCCCCGATTCACACACACACACACACACACACACACACACACACACACAGAGCGAGGGAGAGCCAGGGTTGTTTCCTCTCCTGCCCCTTCCTCCTCCCACGTCAACCTCTGTGCAACGTCCCGGGAAGCCTTCAGACCGGGGACTTGCCCACCGCAAAGCGAAGGAAGCCCATCTCGAGGGGGCACGCCTGCGCGCCACCGCTCATCTCGGCCAGCCTCCTATGCAGCTTTAGAGGAGCGAAAAGGGCCTGGCTTTGTCCTCGTCGTGGTTGGCAGGTTGGAGAGGGGGCAAGGCTTCTTCGGGGAGGGCCCTGCCGGCCCCAAGGTGATGCCTGAGCAAGGCCCCTACGCTTGTGGGGCTGGCCAAGTCCCTTGATGTGGGGTGGGCAAAGCAACTGATAGATGGATGCACCGTGGGTGACAAAATTGTTCTCATGAGGGCTCATTGCTGGCTCCTTCTCAAACTGGAAGAAACAAGGGCATCATCATCATCATCATCATCATCATCATCATCATCATCATATTATTATTATTATTATTATACAACACCCATCTGGCCATCTGGAAGTAAACAAGGACAGGACCCCAAGGCTCTGTCCTGGGCCCGGTGCTCTTCCGTATTTTTATTAATGACTTGGGATACAGGGAATACTGAACACACTTGCAACTGACACAACACCGGGTGGAATAGCCATAAGAACATAAGAAGAGCCATGCTGGATCAGGCCAAAGGCCCATCTAGTCCAGCTTCCTGTATCTCACAGTGACCCCACCAGATGTGTCCGGGAACACATGAGACTAGACATCTGTCTCTTCATACCACTCCCCTGCTTTTGGTCCTTGAAGTACCCTGGTTTTAAGCCTGGAGATGACACATCTCTCCATCACGGTTTGTAACCTGTGATGGACTTTTCCTCCAGGAATCTGTCCAATCCCCTTTTGAAGACCATCCAGGCCAGATGCCATCACCACCTCCCATGGCAGGGAGGTCCACAGACTAACCACACGCTGGGTTAAAAATATTTTTTTATTCTAGGCTAAGCATACCCAGTTCCATCAGTTGTTGTTGTTGTTAATCCACTCTTTCATAACATAGGAACATAAGAAGAGCCATGCGGGATCAGACCAAAGGCCCATCTAGTCCAGCTTCCTGTATCTCACAGTGGCCCCACCAGATGCATCTGGGAGCGCATGAAACTAGATCGCATCTGAAACTGGAGATGACTCTGTCTCCTGATACCACAGTCATCCCTGCATGGGAGTGGTCCTTGAAGAAACGTTTCCCTGTTTTAAAACAGCTTCACCGATGAAGCTGTTTGGATGACACGATCTTTCTATCTCTCAAAAAAGAAGTCCAGTAGCCATGACTCATCTCCCTCATGGTTTGTAACCTGTGATGGACTTTTCCTCCAGGAATCTGTTCAATCCCCTTTTAAAGGCATCCAGGCTAGATGCCATAACCACATCTTGTGGCAGCGAGTTCCACAGACTAACACCACGCTGGGTAAAAAAAATATTTCCAAGCCAATGCCTTGGAAGAGAGAAGCAAAACTCACATTACACCCCAACTAAAGCAGCTCTACTGGCTGCCAATCACCTACCAGGCACAATTCAAGGTGCTGACCTTAACCGACAAAGCACAAAACAGCCTGGGCCCAAGCCACCTCAAACCTCGATTCTCACAGTATGAACCACCTCAGGTGTTAAGGTCATCAGGAGAGGACTTTCTCTCCATCCTTCACAGGTGCACCTCAGAAGAACCCATGAAAGGGCCTTCTCTGTTGCTGCTCCGACTCTGGAACTCCCTCCCACTGGAGGTCAGGCTGGGCCCCGTCTCTGCTGTCTTTCTGGAAGCAAGCAAAGACCTTCCTCTTCAGGCAAGCTTTCCCGGAATGAGGGACTTCCTACTATATAACTTTATATGGATTACCATACATGGTTACATTGATTGATTTCATAAGAACACCCGTCACCCGTGATTTCCATGTGTGCTCTTTGTATCTCTACTGTTAATTGGTCCAAGATGCCTCTACCAATTCCCAATTTTAACTTGAATATGCCTAGTATATTCTGGTCTGTATATTGTCCCTGATTACTGTAAGCCACCTTGGGTCCTTTTCCAAGGAGAAAGGTGGGATAAAAATGTTCAATAAAATAAAAAATAAAAAAATAAAAAAGATCTTGATAGGCTTAGGAACTGGGGAAAAAAACAACAAAAGGGCATTTACAAAGGGACAAGTTCTGCACCTGGGTGGGTGGGTGTGGGTGGGTGTGCACAACACACCAAATGCACAGTTCTTGGCTCAGTAACACTACAAGCGAGGAGGATCTCGGCATTGTTGTAGATGAGAAGCTGAATATGAGCCAGCTGTTGTGAGGTCCTAGGAAGAGGCAAAAGCCAGAATTTGCCCTTGGCTGCATGTTCTCAGCCAAACCTCACATTAACTAAATAGGGACACTGTGAGCTGCTTTTAGGGCAAATTTGATGAGGCTATTTTATTTATTTATTTGACTTTTATACCACCCATCTAGACCCAGGGCTACTCTGGGCGGTTTACAACATGTGATAACACAACAATTAAACAAGGGAATACACCTTAAAAACCAAAATATTAGGTACATAATAAAATAAAATATACATAAATCAACAAAAAACTAAAATGAAGCTAAAATGAAGCTTAAAATGGCGAGAGAGTGATAAAGGGGAGGAGGAAGAGAGAGAAGAAAAGTGGTTAAAAATAGTGACTTACTAAATGTTTGAAGAATCAGGGAATGCCATTCTATAAAACCAGGTCTTCAATAGTTTTTTAAAAGTTTGAAGCGAGGATGCCAGCCGAATTTCAGGCGGTAGATGGTTCAATAACTTGGGAGCAACCACCTAGAAGGCCCTACTCTTTGTTACGACTTTTCGGGCCTAGACCACCTAATGTGGAGTGTAACATAATGGGAAAATGTGGTCTGTGAGATAGCTTGGACCCAAGATGTTCAGGGCTTGATTGGTTAAAAACATCACTCTGGATGGTGCCTGGAAACGGATGGGCAACCAGTGGAGCTGTTATAACCAGGAGGGTTATGTGATCCCTGCGACCAGCCCGTCAGCAATCTGGCTGCAGCATTTTTGGACCCAACTGGAGTGTCCCGGCACTTTCCATCGGCAGTCCGGCACGTAACCAAGACGTGTCACCATGAACAGCTCAGTTGTAGCTTACTGTGTAAGGAGTCACAACTAAAGCAGGTCCATTGGAATCAATGGAACCTACAGAGGTGAGTTTTCAAATACTCACCAATGATCAGCCCTTGTGCTATCTTGCTTCTATCTTTTTCTATCATTTCGTAGTTTTTACTCTGGTCATCTGGAAAAGAAACTGTGACGGTTCTCAATGCCTTAGCCGCAAAATCACGTTTTCAGCCACCACCGTCACCCACTCGTCAGTGACCTCACTTGGCCACACATCCAGCGTTAAAGACTAGCAACTTGTGCTCTAAATAAGAAGGAAGTAAAACTTATCCAGAAAAGCTCTTCCACCCGCTTTGTTTGCTTCCTGCGCTCCTCCAGAACTGCACAAACCTCCTAACGGATGGATCCACCGTTCATTTTCACCACCCGACCCATATCCTGAAATGTTACTGTTTCTGTGCTTTATTTCTAAGTTTATAATGTTCCTAATTTACAATGTTCAGTTCCTGTTTATTCTTTGTATTATTTTGATGCCTGTGTGTGTGTTGTGTCGTTACAGTCATGACCGACTCTTTGTGACTCCATGTCCATGGAGTTTTCTTGGCAGGGATACTGGAGTGGTTTTCCCATCCCTACTGCAGGCGCCTACAGCACCTGGTATTCCCTGGTGGTCTCCCATCCAAGTACTAACCCGGGCTGACCCTGCTTAGCTTCCGAAATCAGGAGAGATCGGATGTGCTTAGGACATCTAGGCAGCACATTTTGATGCCTACCTTATTTTAATTTAACATCGTGATTGTTCTTGTTCTATTTAATTTTGTCAACCACCCCGAGTGGACTTGGCAGCCAGATGGGCGGTAAAGAAATCAAATCACTAGCCACCCAGAGACAACTTGGTAGTAGGGTGGCTAATTTTTTTTTGCAAACAAACAAACAAACAAACAAATAAAACAAATAAGTCATTTTTGCATCTAAGAATGAAACGACAACAAATCCATTTTATTAATCGCGAATAACAAAGTTCCCCAAAGGCAGTTGGAAGGGACCGCGTCTCAGCTTGGCTACACAACTCGACACAAGTGTCCCCTCCAGGTTTGAAAGGGGCAAGCACTTAATTCACAAGAATATCATGCCGCCACCACCCCGAGCCCCAAGGCATCCCGGAATCTGAGGGGTGTACAGAGGTTTCAACATCCTGCAAGATCAGGGCTTCCCAAAATTCACCGCAGCTGGGCAGAGGCGAGAAAACCCTTTCCGTTCGGCAGCCAAGAGTTCCCCGGAGTTGCGACGTGACGAGCTGACGGCGTCGTCTTGTCTTTTATCACAGGCCACGACGGCTCAGTTAAAAGAAAGAGCATGCAGGGGAGCCTTGAAGATGGAGCCAAGCGGGGCTGAAACGGCCGTCTGGGGCTGCCGCTCTCAAGATCCCCCCTTGGTTTTACCTGTGGTGCCTTCCTGCGTTGCTTCTGTTCACAGGGCTGGCATGAAGGTTGGTTTTTCCAGGACCCCTTGAGACCCAGTCCCCCTGATAACAGTGTCTCTTTGCCTCGTGGGGACGGACAGAGAGGCATCCCGATGACCGGGCGCTGCGTTTCCTGATCTAAGGCCCTGAGGAGGAAGACACGGCTTCCCATTGCCGGAAGATCCGGAAGACCTTGCAGGATTTTTCCGACAGGCTCTGCAGTGGGAAGAGAAAAGAGAGATCCTTGAAAGCTGCCTCGGCCAAAGGGAAATCCCATCAGGCATTGCGGGACAACGCCTTGTGACGTGGCTCCAGCCAACTCAAAAGGCGACTGGAGTTTGCGTCTACCGAACCACGGTTTTCAGATCCCAGGGTGTCTTGAGTGCTTTCAGGGGTGTAGAAACCTAATCATATCCAGAACTGGGGTCCAAAGTGGACACATAAGCCCTTAGGCCGTGGCCACACCTGGGTTTTGATCCTGATCTTCTGAAGGTCCGGCTTTTCCTCTTCGTCCCATCACGTGATTTAATATGTGGGACAAGAGTTCCCACGTCAAAAGCTTTTTTTTTATTTTAAAGTGCAGTTCAGCCCCCTTGGCCAGCAGGTGGCGCTAGCATTTGAAAAAAAAAACAGACCACTTGGCTTGGGGGAAATTAAAACTTGTAGGACCGGATAGAACTTCCTGTTTCTCCGAAGGTGAAAAGCAATTAACAAAAACAGCGCAGATTGGCCCCAGGAACAGCCGGTCGGTGCTATGAAAAAAGAAAGAAAAAGAAACCCGGATCCTCTGCGTGGTCTCACGGCGTCTGCCTCCTTGAAAGCTGGATTTTCAAACCAAGGCAAAAATTTCCCTACCTCCTGGGTGAGTCACAGAAATCTCGCTTAAGGGAGCATTACCGGGTTTTCTTTTTCTTTTCATTTTTTCAAAAAGCCCAGTGGCCATGGGGACGGCATTTTTAGACACAGGTTATCTGGTAATTTAAACTGCTTTTAAAGGGACGTGGCTGCTGGGGAGTGGCTTAGACCTAATGCCACACCCAGCATGCCTGCTCTCAGCCCCAAAGCGAGACTCCTTACGCTGGACTCCTTCTCCGCTGGCCCGTCCGACTGCCGGGATGCTTGGAGGACCCTCAGGACCACCTGCCAGCCGAGACCCGCCTGACCCGCACCCTCCGCGTGTTCCCCTCCGGCCGCAGGAGGCACCGCCTCTTTGACCTCGTTGATCCAAGGGCACCAATCGCGATGCTGGGCGACCGGGTCGAAAAAGGTCCGAGAGCTGGAATCCTGGCAGAGAGGAAGAACAAACGAGGCGTTTTCACGGGACAGCGTCAGGGGAAAGGGAAAAAGAGGGAGGGAAGGAGCAAGAGAGAATGAAGGGGAAAAGAGGAGGAGGGAGGGAGACTCTCTGATTCTGCCCTCATCATCTCATAATTTTTGAATTTATATCTTTATATCTTTCAATAGTTTTAGTTGGTTTGTGTGAATTGTTTTTTTTTAATGGTCGATACTACGTTATCCTTAAAGTCATCTTTATTTACCTTTATTTATTTACCTCAAATTTTATTTTTGTATTAATTGTATGTGATTATTTGTATGTGATAATTCTATGGGATTACGGCTTGTATTTTGATTAACTGTTGTTAATTTAATTAATTGATTAATTGCTGCTTTTAAGGGACTTAAAGGGTGGAAAATAGGAAAAGCAAACTTACGTCCTTACATCTGGCCTCGCTGACAGATGGGCAGTATAAAAACCCAATAAATAATAATAAATAAATACATCTGCCACCCCCAGCCTCCCTCGATTCACCTATCACCCCATTTGTAACACCTAGATGGATTACTATATGCCCCATAGTGTGCTCCAGAAGTACAGTAGGACCCCAGTATCCGTTGGGGATCGGTTCCAGGCCTTCCTGTGGATAATGAAAACCACAGATAAGAGAGAACGCCATCTCCCTAACCCTGCTGTTTTATGATAGGACTTTGCTTTATGGCTGCTGTTTTATGACAGTAGCTTACTTTACGGCTGCTGTTTGTGACAGTAGCTTGCTTTACGGCTGCTAAATTATTCATTTATTCATTTATTTTCTTCCTCGGCCAACCGTGGATAAGTGGTTAATGAATCAGTGGATACAGGAGTCCTACTGTAAAGTCATTTAAAGGTGGCGGGGGAGGATAGCCCTCATGCCTGCAAGTGAGCGCACAGAGATGGGTGTAGCTCAGGTCGGCCAGAGCCTTCATGTCCTCTAAATGTGGCTCCATTGCAGATCCCAGCTGCCTTTACCGCCAGCCGCCGGCGGGTGTGCTCCCACTTTATGCTGTCCGTGTGCGCGCCTGTGCCTCCACCCACTCACCGCACTGCTGGTGGAACACAAGCGGGCCCGCTTGGCCCTCCGGTGGGGGCTGGAAGAAGGCACCTCCGCCCCCAGGCCACCGCCGTCGCCTTGCCCCATGCTGCGGGTGACGGGGCGGCTCCGGGGGCTGGGGCTGGTGGCATCCGCATCCCCCCGATCACCAGAGGAGAAGCTGTCCCAGCTCCGCACGCGGCCGATGATGGGGCAAGGGCTCTTCTCGGGCTACAAGGGGAGGGGGGGAGAAGACGCAGGAGTCAGATCTGGGCCACGGCATCTCTGGAAACCATTAGCCTGGGTAGATTTTTTTTTACTCCCTGTGAAATATTAGCCGCCATCTTTGCTGATTCATCATCATCATCATCATCATCATCATCATCATCATCATCATCATCATCATCATCATCATCACACAGCAGATAAGATAACTACGCTGGATTTTGTTTTTGTTTAATAATAATAATAATAATAATAATATAATAATAATAATAATAATAATAATAATAATAATAATAATAATAATAAAAGTGCAGCGCCTAAAGAGCTAAGCAAGTATTTAGAAGGTATTGGAGTTGACAAAGTCACCATCAGTCAAATGCAGAAAGCTGCCTTACTGGGATCTGCTTGCGTAATTTGCCGATACATCCCATAGTCCTAAATGCTTGGGAAGTGTTTGAATCGTCGTGATTTGTAATACAAAACCCAGCGTAGTTATCTTGTTTGCTGTGTGATAATTTAATAATAATATGTCCAGCAGAAACTGGACACTTTATTATTATAAAATAAACTGGATCTGCTTGCATAATTCACTGATACATCACGTAGTCCTAAACGCTTGGGAAGCATTTGACTAGTGATTTGTAAAACAAAATCCAGCATAGTTAGCTGTGTGGTGATAACAACAAAAACTCTGATTCTGTTGTTATTGTTGTATTAAAATATTGTTGCATTAAAATGAGTACCCAGCTCACTGGAGGGGCAATGTGTAGCCTACACACTGTAATTAAAATTGTAAAACCGCCCAGAGACTACTTGTAGTGGTATGGGGCAGTATATAAGCAGAACACTTTATAACTGTTGTGGACTGCCCGGAGTTCCTTCGGAAGATGGGCGGTATAGAAATATAAAAATCAATCAATCAATCAATCAATCAATCAATCAATCAATCAATCAATCAACCGGAAAAGGAGAACTCAGAAGGAATCCCCAAAGGAAGAAGGGGGGGGTTAAGGATGGCCTTTCCTACCACCACCACCACCACACGGAAGAGAGGCTCAACGGGGAAATCTGAGAACCGTTTCTCATCTACTCGTAGGCCTGCCACGGGGGTGGGGGGGGCTTTTTGGAGAAGTGCTGAAGCATCTGTATCTTAGAACAGCAGACCTGGAAGAGGTCCGAGGTCTGGTCCTTGTCAAGGAGGCCTGTGAGAGCAGGGGGGAAATGAATCCCCCCCAACCTCAACCACTGAGCTAGCCAGACAGCTAAACGCTGAAGCCTAATTGGGCTGTATCAGATTTATCAGCATCATCCTCTCCAAACTGCCGGGCTGGAAGGGAAGCTAGAGATCAGCCCTTCTCGGGGAAGCAGAAATCAAAACCTCCCAGCCTCTGCCTCGGCAGCCAGAGTACCTAGCAGAACTCTCCAGCGGTCAAGAAGGGCTTCTTCCAGTTTGTAATAAGCAAACAAACAAACAAACAAACAAACAAACAAAATAAAATTTAAAAAATGGGGTCATGTCAAAACCCGAAGTGGACAGGATATAGCCCTGCAGATGTTTTTAGACTACAACCGTCATCAGACTTTGCCACCGCGGGGAAGGGCGGGAGGCGCAGCCCAATGGCGTCTGGAGGAACGCGCTTGGCTCACTCTGGCCCTACCAACAAACGTGGGGTGTCACGTCCTTAAAACAGGACTGCACCTCGGGGGGGGGGGGTTGTCCAGAAACCCAACCCTCGCTCCTGTCTCTGTGGGGGGAAATGCAATTGGGGGAACCTCTTTGAGGTGCAAAAAAAAATGGCTGCTGGGGGTTTGCCTCCCATTTATTTAATTCCCACCCTTGGTTTAAGGCCACAGGATTGATGGAAGTCAACTGACATGGAGAACGGTCCAACCACTTCTGCAAAGCAAAGCAAAGCAAAGCTTTATATACCACCCCATAGCACTTCAAGCACCCTCTGGGCAGTTTACAATTTATTTATGCAGGCTACACATCCTCCATCCCTGCTCCCAGCAAGCTGGGTACTCATTTGACCGACCTCGGAAGGATGGAAGGCTGAGGCAACCGTGAGCCTGCTACCTGGGATTGAACCCCAGGTCGTGAGCACAGTTTTACCTGCAGGCCAGGCATTTAACCACTGCACCACGGGGCTCTTCTGTGAAATATCCAGCAAGAAAATCCTGGGCCACTGTAAGTTCGACAATGGAATTTGTGACCCTTAGACAACCCACCTGGTCGGCATCCTTCCATTTGGATTAGAGATGGGTGTTTCATTTCAGAAGGGGACTGGTTCCATAACAGAATATGCCAGCACAGCTGCCACTCAGAACCCAGTCCCCGCCCCCTCCGGAACAAAATCAACCACTGTCTTACCTTCCTGTAGTTCGTGCTGGGCGAAATTCCAACCAGGAAGCAGCCTCTGAAGCGTCATCTTTTCCTTTCCCTGGTGCTGGCCAATCAGGAGCTGTGAAAGGACATGCATCATCCCGCCTCCCTGTCTGATTGGCCAGCGCCAGGGAGAGGGAAAGATAACGCATCGGAGGATGCTTCCTGGCTGGAATTTTGCCCAGTGTGAGCTAAGACAGTGGTTGATTTTATTCTGGAGGGTGGGACTGGATTCTGAGCGAAAGCTGTGCTGGCATGTTTCATTTTAGAACCAGTCCCCTTCTAATTTGGATGCCGACCTTGAGCAGAGCGTTGGACTTGAAGGCTTTGAAGCCCCCTTCCAACTTCATGATTCTACCCTTCTATGATTCTCGCAACCTGTGATGGGTGATTGCGCTGGGGACCATCACATCTGCAGGGCCTCAGCTTGGAGAAGGCGGAGGTTATGGCACCAACTCTCTGCCTATTACTACAACAAGCCTTGGAGCATTGCAAAGTGGCCAACAGTCCACAAAACCCTTTGAGAAATAAATCTTGTTGGGTCTTTTAAGGCAGCCGTTCCCAACCTTGGGTCCCCAGATATTCCTGGACCATAATTCCCGAAATCCTGGCCAATATAGTTAGAGGCAAAGGCTTCTGGGAGTCTGAGTCCAAGAACATTTCAGGACTGAAGGCTGGGAGCCCTATATTGAGGTGTTATCAAGCTCGTTTTTGTTGCCACAGAATAACCTGGCTTCTAACCTGGCCCCTCCAAAAATCCAGTCTATTACATCAGCTCTGGCCAGCTTCCCAACTTAAGAGCCGGCGCGTGGTTCCCAGTCCCTGTCGGAAGAGAGAGGGGTTGCCGTTCAACAGGTCACTCCGACCAAGCTAGGAAGGCAGGCTCCGAGGTGTACCTGGTCAGGTCCTGGCGGGAAGGTCGTGTCCTGGCTTCGGGTGATCATGCGGCGTGGAGACGTGGGCACTGCAGGGACCTTGTCGGGGCGCGCGTCCACAGGAGCGGCGGAGGTGCTGGTCTGGGTAGGAGGCGGCGGCGGCGGCTCGGTCTCAGGCAGAGCGGATTCAATTTGGAGGAAACTCCACAGGCCCACTTTCCTCATGCAGCGGGAGCATGCGATTAAGGGGAGATGGACAGACCCCAAAGAAGGACTAAGGGGCAAAACCCAAGGGAGATTCCCCCCCCCAAAAAAAAAAAACCAAAGGAGGGAGAGAGAAAAAAAAGATACCTCAGAGACTAAAGCCACATTCCATTCTCAACAGAGACTTCTGATAACATTCTTTTGTAATTTAACACAATAGACTAACTCTGCAGGAAAGCAGATTTAGGCTGAATACTAGGGAAAATGTCTTAACTGTTAGAGCAGCGCAATAACGGAACCAACCAGCTTGGGGGAGGTGGTGAGCACTCCGACATGGGAGGCCTTCAAGAGAAAGTTAGGCAGCCACCTGCCAGATCTCCTTAGGGGCTCTGCCTGACACCATCATTCTATGATTCCAGGAGAAAGGACAATGGCCTGGTTCTAAAAGCTATTTGGGATGGCAGCTCCTGCATCCTTCACCCAAGATGGCTATAGCCTGTCGACCAGAGGAGAAGAAAAGACCTCATCACTGCTTCTGCCGAAAAACCTAAAGCCTAAAGCCCCCCTCCTGCACCGATACCCAAATGCTCACCCTGCTGGCAGCCATTCCCTGCAGCTGGCAAAACAGTTTTCAAAGCAGCTGGTAGCTATAAGAATTATATCTTGAACAACTGCCACCTGAGATGGCTTTCCCCCTCCTCCTTCCCCACCACTCTGTTCTGCCCTATCACTGGTCTCATAATCTTCCCTGGGTCAAGAGCTTTGATTACAGAAATGAACTGGTCAAATAGTCGCTGCTGCTGTTGCTTATGAAGAAGAAGAAGAAGAAGAAGAAGAAGAAGAAGAAGAAGAAGAAGAAGAAGAAGAGGAGGAGGAGGAGGAAGAAAAATAATAATAATAATAATAATAATAAGAAGAAGAAGAAGAAGAAGAAGAAGAAGAAGAAGAAGAAGAAGAAGAAGAGAGGAGGAGGAGGAGGAACAGGAAGAGGAAGAAGGAGGAGGAGGAGGAGGTGGAAGAGGAAGGAGGAGGAGGAAGAGGAGGTGGAAGAGGAAGAAGGAGGAGGAGAGGAGGAGGAAGAAGAAGAAGAAGAGGAGGAAGAGGAAGAAGAACAGGAAGAGGAAGGAGGAGGAGGAGGAGGAGGAAGAAGAAGAAGAAGAAATGGAAGAGGAGGAGGAGGAAGCAGAACAGGAAGGAAGAACAGGAAGAGGAAGAAGAAGAGGAAGAAGGAGGAAGAGGAGGAGGAAGAAGAAGAAGAAGAGGAAGGAGGAGGAGGAGGAGGAGGAGGCAACTATGGCACAACTAAGACAAGAATAAGCAGAGAGCCCAGACACTCACACAGAGTGAATGAACTGGTCTTTTGACTCAGGCCGATGGCCCACGTACCTACTTGTCCAGCCGCAGAGGGCCAAGACACAAGCTGTGATGTGGACGTGGAGGAGATCCAGAGCATGCTTGCCAGGGGGTTTCTCGCTCTCTGTTTTGCAGCCGGCTTCCTCCTCAATCAGCTGCAGGAGGCGACTGATCGTCTCTTCCGACAGGGACTGGGAACCCAAGAAAGAAGCCACCGTGAGAGGGCCCAGTGCCTGCCTGCCTGTCTCCCTTTCACTGCCTCTGTGGTGGCCGCGGAAGCGTGGCCCTCCACCCTCAGAAATCGCCCCCATTTCCAAAAACCCACCCCTTTCATGAATTCAGAAGAACATCTGCATAGGATGCTTGAAATCCATGAACAGCCAAACGCTCCCACCTCATCCCACCACCTTCATCAACCAGAAGCGTGACGTACCATATTTTTAAGATCTTCGGGTTTCAGGGAGGGCAGCTGATGCTCCAGCTGGCACAGGCTCTGGAAGCGCTCCAGGAAG
This sequence comes from Phrynocephalus guinanensis, assembly GCA_037367245.1. Lineage (NCBI taxonomy): Eukaryota > Metazoa > Chordata > Lepidosauria > Squamata > Agamidae > Phrynocephalus > Phrynocephalus guinanensis. The sequence continues at coordinate 106,639,793 of CM074740.1, read as the reverse complement.
TCACCGAGAACAGCCAGAGGTTCGTTGACCAGCAAGACAGAAAAGCGATCTGGTCGGGAGCGAAAGAAAGAGGTGGTCAAGAACGAGGCCTCCGTGGAATGATCCAGACAAGAGCGGGGCCGCAGGCACAGATACGACCCTACTGAATTAAAAAGTGATGCATAAGTTCGTTTAAAAAATCCAAAAGGGAACTCCTCCTTTTTTGAAGGAACTGAAATCAGTCTTGCTGTTTTCTAGTTCCAAGGCAAATGACCGGAGTAATCTTAACTTTTGGGACACTTCTGAGTACGCCGACAGAGGCAGCCTGGCCTTTCATCATCATCATCATCATCATCATCATCATCATCATCATCATCATCATCATCATCATCATCATCATCATCATCATCATCATCATCATCCTTTCTCCCCACCTCTTGTCCTGGCATGTCATCACTCACCTGGGCAGGGACTGTCTGGCCAAAAGCAGAACTTCTCGTGAGCTGCTGACAACGCTCTCCGCAGCTCCAAACACCTCTCTTTGTCTGAAAAGCAAACACACCTCTGGAACACCAAGACCTTGTGAGGCACACACAAAAAACAACAACCAAGCCCGACCCTGAGAAGTGGCTTTCTTCTAGTTCAGTGGTTCTCAACCTGGGGGTCAGGACCCCTTTGGGAGGGTCGAATGGCCACTTCACAGGGGTCGCCCTGAGCCAGTGAAGAAAAAGGCACAAACGGCTGGGGTCTGGAGGAGGAGGGGGAGGAAAGAGCGAGTTACAGCTTGATAGGTTGGAGGGGGTGTCAATCAATGGCACCGGAGGTTGCGATTGGCTGAGGGTGCCTCTAGAGGGAAGTTTTCTATGGCACCTGCGGCATAGTGGCCTGCCAAACGGGGCTTGTGGCCTCTTCCAAGCAGGGCAAAGGGGTCACCACAACAGGAGGAACTGTATTAAAGGGCCGTGGCATTAGGAAGGTTGGAACCATTGTTCTAGAGTTGAATGACAAGCATGAACACACCGAAGGCAGATCTCTATCTGTTAAGCCCCCTACGTGGTTTGCCATAGAACTGGAAAGGATTTCTGTTGAATAACAGTATCCCTGAAATGGCCTCTCTCCTGAAATTAAATAAATAAATGCAGACCTAGCTGTCCTAGAGGGGTTGTTTGTGTGTTTATATGTGTAAGGATATGTGACCTCCAATCAGTGCTGGTGCTGAAAACAGCTTCTTGGAGGACTGGAAATCTTCGGCTTAGATCCAACTGCTCCTCCCAACTCAAGCCAAAGTATTATAACAACATTTATGAAAAGCAAAATGTGCTGCTTATATACCGCCCTATCAAGCTTAATGATATGATAGCTATGTTTAAATATCTGAAAGGATGTCACATTGAAGAGGGGACTGGTTTGTTTTCCATGGCTTCAGAGACTAGGACACGGGGCAATGGTCTCAAACTTCAGGAAAAGATATTCCATTTGAACATTAGGAAGAACTTCATGACAGTTAGAGCAGTTCAGCAGTGGAAGATGCTGCCCCAAAGGATGGGGGTGGAGTCTCCTTCCTTGGAGGTTTTTAAGCAGAGCCTGGATGGCCATCTGTCGGGAGTCCTGTGATGGGGATTCCTGCATGGCAGGGGGTTGGACTGGATGGCCCTTGAGGTCTCTGGTCTCTTCCAACTCTAGGATTCTATGATTCTAATTCTTACTTCTGGGCACCCACTTTCTACCTAAATGTTACATCTGCTGAGGACGACTGTAGAACCGGGTTAAAAGCTCACGACTCTTTTCAGTTTTAACTGCCCCAGGCTCTGGCCTGCCATGGACTGCGCGGTCGTCTTACATTTGCCAAAATCGAAGGAGAGCTGGAGACTGGCACAGAGGTAGGCCTGGCAGCTGGCACACTTCAACATGTCACACTCGACGTTGCTCCATCCATACCTGGCACAGATCAAGGGGGACAGCTGGTGGGGCTTCCCTGCCCACTTGAGGGAGTGCAGGAGTTAAGGAGTGGGATTCTACAGTTTAGAGATGGAGGTATGGTTTCCCAAGCTTCTTTTCCATGCCCGTGTCATTCACTCTCTCTTCTGGTGCTGGCCAGAACTCCCAGGGCCCCAATGAGGCCCTCTCTTGGCCTTTCTGATAGACTAGATAGCCCTTTCCCAATATGGGGTTTAGGCGGGGGGGGCAGAGACTAGACTCCTCTTATCTCCCCCAGGGCTAGCCAGGGTGACACCCCACTTTTTAAAAAATTAAATTTTTTTTTTAGGAGGAGACAGAAAGGCTGTTCCAGGCCCATTTTGAATGCAAACAGCCCCTCCCAAATACAGTAACCCCCCATCTATTGTGGGGGATAGGGACCGACCCGACCTGTGATAATTGAAATTCCGCAATATGCGGATGCAGGTCAGCTCGGGATGGGGGGGGGGGACACAATGTTTAAAATGACTTTAAACAACACAGCCAAGTGCTTGGTTCTGTTGCTTAAAGTCATTTTAAACATTGTGCACTGCTTCTCCCGACCACCCCCAGGTGCGGGGGAGCGGCGTGCAATGCCTCCATGGATGCAAGCCCCAGGCTCTAGCTGATTGGCGCTGGGGTGGGGGGAGAAAAATCTTTTGTTTCACCACTCCAGCGCCAATCAGCTGGAGCCCCAGGCTTGGGGAAGGGGCGGAGGTTTAAAAAGCCCCAGCTTTTAACACCTTTCCCCCCCTCCCTCAAACCCTTTTGGGGTACTGCGGTCTCGCAATATAGCGGGACTGCAGTATATGAACCGTGAAAGGGCGGGGGAACCACTGTATCCTTTAAAGGGACAGTCATGCTGGCTGGAGTTTTCTGAGGACAGCGCTTCCCATTTTTAAGTCCCATTTTTCATTTCAGTGATGGGAGCCTCCTGGGGAAGAGAAGCTGTAGTGGGGTGCCAGTGGACTATGGAACTCCTTACTCAAAAGCCACGCAGGTCCACCTGGTGTGTGTGTGTGTGTGTGTGTGTGTGTGTGTGTGTGTGTGTGTGTGTGTGTGTGTGTGTGTGTCTTTGGGTTTTTTGGTGGTTTTTCCAATTGGGCTTTTGCCAAACATTTTGGATCTGTTTTTTTATTTAATTTTTTTTAAAAAAAATCATTTTATTTAATATAAATTCCCCGCCTTTCTTTTTAAGAAAGGACCCAAGGTGACTTACTTCATTAAAAGGCAACATTCAAAGCTAAAACCAGTAAGTATACAAGCACTAAAAATAAAATAAATACCACAGTAAAACTCAATAAAGAAAAGTAACACCAAAAACACATTCAGAGAAGTATGGCGCATGTATTCATTTAAAAAAAACCCACTCAGGCAGCCAATCGCTAAAGGGTAGATTCACTGAAGCAAAACCTCTTTGCCTGCCTGTGGAAGGACAGCAAAGATGGATCCAGCCTGGGCTCCTGTGGCAGGGAGTTCCAAAGTCTGGGAGCAGCCACAGAGAAGGCCTTCTCCCCTGTCACCATCAAACACCCCTGGGAGGGTGGCAGGACTGAAAGGCCTCCCTGAGTGATCTTTAATGCTTGGGCAGGCTCATAAAATCTTTCTGATTTTTAATTTTTTTTAAAATTTTTTAATTTAATTTAAGTTTTTAAAATTTTCATTATTTTTAAAAGCTTTTTTTTTTTTAAAAAAAAAAGTGAACTATCGACTAATTCTCTGGAAGCCCTGGTGGGTGGAAAGGTTGATGAACAAATCCAATACATACATAGGCATATACTGTATATACTCGAATATAAGGCTAGTTTTTCAACCCTAATTTTGGGCTGAAAAAAGGGGTCCTCGGCTTACATTGGAGTCAATACTTTTAAACACTGAGGCAAGTTTGGGTCGGTGGCTAAAAGTCATTTTAAACATTGTGCGCCACCTCTCCTAACCCCCCCCCCCATGTTTAAAATGACTTTTAGCCACCAACTCAAGCACTTGCCTTGGTGGCTAAAAGTCATTTTAAACATCACACACACACACCCCCAGCTCACAAAGGAGGAGCTGCCAGGCCCTGGTGCATTTCCCACCCTAGGCTTATACTCGAGTCAATAAATTTTCCCAGTTTTGGGGGGTTTAAATTAAGGCCCCCGACTTATACTTGAGTATATACGGTAAATGAATAATTCCACAGACGCATGAACATTTTGTGTGAAATCCCTTCTGCCAGCTTTCAAATCCCCCATAGAGAATAATACCCATAGTACACCGTTCCCATTTATCTCCCTTCATTTCCCTATTCCCCCCACTTCCCCTACGCCCACCACTTCAACTCCATTCAGGAAAAGAGCCTCATGGAGGGTCAAAAAGGATATGGTGAATGTTTCCACTCGACTGAAGAAGGCTTCTTTGCTGGTGCTTTCAAAAGGCAGGTCATCAGTTCGGGGAGACCCATTGGTAACTTCATGTACGGTAGAGGAATCCTTCCTGAAAAGTACAGAACGGGGCCCAGAATAACGTGGGCGCCCACAAATGCCGTGCACAAAAATGGTTTCCGCTCGTGACATTCTTCATTCAATCCAATGCAGAATTTTTATAATTGCCCACAACTGGCCACAATTGTTTGAGGCGGGCAGTAGTTATTGAGGACTATGATGAGCCTGGGTGTTCGAGGTGTTGCTCTTTATTAATCCTAATTAGGAAAACCTCTTGGCTGCTCTTGGAAAGGAACAGAGGGGTCATCTCCAACAGGCAGCAACTGGAACGACATACACAAGCGTTTGGACCGGGTGTTTCACTCTTGTGCATTCTGTAGTGCTCCCTCCCATGAAATAATTTATCAGAAGGATAAGAACATATAAAAACATAAGAAGAGCCATGCTGGATCAGGCCAAAGGCCCATCTAGTCCAGCTTCCTGTATCTCACAGTGGCCCCACCAGATGCATTTGGGAGCGCATGAGACTAGATCGCTGTCTCCTGATCCCACTCCCCTGCCTCTGGCCCTTGACGTACCCCGGTTTTAAGCCTGGAGATTACACATCTCCATCATGGTTTTAGCTCTTCCAATCTTTGATATACAGGACCTTCGAATCCACTGATGCATTAACCACTGATTCAGTTACCCATTGTTGGCAGAGGGGAAAAAATTAAATAAATAATCCAGCAGCTGCAAAGCAAGCTGCTGTCACAAATAGCAGCCGTAAAGCAAGCTACTGTCACAAAACAGCAGTTCAGGGTTTGTGTGTGTGTGTGTGTGTGCTCTCTTATCCACAGGAAGACCTGGAACCAATCCCCAGCGGATACCAGGCTCCTACTGTATATCTTATTTCTTTACAATCAGCACTCTTTCAGAATTGAAGTGGTATCAGGAGGCAGAGATCTAGTCTCGTGTACTCCCAGAGGCATTTGTTGGGGCCACTGTGAGATACAGGAAGCTGGACTAGAGGGGCCTTTGGCCTGATCCAGCAGGGCTCTTCTTATGTTTTTATGATAAGATGGTATGAATTTGCAGCAGCACAAAACTGTACTGAAAGTAACTGGGGCAAATTCAAAGAGCCAGGGAAGGATCCTGGCTACTAGTTGGGGCATCCATATTACCACCGCTTGTACTAGTTAAGAGATGTGCAGATTTCTGGTTTTGTTTTACCTTTCCAATACAGCCTACCTCTGTTTACCAGCTGCAGGAAAGAAGAAGAGAGTGTAGATATTTCATCCACAGTGGATAAAAACCAATGGTTTTTTTAAAAAAAAAACAATTTAAATAATAATTTAAATCAAAAATCAATTTTTAAATTTAAAACTTTAAACACCTGATTTATTAAATAAAACTTTAAATCAAACCCATCCCGATCTTGTCCAACTCGAGTCTTCCAACATTTTCATACGGTGCAGGACCCCAAGACAAATCTGCTACAGTACTAAAAGTTATCCATCAGGAACCCTAATTTCTTCCTTCCTGTTGAAATCCAAAAAGGAGATCTGCCTGCTAGTTGTCCTTTTTCTCTTGAAAGCCTCATCACGTCTTCCTGAGATCATGGGTTCCATTGTCATACTGCTCTAATATTAATATTAATATTTTCCTGATATTCATCCTATCTATCTATCTATCTATCTATCTATCTATCTATCTATCTATCTATCTATCTATTCCATGAATTCATGGGTCTATCTATCTTGTATCTATCTATCTATCTATCTATCTATCTATCTATCTATCTATCTATCTATCTATCTATTCCATGAATTCATTTTCTTCCTTTCTTCCTTCTATCTATCTATCTATCTATCTATCTATCTATCTATCTATCTATCTATCTATCTATCTATCTATCTATCTATCTATCTATCTATCTATCTATCTATCTATCTAGTTTTAACCTCTTGCTGGGCATTTGCTAGTTATTGTTTTTTTTTCTTCTGATTATCTGGTTTATTCACTCTTTATTTGTTCTTTATTGTTTGCTCACTGATTTTGTCTGCTGATTATTTACTGTATTTGGCTTTGGTGTAAACCGCCCAGAGTCTCTATGGGAAAGTGAAGCAGTCTAGAAATGCAAGAATAAATAAAAAATAATAAATAACTCTTCTTCTTCAAGTCCCATGTCCTTGTAGAACATTGGCGATCAGTAGTCGGACTTGTTTTTGATCCAAAGCTATTCAAAACAGAACAGCTGTGCTCACTGCGGACTACTGGCTTAAATTCTAAAGCCAGAATTTTCTTATTTATTGATTTATTTATGTTTTGCATTTGTATACCATGGCTAATTTTCCCCAAAGGGAACTCGGGGCAGTTTGGGAACATCACCACTTCTACGTGGTGATGGCATCTGGCTTGGATGCCTTCAAAAGGGGATTGGACAGATTCCTGGAAGAAAAGTCCATCCCAGGTGGCAAACCATGATAGAGATGTGTAATCTCCAGGCTTAAAACCGGGGTCCTTCAAGGGCCAGATGCAGGGGAGTGGTATCAGGAGATAGATATCTAGTCTCATGCGCTCCCAAACGCATCTGGTGGGGCCGCTGTGAGATCCAGGAAGCTGGACTAGATGGGCCTTTGGCCTGATCCAGCATGGCTCTTAGTTTCTTATGCCCTTGGTTTCTTGTAACTGGAGCCCACTGTTGCGTGTCCCAAACAGAGTGCGAAGGGGCCTATAAGGTCACTCAGCCCAACAACCTTCCGTCCCAGCTGCCCTTGTTCACCTCGTCCCAGAGGAAAGAAGAGTCACTATTTTTAAAGAGTAACGACTCGATGTCGTTACTCTTTTTAAAAGAGTAACGACTCAAGGCCCTTACTCTTTTTAAAGAGTAACGAGTCGAGGTCGTTACTATCTTAAAGAGTAACCACTCGAGGTCGTTACTATTTTAAAAGAGTAACGACTCAAGGGGCTCAAAGATTCTGAAAAAGGGTCGCGTTTCCGGGAATGGGCTCTCCTTCCACTATCCTCGGCCCGGGGAGCGGGCCCCGATTCCCTCTCCCAAGAGAGACTCCAGGAGGGTCTCCATCGGCGGCCAAATCCCGCGGGCTGGGCGCGGGCCCCGATTCCCCTCCCGGCTCTTTCCCCTAACCCGCCCGCCCGCCCGCCCGCCGGCCCACCCTTCGAGGCTGCTCTCCTCCGGGGCGATCCCCCCGTCGATCAGCTCCCGGATCTTCTGCGGGGTGACGGCCGGGGATCTGGGTTTGTTCCCGAGATCGCCCTCCTCGGAGTCGGAGGCCGGAGTCACGGCCACCAAGCTGGGCGCCGCCATCTTGGTCCCTCGCGATAAACCGTCCCTCCCGCCCCAGAAGGCCGGACACTTCCGGTCCGCGAACATTCGGTTCCCCCCCCATCACCACACCCACCGACAATCTCCCTGCACGGGAGTGCGGTGGGTCCCAACCGTGGGGACTCTGATGTTTGCTTGTCTGTCTGTTTGTCTGTCTGTCTATCTATCTATCCCTTCCTTCCTTCCTTCCTTCCTTCCCTATCTATCTATGTATCTATCTATCTATCTATCTATCTATCTATCTATCTATGCAACCCTTCCTTCCTTCCTTCCCTATCTATCTATCTATCTATCTATCTATCTATCTATCTATCTATCTATCTATCTATCTTCTATCTATCTATCTATCTATCTATCTATCTATCTATCCCTTCCTTCCTTCCTTCCTTATTCCTTCTATCTATCTATCTATCTATCTATCTATCTATCTATCTATCTATCTATCTATCTATCTATCTATCTATCTATCCCTTCCTTCCTTCCTTCCTTCCTTCCCTATCTATCTATCTATCTATCTATCTATCTATCTATCTATCTATCTATCTATCTATCTATCTATCTATCTATCTATGCAACCCTTCCTTCCTTCCTTCCCTATCTATCTATCTATCTATCTATCTATCTATCTATCTATCTATCTATCTATCTATCTATCTATCTATCTATCCCTTCCTTCCTTCCTTCCTTCCTTCCTTCCTTCCTTCCTTCCTTCCTTCCCTATCTATCTATCTATCTATCTATCTATCTATCTATCTATCTATCTATCTATCTATCTATCTATCTATCTATCTATCTATCTATCTATCTATCTATTCCTTCCTTCCTTCCTTCCCTATCTATCTATCTATCTATCTATCTATCTATCTATCTATCTATCTATCTATCTATCTATCTATCTATCTATGCAACCCTTCCTTCCTTCCTTCCTTCCTTCCATTTTTCTATCTATCTATCTATCTATCTATCTATCTATCTATCTATCTATCTATCTATCTATCTATCTATCTATCTATCTATCTATCTATTGTTTTATTGGATTTTTATACCGTCCATCTCGCAGCAAGGTCACTCTGGGCAGTTTACAGCAATTAATACATTCAAACATTTTATACAATAAAAACCATAAATAGTAATGCAATAAAACAAAAATAAAATAAAACCAATATTAAAGTGACATAAAACAATAAAACAATATATTATTATTGGCAGGCTAATCAGTTAAAATCAAGTTTTAATGGGTGAACACTGAGTTGGAATTATATTTGGGGGAATGCCTGCTTAAATAACCAAGTTTTTAATAGTTTTTTAAAGGTAGCCAAAGAGGGGGCCAGGCAGATGTCTGGTAGAAGGTTATTCCACAGGCGAGGGGCAACAGCAGAAAAGGCCCTATTCCTTGTTTTTTCCTTTTGGGCCTCTCATGGTGTTAGTTGCCTCAGACGCCTAGCCTGGGAGGATCGGATATTATGGGCGGTTTTCAAAGGGAGAAGGCCCTCTGACAAGTAGCGAAGTCCTAAACCGTTTAGGGCTTTGTATGTCGTAGTTAAAACCTTGAAGTCGATGCGGAACAGAACTGGAAGCCAGTGCAGGGTGGCCAACGCTGGGGATATATGATCGTATCTATCTATCTATCTATCTATCTATCTATCTATCTATCTATCTATCTATCTATCTATCTATCTATCTATCTATCAAGAAGAAAGAAGCCAGAACACCAGCCTGAAGATGACGAGTGAGACCTCGTCGAAACGTCGCCAAAACAACCAGATTTCTACACGGGAAGAAACCCGAATCCACCCTAACATGCCTATCTATCTATCTATCTACCTATCTATCTATCTATTTCAATTTCCTTACCGCCCAACTTTCCCGAAGGAATTCTGGGCATTGAACAACCGGAACACAAGGGTACAACAATACAGTAGTAACAAAATACAGAAGTAAAAAAAAGTAAAAATGTTCTCGGACTCAAACTCCCAGAAGCCTTCACAACCAGCTGTGCTCAGCAGGATTGCTGGGAGTTGTTGTCCAAGAACATCTGGAGATCTCCCACGTCTCCCCACCCCAAAGTTGGTAACCTCGGGTTCAAAGGAATAAAGGTGGCCATAAGGGATAACTGCCCCCTTGAAAAACTGTTTCTCCCAGACTGCGCAAGACAAGCAGCGGGCGAGGCTTGATTGAGAGCAAGGGGCACAATTACAATCCAAACATTTTTGCAGGACCACTGGTTTACAGCCCCTGATTTTTAGAAAGAAAAGGCAGTAGAGATGGCTTAGAACAGGCATGTCCAAACTTCATCCCTCCAGATGTTTTGGGCCACAACTCCCACAGTGCTTTGTCATTGGCAATCTAAGCTTAGAATTCTGGGAGTTGTGGTCCAAAACATTAGGAGGGCCAAAGTTTAGACAAGCCTGGCTTAGAAGCAACTTTTCTATTAGGCCCAGATCAGTGTGTGTGTTTTTTTTACTTGAAAGCAAGTCAAATTAAAAGATCTTAGGGTGGATTTGGACAGATTTGTCCCATGCCGTCCTCCTGGCTGAGTCAATGGCTTTTAAAAGCTGCCTCGCAGGTGGAAAGCACAGGGTGGAGAAGCAGGGCGCTGCCTGTGGGAAAATACTTCTTCATCTAGCATGTTGTTAGTCTGTGGAACTCCCTGCCACAGGATGGGGTGATGACATCTGGCCTGGATGCCTTCCAAAGGGGATTGGACAGATTCCAGGAGGAGAAGTCCATCCCAGGTGACAAACCATGATGGAGGTGTGTCATCTCCAGCTTAAAACCGGGGTATTTTCAAGGACCAGATGCGGGGGAGTGGGTATCAGGAGACAGAGATCTAGCCTCGTGCGCTCCCAGACGCATCTGGTGGGGCCACTGTGAGATACACGAAGCTGGACTAGATGGGCCCTCGGCCTGATCCAGAATGGCTCTTCTTATGAATTCTGCCTGCTCTCTTCAAGGCTTGTGAACATGCCAGGAAAAAAACAAACACATAGCAACAGCTAAAGTTTCCCTGGGGACATTTAAAAACATTGAATGGGAAGCCACAGGACTTACACCCAGCCCTGTTATTTCCTGTTTCCTGTTAGAGAAGAGAAAGAGCTCGTTCTGTGCCCAAGAACCTGGAGAGCCATTGCTGGGAAATATGATGTTGGGTGAGATGAAGTCTGCTATAAGGGAGCTGGCTCCATTCTCTCGTCAACTTTGACTGTCAAGACAAGTCCTGGCCATTATGAAGAAGGCAAGAGGAGACCACTTCTGCATAACCTCTACCTAGAAAACCCTGGAACGTGTTGCCATAAATCAGAATGTATTTGATGGCCCACCATTTTTATTATAACCTTCAGATGCATAGAAAACTTCATCCTAAATTTCAGTGATGCTGTACTTACAAAGCCTTAGTGGCAGAGGGCGACATTGTACTCCAAGAGGCTAGGGTGAACTTGGAGTGATAGCGCCTATCTCCCCTACCCTAACTAAGGGAACAGGTGATGAAAATAATTGTCAGCAGTTTTGTGCATTTATTTACTGAATAGGCTACTTTTCTCCTGATAAAGGGACCCAAGGTGCTTCACAAAAGAATAGAATTGAAAACATGTCAAACATAAAAAAAACTCTAAGCGAATTAAAGTACAATTGAATAATTTAGAATCATAGAATCATAGAATCATAGAGTTGGAAGAGACCTCAAGGGCCATCTAGTCCAACCCCCTGCCATGCAGGAACCCCATCACAATATTTCTGACAGATGGCCATCCAGCCTCTGCTTGAAAACCTCCAAAGAAGGAGACGCCACCACCCTTCGTGGCAGCATATTCCACTGCCGAACAGCTCTAACTGTCATGAAGTTCTTCCTAATGTTCAAATGGAATCTCTTTCCCTGTAGTTTGAAACCACTGCCCCGAGTCCTAGTCTCTGAAAGCCATGGAAAACAATGATGACATCCTTTCAAATATTTAAACATAGCTATCATATCCCCCCCTCAGCCTTCTTTTTGAAAGGCTAAACATTCCCAGTTCCCTAAGCCGTTCCTCATAAGACATTTCTTCCAGACCCTCAACCATCTTGTTGGTCGCCCTCCTCTGCACCCGCTCGAGGTTGTCAACATCCTTTTTAAATTGAGGTGCCCAGAACTGGACACAGTACTCCAGGTGGGGTCTGACCAGAGCAGAATAGAGTGGTACTATCACATCCCTTGATCTAGACACTATGGTTCTGTTTATGCAACCAAGAATTGTATTGGCTTTCCTGGCTGCCACATCACACTGCTGACTCATGTTCAATTTGTGGTCCACATTAGAAACTATGTTAAAACTATTTTCTCCCCAGCTACACTGCCCGCACAATCCTGTGCCGTTTCAATGAGTTTCCAAAGATGGTAAGTTCCTTTTTGGACTACAGCTCCCAGAATCCTCCAGCTTCTCTTGAAATTGCAGTCCCCAGAGAAGCTACTTTATATGGATTACCATGCATGATTACATTGGCTGATTTCATACGAACACCAGTGTTTTCCATGTTACTTTTCATCTCTCCTAATGGATTTTTCCCCTTTTTGTGTGCTCTTTGTAGCTTTAAGGTTGCCTTATAATAAGATGCTGCTATATGTCTGAAGAAGTGGACGTGTCCACGAAACGTTACGTTAAAATATGAAAGTTAGTCTTTAGGGTGCTATATGTTTTGTCTTTTGTTTTGTTTTTTCTCTTTGATTTCCTCTTCTAATTCTCTGGGTTTGTTTTTTTTTAAAATTGAATAGGTCTTCAATGTTCTGGGCTGTATATGGTCCCTCATTATTGTAAGCCACCTTGGGTCCTTTTCCAAGGATAAAGGTGGGCTTAAAATATTCAAAAATAAATAAACTAAATAAACTCTGTCTCCTCTGTTCCCCCGTGCACCTATGGATCTGACTTAGAGTGCACGAAACACGGTGTTGCAATCAACGCTGCAGCCGCCTTCAAGGTGCCACAGGGCTCTGCGTCGTGGGTCCATCGAGGGCAGGCAGAAGCCGGAGCTTTCTGGGATCGATTGCTCAGGCCTCGATGTCCTCTTTCTCCCCCCCCCCCCCACCTCCCGATATGGGAATCGCCGCCGCCGGAAGATCCCCAGCAAGGTTGGCGATCGATTTCTCTTGCCTGCGTTTGTAGTTGCGCCGAGCCCTTCTTCGCTCCGGCTCTATGGTGAAGTTCTCTTCCCCCCCCCCCCTTCCCCTCCTGCCGTCGCCGCGTCGCCTCGGAGCGACTGCGCAACAAGCGCCCCGCGGATTGGCTGGCCCAGTGCGAAGCCGGCGCCGATTGGCTGAGGGAAGGGGTGGGGCCCTGTCCGCTTCCTCCGGGCCCGCTCTCCGTTGAGGCGACCGCGGGGGTCCCGCTTCGCCGGTCGTGACTCTGAGGAGGAAGAGGAGGAAGAGGAGGAGGAGGAAGATTAGGAAGAGGGCGGCGGCGGCGAAGGAAGGAAGGAAGGATGTCGGCGGCCAACGGGGAGGGCTGGGAAGGGAACCGGCAGCAGCGCGGAGGGGCCAGCGGCGACGGCCCAGCTTCCCCGGCCGCCCCCGGGGGGCTCCTCAACCGGTTCGTCAAGCTCTCGCCGGGCCCAGGACGAGGCGGTGAGTGCGGCGGGGGCGGGGGTCGGGCGGGACGCGTCGGGAGGGGGGGGTGTAATTGGGATCCCAAGCCAGGCGTTACACGCCTCGTTACACGCCTCGTTACACGCCTCGTTACACGTTATTTATTTATTTATTTATTTACTTACTTACTTACTTACTTGTTTACTTGTTAATCTTGTATCCCGCCCATCTTTGCAAGGGAACTTTATACCCCAGCTTGGATCATACAAATGAAATGTGAAGCTAATTTTCTTTATACAAGGCTGCAATAGCCACACAAATTGGCAAGTGGTTAAACAGACAGGACGGTGCTCACGAGTAACACTAAAGCAAAAGTTTCAAATCCTTTTGGCACCTCAATAACTAAACAATGTGCAGCCTAACTGTAATAAAAAACTGCAAACCGCTCAAGTAGCGATGGCGGGGGCGATAAAGAAAAAAAACTTTAGTTAAGAATCGCCAAAGGCCTCCCGGTTTACTTGTTAATCTTGTATCCCGCCCATCTTCCCCAAGGGAACTCTGGGCGGCTAACAGCCATAAAAACAAGTACAGTGGTCCCTTGTATAAAGGAATTCATTCGTTCCAAATGAAATTATGTGAAGCAAATTTTCCTTTATACAAATTTCCCATAGGAATTTATTTATTTATTTAGTGATCCCATTTCTATGTTGTACGGATTCTTCCCCAAGGGAGGCGATTCTGTTAAGCAAATTTCCCCTTGCTCCAGAATTTTTTATGTTGTGTGAAGAAATTATGTTTATACAAGTTGTTTGTTATACAAGGGTCCACTGTAATAAAGCAGAAAAAAAAGGGGGGGGGAAGCAAGACAAGACATAAGTAAAGCGATGTTACCCTCCTAACAACCTCAAAGGACGGAGGAGGAACGGCCTCGGGAACGGAAGAGGAGGAGCGCTTTTCCTCAGCGGCCGAACGGAGGAAAGGACGGCTATATCCTATATCTGTGCAATTCTTTTTTTCAACCTAGATGCACCACCCTCCATTTCCCTCTGGCTAGAACCCCCGTTCCCTTCGCTTTGGCCCAGGACTCCCCATCTGTCAAGGTCCTTTTGGATTTTCATCCTATCTGTTGTGTTTCTTCAAATAAAAAAAACACGACAGATTCAGAGTCTGATAGAGCAGTGCAATTCAAAGCGTACATAACTGGCTGCCTCTCGTAACACACAACTTGTCCTGTACATGTGATCCTTGAAACAGCTTGTAGACATGCTGCTTGTACTTCATGCAGCAAAATGAAAGGGGAAAATTTTTTATACTTGAGTCGCCATTGAAAACGGAGGCTTTGACTTACCACAGGCTCCTGGAAGCCCTGGCGCAAGGCACCGGAACAATTATACAAGCGGCATACCTATGGGAAATTTGCATCGCGGCTGATTAACAAGCAATTTCAAGACTGCTCCGAATTACCCTTCTTCCCCTCGAAGGAAGGCAGCGGCTTGCCTCGCCGGCCGGCGAGGCCACGGCTAAAATATCTGTGAGCACCTGGAGCTGGTCTTAACTAGGCCACCTACCCGAAGCCGCTTGCCACATCCGCTGGGAAGGTCCTTTTGGATTTTCATCGGGGCTGGCCTTTCTTGGTTAGACAGATCGGCTCAGTCTTGTACTTAACATAATGGCTGCATGCAGGTAAGTCTGGTCCACAATGGACCCTTGTATAACAAACAGCTTGTATAACATACGGTTTGTACAACATAAAATTCTGGAGATGGGAGAAATTTGCTTAACATAATTGCCTATAGGGAGAATCCATACCACATAAAAATGGGATCACTCCGTTTTCAATGCATTCCTATGGGAAAATTTGATTTGTATAAATTTGGAACGAATTACAGTGGCCCTTGTACATTAAAAATTTGACAACGCAATTACTTGTGGACTTAACATAATCACCTATCCACACATAAAAATCACTCCTGCTCCTTGGGAAATTTGTATAAAGGAAAAAATTTGCTTAACATAATTTCATTTACAATCCCCGGAAAACAATTCTGGAGATCCCAGAAATTTGCTTAACATAATTGCTGTTTAGGGAGAATCCGTTTCAATGCATCCTATGGGAAATTTGGGATTTGCTTCAATCTGCTTTTCCATATGCTAGTATAACATTCCTATGGGAAATTTGTTAACATAATCGCCTATAAGTCATCCGTTTGACTTAAGTCTAGTTTTCAATGCATTCCTATGGAAATTTGGATTAATGACGTTAAACATAATTTCAAGGTTCCACAAGTACTGTACTGGCTTCCCTTTCAAGGCTCCACTCCTTTGGACACTCAGTGCTCTGGTGCACATAGTTTTGGCTTCTCCGGCCAGTATGTTTGAGAAGAAGGGAACATATGTATCCAAAACCAGTTTTAAAATGTAAACACAGGATTTCATTCGCCATATATAAATTATTCACCAAAACATAAATGCTCCTGGGCTACAGTTGGGTGTTTATATTGTTGACCACAACAGAAACAAAGCTGATTTCTTGGAGTCATAAATAAGCACATATGCATTATTTTGAGTTTACTTTGGCTTTAACAAGATCCTTTGGACTGCTTCTTTATTTAATTTATTGACTTTGAGTGAAACAATGGTATGATTCAGGATAGATAAAAACAATTATTTTTAAAAAAATAAATTGATTTACCATATTTTCCCTCTGTAAGACTCCCCGCTTTCCAACCCAAAATTACAGTTTTGCAACTGCACGGCTTTCTCCCATGCTTACTTCCATGTATAAGATCACCCTCAGTTTTTAGCCTAACAAAAATATAGGCTTATACATGGAAAAATACTGTAAGTTACAATTTTAAATACTGTATCTGATTTTTAAAATTTGAATCAGTTTGATTCAAATCAAATCTACCTTGCTAAGAAAACTCCATGGACATGGGGTCACGAAGAGTCAGTCACGACTGTAACGGCACACATACATACACACACACACACACACACACACACACACACAGAGAGAGAGAGAGAGAGAGAGAGAGAGAGAGAGAGAGAGAGAGAGAGAGAGAGAGAGAGAGAGAGAACCTTGTACTTTTGTGATATACCTTTTGGGTCTGCATCTGTTTCCCTTCAAAGTTCTTTAAATATCTTTCAACTGATTTGTAGTGTATTATCTTTTCTGTTTTGTTATCTTTCTACACCAAATTCTGGTGTTCTTCCCTTCTTTTCTTGTTCTTGGCTGGGCCAAAGCTAATGAAATGGGTTTTAACAGAGAGAAATGTAGAGTGCTGCATCTAGGCAAAAATAAATAAGTAAATTGCATAGAAATAGGATATGAGACACCTGGCTGGAGAATAGTGCCTGTGAAAGGGATCTCGGAGTCTTGTTGGACCACAAATTGAACACGAGTCAGCAGTGTGATATAGTGGCCAAGGAAGCCAATGCGATTCTTGGTTGCATTAACAGAAGCATAGTGTCTAGAGCAAGGGAGGTGATAATACCACTCTATTCTGCTCTGGTCAGACCCCACCTGGAGTACTGTGTCCAGTTCTGTGAACCTCAATTTTAAAAGGATGTTGAGAACCTCGAGTGGGTCCAGAGGGGGGTGACTTGGATGGTTGAAGATCTGGAAGTAATTTCTTACGAGGAGTGGCTTAGGGAACTGGGAATGTTTAGCCTTACAAAAAAAAGGCTGAGGGGGGATATGATAGCCATGTTTAAATTTTGAAAGGATGTTGATATTGGCTTGTTTTCCAATATTCAAGACTAGGAGGTGGGGCAATTTTTCAAGCTCACACAGGTGAAACTGCATTTGGAAGAACTCATGGGTGAAAGCCTATGCAGTGCAAGATGCTGCCACTGGTGGAGTCTCCTCCTAATGTTTAACTGAGCCTGGATGGCATCTGTCTGGGAGTCAACAATGGGGGTTCCTGCATGGCGGGGGGGGGGTTGAACTGTATGATGTCCACCATGAACATTCATGATTCTTGGTACTTTGGAGAGGTCGCTCAGCAAAGCTTTATTGGCAAGGGATTCTGGGGATTGCAGTCCAAGAACGCTGAATCCTAGACTGTTCAGCAGGGAAACCAGGTTGTGTCGGCACTGCTGTCTTTTAAGATCTTTGGGGAAGATGTTGGACTTCCAAACTGTATAAATCACTTTTTAAAATTTATTACTTCATATTGCCTGGAAAGGGCAGTATATTGAGATTTCTAAATTAGGCAAAATAAAATGTAAAAACGCTTTGTAGAAAACTAACTGTGCCAGCTGAAGTCTTGCGTTTTTCTGCTTAAGATGGTGCATCTTCTACCAATGGCTTCTTTCATCAATTCATTTTTCTTTTAATCTCTCCCCACCCCTACCCCCAATTGCATCCTTGGTTTTACTTATTATAGTTGCATTCATAGGGTTTTTTTCAAAATGACAAGTTCATGCAAGAAAGTGAATAATTTGAAATTGTTGTTTTTTTTTCTTCGATAGAGTCATGTCCGAGAGCCCATCGCTCAGGCTTTCCTGTCTTCCACTACCTCCCGGAGTTTCGTCAAATCCATGTTGGTTGCATTGATGACACTGTCCAGCCATCTCATTGCTGTCGTCTAGATTTCAGTAAGGCCTTTGATCTTTCCCTCATTGTATACTTTTCAAAGACTCCTCTCTCCTCATGAGGTGTAGGAAACTGGATAAGCTGCAAAATCTGTTTCCAGTGAACAGGGGGATTTGTTTCAGGATGGATGGTTTGACTCCTTGCAGTCCAGGGGACTCTCAAGATTTCTACACCAAATCGATTCTGCGGCGATCAACTTCTTTATGGTCTCTCACTTCCATCATCTACTGCAGAGCTTCGACTATCCTGACCAGTTGGGTGTGCTCCAGGATCTATCTAGGTTTGCTGGGTCTCCTCCCAAGAAGCAGGCATCTTTTTATATCTTTGCATTCATGAAGTTGTTGTAAGTCTTCATAAAATTGGTCAATAGAGCACCGGTATTGCTGATTAAACTTGGAGACTGGATGTTGAAAGGGCTGCCTTGGTTGTACTAATCATTCCCTCATTTTTAGGATGAATCCCAGCATGCCCTAATTGTTGACCTTGAGGGCACTCCATTATGGGATTCTTGCCCACAAAGCTGTAAATCATCTGAACTGAATTCACCCATTCCTGTCCATTTAAGTTCGCTTAGCCCAAGATGTTAGGGTGCTTTCCATCTCAGGACCACATCCAGCTTACCCTGATTATAGGACATGGGGTTCCTATGCACTATTCCTGGCAGAATAGGAGCTTTCTCTTCCAGGCATCTGGGAGTCCTTTCAGCTTTGGACCAGCAAATTTAGCTCTGGAGCATGAGTCCTCCAGTGTGCCTCAGTAGTATGTGGCGCCTTCCGACCAGGGGCTCAAAGCGTCAACACCTTTTGTCTCTGTCCATGTTTTCTCGATACAGAAGCATAGCTTCTAGAAGCAACAAGGGAGGTGATAGTTACCACTCTATTTTGTAGCTACTGATCAACTGGTCAAAAGTCAATGTGCACCCATGAAGTACTGCCTGTCCAAACAAAGACAAGTAGGAGCTGTGAACCTGGATGCAATTTTGGAGGGATGGATGAGAAAAATCGAGTGGGGCCAGAGGGGGACTGCAGTGACTTTTTAGGATGGTTTTTAACATATGTCTCATGGCTTTAGAATCATGAGTGTTGGGGGTTGTTTTTTTTTACACAAATGTCTTTCAGAAATACCGGGGTTTGTTTTAGTGTCAGGAGTTGGAATAAATTCCGGTCTGATTGTTGAGACGCTAATATGCCATGTTTAGTGCACCATATTTGAAAGGACCGTAGCTTTCATATTGAAGATTACGAGGGTTCAACTGGCTGATGTTTTCCATGGTTTCAGAGACTAGGACTGTTTGATGGTTTCAAACTACAGTTGGAAAAGAGATTCTTTGAAACAAATTCGGGAGAACTTCCCCTGATGGTTCTGAAGGGGTTAGAGGGATTGTTCAGCAGTGGAACAAACTGTGCTGCCCCCAAAGGAGGGTGGTCCAGGTGGAGGTCTCAATCTCTTCCCTTTCTTTGGGTTGGTTTTTTGGCCAAGGCTTAATGGCCACATCTGTTTTAGTACAACCCGCTCTGTGATGGGCTGTTTTTAAGGCCTGCCCGTGGCAATGGTAGTTTCTCTGACACGGGTGGATGGCCTCTTGAGGTCAGTCTTCCTTTCTTTTACTGATATGATTTTTGTACTCAACTGACTCCCTATAGCTTTCCGCCTCCTTCACCATCTAGCTTTTCCTATTTCTTGTGCAAGAGATAGTCCCAGCCTGGTGGCATTCGGCAGTCCAAGAAAATCTCTGGGGATTCGCAACTCACCTGACTGAATCCTAGAATGTTCAGCAGGGAAACCAGGTTTTGTGGGCACTGCTGTCTTTTAAGATATTTGGGGAAGATGTTGCTTGGAGTTTCTTCTCACTGTATTTGTTTTTAACCACTTTTTTAATCTTTCTGAGTGAAAGCTACTGTAGTTTTATATAAGTGCCTTTCCATGGAATGCAGTATCAATTAATTGAGGATTTCAGCGCAGGAGAAAATTTCTCCATTGAAATGGGCAAAATAAAATGTAAATACACTTTGTGGAAAACTTTGGAAGCGCCAGCTGAACTGTCTTGGTTATTTGTTTTACTGCTTAAGATGGTGCAGGCTTGTACCAACTGGAGAATTGTCTTTCATCAACTCAGCTGTTTTTTTTGTTTTTGATCTCTATCCAATGTATCAATCCCCCCCCCATCCCCCAATTGCATCCTTGGTTTTACTTATTGTAGCTGCATTCATAGATAAATGCATTGAGTGCTTTTCAGATGGCCTGACAAGTTCTAGCCCGAAGCCAGCACCAGGAAGCTGAACTTCCTTGAAATAAAACTCTCTAAACAAAGACAAGTAGGAACATTGTGTGGAAAACCATGGATGCAAGCCTGAGTGGAGGAGTGGATGGGAAAAATCAAAAATACCCATGAGGGGAGGGGTACTGCAGTTTCTCATTTTTAGAACTTTTTAGAGGTATTTTTAACATATCATGGCTTCAGAATCATGAGTGTTGGGTTTTTTTTTTTTTTACACAAAGACATGTCTTTCAGTGAATACACAGGGATTTGTTTAGTGTCAGGAGTTGGAATAAATTACGGTCTGATTGTTGAGACGCTAATATGCACCTCTTACACTCCCCAAGTGCCTGTCTCTAGTGCACCACCCACACATCATACATCTTTTCCCTCTGAGGGGAGATATGATAGCACTTTTCAAATACTTGAAAGGTGATTGCGAGGGTTCGACTTCGTACCTGATGCGAGACGCCTTATTTTCAAATAAAAGATTTGTTAGTGGTGCAACAGAAGTTGGTTTATTAAAGAACTCTGCATTGGAAATACGTGAAATAATTCTAAGTTGGGAGGGGGTTCCCTCTGATGACCCTTCCAGTGTTCTGAAGGGGTTAGAGGGATTGTCCTTTAACACAGTCCGTGAACAAACTGTTATTCTCCGGTTCCAGTCCTGAAATGAATTCAGTCCAAACCACCTGACCTTCGTGGGGGTCCAGGTTGTTTTTGATCTCAATCTCTTCCCTTTCTAAGGGTTGGTTCCGCAGCCTATGGTCTTAACCCCCTGGCCACATCCTCTCTCCTTTAATACAACCCGCTCTGCTCGAACGGCTGGTTTTAAGGCCTGACCCGTAGGCGACAACCCTAATGCCCGTAGTTTCTTTGACGTACGGGTGAAGGCTTTTTCTCTTTCCAGCTGCAGTCGTATCTCCTTTCTTTTACGGTGATATTCTCGGGCTTCCCTCTCGCCAGTAAGAACAGCCAAACTGATGGGCTCGCCGTCTATAGCTTTCCGCCTCCTTCTCTGGCATCATCAACTCTTCCTAGTTTCTTGTGTCTTGGTTCTCCATCCAGACATAGTCCCAGCCTGGTGGCAAAACCCTCGGCACCTCCTCCCTTTTATATCCCTGACCTTGGGCCGTTCTCTGCTCTCCCCCCCCCTTCAAATCTCTGGCACTTTTTTCCTTCCTGATCTCGGCATGCTCTAACTCCTGACTTAGGACTTCAACCTGACCCTTGCACACCAGCGCAGGTGTGTTCACTTCTCCTTTCCCCTCTTCTGGAGAAATTTGTCTGGCCGCTGCACCCTCTGGCTCAGGAACAGACGGCGCTCCTACATTCCCAGGCTCCTTTGGGGGCGCATCTCCACATTGATCATGCAGAGGAGGCGGAAGTACAGTGGTACCCCGACTTACGAGATTAATCTGTTCCTGAGCGAACGCTCGTAAGTCAGTTAACTCGTAAGTCGGGGAGCGGTTTCCCATAGGAATGCATTGAAAGTCAATTAATCCGTTCCGGAGGGATTAATCAGCGCAGGAGAAAATTTCTCCATTGAAATGCATTGAGCCGCTCCATTTTACAACATATAATTGCAACAGCTAGGGTGCTGTATGCAGCTTTGGAAGCAAGCTGAAATCCTGGCAGAGAAAAATCTGTATGGCAAGATAAGAGACTGTATGGAAATGGATAAACTTGCTGGTTATTTGAAAGGAGACTACGAAGAACTCTTTGCAAGAAAATGGCAAGGCGTGGCAGCTGCACTTGAGAATTGTTAAGCTAGTTATATTTAATGATATATAGAATCAGCTGTATTCAGTGGTATCTAGCCTTTGTTTTTGATCTGTATCCAATGTATCAATTCCCCCCCCATTTCCCTTCCCTTTTTCCCCCCATTCCCCATTTTTCTTTTTCCCTACTTTAAAATAAACCAATAAAACATTTTTTAAAAAGAAATGCATTGAGCCAATGCAGTTCAATGGAGATGGCCTGGAAGTTCTGGCCCGAAGAATAACATCAGCACCATATAAAT
Organism: Phrynocephalus guinanensis; assembly: GCA_037367245.1. Taxonomy (NCBI): domain Eukaryota; kingdom Metazoa; phylum Chordata; class Lepidosauria; order Squamata; family Agamidae; genus Phrynocephalus; species Phrynocephalus guinanensis. The sequence goes on along the minus strand of CM074740.1, from coordinate 106,617,676 downwards.
GTATATAGCTTGCTGATGACTTTAGCCTCCGTGCCCAGTAGTAACTTATCTAGTTCTAATTCATGCGGCTGATTGACTTCCTTGACTAATAAAACGGATGCTTTCTCTGCTGTAGGCCACAGAGTCCCGCCCGCCAGAAGCGGCCACCGCTGTGTAGCAGACAGTGCAAACCTGTACGTGTTTGGCGGCTATAACCCTGACTATAATGAGTCCGGAGGGCCAGAGAATGAAGACTACCCCCTGTTCCGAGAGCTCTGGCGATACAACTTTGCCACCGGCGTCTGGCATCAAATGGGCACGGAGGGCTACATGCCGCGAGAGTTGGCGTCCATGTCACGTGAGTGCAAAGAGAGACTTCCGTTCCGTAGCCCAAAGTAAAGTGCAAGGCAGAGTCCGAATATATCTCTTCGCCCTGTTCCTTAGCAGCACTGGTAGTGGAAGGAGGAGCGCGATTCTCTTCGGGCATTTTCGTGATCTGGGTCGTAATGCCCGTGTCTCCCAAATCTGGTTTTTGACCTTTACATGCCAAGAGGAACTTGGATCTTCAATAGTTGCCAGTGCTGTTCCCCGGGGACATCTCTGGGCTATGAACAGGCTACGTAAGGGTTGCCTCTTTTGGGAAAGTCAGAGAAAGTCAAGGAAATGGGAATCGGTCAGGAAAGTCAGAGAGATTGGTTTGAAGTCAGGGAGACCCGGGGAAATTGTGATTAAAATATATTCAAGCATTGAGAGTTTTGACCTGCTCCTCCTGCAAGAGCATGGTCAGTTCTTGAGGCAACTACAACAGAGAAGTAGCAGTTTGGTCTCCTGCTAAACCTAGCACAGAATCAGGGAAATCGACAAATGTTGGTCAGGGAAAGTCAGGGAAATGGGAAATAAAATGGTAGTGTCAACCCTGTATTTTCTGCTTACAAAATTCGGCATTGAAAGCAAGGGTCAGCAAATGAATGGTGGCTGCTGGAGATTACAAATGCCTCCATTTTTGGTGGCATGTTTTCTGTGTTGGCTTGCTCTCACTTTTTGCATATGGCAGGTATACTGATGAGAGCACCATTTACACTCTCTTTCCCAGGCTATCACTCATGTACCGTATTTTTCCGTGTATACCACCCTACTTTCTTCTAAATTCATGACGCCAAAAATTAAGGGGCGTGGTTTACACAGAAGTAGGCCTTTTACTAGGTTTAATTGGGTGTGATGACACCTCCCTTTTTCCTAAAACTGTAATTGTGATGACCAAATGTGAAGTGTAGGGAACTAACTTATTAATCTTCACAGGATCGACTTGGTAATAGCTTTACCTTTTAAATCGTCACCTTATGAACTGCTGGACAGACTCAGATGTAGTAATATAAAAAAATAATGATTATGTTTTCATTTTTGAAAATAAATAAATACAACAATGACTGAAGTTGGTATGCGTTTTCCTTAAACATAGAATAGATTAAATCAAAATCTTCAAAATTTCTCCCTATCTTTAATAAACAGTAAATAGTCAAGCCCTCACACCTAACCTGCCTGCCTGAACTCTAACAGAGCTGTGCTCTCTCAGCACTCTCAGCTCTCAACAACTCACAGACAGGCTTCACCCTTTTTATACCATACAATCCCCCGCCCTCCTGCTGGGATTGGCTGATGATTTACGTATATATTTCTCCTGCTTCCAGGGTGTTGTCACAGTGGGTGAGTGGAGGAGAACCCAAACTTACCTTCCTTTTCCCCCATCCATGGTTTGTTTTTTGCATGATTGGCTCTGTCTTTCCTTGAGTTCTCCACCTCCACCACCCCTGCTGTTTTCTTTCATTTCCCAATTCTAAACACTCCTCTCAGATTGGGTTTTTTTGCAGGATCAGGCTCCGTTGGGCTTGAGCAGCCCATGAAGAAATGCACTCAGGAAAGAAACTAAAAAAGCCACACCTTTTTTTAGTGTGAAAAGGAGTTTCTTAATGGGCTGGTCAAGCCCTACAGAGCCTGATCCTGCAAAAAACAAACGCACCAAACCCGAGAGGACAGTTTACAATGGGAAAATTAAAGGTAACAGTGGAGATAGTGGGGGTTTCCTCCACTCCTCTTAGGAGACCTCGAGGATTTTTTATTTCTATTTTATTTGGCTTCGGAGTTTCTATTGTTATTTCTTGTAGTTCTAAAAAGTGGGAGGCGTCTAATAAAAGGCAGTGCCTTATAGACGGAAAAATAGGCAGTTTTGTTTCTAAATTCTTTTTTCTGTTGCTGTTTGATCTATCCGGTATGAAGCTTTTTGGGCTCCCTGCTTCATCAAAGCTCTGACATAGGTGGATATCCTTAAGCGTTTGTTCTTTAGTGCCCATCTCAAGTTGCTATGGCTGGGATACCTCCTCCTTTCTCAGCGCTGTTTCCTATCGTGCCATCAGCTTTCCCAAGGAGGAGTTAGGAAGAAAAGGAGTTAGTTCCCAAGGAGGAGTTAGGTAAAAAAAATATTCTACAGGGCCTCTCTGCGGCAGATTTAACGGGTTCCCAATTAAACCCTCCTGTGTTTTTTTTTTCTGTTTGTTTGTTTCTGCTTTTTGCTAGTCGTGCTACACGGGAATAACCTCTTGGTCTTCGGTGGGACCGGCATCCCGTTTGGCGAGAGCAACGGCAACGACGTCCACGTGTGCAACGTGAAGTACAAGCGCTGGGCCCTTTTCAGTTGCCGCGGGAAGAAACCAAACCGCATCTACGGGCAGGTAGGCAGGCGGCTGGTGTTATTGCGAGCAGAGGTGCCTCCCCTTGCCCCCGGAAGCCCCTTTCTATACAGGGGAAAGCAAAGTGTTCTGTTTATGGACCGCCCCCATACCACTTCAAGTAGCCTCTGGGTGGTTTTACAGGTTTTAATTACCGTCTGCAGGCTACACATTGCCCCCCCCACCTCTAGCAAGCTGGGTACTCATTTTACCGACCTCAGAAGGATGGAAACTCTGAGTCAACCTTTGAGCCCCGTTGCTACCTGGGATTGAACCTCAGGTTGTGTGGGGTGGGGAGTTTTACTCGCGCAGTGCAGGCGTTTTAACCACTACTGTGCCACAGGGCTTCGTTCAGCTCCCCCTCCTCCGGTTTTCATGAGAACATTTGGCGTATTTATTTATTTATTTATTTATAGTCATTTTTATGAAAGGGAGAAGAAGAACCCCACAGCTGGAACAACACGAACATTTTTATACCGCTCCCATTTCCCTGAGGGAACTCTGGGCGGTTCACATAAAAAACAAGTTAAAAACATTTACATCAATGAGAGGAGATATTAGGCAAGAGGCGTAAAAACATGGATGGCAGATGTAATTTTCTGGTTGCCTGGAAGTCATAGAGCATCTCTGCGTGTGCAGAGAAGTCTGTTTCCTTCCTGAACCTGAGGCTTGACATGATTTTTAGAGCAAGAGTAGAAATCACCATGGCTTTGCAATCAGGGTGTGCTAAGGAATTTGTAGCCTAGCCTTAAAACATCAGCCAGTGCTGTTCACACAAATATACCATACGCCCAAGAGCCAGTGAATGTTTGCTATGAAACTGATATTTCTTTCAATATTTCATTCAGTTGCTGTACGTCTGAAGAAATTGACTTGATCCATGAAAGCTTATACTGAAATATAATAGTTTTTAAGGTGCCACATGTTTTTGTCTTTTGTGTGTTTTGTTTTGTTTCATTGGATTTTGTCTGGTTTGCTTGCCTAGAATAACATGGCTACCTCTTCTGATGTGTACATGAGATGAAAATAGATACAATACAAGTTTTCTAAGTGCCAGGCTGGGAACTCCCTGTTGCAGAGTGGATAAAAACCAATGATTTTTTTTTTAGAAACAATGTACAAAAATCGAAGACTTGTTTAGAAAGAAAAACTGAAACAACTCTAAAACAATTAAACATTTCTGTAAGACATGATATCAACATTTTAAAAAAAAATCATTGATTTAAATCACGATTTAAATTTTAAAATGTCTGTGAAGATTCTCAGTCATCCAGGTGAGTTTATCTGGAAGGTGAGTCATGGCAACTGGGTGAGCAACGAAACGTTTCAGTCTCTCAAGAAAAGAAGTCCAGTTGCCGTGACTCAACTTCCAGATAAATTTTAAAATGGTTTTTAAAATTTAAATTTTTTTTAAAAATCCAACCTGTAAAGTTTGAATCATGAATTGAATTAAATCCACCATACTTCTTATACAAGTTGCTTCTAAATTGCCCTGTGGTGACAAGGTGGGATCGAAATGGAAGCAACAAGGAAGCCTTGCGTTGAAATTGACCCGCACGGGTGTAGACTTAGGATTCCACCGTATCATCTGGGAATGGATTTAAAACTTACTCTGAGGCGGGTGGGGGTGGGGGGTGGCTTTCTTTCCCGGATGGTCGTGCATGTTCTCAGCGACATCGTTTGTCTTTTTATTTTTGGGCCAGGCGATGGCAATCATCAATGGGTCCTTGTATGTATTTGGAGGCACGACCGGCTACATTTACAGCACGGACCTGCACAAGCTGGACTTGAACACCAGGGAGTGGACGCAGTTGAAGCCAAATAACATGCACTGCGATATGCCAGAGGAGAGGTAAAGCTGCCCAAATAGTTGCTGTGGCTGCCCCCCCCCAAAAAAAACAGTTGGAAGGTGACCCATCGTTGTTCCTGTCCTTCTGTTTCCATTCTCCTCCACCTCTTCCTCTTCCGAAATGGAAATGATGCAGTTCGTGCTGTCTCCTCACAGGACTCGCTTCCACTCTTGCCTTCTACCCCAAATGTAAACACCTACTAGGAGCGTTTGCTCACTCTGTGATTTATGGAGATCCCTTGGGCACACCCTGGGGCTCGATGAAAGTGTCGACCCAGGGTGGTGGTGGTGGACGGGGTGGGTGAAGGCGGCCAGTTCCATGCTAGGGACCACTAAACAGGGGACGGAACATAAAACAGCCAATATTATGATGCCATTGTACAAAACAACGGTAAACCCGCACCTGGAGTATTGTGTTCAGTTCTGGTCGCAGGATCTCAAAAAAGACATAGTGGAACTGGAAAAGGTGCAGAAGAGAGCAACTAAAATGATGACTGGGCTGGGGCACCTCCCTTATGAGGAAAGAGGTCTTCCCCACTGCCCTTTCCTGCCTTCCTTCCTCTCAGCCCAGGGCTGGTTTTGGTTTTGTTCAAAGTTGTTGAATTTGACAGCAGATGGCGTGGCTCCTCTAGTGCCTCCCCTCAGTGACAGCTCAAAAGAATCAAATGTGCTGTAAGGATTAGAAACATGTTCACTCCCCCACCCCCCAAAAATATGATGAGTAGGAACGTTGAGATAGAGAGAAAATCTTGCTGCTTCTCCCCAGATACCGACACGAAATTGCACACGATGGGCAGAGGATTTATATCTTGGGAGGAGGGACATCTTGGACCGCGTATTCGTTGGACAAGGTAAGGTGGCCCACGGCAAAGGGCTTTTGGCCCTCTGAATTTCTGCCTAGCAAGCAGGAAGTGTGATGCTAGTGTCGTGGGAGGAATTGACATGTTCTTCTTATATACCACCCCGTAGCACTTAAAGCAGTCTCTCATTAGTTCACAAGTACAGTGGGCCCTCGTATAACAAATGGGTTTTATAACATAAAATCTGTACAACATAAAAAATTCCAGAGATAGGGGAAATTTGCTTAACATAATCGCCTATGGGGTGAATCCGTACAACAAAAAATTATCGCGATTAGGGATTACTCTGTTTTCAATGCATTCCTATGGGAAATTTGTATAAAGGAAAATTTGCGTAACAGAATTTCATTTGGAACGAATTAATTCCTTTATACATGGTACTGCTGTAATTAGAGGCCCTGCCGTCCGCGCTGTTCGATTCCTGCCGCCTTTTTGATCCTTTGCTTCTGGTTATGTTCTCCTTACCACTCTAGATCCACGCTTACAACCTGGAAACGAACACCTGGGAAGAAATTACAACGAAGCCTTATAAGAAGAAAGGTAGGCATTCTGAAAAGAACGTGGGTCGGCAGAGATTAAGGGGGAGAGCTTTTTTAAAAGATGTGCACATGCACGACACACGCTCTAAAGCAGTGGTTCTCAATCGGTGGGTCCCCAGATGTTCCTGGCCTGGAACTTCCAGAAATCTCCACCACTTGCTGTGCTGGAAGGGATTTCTGGGAATTGCAGTCCAGGAACATCTGGGGACCCACCGGTTGAGAACCACTGCTCTAAAGAAACATCAGAAAGACATGTTTTGGCTCTTACTCAGTACCTTAATCTGGAATAGAGGCCAAACCTGTCACGCAAATCCACCTAAATTCATCTTTGTGAAATAGCTGGGCCCAGGTACCTCTATTTCCGTGTATCCATGTTCTTTTGTTCCTGACAGCAGTTTTGTTACAGACTCTTGAGTCATTCTTTGACATTGAGCTTTTTAAAAAAAAACGTTGCTCACTTAGTTGGAGAATTTCCGTTATTATCTCTGCTCTGTGGAGCTCTTGAATGGTCCCTCTGGCTACTCGGTCGTCAAGATGTTGCAGTCTTACCTTCAGCATAATCTCCAAAGGCAAAGTGGCTTTTAAAACTACCTCATCTGGAAGCCAGTTTCTCTTTCATATGTTTTTATAGACAAGGTTGCTAAATTTAGTGCAATGGGAAAGACTGGTTCTCTTTCCCTGAAGTCATCCCAAAACAATGGCACAATATCTAAACATGCTAGCAGTTCCAAAGTACAGAAGGGCCTTTTCATATGCACAATTTAATGTCATGCCTTCAGCTATGCTTGAGGGTCGTTGTAAAGGAATCCCTCTACAAAATTGCACATGCCCATGGGGTGAAGGTGTTGAAACACTTGCCCATGTGCTGCTGTTATTCTCTTTTTATAGAGAGGTGCGACAAGAACTACTTTCCCCCATGTTAGTAAAGAAGCCAGGTCGTTCATCTGATTTCTTTATATCTTTACTCCTCGGAGACTGAGACAAGCAGGTGACACTACAGACAGCCAAATTTTTAGCAGCAGCAATTAAAATGAGGCCAACTATGATTTTAAAATAATAATCATTTATGGATTACTTGTCCAAATCTGATATAGGAATATTGCATGCATATGTATTTATTATCTTGATTTTAGTATGCCGATTTTATATCTATGTAAATGTTATCCTTTTTTTTTTGCTAAGACTATGGCTAATGCAAATAAATAAATAAATGATGATGATGGCGATGTTCTCTTTCCCTGGCAATTTTAATTCTTTGTCAGCAGGCTCACCTTCTTACCTTCAGGTGGTTTTCTAGAGGGTTCCAAGGTCACTTAAGTCATTCTTCTTGTCTTCTAAGCCTGCTTCAGAGAAATACGAGCACCCTCCTCCCTCTTTGTTCTTTACTTAGGGCCTTTTTACACGACCCCTAAGATACGCTGGTCCCTTAAATTCAGACCAGAGATCTTGAGGGTTCGTTGCTGTTCCTCCGTCCCCACCCGCTCTGCACTTCTTTGTTCTGTCTGCGTGAGGGGAGGGAGAAAAAAAAGCCTTAGACAGAGACAAAAGATTGCATTCTTACCTCCGGGTGCCGGTGGAGGTTGCTCCGACCTCCATTTACTTCCTGGTTCCTCTTTAAAGGGCGGACGCAAAAGAAAAACAACAGAAAGAAGCGAGGAGAGCTCAGGCACTCTCCGCATCAAATATTTTTCACCATCAAAAAGCAGGTACAAGAAAAGTGCGCTGGGTCGCGCTAAAGTGGGCGGGGTCGCACTTAATTGTCTGCAAACTCCGGAGCTGGTGGGAAAACATTTTTAAGGTCCGGAGCTTGCAGCCATTTGCGGCGGAGGTTAGGGGTCGTGTATAAACGCCCTTACTCATTTGTAAGGAGGGAAGAGGAAGTGGGTAAGCAATTCATTTTGGGACGGCTTCAGATGAGGGGCTTACCTGGATATTGGGAAGACCTCCTTTTCTTATCAATTCCACTCCTCCAGTAACCAGAAAGCCCGTTTTTCCTCAAATTGGCTCTCTCACAATCGACATCTTGTTCCCCAGAATTCCCAGCCGCCAGGAGATGCCACAGCTGCGTACAGATAAAAAATGGTAAGAAGAACCAACTTATTTATTTTGTTTGTTTATTTACAGAATGTTTTAGCCACCCCTCCCCCCCCACTACCAAATGGTCTCTGGGTTTACTAAGCAGCAGCACTTCTTATTTATGGCTCGGGACCCTGTGACTGGGCTAAATGGACCGAACATGCCGTGGTGGCCCTTAGAATGTTCCTGAACACTCACTTGGGCAGGGAGCTGGGAAAGGTCAGTCACCATGAGAGACAAAAATCAGAGATGTGCGGTGATCAAATTCAGAGGTTGCTTGGGAAGGCTAGCGTCTGGATGCAGCTAGCCCCTAGTGATGATGGCTGGGGGATGCTGGGAGTCGTAGTCCAGAGCATTAACTTTTCTCAGCGCAGGGTTGGTTTGATTCAGAAGACCACCTAACGCAGGATCTAGGTATCATAGAATCATGAAGTTGGAAGGGGGGAAAAAGCCAAGTGTTTTGCTTATATACCGCCCCATAGCGCTTCAAGCACTCTCTGGGCAGTTTACAATTTAATTATGCAGGCTAAACGTTGCCAACCTCTCCACAGTGAGCTGGGTATTCATTTTACCCACCTTGGAGGGATAGATGGCTCAGAAAACCACGAGGTGCCTCTAAGTGTGCTCACCGATTAGGTGCAGGGATGTCCAAACTCCGGCTTTTCTAATGTTTTGGACCACAACTCCCAGAAATCCAAGCCTGTATTGCCAGTGACAAAGGACTGTGGGAGTTGTGGTCCAAAACATCTAGAGGGCCAAAGTTTGGACATCCCTGGATTAGGGCAACTGCCTCTGAAGCCTGCTGGTTCCAGAGGGGGGAAGCTTCGTTTCCTGAGCAGAAGTTTGAATGCAGGCCTGGCTTGCCCAGCTCTGAGCACCCGCTGACCAAATTAAGGAGTCCAGCGTCCTTGTCAGAGGTGGCCATTCCCAGGTGAGACTTGAGATGTTTGTCGCCCCAGAGTAAGCAAACATCGGCCCCTGGGGGGAATGCCCATGGAAGAAATATGGTAGAAAAGTGGGGTTTCTATTCAACTCATTTAGAAAAATAAACACATCTTGAGACCAGTGGTAGGGAAACTTTTCTGTTCTGGGCCGTGCATGCTGGGGTCCCCTTATCACTTGGGAAAGTGTTTTAAAGCTTCCGTGTGCTCTCTCCCCACCCAGATGTCTTTGTTTGCGGAGGATACAACGGAGAAGTGATCCTGGGGGACATCTGGAAATTGAACTTGCAGACTTTCCAGTGGGTGAGGTTGCCAGCTGCGATGCCTGAGCCCGTGTACTTCCACTGTGCCGCTGTGACCCCGGTACGTGGCTGTATGCTCCTCGGCCCTGTAATTTCTGTATAACTCCCCACAGAAATGGCCAGTGCGGCCTTTCCTGGCTGCCCCTCCCTCTCCGGAGGACCCCCCCCCCACACACACTCAATGCTTCTTTTAACACAAGCATGTTAAAAAGAAAAAAAAATGACATAGCACCCAGCGTGTTGTTAATCTGTGGAACTCCCTGCCCCAGGATGTGGTGATGGCATCTGGCCTGGATGCCTTCAAAAGGGGATTGGAGAGATTCCTGGAGGAAAAGTCCATCCCAGGTGACAAACCATGATGGAGATGTATGTCATCTCCAGGCTTAAAACCAGGGTACTTCAAGGGCCAGATGCAGGGGAGTGGTATCAGGAGGCAGAGATCTAGTCTCGTGTGCTCCCAGAGGCGTTTGGTGGGGTCACTGTGAGATACAGGAAGCTGGACTAGATGGGCCTTTGGCCTGATCCAGCAGGGCTCTTCTTAGGTTCTTATGAAACTGCTAGGAAGCAGCCGCCTCTGCCTCGGTGGAGCAGGTGGGTACAGCCAGGGAGCGGAGTGGCTCAAGCCAAGTAAGAGTCAGTAACTGAGGTCATTTCAGGCTGTCTCCCAGTCTCGGTCTGTTGTCTCGGGACAGCAGGAGGAGACTCCATCCCGATCTCGAATGTCTCCAGCTCATGTCGTGGAGGATTCCAGGGCGATTGGCAACATGATAGCCGGAGGAGCTAGCCTCCGTTGTCACCTGGGTGGACGGTATGAGTGGGGTAAAGCCCTGCCCGCAGAGATATCAGAAGGAGCCGCCCGCCGTAGGAGTTGTGCGCCCAACTCGGGAGTGACCGGATGTGGTTTGGATGGGGGATTGTGCCCTGGGCTGGACAGGGATTGGCACCAGGCCTGAAGAAATCTATATCAACAAGCAGATCCTCTACTTGGATCGTTGGCCCTGCCTCTAGGAAAGATGTGGAATACCACAGACAGCAGAAGGAGACACTTTGCATGGGTACCGTCCCGATTGTGGATGTAGATCTCTTTCTTTCCCATCTCGGTTGAAACTCAAAACTCCAGGCAGAGGTAAAATTCAGGGCACCCATGGCAAGGCCAGAGGAAGAGTCCCTGTCCTCGCTCTTTATTCTCTGGCACCCGGAGTCCAGCGTATTTATTTATTTATTTGTTTGTTTGTTTGATTTATATACCGCAACTATCTAGCAAAAAAGCGACTCTGGGCGGTTTACAAGCATATACAAAATATAAAAATATAAAAACAGATTAAGCAATTTAAAATAGAAAATAAAAACTAATCAATCAAACCAAATAAACAAATAAACAAATAAGCAGAAATAGAATAAATCAAAATGTATTAACAATGCAAAATAAGAACAAATGGGAAATAAATAACTAATAGAAAATTATTATAAGGCAGGGGAAAAGACAGCGTCCTATTTATATAAGTTGGTAGATTCAGAATAATCAGAATAGATACCTGGCAGTGCTTTCATTTAGATTATGTCTTATTTTAATCTACGTCCCCCTTCTATCAGCCCCAAAGGATTGCTCTGGGCAGTTTACCACCATAAACCTGATTGAAGTTGTTTCTTTCCTCACACAGGCCGGCTGCATGTACGTCCACGGCGGGGTGGTGGACATCCATATGAACAGACGGACTGGCTCTCTTTTCAAGATGTGGCTGGTCGTGCCCAGCCTCCTGGAACTCTCTTGGGAGAAGCTCCTGGAATTTTTCCCTCACGTCGCGACTCTGAGCAGGCCGCAGCTTTTGCACCTCGGACTCACACAGGGACTCATTGAACGTTTGAAATGAGAGTATTTTTCCGTAGAAACGATAATTTAAACAAAACACAAGTGGCTCCTTGATGCCCTCCGTCCTTTCTCTCTCGCCCTCTTTCCCAACCTCTTCCCCCTCCACCACTTCCCTAATTTATGAGTTCTGCAGAGGACAGTGTTAAAGGAGACAAAAAGCTTCTCCCCAAAGCCTTACTCGGCAAACGACGTCAGATGCCTTTCTTGTGGAATTTTTATTTTGAAGTTTTATGGAAGTCCGCGACTCTTCTTTTTTTTAACAATTTATGGAGACCTATAAATACACAAATCATGAACTTAAGATGCTGTCACTGAACTCATTTGCACGTTTTTTTTGCCGCATGCCTGGAGTCGGGGAAGGGAAGGGAGAGGCCTATGGGGTTATCTGTTTTCCTACCGGAGGCTGCCTAGATCCTGTTTCGTTAGGGGCACCAGAATGCCCTCCGTTGGTTCCGATGGCTTTTCTCGGAGGGCCAGGCTGGTCCAATGTGGCTTTCGGGAGGGCACTCCCCTCACGCTTCCCCATCTCTGCCTCACCAGGAACCACAGTGTCAGCAACCCAGTCGGGCCCTGCCATGAACTGTCCTCTCACCAAAGGATGTGTAGAAGACAGCTGCAGTGTTTCGTAGCGTCCTAAAGCGTACGTGGACCTTTTCGTATTGAAAAAGCCAATTAAATGCTTAATTTAAACTTGGCTTCAGCAGAACGGTCTGTTTGGAAGGGTGGTAAAAGCATAGGGTCCAACGATGGTTCCAGCACCACAAATGTCAGTGGAGAAAGCTGTGAATAAGTTTTTTTCTTTGCTTTTTTTGGGGGGGGGGAGAGGGATGTCCTGTTGCCGGTGTGAATCTGGTGTCGGCACAAGGTTTTCTTCTGTCAATCCTCCGCTGATCCTGTCGGCCTCAGTGCTTTTGCTTTCGCGGTGAAAGCATGCTTTTTTGTTTAAAACCTTGTTTCTATGGGTTGACTCTTCTCGCCTCACCTCCGGTCGCGTGTTCCCAGGAAATGCCACATTCACAGCGGAATGTCCTTTTGGCCTTCGTACGCACGCGGGCAAAACAGTACTTGTCTTTGCCTCAAAGAAAGAAAGAAAGAAAGAAAGAAAGAAAGAAAGAAAGAAAGAAAGAAAGAAAGAAAGAAAGAAAGAAAGAAAGAAAGAAAGAAAGAAAGAAAGAAAGAAAAAGAAAGAAAGAAAGAAAGAAAGAAAGAAAGAAAGAAAGAAAGAAAGAAAGAAAGAAAGAAAGAAAAAGAAAACAGTACTGGAAAGGGAAAATCAGCCTCCGTTTCAGCGGTTGTATTGGCAACAATCGTGCCAGTCAGTTCTGGAGTTTGGGTCACAAATGGGTAGTAAACCAAGCCTCTTGCCCACCTCTGGTTGGTTTTTTTTAAATTTCCATTGTCTTGTTTTTAAAATGTATGTGAAATCTGCTGCTGATTTGTATGTGTGTGTGTATGTATGCTTTTAATTCATAGGGCAGTAAAATCGCTCTCTCACTTGAATTGGTAGTATGTATGAGGGAATAAAAAGAGTTGACATGACTTACGAAATTAAAAGTTTGGCCCTGAATGACCCCTCCACCCACCCACCCACCCACCCACCCCTCCCCTCTGGGTGCGCTGGGTGGTTCAAGATTTCCTGTTCTGCTTTTGTGACATGGCACAGTGCCCCTCAGAATTGGGGAGAGGTGCCTGGCTCTTCTGTCCTCGCAAGGCCACATGTGTGCACCTGTGGTTTTGTGGAGGTGTGTCGAAACTTATAAACTCTTTCCTTCCTACCCGCTTCAAGAATGCTGCCAAGGAATCTCTGTCCCTTGAGTCTGCTGACTTGAATAAGGTGGCCCTTGATGCTTAAACTGAGGGTCCGTTTCCCCACCTTTCTTCACTACTTCTTCACTCATTGGCAGAGATGCAAGAATCAGAATCATGGAGGGACACCCCCCCCCCGCTCAGAGCCAGGAATCGAAATCAGGGCTGGTCTGACCAATGAGGGTCCCAATTTTCTCTTGCGCTCACCATTCCTTAAGGCCGCTGGTTCCGTTGTCATAATGCTCTTAACAGGGCCTTGGTTTTTCTCCTTCATTTACTCATCACTTGTGGGCTTTTCATGCATTCAAATGTCTGTGAAGATTCTCAGTCATCCAGGTGAGTTTATCTGGAAGTTGAGTCATGGCTACTGGACTTCTTTTTTGAGAGATAGTCTGAATACAGCTAGTGCAAGTCTTCCATCTTATAGTCAGCTTTGACCTCTTGTCACCCTGGTCTGAATTAGGCTCATAAGATGAACAATGGCCTGAATAGGCTCGTTAGGGAGACAGTAGTATCCATAGCCTTAAGGTGAACAATGGCCTAAGGCAGTGTTTTTCAACCTTTTTTGGGCCAAGGCACACTTGTTTCATGAAAAAAACCACGAGGCACACCACCATTAGAAAATATTAAAAATGCATAGGAATGCATTGAAACTGGATTTAATCCGTTCTAATGCAGCGTTAGGTTTTTTTGGGCAACGGGAGGGGGGGCGGACCCCGTGCAGGTGCCAGGTAAGGGTGCCCCTCCGGGGCTCACCCCCCTCCATGTCTGCCACCCCTCCTCTCCCCTCCCCTCTTTCCCCGGGCGGCCGCAGGTGGTCAGGCGGAGGTGGCCGCGGGGGTGGGGGGAGGGAGTGGGGTGCGCTGCTTGGCCTGGGGCGGAAGCTGCCTTGGGTCCCTTTCCAAGGAGAAAGGTGGGGTAAAATACTCTAAAATAAATAAATAAATAAATTTGTGGTGGGGAGGGATGGCATTGCGGGGGAGGCAGAAAACAGACCCCCCCCCAGACCCACCCAAAATGCTCACCCCATTTTAAATAAGAATACACGTACAATGTTTTCTTGAAAGCATGACCATCATGGTGACTTACATTGATATAGCACTAGAATTTCTGGCTTATTTACTTTGATGGTTGGGTATTTCTCTTCCAGTTCATAACAAAGATCCCTTGGTATCCTTAGAACTGGGGTGAAAGACTTCTGCCTGATTCTGTCACATACCACACGAGTCTCCACTGGAAGCTGCTTTTTCCACTGATGCAAAAGGCAAACCAGCCATAGCTTTGCAGCTTCATTCATTCATTCCATCGTTCCGAATGCTGGCGCGCCTTCCCCCACCCCACCCCCACCCCAGTCGCCCGCCCCCCTCCAAACCATTCATGGCACATCCGGCTGTCCAAGCATCTTCTCCCCCCCCTCCCCACCTCCAATCCGTCGTTTCCCACCGCCTGGGTCCCCTTCACTTCACCCGCACCAAGGGGGTGCATGTGTGTGTGTTCTGCTTATATACCGCCCCATACCACTTCAAGTAGTCTCTGGGTGGTCGGCGGCAAGATTTTTGGCTGCTCCGGACGTACGGTTTGTCTGCTCCAGCCGGCGCCCCCCCCCCCTTTTGAGGCTCCTTTGCCTTACCGGGGGAGGGCTCCCGGCTCCGTCCGCGCAACCGAGGATTGGGGCCTTGCCCAGCGAGGCGGGCGGCGGCGGACCGCCCGTGACCGGCAGCAGCAGCGGCGAGGCTTGCGGCCTTGCCGCGCTCTGGCCGGTCTCTCTTTGACAGGCCGCCTACCAGCTGGGCTCTCCGATCGGAGCCCTGATAAGGGCTCCGGCAGCGGGAGCGGCTTCGGCCGCAGTGGCGGGAGCAGCCTGGGAGGCGGCGGCGGCGGCGGCTTCTTTCTGGATGCCCCGCCTTCCTCTGGCTCCCCGGCGCCGCGGCACACCAGCCAACATCTTGCGGCACAGTAATGTGCCGTGGCACACCGGTTGAAAAACACTGGCCTAAGGTGCTGAAACCTATCAAGAATGGGTCATTAGCTATGGCCTTGGTGGTGAAGGCTTTTTGATTTGTCTGGGTACTTTGGAAAGCACACCCTGATAAGTAGCAGATAGACTATGCCTGAGGCCACCACCTCTGTTGTTCACCTTAAGGCTATGGATACTATTGTCTCCCTAATGAGCCTATTCAGGCCATTGTTCATCTTAGGAGCCTAATTCAGACCAGGATGACAAGAGGTCAAAGCTGACTGACTATAAGATGGAGGACTCGCACTAGCTGTGTATTCAGACTGAGGAAGCTGTTTGGATGAGCAGCGAAACGTTTCTATCTCTCAAAAAAGAAGTCCAGTAGCCATGACTCAACTTCCAGGCATGCATTCAAATGTACAACCGTTACTTGAAAGACGCTTTTGCCCTCGTTCACTTGCTCCTTCCCCACCCACTTATTCTCTAAAAAGCATAAAAAGCATAGAAAGAAGGCCACTTGGTCGTGATGCAACGGCGAGTCCTCGGTTAACTGGAGATAATCCAAGTGTTCGAGTTGCACAGGCATTGAGGCCAGTGGGAGTCGGGCCGACCAAGAAGCACGATGCCGCACACGTGGGGAGCAGTTAAGACTTTCTAAATCTCCTGTGCTGTTGCAATTTGCATGCATATTGTCAATGATGAAAAATCATCCCCTTGGAACCTGGGTTCCAAAGTAACAAAGGAAAGCTTCAGCCCCCCGCCCCTTGATTACAGCATCTTCTCATGTGTTGGACTTACAAGTTGACAAGAATATATTCAATAACGGTACTACAGTAAAACACCAATACCCGCTGGGGATTGATTCTAAGCCCCTGGTCCTTGCTACAGATACTGAAACATGCAGATAATAGCAAACACTCTATATTGGTGGTGGCGAACCTTCGGCGCTCCATATGTTCTGGACCACAACACCCACAGGCCTTTGTCACTGGCAATCTAGGCTCAGAATTCTGGGAGCTGTGGTCCAAAACATCTGGAGTACCAAAGGTTCCCTGCCACTGCACATGTATTGCAAGAATTGGCCACCAGAGAGTATCAGAGAGCATGCTGTGTATTCTTTCTTCACTGACAAGTATTCATAGTGGTCTTTCGCTCCCTCTAATGGCCAGTTCTGGTAATACATGTCGTGTTTGCTATTATCCACAGTTTTCAGTATCTGCATGTGGGTTATTGAAATCATTCCCTACTACAGGGGTGGCGAACACGAGGCTCTGGAGCCGCATGCGGCTCCCGGCCAAAATGAATGCGGCTCTTTGCCTCTTATTATTTTGTATATTGTGGCTCTTTGCCAAGTTTGGATTTTGTTATGCTGCTTCTGAGGAGGGACCTCTGAGGAGAGATCTCCGAGCGTGTAGTCCCGCCCCCAGGCTGCGTCATCACGTCTCCCATCCCCCGGAAACAACTGCACGGGCCAGAGAGCGGGGGGACCCGTGTGTCACATGTTGTGTCACATCTTGCCGTTAGTTCTTAGTGTGGAGGACGCAGCACACCCTCACCATCACTGCAGGATTTTACCCTCACTCAAAATGGCAAAATGCAAAGCTAAACGAAAATATGAAGATGAACACAGGACATTTTTGGAAGAATGGGAAGATGCTTTCTTTATTGAACGGAATGGGAAAGTGGTGTGTTTAATATGCAATACTATGATATCACATTTCAAGGCTTCAAATCTTCAGCGTCATTTTAGAACACTCCATGCTAATATTGACAAGGAATTACCCAAAGGTACTGAACTACGCAAGCAAAAATTGAGCACCTTGAAAAGCCAGGTAAAAAGACAGTCTCAAATGTTTCAGCAATTAACCAAGCATGGAGAAACTGTGACCCTTGCATCCTATAAAGTGGCGTGGAACATTGCCCGTGCTAAAAAACCATACAATGAGGGGGAGTTTCTAAAACAGTGTTTTGCGGATGTAATTGAAACCTTGGCTCCAGACAATAAAAAACTCAAAGATTCCATCAATGATCTCCAGCTGTCATGGCACACAGTTGAAACCAGAATAGCAGACATAAATAATGTGATTGAGTCAGATCTACATGCAGACTTGAACGCATGTGCTTATTTTAGTGTTGCATTAGACGAGTCATGCGACATACAAGACAAGCCACAGTTGGCAATATTTGCGCGAATGGTTTCTGAGGACTGCGTGATTAAAGAAGAGCTTCTCGACATTGTCGCATTAAAAGACAGAACTCTCGCGGTACTGACATAAAAGAGGCAATGACTGCCGTTTTTAAAAAAGCGAATATGTCTTTTGAAAAACTCACTGCAATAGTCACGGATGGAGCACCGTCAATGATTGGCTCAGTAAATGGACTTGTGGGTCTTTGTAAAGGTGATGACGCCTTTCCTGAATTTTGGAACTTCCACTGCATCATCCATCGTGAGCAACTTGTGTCCAAAACACTGAATTTAGACGACGTTATGAAGCCTGTGATGGAGAATGTGAACTACATCCGTACGCACGCCCTTAATCACCGGCAATTCAAGAACCTCATTGCAGAACTTGACGCAGACTTGCCCGGTGACCTGCCACTGCACAGCGCAGTGAGATGGCTCTCAAGAGGCAAAGTAGTTTCATGCTTTTTTGAGCTTTTGGAAACAGTAAAATTGTTTATGGCAGAGAAGAACAAAACGTATCCTCTGCTTTCAGACCCCGAGTGGCTTATGGATTTGGCATTTTTAGTGGACATGCTTTCACACTTGGATAAACTAAACGTGGACCTGCAGGGGAAATTAAAAACTCTTCCTGAGCTGACACAAAGTGTATTCTTCTTTGTAAACAAGTTGAAGCTTTTTAAAGCACACATTCAAAACAGCAATCTATCCCATTTTCCTTCTTTGCGCAGCACCCTGCAGAAGACCGGTGTTAAAACAGATATAGCTGGATATGTGAAACAACTTACACAACTGCAAGAGAAGTTTACTTTCCGGTTTGAGGACTTGGACCAAAAAAGACCACAGATCACTTTTCTCATCGACCCGTTTAATGCTGACACTGACTGCCTGAAAACCCCACTCGTTACTGATGAGGCAGCAAGTGAACTAGAAATGATTGAGCTACGCGAGGACGATAGACTGAAATCTCTTTTGAAGGAAGGCCATGTTACGTTTTGGAGAGCTGTGCCAACTGAAAAATACCCGTGTGTAAAAAGAGCCGCTCTCAAGCTGCTGTTTATGTTCTCGTCAACATACGTCTGTGAGAAGCTGTTTTCTACTTTGAAACACGTGAAATCAAAGTACCGGTCCATTCTGACTGACACTCATGTAAAGGAACTGCTCCGAATGGCTACAACTGAATACAAACCTGATTTGCAGAAGATTACTAAAAACAAAAGATGCCAGAAATCCCACTGAGATTATAATCCCATCACTCCAACAAGGTAACAAAAACACTTGAGCATGTTATATTATGTGTTTAATATATTATTGTTAAAATTATATGCTTTTGTGTGAGTGTTTGTCTGTTTTGGCAGGTCACTGCGTGGTGTGGCTCTCTGACTCTCACAGTTTAAAATTTTTGCTCTTTTTGTCGAACTTGTTCGCCACCCCTGCCCTAGTAGATAACGAGGGACCTACTATATACCCTTTACTTATTGTCTTTCATCTCAGCAGGGCTCTCAAGGTCATTTACGATACATTTTTATTTTATTTCATTTTATTTACAAATATTTTGACCCCACCTTTCCCTTACAAATGATTAAAACGGAGAGACTGGTTAACATGCCAAGAAAAGATGGTGTATGAGAAACATACCTATACCAACTGAACGGCAGACCATAGAGAACACACTCCAAATATCTTTCTTTTATTGTGCTCCATGTAAAGCCAAGAGACCACCTTCCTCAGAGGTGTTCCCTGGCAGCGGCAGCCACAGCAGTGGAAAAACCTGAGGTAGCCACCATGAATGGAGGTCAAGAGAACAAGCTTTTCTCCAACTGTAGTTTTTAAAAATCCCAGCGGGTCTCAGACCATCTGGAATCTTGTTGCCCACCTGGGAAGCCATCTCGCTTTCTCTGGCTAAACTCTGTTTCTCCTCAACAAACTCCAGGGAAACCCATCAGTTCTCCCGCCTTTTTGGTTTAAAACACTGAACGCCTCACGAGGCAGCCACAGCTTCGGGTCGGAAAAGCTTTCTACAAGGCTCCTTGAATATGGGATGGCGTTGGTGGCTTCCTGGATTTTTTGTTCCAGGAAGCCCAAGATTGGCCAAATCCCTGAGAGACCTTCCTTGGATGTCAAGAAGGATGGAAGGAACCAGCCAACGCGTGGGACAGACAGACGGCCTTCCAAAGATGCAGGTCGGAGGAAGAGCTCAGAAGAGGAGGATTGTTTTAAAAATATCAGCAACCGGCAGGAGACGGAGCAAAGTAGTAGACGGCCAGGAGAATGAAATACACCATCACCAGTACAGTGCCTGGGGAGAGAGAGCAGAGAGGACACATCGTCACGCAAGGATTTAACGAGACTTCAAAGAGGGAAGAGGCGTGACTCACAAAATTCTTTCCTTCCTTCCTTCCTTTATATTTTCTGATTTCCTTCTTTCTTTCCTACCTTCCTTCTGTATTTTCTGGTTTCTTTCCTTCCTTCCTCTAAATTTGTTGGCTTCCTTCCTTCCATCCATCATCACTTTCCTTCCTTCCTTCCTTCCTTCCACCCATCATCACTTTCTTTCCTTCCAAAAAACACTGCTTATCATCTGCCCCAGCAGGACTCCCAAGATCATTTACAATACATTTTTGTTCTATTCTGGTTATATTTATTTATTTATATACAGTGGAACCTTGACTTACGTCATTAATTCATTCCAGTGGTCTAGACTTAAGTCAAACATGACTTAAGTCAAATGAATGTTTCCCATAAAAAGTAATGGGAAAGCAGATTAATCCGTTCCAGATGATGAAAAAGACCCTCGAAAACAGCAATTTAACACAAATTTGACTGGGATAGGAGATTCCTTCTGGGGATGTAAATGAAATGTCTCTTCAAAGAGAGGAGGAGGCAGTGGAATTATAGTCCACAAGTTATATGCCTCCACTTTTTAATGTTCATAGCAACAATGTCTAACATTTAAGTTTTACTGATTTTTTAACCTGACGTTCCAAGTTCTGAACAACCCAATGGTTACCATTAGAGTCCCACAACTGTACAGCTCCCCAACTAAAATGCTTCCATTGTGGACCAGACTTCTGCAGCCAGATTTTTTACAAGACTGAGCCGACTATCTAACCAGCGAGGCCAGCCCCGAGCTCCTGGCCCTTCTTCTCCTCCGGCAGCAGCAGCGGATTCGGTGAGGCCGAGAACCAGCTCCGGAGGAGAGGAAGAAGGCAGGAGCAGTTTGGAGGTGGCAGCCACGATGCTGGGTCGTGGATGCCGCCCAATTCCAGTGCCTTGTGCCGGGGCTCCGAGCTGTAAGTCAAAGCCTGCGACTCAAGTCAAACAGGCCCCTTCTTGCTGCAAGTCAAATATACTGCAAGTCAAGCAGTATGTAAGTCAAGGTTCCACTGTACTTATTTAACTCCACCAACTTTCTCAACGGGAACTCTGGGCAGTGTACAGAATAGCAAGTAAGAAATACCCCCCTCCCCCCCCCCAAAAAAAAGAAATACCAACACGAACACAAACAAATATATACAGTATATAAGAACAGGAATAAATGCCTCCAGCAAGGCAAGAAGGTGGGCGAACTACCGAACAAACATACAATCATGTATTCAGCGATCACCAAAACATTCCTTAAAGAGCCAAGTTTTTAATGCTCTTGTTTTGTTTTGTTTATAAACATTTTCACCCCACCTTCAAATGATTGAAACCAGATTTAAAAAATAAATTACCTACCCCATGACTTAGAAGCAGGAATAAAACATACTTTCATATTTTCAAGTTTTAAAAAAAATCCAACCACCTTTCGAGGCCCCCTCTAAGGTCCAACTTTAGGGAGAAAAAGGCGTCCAGACCAACTTGGTTTCCGCTGCCTGCTGGAAGCGCCCCGGAGAGGCGGCCGTCTCAAATTCTCTTGGGAGGGTATCCCACCACCCTAACCCTAACCCTAACCCTAACCCATCACCCTGGCCTCTTAGGGTGGCAAAGCAATCAACCGAGTCTGTTGAAAGGCTCAAGCCCAGGTGCACTCACTGGCTCAAGGCGGCTCATTTTGGGACCACACAGCACGTTGATGTGTCTTGCCAACCAGTGTGAGCACGGGACCTCTCTAAACAGGTCACAAAACAGACACTCCTCCTCCGAGTTAATTCACCTGAGAAATGTTGATATTTTTTTTTTTGTCTTTATAAGGGATCCTAAGGATCATCTAGTCCGGCTGTGCCAAACCTTGGGTCCCCAGATGTTCTTGGATTGCAGCTCCCAGAAGGCTTCCCCACTAGCTGTGCTGGCAAAGTCTGGTGGGAGTTGTAGTCCAAGAACATAGAATCATAGAGTTGGAAGAGAACCTCAAGGGCCATCTAGTCCAACCCCCTGCCATGCAGGAACCCCCCATCATAGGATGCCCGACAGACAGATGGCCATCCAGCTTCTGCTTAAAAACCTCCAAAGAAATAGACTCCACCACCCTCCTTTGGGTCAGACCCCACCTGGAGCCCGGTGTCTATTTCTGCGCACCTCAATTTTAAAAGGATGTTGACAATCTTGAACGGGTGCAGAGGGGGTTGACCAGGATCGTTGAGGGTCTGGAAGAAATGTCTTATAAGGCAGTGCTCCCCAACCTTTTTGTCCCCACGGTCCGGTAAATGTTTGATGATTTATCCGTGGCCCGGGGCTGGGGGTGGGGAGGGGGACGGAGATGGGGGGGGCGTGGGGGGGCAGGGGAGGGTATGTGTGTGGGGGCGGGAGATGGGGGGGAGGGAGGAGGGGGAGCGGGGGGGCTTGGCGTGTGTGCCTTGCAGGGGGGCCATGGGAGCGGCGGCGGTGCTCGCCGGCTGGGGGCGTCGGGCGTGCCGCTTCCCCCCACGCGCGCACGGGCGGGGTGTGGGGAGCCCAGGGCTCCTGGGCAGGCGGGCCCCCGCCTCCTCCTCCTGTCGGTGGCCGCGGTGGCCACGGCAGCCACCCGGGTTCGGCCGCGGCCGCGGCCACCGCCCGCCTTGGTGAGGCGCCTCTGCGCCGCCGCCAGCCGCGGCTCGGCGATCCCGGTGGCGCCCTCAGGCCGGAGCCGCCGCCGCGTCGCCTTGCCTCCGGCTGCGGCATTCGGGCAGGCGAGCGGGAGGGGGGAGGGGAGGGAGGCCGGTGGGGGGGTGGCATCTCTGCGCTGGCCGGCCGGCCGGCCAGTGCACGCACACTCCGGTTGGGGGGGGCTCGGGGGGCCCGGCCTCTCTCTCTCTCTCTCTCTCTGTGTGGGGGCAACAGCCCCTTGGCCCCCCCGGCGCATCCTCCTCCTCCTCCGCCCTCCTCCTCACCCTCCACCACCACCAGCAGCAGCAGCAGCCACGGCGGCGGCGGCGTGTCCTCCTCGTCCTCCACTGCTGCTGCTGCTGCTGGTGGAGGGCGAGGAGGAGGAGGGCGGCGGAGGAGGAGGATGCACTGCCGCCGCCGCCGCCGGCGGGCAGAGGAGGGAGGCAAAGGCAAAGGCGGCGCCGGCGGCTCCTCCTGCACTCCTCCAGCCTTCCTCCTCCACTGGCCGCTCGCGGGAGAGAAGAGGAGGAGGAGGGCGGCGGAGGAAAAGGGGAGGAGCCTCCCCGGCCTCCCCAGGCGGCCCGGTGCCGACCGGTCCACGGACCGGCACCGGTCCGCGGCCCGGGGGTTGGGGACCACCGTTATAAGGAACGGTTTAGGGAACTGGGAATGTTTAGCCTTTCAAAAAGAAGGCTGAGGGGGGATATGATAGCTATGTTTAAATATTTGAAAGGATGTCACATCGTAGAAAGGATTGGTTTGTTTTCCATGGCTTCAGAGACTAGGACTCGGGGCAATGGTCTCTAATTACAAGAAAAGAGATTCTATTTAAACATTAGGAAGAATTTCATGACAGTGGAATATGCTGCCATAAAGGCGGGTGGTGGAGTCTCCTTCTTTGGAGGTTTTTAAGCAGAGGGATGGCCACCTGTCGGAAGTCCTGTGATGGGGGGTTTCTGCATGGCAGGCGGTTGGACTAGATGGCCCTTGAAGTCTCTTCCAACTCTATGATTCTGTGATCTTCCACTGCCAGACAGCTCTAACCAACAGGAAGTCCTTCCTAATGTTCAGAGGGAAACTCCAGGTCGGGAACGACAGATAAAATACAACCCCCTGCCAACACTGATAATCCACAACTCCAGCCTCCCTGACCATCCAGCCTCTACGGAGAAACTGCCAGTGACGGAGCATCTGCCACCTTCCAAGGCTGACCCTGTTCCCTGAATCGAGCAGGTCTTATCGGAAAGCTCATCTGACAGTGTGGCACCAGAAGGCAGCTGAAGAAAGCCCCAAGCTGTTACCTTGGAAGTAGTCACACTTGCCGTCCATAAAAATGTAGTTCATGAGGACCACGCTGAAGATGCTGGCATAGACGTGAAGGTCACTGAAGACCAGAATGAACCCCGTGGGCTGGAAAGAGAGAAAAGAACGAGCAAGTGAACGGCCTGGGAAGAGGGTTAGCCTTGTCTACAAAGTTGGTCTGGCAGGATTCTCCAACCCATGTTTACATAGAGATGCAAAATTTCTGAAAATTTTGAATCTCGGAAAAATACCCTTTTTTCCTGTTTTTGTTTTTTTCGGGGGGGGGGGAGGATGGTGAAATTTTCAGGAAAATTGAACAAAATGCTACATTAACACTCTTTACAGCTTGAAAATCATTCTGCTACTTTAAGAACATAACACATGACCATGGACAATTTGACTTGGCATAAAATTATCACAACTAGCATATTAAAATACGGTGCAGTAGGACCCTGGTATCCACTGATTCATTATCCACGGATTCAGTTATCCACGGTTGGCAGAGGGAAAAGTTAAATAAATAATTCAGCAGCCATAAAGCAAGCTACTGTCACAAAATAGCAGCTGTAAAGCAAGCTACTGTCACAAAACAGCAGTTCTGGGGATTTTTTTGGCGTTTTCTCTTATCCACGGTTTTCATTATCCACGGGAAGGCCTGGAACCAATCCCCAGCAGATACTAGGGTCCTACTGTATAGTGCAGTGGCGGCAAACCTTCGGCACTCCAGATGTTTTGGACCACAACTCCCACAGCCTTTGTCACTGGCAATCGAGGCTCAGAATTCTGGGAGCTGTGGTCTAAAACCATCTGGAGTGCCAAAGGTTTGCCGCCACTGGTATAGTCTATCCAAACAATTATTACAAAGAGAATTTACTTTGTAAATAATATTTATTTGTAATTGTAACAAATGGAATAACAAACTCCTGAACTGTTTACTAGTTTATGTGGAACAAAAAACCAATGTTTAATAATCCAGAATTAACAATTATTCATATTTCCTCTCCACAGTATTAACTAAAAATAAAATAAAAATAAAAAACCTCATTCTCATAAAAACAACTGAAGAGGGGGGAAGTGTATAGAAGGGAGTGGGGCCAAGTTTAAGTGATATATTTTAGAAATGATTTGGGAATTTATTTATTTATTGGACTTATATACCGCCCGTCTTCCCGAAGGAACTCCGGGTGGTGAACAACACAGGGAATAACAGTATCAACATCAATACAATATACATTTAAAAACACTAAATAACCAAAAAACAAAGCAAGCAACTGACATATGGCGGGAGAAAAAAAATACTTGAACACCCTGTCTTAAAATATTTTATTCATTATGTTAAAATAAAACATTCCAGCATCATTTTTAAAAAGGCTACTGTAAAAAACTTTTTTTCCACAATTTTTCTGTTTTTTCTCCAGGCCTTTACATCTCTGCGTTTACATGGTTAAAAATAATAATCTAAAAATATGTATTTTCTTACATGGATTACCAAAACATGCCACTAGAGGGAACCAGAGACCATGCTATGGAATGTTCTTATTGATTAATACACCAGATGGTCTCTGGCCCCCTCTAGTGGCCATTTCTGGTAAATAAATTGTGAAAATACATATTTTAGGGTTTTTTTCTTTTAGTTTTTTTTTTTTCAGACAATGGATAAGTGAAACTGCAGATACTGATTGTGCAGACACAGAGACCCTACTGTAGTCGAGATAAAAACGGAGACAACCAACAGTTCTCGCTGTTCCAACGCCGTCGTATGTGGCTCTATCACAAACGCCAGGCTCAAAATGAGGGGCAAAAGGTGATGGTGGAAGGAGGCCCTTTCCGACAGGAGAGAGGGCAGAGTGTGGCCTTTGCCAAAGACGCTTCTGGTGGCCGTGGGGCAATTATTCCCACTGACATCTTATTGCTGCCCATGAGAGGTTGCCACCTACACCAACTCCAAGCTCGCCTAAGACCACTGGCTTGGTTTTGAAGGCTTAGAAGACGAGAATGGATCCAGGAGATCCCAGATCACCTCCAGTCAACCCTACTCTGGACCTGCCACCAGCAGGAGACCTACACGAATAGAACGTTCTGAATGACATCTCCGCCTATCGCCTCCAGTCCACCAATCAGGAAGTAAAGGCCTTTTTTTTTGATGAATTAAAATTAAGAGACAGACCTCCCAGTTTTCTTGGTCTCCCCCCCCCCACCGGTAACTGATGGCAATGCTAGACTTCCTTAAGTCTGAATTCCTACTTGGGCCAATCCTCTGAAGACAGAAGGCAGCACTGAGGAAAAACTCAGTAAAGAGGACTTTGTCCTCAGAGCCAGTAAGTACAAGAAAGTGTTGATGGTGCTTAACGGCTCTTGATGAGCCATTAAGAGAGGAAAAGCCCTGGGATGAAACCAGGCTGGTTCCTTCTGGAGGCAAAACCTTGATGGCTTCAGAACTCTAAGCTTCCCTGATAAAACACGCATGATACACCCATGGCCCAGATTAAGATAAGAAAGGGAAGCTTTTTTTCTCCTTTCTTATGAGGGAATATAATTGTTATGGGATACAGTAGGGCCATCCATCCACAGAATCAATATCTGTGGGTTCGCTTACCTGCTGCCTTAAAATATTAAATAAAATACCCCCAGAAATATCTTTTCTTGTATATTTTCATAATGAAATTACCCGAACTGGGCACTAGAGGGAACCACACACCACGCAATGTACATGGCTTGCTCTTATCTGCAGTTTTCACCATCTGCTGGAAGAGGGCTTTGAACCCAATCTCTGTTGATACCACAGCCTTCCTCTATTTTGATTTGTCCCTTGGACAACACAGAACTGACCTAGAATGCTATGCAGACAATCACGCCGATCGGAGTTGATAAGGCAGGGCTTGATGGACCAACAGTCCGATTTGTATGCTCAGGACTACAACTCCCATCTTACCTGGCCACGGGCTTCCCAGCCCCGCTCATCGATACAGAGGATGATTTGCCCCATTACTTACGTAGAAGACGGTGAAGAGCACCACAATTGGTATTTGTAGCATGCACACTTGGACGGCGATGCTGTTCCCAATCTCGATGCTAGAACACAGGAAGGAGAAACACGAGACCAAGAGGCTTTAGGACTTGGGTGGGGAACCTTCGGCCCTCCAGATGTTTTGGACACCCCTCCCCCAGTCCTTTATCATTGGCAATAGAGGCTCAGGATTTGGGATTCATAAACATCTGGAGGGCTCATGGTTTCTCACCTCTGATTTGGGAAGTCCCATCTTACAAAAATGCAGGTTACTTACTTGTAACTTAAGTTCTTTGAGTGGACCTCTGTGAATCCACACAATGGGTCTTCGCGCCTGTGCGCTTGAGTTCCCGGTCGTTCCAAGCTTAAGGCTTACAAGCCCCTCCCCTCCGTGCGCATGCTCACCCATCTCCTGCCTTGCTGACTCAGTTCCCCTCTGGTCCGCCGCTGACCCTTAGAGAGTACAACGAGCCATGACAGAGAGAGGGGAGGCGGGTGGGTGGTGTGTATTCACAGAGGTCCACTCGAAGAACTTAAGTTACAGGTAAGTAACCTGCATTTCTCCTTCGTGGACTCTGTGAATCCACACAATGGGTGACTGGCAAGCTGATTTACCGGTGGAGGGTAGTCATGGTAGCACAGTTGTCAAAACTGCTTTGCCAAATGCGGCTAATGTCTACGACCTGACGTCTAGTTTGTAGTGCTTCAGGAACGTAGACGGTCGAGACCAGGTAGCCGCTTTACATATGTTTTCCAAGGGCACTCCTTTTATGAAAGCAGTGGATGAGGCTACTGCTCTTGTAGAGTGTGCCCAAGGCATGACAGGTAGGGAGACAAGCGCAGTGCTGTAAGCCATTTTGATGGTTGTGGCAATCCATCTGGAGATGGATTGAGGGGATACTTGATGACCTCGAGATGGTGCCGAGGTTCTGATAAAGAGCCTGTGGGTTTTTCTTACAGGAGCTGTCCTGGAAGTGTAAAAGAGGAGTGGTCTCTTGACACCAAGGGAGTGGAGCGTCCTCTCCAGGTGAGTCGTTGGGTTCGGGAAGAAGGCTGGGAGAATAAGTGGCTGAGACACGTGGAACGAAGACACTATCTTTGGTAAGAAAGAGATGTCTGGACGGAGTTCCACCCTGTCGTGATGAAATTTCAGGAACGGTGGGTCCGCTCTGAGCGCAGCGAGTTCTAAAGCTCTTCTGGCGGATGTGATTGCCACCAGAAAGGCTGTTTTCAGGGTAAGTAGGTACAGAGATGTGGTAGCCATGGGTTCAAATGGCGGCTTAGTTAGGCAGTTAAGCACCAAGGAAAGAGACCACTGTGGTGTCAGGGCTCTGTGTTGTGGACGTAGGGTGGCAATGCCTCTTAGGAACCTCCTCAGGTTAGGATGTGTGAACAGAGCTGCGGCCCCATACTCAGGTGGCTGATGTGCCACTATGGTTGCAGTGTAGATTCTCAAGGTAGATAGGGAGAGTCCCCTGTTGAAGAGTAAGAGAAGGAATTCCAGTAGGACCTGGATGTTGGTTGGACTCGAGGGTTGAGAGTTGGCTCGAGTGAAGTGTAGGAAGGATGCCCACTTATGTGCATACAAGGTATTTGTAGACTTCTTCCTGGAGTTTGTGAGGACCTCAGCGATTGTTAGTGGAGGTACCATGCCGTTAGGTGGAGAGTCAGGACATCTGGGTGTCTGACTTGTCCCTGGTGTTGCGTCAGGGGATCGGGTGTTGACGGCAGCCTGACGGTGTCAGTCGCTATTGTTTGTAGAACTTGAAACCATGGCTGCCGTGGCCACCACGGTGCCAGCAGAATGACGTGGGCTCCGTGATGTTTGATCTTCATCAGGGTTCTCTGAATGACAGGTATTGGTGGGAATGCATAAAGGAGACCCTGTGGCCAATTGGTGGCAAAGGCATCTCCCTGTGAGTGTTTGCTGATTCCTGCTCTGGAACAGTACAAGCTGCACATGGTGTTTGCTTGAGATGCAAACATGTCCATGGTCGGAGTTCCCCCTCTGGTACAGGGGATGCGGAACACTGCCTCTGAGAGGCTCCACTCGTGGTTGTCGTGAGTGAGGCGACTCAGTTTGTCTGCCACCACGTTGTCGCATGATGCAATGTGTATGGCTATCGGGTGAATGTCCTTGGTCATGCACCATCGCCAAAGTTTGAGGGTGAGGTGCAGTAGAGAATTCGAGTGAGTGCCTCCATGCTTGTTCAAGTAATAGAGCGCCGTGGTGTTGTCGGTCGTTACTTGGACCATTCTGAGGGCAAGGAGGAGTTCGAATGCTTTGAGGGCTTTGAAAATGGTGAGGAGTTCCAGGTAATTGATATGCTGGATTCGCTCCTTGGGTGTCCACCTGTGATGGATACAGAGGTGGTTGCAGGTGGCGCCCCAGCCCGTGGTACTGGCGTCTGTGAGGAAAGAGGAGGCAATTCTGAGCCGTTTGGATGGTCGCAGTGAGGTCAAAACCTGGATAGAAGCCATGTCTGCAGCGGTCTCATGCGGAGACTGGCATGCAGTATGATAGCTGTAGTGGAGGCCATCAGGCCTAGTAAGCGTTGGGCCTGGTGAGCAGATACCTTGTTGGGGCTCTGAAATGGGTGTAGAGCCTGTTTGATTCTTATTGGGCGATCTGGCGCTACGTATGCCCTTGCTTTTTTTTTTTTTTTGAGCGTCCAGAAGTGCTCCTATGTACAGCACTGACTGGCAGGGTATGAGGTTGGACTTCTTTTCGTTGAGACGAAGTCCCAGGGATGTTAGGAGTCGGATGGTGAGGCCTCGATCCTTCTCTGCCCTTGTTTTGTAGGTGCTACCCGGAGCCAAACGTCTAAATATGGGAAGATGTGGACTCCCTGGAGCCTGAGTAAGGCCGCCATCGGTGCCATGCACTTTGTAAACACCCGCGGGGTGGAGAAGAGACCAAAGGGCATGGCTTTGAACTGGTAAGTTGAGCCTCCTATCTGGAAGCGGAGGTATTTCTGGTCTTGGGGGGCTATGGAGACGTGAAAATAAGTGTCCTGTAGGTCCAGAACGATGAACCAGTAAGATTTTGCAACCTTACGCATCTTCTGGATGTTGTCCAGTGACGCATCAGTGGACGTCGCAAAGAGTCCTTCCCCATCAAATGGGGAGTCTTCTATACGGTTTCTGGCATCATCTGTAATATTGGATGTCCTGAGCCAGGCATGACGACGGAGATGTATAGCAGTCGTCAGTTGCTTAGAAGCTGTATTTGTTATGTGCATGGAGGTTATCATCTGGTAGTCGATCAGAGTCAAAACTTCCACATATGAGGCCTGTGCTTTGCCCTTTGTTGTTCCGGATTGTGGTTTATGAAGTCCGGAAAAGTGAGTAGGAGGTGACGGGTATACGCCTCCATTGCGCACAGATAGTTCAGTGCTCTCAAGGAGAATGAGGCAAGGGAGTAATGACGCCTGCCGATGAGGTCTAGCTTCCGAGCTTCTTTGTTGCTCAGGGTGGTGTTGGAATGGGACTTCCCTCTGTTTTGCGTGGCATCCACTATCACTGAATTCGGTAGGGGGTGCTTCATAAGGAAGTCTGTGCCCTCACTATGTGTCTTGTAGAGGCTATCAATTCTCCTTGGAATCAGAGGATTTGGCCCAGGCCTCCCTGGCCTTTCCCAACACCGAGGGAATAAATCCCATTTCCAAAGGAGGTGGCCTGGACTTGTGCAAGTGGCCAAAGAATTTGCACGAGTCACTTGCGGCTGGGAGTTGCACTTGAAGTCCCATGACTTGTGCAATTTTGTGTATCCTCTGAGAATAATGTTTAAAGTCTTCCATTGGGATGGAAGATTGTTTGTCTGGCATATCGGTCTCAAAGTGTCTAGGTATTGAGGGTGGACCGATGCGAGTTCTGAGAGGCTGCTCCCGTGTCGGAATCATCCGTTAACGGGTGATGCATGGCGGCTGGCGAATCCGGCAGCTGCGCCTGCTGATCCACTGCATGTGGTGTGGTGTCAGTGGGGCTTTGCAGGGCATGGCTCTGAAAAGGCTAGACCAGCAATGGTGTCAGTGTTGGACACCAGAGGGCGCTGGGCTGTTGGCTTAGGTTTACTCTTTCGCTGCCTCTTATGTTGTGAGGAGGCGGATGAAGAAGTGGTAGAAGAATCAGTGTCTGCGGAGCTAGACACCATGCGGGCATGACGTCTCTTTTTAGAACGGTGTTTGCTTTTATGACGCCGTGCGGGGGAGGACGAGGAAGAAGATCCATGACGTCGGTGCCCCTTGCCCTGCCTGCGTCTAGATTTTTGACGCCTAGGAGAGGATGAGGGGGATGATGTGGAATCATGAGAGTCTACCCTCACCCTCTTTCTGCCCCGACTCGGGGAGACAAGTGGGCGTTGATCTTTTGCAGGACGCCCGACATCAGAGACCCCTCTCTCTTGGATGTCTGATCACATAGCGCCCAAGCGCTTGGGGGCATCTAGACCCTGCTCCTCCGCGTCTGAATGCTGGAGAGCTGAGGTCATGGAGGCAGCCTGTAGATTCTGTAGGTGCGACAACGGGTTGTAGCTGACTGTGGCCATGTCCGTGTCATGGACAAGCTGGCCCGGCGGTAAGCCCGATAGAATCATAGGGCTATGAGAGGGTTCACGGGTACCCGTTGCCTGATTTTTCAAAGGCATGGGACCAAGGCTCGTCTCGTGTGGCATCAGGAGACTGGGCGCCGACCTGCGCTGAACTGTGAACGCCCTCTACGCTGCGAGACTCGGTAAAGACGAGCGCGGGTGGTTTCGGCGTCGCCGTTGTTGATCGCACATCAGAGGCCATTTCCTTTGATCTTTTCTTCGGAATCGGAGCAGGCTGGAGATGTTTTTTCTTTCTTTCTCCATCGTTTTGCCTTTGGTTGAAGATTTGGATTTTGAGGAGGTAGAAGGCATGGAAGCCTTGGAGTGGGTTTCCATGGTTTGGAGGGATTTTTCCCACAAGTAAGCCCTTAACTGCTCCAGGCGATGTTTAAGGGCCGGCTTCGTTAGCTTTTTGCAATGCGGGCAGAGTACAGGTTGATAAGCCTCGCCCAGGCAAAAAAGGTACAAACAGTGTCCGTCAGCTAACGGAATTCTATTACGGCAGGATTCACACTGCTTAAACAGTGCTGCCGCGGCCATAAACGGCCTTCGCGCCCGCCAGTACGGGGGGGGGAGGGGGGTATACAACCCCTCCGCCCTAAGGGCGAGCGCTGGAAATAAACAATAACTATATAAACTTGGAGGGCGAGGAACTGGGAGGAAAGGAAATAAAAGAAACTAAATATTTGAATGAAGTTTTCACTTTCCTTTTGTTTGCAGGAGCTCGTGGAAAGACGACCACACTCAGCGGCGGCAAAAAGGAACTGAGTCAGCAAGGCGGGAGATGGGTGAGCATGCGCATGGAGGGGAGGGGCTTGTAAGCCTTAAGCTTGGAACGACCGGGAACTCAAGCGCGCAGGCGCGAAGACCCATTGTGTGGATTCACAGAGTCCACGAAGAAGAACCCACAGTGGCCTAACACTAGGGAGAAATTAATGAGAAAACTGACAGACAGGGGCTGAGAGCCTCTCAAGTGATTCTGCTGCCTGAGTCGTCTTCTTCAAATTATTTATTTATTTATTTATTATTTGTGAGGCTTATATCCCTCCCATCTTCCCGGGAGGGAACTCTGGGCGGCTAGCAACAGAAAAGTAAAAACAATAAAAACAATAAAATAGGACAAAAATGACACAGGAGGTGGCAATGGAGAAGGCAAAGATGGCAGGGAAAAAAAACTTAAAATGAAAGGTTGCCAAACGCCTCCCTAAACAGATGGGTCTTTAGGGCCTTCTTAAAGGCGGGCAGGGGCTCTGTTAGGCGCAGCTCACTGGGGAGATGATTTCAAAGCATAGGGCCCACCACAGAGGAGGCGCGGTCACGCGTACGCGATTTCCGTGCCTCTCTGGGTGTGGCCACCCTCAGTGAGTGCGCCTGCGCCAGTCTCGTGGGTCTGGCCCCAGTTGATCTCTGGGGCCACGTCTTTGTAGTAGCACAATCTGTTTTTGATCTAAGGCCATTCTAAACAGAGAAGGTGTGCCCACTGCGATCCATTGGCTTAAATTCTTAAGCCAGAATGCTCTTCTGTACCCTGGTGCACACTTCCCATCTATTTTTCCTTGAAGGATAACCTGCAGAAAATAGCATTTCTTATTACACTTTATCTGCCTGAGTCAGAACGACAGATAATGTCCTCTCCTCTGACAAAAGGGGTCCGGTCTTCTATGCCTCCCAAATTATTTCAGAGCCTCAATCCAAAACCTGCACAAGCCTCCTCTTCCATCTCTGACAATACATAAATAATAGGAAACAATAACAAAAGGGGTTGCCATCTTTTGCAGATTCAGTGCTTTTCATAGCAATGATGGCTTAACCATAGGTCTGGACCTCCCTGTTCTGTTTTAACCCGAGGTGTGCCAGCAGCCAAACAGCCTAGGGGGAAAAAACCTGTGTAATCTAAAGTGGTTTGAGCAACCTGCAGTCCAGCAGTCCGCAAGGCCAGAAATGGATTTGAAATATAGCTCAATCTCATCCTGACCAACTAGAGCCTCGGTATCCCTTGCACTCCGGGTGGCCACCCTGAGAGACGCCCGTACGGTCTCTACCTGGAACTGGGCCTTCTCAGTAGCGGCCCCGGCACTCTGGAACAAGCTGCCATCGGAGATTAGGTGGGCGGAGTTGCTGTCGGCCTTTAGATGGGCTTTAAAGACCTGGCTCTTCAAGAAATGCTTTGGGGACCTCTGAGCACACTGTGACTGCATTTGTGTTTTTGTTTGGTGGTTTACTGCTAGCACCAGTCTTTCTTGCTGGAGTTGCCCTGCCATGGTTGTTTGTGGTGCCATTGTCCATTTTATTTTAATTATTTTTTTAGTACCTTTATATTAGTATTACAGTGGAACCTTGTATAACAAACAGTTTGTATAACATAAAATCTGTACAACATAAAATATTTCGGAGATAGGGGAAATTTGCTTAACATAACCGCCTATGGGGAGAATTCGTACAACATAAAAATGGGATTACTCCGTTTTCAATGCATTCCTATGGGAAATTTGTATAAAGGAAAATTTGCTTAATATAATTTCATTTGGAACAAATTAATTCCTTTATACAAGGTACCACTGTATTATGGTTATTGGTATTTATTCTATTTTGCTTTTTTCTTTCTTTCTGTATTTGTATTGTGATGGGGATGTCTTGGGTTTGTAGCTATGGGCAGTTGCTGTTATGTGTAACATGTTGTACACCGTCCAGAGTTCCTGCAGGAAAATCGGGCGGTCAATAGGTCTAAATAAATTGGCCACTAGAGGTGCCAGAGATCTTGCCAGAAAAAGTTTTGGAGAAGGCAGCCGTGTTAAGTCTGTGCAAGAATTCCAGGCAAAAAAAATCAAAGAAAAACAAAACAAAACAAAAGACAAAAAAGTGGCACCTTGGAAAAAACTTTCACTTTCATATTTTAATGTAACGTTTCATGGACACGTCCACTTCTTCACACATACAGCAGCAGAATGCGATGTGCAATATAATATGTAATGGGATCTAGGTTTCATACCAAATATCCATTGGCTGTAGTATGTATATTTGCATGCAAGCCTGGTTGTAAGTTCCTACAGAGATAGAGTTGGGTGAGAGTCCCCCCCCCACTCCCCAGTTCACAAAATCCCACTTCTAACCACAAATGGGGCCACATCTGGCTTCCCTTTAGCCCTTCCACCTGTACGCAACTTGTTCCAGAAGGTGAGAACAGCCCCGCTAGGATCAATGGTCAACGTTGTCCACATTTCCTTTACCCTCGACGCCTAGCCAGACCACCGTGGAAGCCTTAAGGCCACTGTCCGGCTTGTGGGAGACCACGTCAAACATTATCCTGTCAGGCTTTAGATCAGGTGCCTAGGCAGCCACTGGCATCGGCCCGCTGGCATTAACATCAGAATGATGTACTGCATGGGACAAAAACAGGACTACCACCAGGCAGAATTTGAAGTCATCTCCCCCCGGGACTATAACCCCTAGAATTCCCCAATGGCCTGGAGGATTCTGGGACTTGTAGAAAATATTTTTTTCAACCAAAGCACTGTTAGTCTGTGGAACTCCCTGCCACAGGAGGTGGTGATGGCATCTGGCCTGGATGCCGTCAAAAGGGGATTGGAGAGATTCCTGGAGGAAAAGTCCATCAAAGATGACAAACCATGATGGAGATGTGTCATCTCCGGGCTTAAAACCAGGGTACTTCAAGGGCCAGCTGCAGGGGAGTGGGATCAGGAGACAGAGATCAAGCCTCATGCGCTCCAAACGCATCTGGTGGGGCCACTGTAAGATCCAGGAAGCTGGACTAGACGGGCCTTTGGCCTGATCCAGCAGGGCTCTTCTTATGTTCTTATGTTAAGCAACCCCTCCCGAACTCTGCCAACAGCTTTATGAGGAAAGCGATAGAGATAGAGACGAGCGTAGATGAGGGACCCACCTCAAGCTGAGGTTGTTCTGCAGGGCAAACTGGATACCGTTGACTATCTCAGGGAGCTCAGGAACCATGGCAAGCACCGTCACACCGATGAAATACTAGGGAGAAAACAGTTTTGTTTACTATCTCTGGGTCACTGAACCTGCCAGGTGCCTTGCTTAAGGGTGAAGGAAGAGTCTCAGAGCCATCAAATCGCAGAAGGACTGAGTCGGGAGGGACCTCTGGGGCCATCCAGTCCCACCCCCTGCACAAGGCAGGAACACAAATCAAGGCAGATCTGACTGATTTTTGTCCCGTTTCCCCTTGAATGCCTCCATCGTTGGATCACTTTCCCACCTCCCAAGAGCCACTGCCGTACCGCTCTAACAATTAAGAAATTTTTTTCCTGATATTCAGACGGCTTCCTGTAACTTGAGCCCATTATTATGTGTCCTGTGCTTTGGGGGCGACCAAGAACGATCCAGACCCTCCTCTGTAGGACAACTTTTCAAAGATTTGAAAAATGGTACTCAATATAATCTCTCCTCAATCTTCTTTTTCTCAGGGCTTCAGTCTTTTCTCCTAAGGGTCAGTTTCCAGTCCCCTGATCATCTTGGATGCCCTCCTCTACTTCAGTAGGTTGACATCCTTCTTAAATTAGAGTGGTACCTTGTATAAAGGAATTAATTCATTCCAAATGAAATTATGTCATGCAGCGGCCAGGAAAGCCAATGCGATTCTTGGTTGCATCAACAGAACCATAGTGTCTATCAAGGGAAGTGATAGTGCCACTCTATTCTGCTCTGGTCAGACCCCACCTGGAGTCCTGTGTCCAGTTCTGTGTGCCTCAATTTAAAAAGGATGTTGACAACCTCAAGTGGGTGCAGAGGAGGGCGACCAGGATGGTTGAGCGTCTGGAGGAAATGTCTTATGAGGAATGGCTTAGGGAACTGGGAATGTTTAGCCTTTCAAAAAGAAGGCTGAGGGGGATATGATAGCTATGTTTAAATATTTGAAAGGATGTCATATTGAAGAGGGAGCAGGTTTCTTTTCCATGGCTTCAGAGACTAGGACTCGGGGCCATGGTTTCAAAATACAGGAAAAGAGATTCCATTTGAACATTAGGAAGAACTTCATGACAGTTAGAGCTGTTCGGCAGTGGAAGATGCTGCCACAAAGGGTGGTGGAGTCTCCTTCCTTGGAGGTTTTTAAGCAGAGGCTGGATGGCCATCTGTCAGAAATATTGTGAAGGGGTTCCTGCATGGCAGGGGGTTGGACTAGATGGCCCTTGAGGTCTCTTCCAACTCTATTATTCTATGAAATTTTCCTTTATACAACTTTCCCATAGGAATGCATTTAAAATGGAGTAATCCCATTTTTATGTTGTATGGATTTGCCCCATAGACGATTATGTTAAGCAAATTTCCCCTATCTCTGGAATTTTTTTATGTTGTACAGATTTTATGTTATACAAACTGTTTGTTATACAAGGGTCCACTGTACTTATAACCTTGTAGCTTTAATGTAATGTTGTCTTTTAATGCTGTAATAAGATGTCCCTCAAGTCCTTGTTCTCAAATACTTGAACATGTCTAATTGCACTAGACTGTACACTGGTGCCTTTTATAAAGGAATTCATTCGTTCCAAATGAAATTATGTTAAGCAAAATTTCCTTTATACAATTTTCTCATAGGAATGCATTTAAAATGGAGTAATCCCATTTTTATGTTGTATGGATTTGCCCCATAGGCAATTATGTTAAGCAAATTTCCCCTATCTCTGGAATTTTTTTATGTTGTACAGATTTTATGTTATACAAACTCTTTATTATACAATGGCCCACTGTATAGTGTGTCCAGAACTGGACGCAGCATTCAGGATGAGGCCTAACCAATCTTGAATAGAGGGGGGCTAAGGGTTTGGACTACATTCACAACCGGCAGCCGAGGCACGATCAGGCATCGTGGAGGGAGGGGGAGAAGGAGTCGTCAAGAACCGGGCCTGGGATAATCACTTTTTGTTTTTGTTTTTGCACTACATATCCCAGCAGGGCTGGGGGAGTTATGCAACTCTCCCCGTTGCAAACTGTTACTTGAGAGGGACTACAAATCCCGGCTCATCTTTCGGCCAGGCTGGTTGGGGGAGTTCAACTAAAGTATTGAATGTGATTTTATAATCCACAGTGATTGATGTTGTGCTGTAATAGTGTAATTATTTGTTTGTTATTTGAGTTTATTATATTATACGTTTGCTCTGTTTGATTGTGTTTTGTTTAGTACTGTTGTAAACCGCCCAGAGTGGCCAGAAGGGCAGGGAACAAGTTTAAACAAACAAACAAACAAACAAACAAACAAACAAATAATGCAGCCCAAAATTGCATTTGCCTTTTCTGCAGCCGCATCACACTTTTGGCTCATGTTCTGCTTGTGACTCAACCATTCCAAGACCCATCCTGTTTGTAGAACTAGTGAGCTAAATTTCTTACTCTTACAACATTTATCCTCTGGACAGAGGAAGAGTAAATCAAAATGGAGAAACTGAAACTTGAAACCAGAAGGCACACAAACAAACTAGACACATTCAGCACAAGTTATAGATTTCATAAAAAAAAAAACCTCAGCACAGATATTAAGAGCCCAGTAACAGGGTTCAAACATTGTCTTCTTTCACAGAGTCCATGGCAGCACATAAACAGAAAGGGAAACCACACAGCCTACATATAAAATTCTGGACAGATGTGTTATGGTATATATAAATGGCTGAAAACAAATTGAGAATACTCGAATTAGAAAATAAAGCTCAATTCAGCTGAAAGCTGTAGAAGGATGGCTGCAATTAATAAACAGCCTTTCTTTGTAAAATGTCCATTAGAATCCATGGACATTTTCAAGAAAAGAGATGTATTATCAAACTGAAAATCTTAAAATTTAAAATAAGCAAAATCGTATTTTTTTAAAAAAATGTTTACCACCAGTTCTTTCAAAACTCAACACTTAGGCAATCAGGCTTGCAAATGGAAGCCTATGTTGGCCTAACAAAATAAAAGGAACTAATTACCACAGTGAGAAGAGAGGAGGCCTCTTGCTAGAACAGTTATTTTTTACAGGAGCTTTGTATGTCACAGAAACTATTATCTGGCTTGGGCTTTGCCAAGTTCAAACACCAGCCTGTTATGTCCCTACGTGCTGAGCTAATATGAGTATGTCTTGAGGCCAACGTCTGAAACATTCAGGGAATTCATCCTGCAAAATTAACTAAAAAGTAATGTAGTTACTTTTGAGGTAAAATGTAACTGTCTCAAATTCCACAGGCAGACCATGACCAGAGCTTGGAGGCACATAAGGGGAAGGCCCTGCTCCTCCTCCTCACCTCATGAACCATCGCAAACAGTCAATAATTACTTTTTGGAACTCTGGAACTGTAACTAATTCCTTTTTAAGAAGTTAATGCTTCTGCCTGCTCTTTACCTGAGAAACCGGCGAGTTGCTCAGGATGGGGCTGATGTGCTCCATGGCCAGGTCAGCACAGGCAGACATGCAAAGGGTGGCCACCAGAAGGATGATCATTGCTCTCCAGCGGGACCAGTGGACCACTGCGCTGTGATGATGGCCGGGCCCTGGGGAGGTCACGAGAGAGACAATCACAAGTCAATCGACACCGAAACTGAAGAAGCAGGCTGCCTTCTGTGAGGTGGGAGAAAGTCAAAAATAACCAGTGCACACCCCACCTCCCCAAAATACAGTGGTACCTTGTATAAAGGAATTAATTCGTTCCAAATGAAATTCCGTTAAGCAAGTATTCCATTCTACAAATTTCCCATAGGAATGCATTGAAAACAGAGTCATCCCTAATCGCTACCATTTTTATGTTGTACGGATTCGCCCCATAGGCGATTCTGTTAAGCAAATTTCCCCTATCTCCGGAATTCTTTTATGTTGTATGCTATACAAACAGTTTGTTATACGAGGGTCAACTGCAAAAGGTCTTCTGTGTGAGAGAAGGAGCAGTTCCAAAGACTCCTTGCGTTGAAGTGTTCTGCTTCTGCTTATATACCGCCCCATACCACTACAACTAGTCTCTGGGCGGTTTACAATTTTGATTACAGTGTGCAGGCTACACATTGCCCCCCCCAGCAAGCTGGGTACTCATTTTACCGACCTCGGAAGGATGGAAGGCTGAGTGAACCTTGAGCCTGCTACCGGGGATTGAACCCCAGGTCGTGAGCACAGTTTTACCTGCAGGACAGGCATTTAACCACTGCGCCACAAACCGGTCGCAGAATACAGGAGGTCTGTTCCAGCAAGGAGGGACATTTCTGGGAATTTCACAGCCCACATGGTCGGGGTGTTGGGCACCTCGAAGCACGGTGGTCAGATAAACTGCAGTGAAGACTCTGCTCATGACCCGAGTCTAATGCTAATGGGGTCAGTGTTGATTCAGCCTTCTGTCCTTCTGGGATTGTTGAATTGAGTTCCCGGCTTGCTGGGGCAGAGGTGGTGGTGGGCAGCAATGTGTACCCTACATCATTAAATTTTAATGGAATTTAAGTAATTTTATTGGGGTTTTTTTGGGGGGGGGACGAAGGGGGGAGGGTGTGGGGGAGGGGGAGGGAATACACTATAAAAATTACATTAAGTATATCAAGCCAAAAATAACGGTTTAACATATTAACAAATCACCAAATAATATCACAATACTAATAAGTTTGTTACTTCTTGCCATCTTTTCCGGGAAATCTCATCGTAGTCTCCCTTTAGAAAACCGGAGAATTTATCGATTTCAATACCTTAAATTTTAAACTGCCAAGAGATTGTGCTTTAAAGTGCTGTATGGATTTAAAGTGTTCTGCTTATATACCACCCCATACCACTTCAGGTAGTCTCTGGGTGGTTTTACAGTTTTTAATTACAGTATGCAGGCTACCCAGCAGGCTGGGTACTCATTTTACCGACCTCGGAAGGATGGAAGGCTGAGTCAAGCCTGCTACTTGCACTTGGCTTTTAGTTCAAAAAGCAACCACCTCTCTGCTCTGGATGCTTCCCCTCAAACCCGCAGGGCGATGAGTAGATTGATGCTCTTAACAACCCCCAGGGCTTTTAGAACTGATTCATTAGTTTATTGATTTGTATTTAAAACACTTTTATCCCACCTTTCTCCTTAAAAAGAGCCCAAGGGCAGCTAACATCAGTGGATGTTCAGGGTTTTATAGGTTAAAATTCTGCTTGGAGATGGGGCGTCAGCCGAGGGAGTGATTGTAACAGGGGCGGGTGGGGTGGGGTTTTGTGATCTTTCTGTGGGACTTCAACTCCCAGAAACCACCACGGTTGCCCATGCTGGCCGTGGCACATGGGAGTTGATGTCCACAACATCTGGGGGACAAAATGCGGCCACGGAGGGTGGTGGGAATCTCCTTCTTTGGAAGTTTCTAAGCAGAGGCTGAATGGCCATTGTCAAGATATGTAAAAGTTGATAAAATAGATGTTATGTATATTTAACAGATAGTGGAAAGAGAGTTGGAAAATGGAGGCAGTTAGATTATGCAGTCTCATGATGTTAATCCACAAGTGTAAGAGATAAGTAATCACAGGCATGTTACGTGATGAAGCACAGGTGGAAGAATTTATAACATCATGGTTGCATCAGATTGCATCAGATTGTAATTAGTGATGACTCATATCTGATGGGTGCTGAACTGTATAAAAAGCACTAGCTTGCCATATGTTAGGTGGGTCTGTCTATGGTGAGAGACAGAACCCCACACTCTGTTGCTTGTATATATTGCTTGGATGTTATGCTGTGTATATATTTTTTGATGTATATATGAATATATGAGTTTTTACTCTACCCATTGTCATTGTCTTCCGTTAACCTAACTCTGCAATACTTTATATCAATACTGACATTTTATCTGCACGCTACTGCTGCACTGCTCTGTGCCAAACACATTTAAATATTATATTTTTTGCTTAAATCCTGTCGGGGGTACTGCTGATGGGGGTTCCTGCATGGCAGGGGGTTGGACTGGATGGCCCTTGAGGTCTCTTCCAACTCCATGATTCTATGAAAAGCTTGAGAGCTGATGATGCGTCTTGTCTAGATGGGGTCTTAGGTGCTGGTCCCAAGCCAGGTAGAACTTGATAGCTCAGAACCTCATGGTCCCAAGGCCGGGTGGCTGAGACACACACACACACACACACACATTCCCATACATCCCACTCCATCTTGCCCGCCTAGAGCTTGGTCCGAAAGGTGACTCACGGTGGCAGTCGCTGATGTGAATGTCGTAGATGTGCGAGTGTGTCTTCAGGGTGAAGATGAGACCGATAATGTATCCTATAGGGAGCAGCAACGAGACGGTGTACACCAGAGGCCTGCAGGCAAGAGAGCAAGGCAGGTGGGAAATAATAATTTAAACAAGAGGATACACCCCCCCCACACACACACACACATACACACAGAATGTGTCTGTGAAGATTCCCAGTCATCCAGGTGAGTTTATCCAAAGGCTGAGTCACGGCAACTGGGCTTCTTTTTCTTCTGAGATTGAAATGTTTAGCTTATCATCCCGGATGAGTAGCGAAATGTTTCGCTCTCACAAGAAAAGAAGTCCAGTTGCCATGACTCAACATCTGGACCCCCACAGAATATGTGCGAACCTAAGAACATAAGAACATAAGAACATAAGAAGAGCCATGCTGGATCAGGCCAAAGGCCCATCTAGTCCAGCTTCCTGTATCTCACAGCGGCCCCACCAGATGCGTTTGGGAGCGCATGAGACTAGATATCTGTCTCCTGATACCACTCCCCTGCATCTGGCCCTTGAAGTACCCTGGTTTAAAGCCTAGAGATTACACATCTCCATCATGGTTTGTAACCCGTGATGGACTTTTCCTCCAGGAATCTGTCCAATCCCCTTTTGAAGGCATCCAGGCCAGATGCCATCACCACTACGTTCATCTGATCCACCCACCTAGATAAACCAAGATCTCAGCCAAGTGCTCCCCACCCACCCCAGGACCAAACCAGAAGGCAAGAGTGGGAAACTGTTTGTGGGAAGGTGGGCCGGCCGGCCGGCCCCTCCTGGAGGGCCACAGGACCTGGGGGGCAGCACAACCTCCCCCTTTAATAGAACTGGCTCACCCACCCACCCAACAGCTGGCCTGAAGCGTTTCCAACGAACCTGCATTCCTCACCAACTTTCCACCAGAGGGAGGGGAGAGGGCAAAGGAGACCCAATCCGAGAGGGCTCACGGGGAAACTCAGGGCAAAGCCAGCCCTTTGTTCCTGCCATAGCAATCTCGTACCGTTACCCCTCTTACGAGGCAGGGGCCTTATGCTGCCGGACTTGCTGCCCAAGTCGGACTTGGGTAGCACTGCAGACTCTACTCAGATTTCTTCCCCTCAATGACCTGAACTCAACTCACGATATGCAGCCCACGAACCCTCTCCCTGTCTCCTGGAGGGGGACGAAGCTCATTTTAATAGGGATTCAAGCTTGGGACCTGATGTTAAAGACTCAAAACCAAAACACGTGCCATCATCCCTGTTCTGAGGGCAGCCAAGGAGTCTCAGCGGACCAGATTCAGCCAAAATGGCCAGAAATTCTGTACCCTTCATAGGGGAAGTCCGGGGCATAAGCAGTCGAGGAATTGCTCTTCACACCAGATCAGATCCAAAGATCTACGCCAGCTTGTGTAAGATCCTGAGGAAGAATTTGGTCTTTGTTTTGAAACAAACAAGGGGGTTCAAGGACTAGGCCTGAAGCCTTCAGCCAGCCAAGGGTGTCCTCTAATCCATGGCACTAGCGTGGCCAAAGAGAGAGGCGTGGGGCCTGGTCAGCCGCTAGCCGGACTGCAGAGCCAAAAACCCAATTTTGGCCGTCACAGAGGGGGGAACAAACCAGTCCGCAGCCATATCTCCCGTCACGCACCGGTCACGTGATTCAGCCTGAGTCAAGACACACAAAAGCTGGCTTCTCGACCACTGACCCTTTGCTGCTGAGATTCATGCCAACACACTTAACCCCACTGTGCTGTTTCGGCTCGGAATCTGGCCTGTGAAGCCGTGGAACTCACTAACCCAAGACGTG
Source organism: Phrynocephalus guinanensis (assembly GCA_037367245.1). Lineage (NCBI taxonomy): Eukaryota > Metazoa > Chordata > Lepidosauria > Squamata > Agamidae > Phrynocephalus > Phrynocephalus guinanensis. The sequence goes on along the minus strand of CM074740.1, from coordinate 106,574,721 downwards.
GCGAGGGATACCAGCATGGGTGGTTTTGAAAGACAATTAGTTCATTTCCTAGAGGTTAGGGCCACCAATGGCTAGAAGCCGAAGGAGGCTACCTATAGTATTTATAAGTAGATATGAACTATTAGTAATTTATAACTGCTTATAACCTTGGAGCTTTAATGCAATGTTGTCTATTAATGCGGTAAGATGTCCCTCAATTTCTTGTTCTCAAATACTTAGTTATTTATTTTTACAACTTATATGTCGCCCACTACCCGTCTCTGGGCGGCTTACAATCAAAAGAATTAAAACAGTTCAAAATAGTTCAAAATAGAGTACCAATAAATAATCATAGCAATAATAAAAACCTTACACTAAAATCATTACACTAAAATTGTCATCAGAGGACCCACAATCTATATTGTATTAATTAAAAACCTTCTGGAACAGGAAGGTTTTTACCTGGCGCCGGAATGTAATCAGTGTTGGTGCCAGGCGGATCTCGATCGGCAGGGCATTCCATAGCTTGGGGGCAGCTGCCGAGAAGGCCCTATGTCTACAAGCCATCCCTCTCACCTCCTTGAGGGATGGCTCTCAAAAGGGCCCCCTGGCTCGATCTTAATTGCCGGGTAGGTTCATATGGAAGGAGGCGGTCCTTCAGGTATCTAGATCCTAAGTCTTAATTGTATTGGACTGTATATTGTCCCTCATTACTGTAATTACTGTAAGCTGCCTTGGGTCCTTTTCCAAGGAGAAAGGCGGGGTAAAAATACCCTAAAATAAAATAAAATAAAATAAATAAATAAATAAATATCGCCTCCAGGATGAGAGGCAGTGTGACGCTACACAGTATAATATTACAAGAATGGGAAGCCACGGTGCGGTCTGGCCTCCAATGTTTCCCTTCAGACCTTGTGGCAACCCACAGCCAAACTAGAAATTTTTGTTTCAGGCGAAAAAACAAAAAGACAAGACCAAAATCGAAACTCAACCCTGCCTAGACTGGGAAAGCTAGATTTTTCGCAGGTAGTGTGGCTTTAAAATAACTCCAACGTCTAGGAAGAGGGCTTTTGGGGTTGTTTTAAACGGGAGCCTTTGGTGGCCCGGGCCACTCAAAGGGGCCACCTGTGTGGCCTGTCCTTTGCCTACTGAGGTTAGTTAGTTTGTGAAGAACACAAGACAACGGGCGCAGCTCTATTCACATCCCACTGGCCGCTGGGTGGGAATCATGTCAGTCGGTGGCTGGCTGATCCAGAAATGACCCTTTCCTCTTTCCAGTGGCAGGGAACACTTACTCGACGTGGCTGTAGTAGAGGGTGCCGTTGTTCTCCATCTGGGAAGAGAGAATTCAAAGCATCAGATCTGTGAGTGGCTTCGCTGCCAGATAGGTGGTATAAAAATCCAACAAATCAATAAATAAATCTGCCTGGGCCAGACGTTACAATCTGAAGGAACCCCTGGGTGGCTCAGGGGTTGATGTTTCGTCCTGCAGAGACAGAGGTCGGGAGTTTGATTCCCTGCTGGGCCACTTTCGCAGGAGTTGGACTCCATGATCCGTAAGGGCCCTTCCAACTCTTGTGCAGTTTGATGATCATCATCATCATCTGTAACGAACTACTGGCCAGCCCAGTGGTTGAGGTCTCTCATAAGAACCTAAGAAGAGCCATGCTGGATCAGGCCAAAGACCCGTCGAGTCCAGCTTCCTGTATCTCACAGTGGACCCACCAAATGCCTCTGGGAGCACACAAGACTAGATCTCTGTCTCCTGATACCACTCCCCTGCACCTGGCCCTTGAAGGACCCTGGTTTTAAGACTGGAGATTACACACATCTCCATCATAGTTTGTCACCTGGGATGGACTTTTCCTCCAGGAATCTGTCCAATCCCTTTTGAAGGCATCCAGGCCAGATGCCATCACCACCTCCTGTGGCAGGGAGTTCCATAGACTAACAACGCGCTGGGTGAAAAAATATTTTCTTTTGTCTGTTCTTACTCTCCCAGCCCTCCATTTGAGTGTATGTCCCCTAGTTCTGGTATTTTGTGAGAGGGAGAAGAGCTTCCCTCTATCCACTTGACTCATGCCCTGCATTATTTTGTACGTCTCAATCCTATCCCCCCTCAGGCGCCTTTTTTCCAGACTAAAGAGCCCCAAATGTTTTAGCCTTTCCTCATAAGGGAGGTGCCCCCAGCCTAGTAACACACTGCTCTCACTATGCAGCCAGAGGGGTTTTTTTGGGGGGTGGGGGGGTGGGGAGGGGGTTGAATCTGTACTCTGCCTCCCTGAGAGGGGCCACAATCAATGATCCAGAGGGTCCCGTCCAGCCTGGAAAGTTCTAAGACAGGCATGACCCTGATGTTTTGGACCACAACTCCCAGAATTCTAAGCTTAGACTGCCAATGGCAAAGGACTGTGGGAGTTGTGGCCCAAAACATCTGGAGGGCCAAAGTTTGGACATGCCTTGTTCTAAGATGATTGTTATCAACAAAGGACAACAGAGCCTTCTGAGGCCTGAGATTAATTTGGGAAGCCCAAGTGAGCCCAAGTCAGGTTTCCTCTCCTGAGTTCCAACGAGAGGCAGCTAAGACAGCCCTGTTGCCACAGCTTCTGACTGTTTGGGTTCCCGTGTGGCCGCCAGGATGCTTCTACTCACCAAATCAAAATGGCAGCTCTGACAGACGTAGTGGCCGGGCGGCTCCTGAGTCACATTCTGACACTCCCCGCAGACCAGCCTCCCGTAGACTTTGGAGAAGAGGGTGGGCGCAAACACCCCTGGCAGAAAAAGAGCGCAAGAGAAGATCACACAATAACCTAAAAAGAGCCCTGCTGGATCAGGCCACAGACCCATCTAGTCCAGCTTCCTGTATCTCACAGTGGCCCCACCAGATGCGTCTGAGAGCGCATGAGACTAGATCTCTGTCTCTTCATACCACTCCCCTGCATCCGGTCCTTGAAGTACCCCGGTTTTAAGCCTGGGGATTACACATCTCCATCATGGTTTGGAACCTGGGATGGACATTTCCTCCAGGAATCTGTCCAATCCCCTTTTGAAGGCATCCAGGCCAGATGCCATCACCACCTCCTGTGGCAGGGAGTTCCACAGACTAACAACACGCTGGGTGAAAAAATATTTTCTTTTGTCTGTTCTCACTCTCCCAGCCCTCAGTTTGAGTGGATGTCATAAGAACATAAGAAGAGCCAAAGAAGAGCCATCATGCTGGATCAGGCCAAAGGCCCATCTAGTCCAGCTTCCTGTATCTCACACAGGGCCCCCACCAAATGCCTCTGGGAGCGCACGAGACCAGATATCTCTCTCCTGATAACCCTCCCCTGCATTCTGGGCATAGCAGTCCCAAAACACAAGCCAGCAGCAGAAAAGGCATGTCCGTGACATCACAGGCCTTAGCCAATACAGACTGAGCAAGGCTGTGGTTTGCCCAATTTGGACTGAAGAAGACACAAGGAAAGCAGTGTGTTTCCCCTGCACTTTAAAGGCATCCCATGATAAACACTAGAGTGTCTGATTGGAAAACCACCACCACAACTATCATCTTCCACTAGTTCGACAACATCACACATTGCCACCGTCTGCACACCGAAGGGCAGGCTATCTTAGAAACCGCACAGCACTTAAAAACGCACCCGCCACACAAAAGCTACACAAGCACACTTCTCTTGAGGAGCCCCGTTAAGGTGTCTAACATTAAGCCCCCAGAGCCACCAACACGGCTGGGCGCATCTTTAGTGTGGGGGAGAGCACGGCTTCCCATAGCGCTCTGCCCACCTCTGGAGTCCCTGCCACATCTGTGCCGGCGGTGGAGTCATGAAAAGAAACCACCCAACCGCGGTGGAATGTGTGATCCTTTTTTTAAAAAACAAGGGACCTTCATCCCACGTATAGAATCATAGAATCCTAGAGTTGGAAGAGACCTCCAGGGCCATCTAGTCCAACCCCCTGCCATACAGGAACCCCCATCACAGGACTCTCGACAGATGGCCATCCAGCCTCTGCTTAAAAACCTCCAAAGGAGGAGAGTCCACCACCCTCCTTTGTGGCAGCATCTTCCGCTGCCGAACAGCTCTAACTGTCAGGAAGTTCTTCCTGATGTTCAAATGGAATCTCTTTTCCTGTAGTTTGAAACCATTGCCCCGAGTCCAAGTCTCTGAAGCCATGGAAAACAAACCTGTTCCCTCTTCAATATGTGATCCTTTCAAATATTTAAACATAGCTATCATATCCCCTCTCAGTCTTCTTTTAGAGAGGCTAAACATTCCCAGTTCCCTAAGCCGTTCCTCCTAAGACATTTCTTCCAGACCCTCAACCATCCTGGTCGCCCTCCTCTGCACCCGCTCGAGGTTGTCAACATCCTTTTTAAGCTGAGGCGCACAGAACAGGGCACAGGACTCCAGGTGGGGTCTGAGCAGAGCAACGTACCTCCTTCTCAAACTGAACTGTGCGTGCCCTTGCCTGCTATCCACATAAGAGGTGGGAAAGGGCCCTGGGTGGTTCCGAAAGGGGGTGAGTTTAGCCATCGTGGCCAAAGCTGACCAACCTGGCTTGGACCAAGGAGCCCTTTCATACAAAAACTCAACAGCGCCCCCTTCAAAGAACTGGCCAAAGCCAGGAAAGACATGTTCATGCACTGCGGTTGACTAGACTGCACCACCTCCACTTCTTAATCTTCTTGTTTTCCTCCTCCTCTCTCCGTCTCTCTCTCTGTCTCTGTCTCTCTCTCTCTCTCTCTCTCTCTCTCAGGGAAATGGCAGTATTATGCATCTTTGCAAACTGGGCGGCTTACCTCCCACAGACAGGAAAAGAAGGGCTGAGCTGACCCCAGCGGATCGGCTGTTGAACCTCTGCTCTTGATGTCGGATGCCCCCAATCACCATGCACAGGCCCTGGAAGGAGACAGGCAGAGGGACATGTCAGAAAAAGCAGGCCTGATTGGTATCCTTGCATGTGTCGCCCTTGAATTGGAAGGGACACAGCACAGGCCGGAAACATCGGCTCAGCTTCTTTGGCTGAGTGCCTGTCCAAAAGGGTTTGAATGACAACGCTCCACCTCTCAAGCCAGCCACATCTGGACTGCACCAGGTGGGAGAAGTCTCGGACAGAGTAAGGCCTTCTTGCACACATGACAATCTAGCCAAAAGACTAGTTATAGAAAGACGAACAAATCTTTTGTCCTTGGCCAACAGCAGAAGAGAGAGACAAAAAATATATAAACAGCACAGGTCAATGTCCGTTCCAAGACTCAAAAGAGTGACAGTACCACTCTATTCTGCTGTGGTCAGACCCCACATGGAGTCCTGTGTCCAGTTCTGTGCGCCTCAGTTTTAAAAGGATGTTGACAACCTTTAGCGGCTCCAGAGGGCGACCAGGATGGCTGAGGGTCTGGAATAAATGTCTTACGAGGAACGGCTTAGGGAACTGGGAATATTCAGCTTTAAAAAAAGAAGGCTGAGGGGGGATATGATAGCTATGTTTAAATATTTGAAAGGATGTCATATTGAAGAGGGAACAGGTTTGTTTTCCGTGGCTTCAGAGAATAGGACTCAGGGTAATGGTTTCAAACTACAGCAAAAGAGATTCCATTTGAACATTAGGAAGAACTTCATGACTGTTAGAGCTATCCGGCAGTGGAATAATGTGCTGCCCCAAAGGAGGGCGGCGGAGTCTCCTTCTTTGGAAGTTTTTAAGCAGAGGCTGGATGGCCATCTGTCCGAAGTCCTGTGATGGGGGTTCCTGCATGGCAGGGGGTTGGCCTCAATGGCCCTTGAGGTCTCTTCCAACTTTATGATTCTATGAATCCAAGTGAAAGGAAAAAGAAAGAAATCAGGAAATTAATCGCAGATCAAATCGCAGTAGGATTAGGTTGGAAGAGACTCACGAGGCCCTCAAGTCTATCCTAAGTTGTGAAAAGAAGACATGTGGGATTAGACCTTGTTTTTATGTCTGTGGAGATTCTCAGTCATCCAGGTGAGTTTACCTGGGAGCTGAGTCACGGCTACTGGACTTCTTTTCTTGCGGGATCGCAATGTTTTGAGTAGCAAAACGTTTCCATCCTGCAGGAAAAGTGGCCATGACTCAACTCCCAGGGCTTTTTTAAAATCATATTCAAGCTGTGGAGTTCAGCTGCAGAATTCTAGGTTGGCAGAACAAGCATGGCAGCAGCTCAAAAGAGATGAGGAGTGGGGCAAAAGCAAGGATAAGGGAGCAGAAGCGCTCAAGCTGACTCACCGGGATGAAGAGGACACAACCCAGGAGGGTCCCCGTCAAGGCCGACCGGACGATCTCCTCATAGCACTTGTTCTTCTCCCGGGCACCTTTGATCAGGGCGGTGATGTAGAAGGTCAACTCCGTGATGGAGCCGAAGGTGGCGTTGACCACCGCCCCCACTGCAAAGTTGCTCTGGGCAGAGATACTGGAAGACAGCAGAGAGAAAGCACAGGGAATTTCCTAACCGAGATAGGGACGCCCCTCATTAAAAGCAAAAGCTTTCCTGTTACTCACTGGAGGACTTAAAAAGTATATCAGCAATACACATTACCATGCTGGAAAGAATACACTTGCATTGTATCTACCGACCGGGCACAATTCAAGGGGCTGACCTTAACCTACAAAGCACAAAACGGCCTGGGTTCTAGCTATCTCAAAGATCAAATCTTACAGTATGAACCGGCTCGGGTGTTAAGGTCATCAGGAGAGGACTTTCTCTCCATTCCGCCATCTTCAAAGCTGCGCCTCAGAAGAACCCATGAAAAGGGCCTTCTCTGTAGCTTCACCCAGACTTTGGAACTCCTTCCCACTGGAGGCCAGGCTGGGCCCCGTCCCTGCTGTCTTTCCGGAAGCAAGCAAAGACCTTCCTCTTCAGGCAAACTTTCGCAGAATGAGGGGCTACCTACTATATAACTTTATATGCATTACCATGTATAAGATTGCATTGATTGATTTCATAAGAACAGCTGTGTTTTCCATGTTACTTTTCTTTTTCTTTCCTTTTTGTGGGCTCTTTGTAGCTCTACTGTTACCTTTTAATGTTCAAAGATGCCTCCTCTAATCCCCTGCTTTTAACTTGAATATGTCTTATAGGTTCTGGGCTGTATATTCTTTCTCATTACTCTAAGCCACCTTGGGTCCTTTTCCAAGGAGAAAGGTGGGGTAAAATATTCAAAATAAATAAATAAATAAATAAATAAATAAATAAATAAATAAATAAATAAATAAATAAATAAATAAAATATTGCTTTTTTTAACTTTAGGCTTTGTTGCTGTTGTTTGAAACAAGAAACACATAGGATTTAAAGGAGAATAACAACCCAACCTTGTGTGTGTATATGTGTGTGTGTGTGTGTGTGTGTGTGTGTGTGTGTGTGTGTGTGTGTGTGTGTGTGTGTGTGTGGTCAAAATGACTTAAAAGGCACAAGAAAAAGTAACTTCTGAAGGTAAGTAAAAACAGAACTCATTTGCACCAGTGAAGCTGCTCATTAAAGGTCAAAGGTAAAGGTTACCCCTGCGCGTGTGTGCTAGTCCTGTCCAACTCTAGGGGCGGTGCTCATCTCCGTTTTCAAGCCAGAGAGCCAGTGTTGTGCAAGTCCGTGGCCACATGGCCGGCATGGCTGAATGCGTTTCTGCGCATGGAACACTGTTTACCCTAGGCGTGGTGCTCTCACTCTGAGTGGCCACGCCTAGGGAGGCGAGGAAAGTGCTTACATGCATCCAGGCCTTCTCTGTGGCTCTGGAACCATCTTCCGAGTCAGTTGTGCCTTGCACAGTCCCTGCCCGCCTTCAAAAAAGCACTTAAAACCATGCTCTACTGGGAGGCATCTGGCCACCTTTAATCTTTTTTTTGTTTTAAAGATGCCTCCTGCTGGTGACTCTTTTATTAATTGTTTTGTTTGTTGCTTGTCTGTTTTCTTTCTGGTGTTATTTCTGCTTTTTAACCCATTGTAAAGGGCCCAGAGTTCCTTTTGGAAGATGGGTGGTATAGAAATATAATAAATAAATAAATAAATAAATAAATAAATAAATAATAATTCCCTCTTTTACAGCAGTACCTATTTATCTGCTTGCATTTACATGCTTTCAAACTGCTAGGTTGGCAGGAGCTGGGGTTAATAGTGGGAGATCGCTCTGCTGCGTGGCACCTGGGATTCCCCCCCCCCCACCTAGATCTCAGGGCAATGAATTCTTTTCTGCTTCCTCTTTAAGGCCAAAGACGAGCCTCGTGGCGCAGTGGTTAAATGCCTGTATTGCAGGTAAAACTGTGCTCACGACCTGGGGTTCAGTCCCAGGTAGCCGGCTTAAGGTTGACTCAGCCTTCCATCCTTCTGAGGTCGGTAAAATGAGTACCCAGCTTGCTGGGGGGGGGGGACTACAATGTGTAGCCTGCACACTGTAATTAAAGACTGTAAACCACCCAGAGACTACTTAAAGTGGTATGGGGCGGTATATAAGCAGAACACTTTGCTTTTGCTTTGCTTTAACCCAACGCCTTACCTGGCGATCGCCATGCCAATGTAGTACGACAGGGGCATTATAGAGAACAGAGCCAAGGTGAACTTTGTGACGGAGCCGGTGTAATGGTTGTGTTTATCTCCGTAGCCCAGGACGAGAGTCATAATAATTAAAGGGAGCAGGTCTGAGGGCAGATCCTTAAGGAAAGCGTCTGCATCAAGTCCCGGGTTTTCGGCTGGGCAAAAGCCACAGCAAACACCAGGAAACCCACCGCATCCCGCCCGTAAATGGACCCGGGATCTGCAGGCGCGCCCAACAGAGAACCTCCTCCCTTCCCCAAAAGGCAGAACCCCCGTCTCTGAAAGGATACTGACGGCAAAAATGTTGATCCCGTCTACGGCGTATTTGTAATAATAAGCGTTGACAGCCCGGTAGCAACAAAGGACCACTTCGGCATCGAGGAGAACGGACGTCTGCAGGGCAGAGAAAGGGAAAGAAAAGGATCAAGAGAAGACGCCCGGCCCCCAAAGCTCTGCCACGTTGCAAAGGACAAAACACACCTCCCACCCAAGCACAACCGCAATTCTCAGCCGACGGACCCTTCCCGCTCAGAGTTCCTGCCGGCTGGCCAGCCAGGTCCTTCTCTTATATTCAACCTGTCCTGTCCAGGCTGACCTATGGTGACCCTTTCCAACATTTATCTAGGTACAGAATATTCCAAAGTGGTTTTCCCATTTCCATATTAAGAAAATAAGAGCATAAGAAGAGCCCTGCTGGATCAGGCCAAAGGCCCATCGAGTCCAGCTTCTTGTATCTCACAGTGGCCCCACCAGATGCGTCTGGGAGCGCACAAAACTAGATCTCTGTCTCCTGATCCCACTCCCCTGCATCTGGCCCTTGAAGTACCCCGGTTTTAAGCCTGGAGATTACACATCTCCCTCATGGTTTGTCACCTGTGATGGAATTTTCCTCCAGGAATCTGTCCAATCCCCTTTTGAAGGCATCCAGGCCAGAGGCCATCACCACCTCCTGGGGCAGGGAGTTCCACAGACTAACAACGCGCTGGGTAAAAAAAAATTCTTTTGTCTGTTCTTATTCTCCCAGCCCTCAGTTTGAGTGGATGTCCCCTAGTTCTGGTATTTTGTGAGGGGGAGAAGAGTGTCCCTCCATCCACTTGACTCATGCCCTGCATTATTTTGTACGTCTCCATCGTATCAATCATCTTCTGGGACGATGCAGCTTGCCCAAGGCCACGCAGGCCGAGTTTTCTCCCAGAAGGCCCAAGGGAGGGGGGCTTCCAACCTTTGGTGTCCCAGGCAGAGACCTCATCCGCTGAATTATCCAGCTGGCTAGGAAACTCTCTTCCCCACAAAACCTGCTTTCCTTTTTCCAGCTGAGGCTCAGCATTCTGTGAGAACTGCATGCAGTCTGTCATTATTCTAGGCTGTTCCCTTGATCCTTTGCAATTCTGCAAATTTCAAGCTGCCTCAGAGCAAGCAAACAGCTTCTCTCCGTTTCTGTTGACTCTGGTCTTTTCCATGCTTACAATTTGGGTCCAATATTCAGTTTGCTCACCGCACCCGAGGCACTACCAACCGTTAAGTTTAAAGCTAAGCAAAACATGCTGCTTACTTACCAGCCCATAGTGTTTAAAGCACTCTCTGGGCAGTTGACATTTAAATTATGCAGGCTACATAGAACCCCCACCCAAACCCTGGGAGCTGGATATACAATTTAATTCAGATACATGGCAGAATTAACCCCCTGCAGGATACCTGAGCCCACCAGGATTGAATCCAGGTTATGAGCAGAGTCTTGAATGCAGTATTGCAGTTTAATCACTGCCTCCAAAAAAAGTGAATGAAATGCATATATTTGAAAGGTGAATCAACTACAAAATTTTCTCTCAATCACAGGCCTGGGGTCCAATCGGTCAGGGGTGCATTTCTTACAGGGACCAACCGATCAGGGAAATAGCCTACACTCACACTCCACACAACAAGGAAACAGGAAGACCTTTGCCCCAACTCTTTCGGAAGTGTATTCTCAAAGGCTTTCGCGGCCAGGATCTGATAGCTGCTGTGAGTTTTTCAGGCTGGTTAGCATGTTCTGGACATTTTTCTTCCAAGAAGAGGAACTTCCAGAACACAAAAGTTTTTCCAGGAGGAAAAAGTTCCAGAACACAGCCAAACAGCCCGAAAAACTCTCGACAGCTCTCTTTGGGCGGCCTCTGTCCCATTTGACCTCGGGATTCCTTGCCTGCGTGCCTTACCTTCCGTAGGCTCTGGATGTGGATACGCTCCGGGGGCAAGAGAAGGACGTTGGTGATCGTGCGACCGTTCATCTTGGCAATGGGGATAAGGAAGATGAGGAACCAGCAGAGAAAGCAAACCAGGCCGTGGGCAAGGCAGAGGAGCAGGTAGCCGGACACGAGCCACACGTAGGTGCTGACACGCCGCTGGAAGACGGGGAAAGACCGGAGGCATCAGCGTCCAAGACAGCAAGCGGGCCACCGTTTCATACCATGTAAGGCTTTCGACTGAATAGGATGTAAGGCTGTTATGTTTCACGCTCAGCCCTCTGGTGGCCTTTCAGTGCCAAAACCAATGTGTGTGGGGGGGGATTTGTTTATTTAGATTTTTTTACCCTGCCTTTCTCCTTGGAAAAGGACCCAAGGCGGATTACAGTAATGAGAGACAATATACAGTCCTGTACAATGAAGACATGTTCAAGTACAGTGGTACCTCGCATAACGAATTCAATTCGTTCTCCAAGGCATTTTGTTATCTGAAAAAATTCGTTACCCGAAAAACGGTTTCCCATAGGAATGAATGTGAAACCGATTAATCCGTTCCAGAGCCTAGGAAAATGACCCAGACACCTGGGTTTTTTTTGCTCAAAACTCTTTATAAAGTGCACTTTAAAGGTACAGATGTGATGCAGCCCAGGAGAACTCTTTTTTACTGATGTATGCTGGAAATTTGTTATCCGAGGCAGCCCATAGGGAAAATTTGTTATCCGAGGCATCCCATAGAGAAAATTCGTTCTCCAAGGCAGACCTATACCTAGGAATTGTGATTCATTATCCAAGGCAGCCCATAGGGAGAATTCGTTATCTGAGGCAGCACTATACCTGGAAATTGCGATTCATTATCCGAAAAATTCATTCTCAGGGGCATTCGTTATGCAAGGTATTACTGTATTTGAGAACAAGGAATTGAGGGACATCTCACAGCATCTCACTGATTAATATTACTCAGCAGAGTATCCCCCATCTTGTAAATGCATCAGGTTCTCTCCCCCCACCCACCTCAGGAGTAGTGAACTTTGAACTTATCCCTCTCAAATTTCATTGTTTTCAGCCCAGGGCTCAAGCCCATCTACAACATTGTGAATGTCATTTCTTCCAAGGTATTAGCTACCCCACCCAACTTTTGCATTGACCGCAAATTTGATGAGCTGTTCTCCGGGAAAGTCATGTTCTCTCCTGCAAAGTGCCTCTTGGCTCCCGGCTGGAGGAGGCACCAGCTTTTAGATTTCTATCCTCAAGCTAAGATCTTTGCATACTGTATGAGGATGACGATTCTTGAGGTGCATAAAGGAGGGTCGACACCCTTTGGAAGGATTCTTAGGCCGTTACTTCACGTCCCTTTCATCGCAGTTCATGGTCCCGCTTGGTATCGGTACGAAGTAATCTGACCGCACATCCATTGTGTGACGACGGGGGTTCGTCCCGACCACACCCCCTGAACTGCGATTTAAGCGGGATGAGCGATTCCCCTCCCTGGCCTCAGGAACCTGCTCGTCTCGCTTCTCGTTCCGAGACGAGAGCCCGTGAGGTAAGCCTCGTCGCGGAACGAGTGCGGATTGTAGCTCGTTTCCATGTAGTGGCAGGAGTGCGAAGTGACATTTGCTAGTAAATTCCCTATGGAGTTAGCAATGCAGTGCTGAGATTTTAAAAGACAAATGCCTCAAAGTTTGCTCCGTAACGCATTGAAGGCAAGGCTTTGGAGAATCAAAACGTCGAAAAATGGAAGGTCAGACCAAAAAAAAAAAAAGAGAGAGAGAGAACGAAGGCATAGAATTTCACATCTCGTCACGGAACGAGGACGTGCGGTAACAGTCGTCCCAGTATCATCAATCACGCCTGTCGGTACATGGGAACAGGGACAGAAGCAGGAGAAGACCACGTGACCGCGACTGACGTCAACACGCAACAAACTTCCTCCCGGAATGAGAATGGACGTGAAGTAACCATCTTAGATGAGCAACAGGGGCCTTCTCTCCCAACAGGGATGGGAGGCCAACGGTAGAAGGTGAAAGTGGCCGTAACCCCCCCACCCACCCCCTCCCCTTACCCAATGCGAGTCACACTGAAGACCATCCGGCTCCTGCCGGCTGAGCAGCGGCATCACCTCCTTGGCCTCGGTGGTGGTGGTGGAGATGATTTCGTACTTGCTGAACTTCATGTTGCAATTAGGGTTGGCTGCTTTGGTCTGCAAAGGCACCGGAAGATGGGAGAGGACCATTCAGAAAGCAAGACAGGAGGACAATTTACAGGTGCCAGAATTCCAGCACTAAATCTGCACCCAAGAGGGATTATCAAAAAGGGGATTGAAAATAAAACAGCCGACATTATAATGCCACTGTACAAAACGATAGTAAGGCCGCACCTGGAGTATTGTGTACAATTCTGGTCACCGCATCTCAAGAAAGACATAGTGGAACTGGAAAAGGTGCAGAAGAGAGTGACTAAAATGATTACTGGGCTGGGGCACCTCTCTTATGAAGAAAGGCTAAAACATTTGGGCCTCTTTAGTCTGGAAAAAAGGCGCCTGAGGGGGGATATGATTGAGACATACAAAATAATGCAGGGCATGAGTCAAGTGGACAGAGAGATGCTCTTCTCGCTCTCCCAAAAGACCAGAACTAGGGGACATCCACTCAAACTGAGGTTTGGCAGATTGAGAACAAAATATTTTTTTTCTACCCAGCGCGTTGTTAGTCTGTGGAACTCCCTGTCACAGGATGTGGTGATGGCATCTGGCCTGGATGCCTCCAAAAGGGGATTGGACAGATTCCTGGAGGAGAAGTCCATCACAGGTTACAAACCATGATGGAGATGTGTAATCTCCAGGCTTAAAACCAGGGTCCTTCAAGGGCCAGATGAAGGGGAGTGGTATCAGGAGACAGAGATCTAGTTTCATGTGCTCCCAGACGCATCTGGTGGGGCCACTGTGAGATACAGGAAGCTGGACTAGATGGGCCTTTGGCCTCTTCCAGCATGACTCTTCTTAGGTTCTTATGAGTCAAAATGTCCTTCACACAAGGCATTCAAGATGCGCACACGCAACACTGCAATTTTTTCATTCTTTAATGGCTAAAGGGTGCCTGGACTGATCAGAGGGAAGACTGTGCTTCCTGAAGGTTTCCAGGGATATAAGGCTCTATTTTTCCTCTGGTGAGCTTTTCTCTTAATGGGTGCCATCTGGACAAGTTTTAGGACTTGCCAACTCACCAAAAGATTGCCGGTGGCTGACCTTCCCGTTACAAAGGGATGTGGGATAATCCACTGGGAGAAAAGGGGCGAATTTCAAAGGAGGCGCTAAGAAGGCGTTTGTCCACTTCTCCAACATCTCCCTTCTCCGTGGCCACAGGCCAGTTACGGCCAAGCATAAATTAAAAACAAAAACAACATCACAGCTCCAAAATGAGCTGGCACACCTTGGCAAAAGGTCTATCCTAATTCCAGATGCTGCCGACACTTCTCTTATCCTTTCAGCCCACCTGCATCTCTTACCTTCTGGATCACTTTTCCGAAAGGCCACAGAAAATACCCAGCCAGTTTCCAGCACAGCTTTCCTGGGGGGGTGGGGGTGGCAAAGAACAGGAAGGGAGAAAAAAGAGAACAACGCTGAAAATGCCAAAACAAAGACGACCAGGGGCCAATTTCACTCTCTGTTGTCCAGAATGCTTTAGGGTGAAGTGTACTGCTTATCCACTGCCCCATGGTGCTTAAGGCACGCTCTGGATAATTTGCAACATTATTAGGATGGCTGCACATTGCCCCCCCCCCCCGCCCCTCACAAACAACCACCACCACCATCCCAGTGAGCTGGGTACTCAGTCTGCCACCCTCGGAAGGATGCAAGTCAATCTTGAGCAGTCTATTTGAACCGGTTGGGAATGAATTCAAGTCATGAGCAGAGTCTTGACCGCAGTGCTGCAGTTTAGCCACTGTGCCACAAAGCTCCAGTAAGTAAGCCTTTCCTGATCTGGGAAAGTCCAGATATTCTGGTCTACAATTCTTCAGACGATGTGAATAAAAGGTTCGGGCCGAGGAGAGTTGTCATGCAAAAAAACAGAGACCACAACATTCAGATTTGAGCTGCAACTCTCAGAGTCTTCATCGCCCTGTGGGATTCCGGCAGTTGGAGCACTAAAAGCATATTACGGTGATGGTGAATCTTCAACACTCCAGATGTTTTGGACCGCAACCCCCCCCCCAGTCCTTTGTCATTGGCAACACAAGCTTGGAATTCTGGGAACTGTGGTCCAAAACATCTGGAGGTTCGCCACCACTGGCATAGGATTTCCAAGCTACTTTCAAAATGCAAAGAGGAATAAACCCTATAATTCCTGGGGGGGGCAATGTGTAGCCTGCATACTGTAATTAAACTGTAAACCCACCCAGAGAGTGCTTGAAACGGTATGGGGATAGTATATAAGCAGAACACTTTGCTTTGCTTTGCTTTCTGGACTGCAACAGAAACATAGGAGTGGAATATTTTTTGAATGTTTCTTTCACACATCGTGTCTTTTAGAAGGAACAGCGCAAAGCTTTTATTTTAAAGTAATTATATTAAACTACAGGTCTCTAAAGGCTCCCAGTCACCTATGGGAAACTGAATTCGCCCAAAAGCTAACAAACGGTCACCATTGCTGAACTTCACTTGCCAAAATATGAAATCATGACTCTAACCCTCCCTAACACACACAAACACGCGCGTGCACACACACACACACACACCTCCTAAGAGTCTGAGCTCCCCTAAAACTCACCATATGGGGCTCCTACAATGGTGAGGAACATCACGATGGAGACGAGGACGTAGAGGAGAGAGAGCCACCATCCAAAGCAGAGCAGGTAGAAGAGGTTCCCACATGTCAACATGGACCCTGGACATCGCGGGAGAGAGAGAAACAGTGTGAGAGAGAAAGCAATGTTATATAAGCCACATGTTCCAAGCTGGTTTCCTTGGGAGTAAGAGAATGACAGGACCTTCAACCATAATGTGGAGAGAATAGATGAATTTGACCTGATGCAAAACGGGAAGGAAAAGCAGAAATGCTCATTTCTTTGGAGGAGAGGAGGCGGCTAGAGCCAAATGAGGGTTGGGAGAGTGAGAAGAGACAAAATAAAAAAAAAAAATTTTACACAGCTGTGGAAACTCACAGCATAGTTAGTCTGTGGAGCTCCCTGCCACAGGAGGTGGGGATGGCATCTGGCCTGCATGCCTTCAAAAGGAGATCGGACAAATTCCTGGAGGAAAAGTCCATCACAGGCTACAAACCATGATAGAGATGTGTCATCTCCAGGCTTAAAACCAGGGTACTTTAAGGGCCAGATGCAAGGGAGTGGTATCAGAAAGACAGGGATCTTGTTGTCTCATGCACTCCCAGAGGCATTTGGTGGGGCCACTGGGAGATCCAGGAAGCTGGACTGGGGGTGGGTGGGCTTGGTCTGATCCAGCAGGGCTCTTCTTGGGTTCCTACGTTCTCCCAAAATCTTATAGACAGAGTGCTATGTTTTTCATCTCTGAGAAACAGACACAACACACACTACACAGTAACTGTTAGAATTTGCAGCAGCTATTTTGAAAAAGTGGCATTTTTTTAAACCCAGAGAGAGAGAGAGAGAGAGAGAGAGAGAGAGATATGCCTCAGAGCGGTTTGGGGGCGGGGGCGGGGACGGCTTCTGCCTTCAGGCCCAAACCACCTTGTCTGGGTTTTGAGGCGTTCCATCTTCGTGGGATTGGAAAAAGGGGCCAGCATTGACCAAACAACTCCTGTACTGAACAAATACCATTCTCTCTCTCTCTCTCTCTCTGTGTGTGTGTGTGTGTGTGTGTGTGCGCGCGCGCGTGCGCACGTGTGCATGACATACCCACTGGGAATGGGTTCCAACCTGCAACACTAATGGATACCAAAAACCATGTGTTGCAATCCTCAGCCACCAAATATGCTAAGGCAAGAGCTGATGTCCTTGGCCTTCACTTTATCCACAATCCATCGTAAAGGTTGCCTAGAGGTTAAGGATCAGTCACAGGTCCCTTCTAAATACTTTGCGTTGCTGCTGGACTTTAGCAGTTGAGTCCTACATTCCTAAATCCCACTTTTGCTGCATCGTCGGCTTGCCTGATGCTCAAGGGAAAGCAAGCAACCTTGGTTTTCTTGACGTTGGGTTTTGGTCCCCAGATTTGGTGGGGAAAAACTCTCTTATTTCCTTTAAATGGAAATGGTGTTGGGGGGGGTAAGTGAATAGGAACTACACTTCCCAGAATCCTCCCAGTCACCCGAGGATTCAAGGGGCTGCAGCCCCTCAAAATCCAAAGCACCAAAATCCGGCAGGAACACAGCCCAGTTTTTTTTTAAAATACCTGTGGGGCTTCTAACAACGTTGAGGTCCGAGTAGAGCTCCTTCACGATCTCTGAGCGGTCTTCCCAGGGCCTGGCCGTCACATGACTCTTCCATTTCTTAAAGCCAAACTGAAAGAGAAAGATTGAAAAGCACCTGTGTTAAGCTGGGGAGGGCGGAGGGGGGGACACAACGCAGATGGGAGATCCTTGGCTGGAAAATAGTACCTGTGAAAGAGATCTGGGAGTCTTGGTGGACCACAAATTGACCAGGATGGTTGAAGGTCTGGAGGAAATGTCTTATGAGGAACGGCTTAGGGAGCTGGGAATGTTTAGCCTTTCAAAAAGAAGGCTGGGGGGGGGGATACGATCGCTATGTTGAAATATTTGAAAGGATGTAACGTTGAAGAAGGAACGGGTTTGTTTTCCATGGCTTCAGAGACTAGGAAGTGGGGCAGTGGTCTCAAACTAGAGGAAAAGAGATTCTATTTGAACATCAGGAAGAATTTCATGACAGTTAGAGCTGTTCGGCAATGGAATATGCTGCCACAAAGGAGGGTGGTGGAGTTTCCTTCTTTGGAGGTTTTTAAGCACAGGCTGCATGGCCATCTGTCGGAAATACTGTGATGGGGGTTCCTGCATGGCAGGGGGTTGGACTGGATGGCCCTTGAGGTCACTTCCAACTCTAGGATTCTACAGCACAGGGGCCTTTGTGACACCGTGCTTAAAACTGCAGTACTGCAGTCAAGACTCTGCTCACAACTTGAGTTCAATCCTGACAGGCCCAGGTAGCTGTCTTGAGGTGGACCCAACGGTTCCATCCTTCCAACATCAGTAAATTGAGTAGCCAGTTTGCATGCAGGAGGGGCCACGAATCGTCCACTTAACTAAAGTGCAGACTACTCAGAAGGTGCTTAAAGCGCTAAGGGGGCAATGTGTCACCTGCACACTTTCCTTTCCTTTGAATCTAAGGGCGCTCCTTCCTTCGCTGGGGAATCCTGGCGAAGGCAGTTCAGAAGCAGCGGGTTTTGGTCTGGTCAAACGTTGGCTCCAATCTGATATAGTTACGTCCACCAGCACAAAGCAAAACTTTTTTGCTTCAATCTGCATAAAGCAGCAAACCAGTGTGAAAGAATTGTGAGTTAAGAGATTAGCCTCTGTATGTGTGTGCGGTTGTGGGCCCCATCACCAAGCCCTTCTTCCCAATTCTATATTTAATCTATTTCTTTGTGGGGAAGTCATGGAAGCTAGTGGAAATCACATGTGGTTACAGTAGTGTTGAATGCAACCGGTGTTGGAGTTTTTGCAAATTTGCATGCTGACCTTCAATAAGTTTTGTCAGAGTTTTTTTTTTCTGTAAAGGTCTGACAAAAAGTTTTTAAACTTGTAATTAAGGGTATTTGTACACGACCCCTAAACTCTGCAGCAAATGGCTTCCAGCTCCGGAGCTTACAATTGTTTCCCCACCAGCTCTGGAGTTTGCAGGAAATTAAGTGCGACCACGCCCACCTAAGCGCGTCCCAGCGCACTTTTCTTGTACCTGCTCTAGAAGGGTGAAAATCCCCAGGTCCGGATTTAATCTGGTGAGTGCGGGGCTCTCCTCGCTTCTGTTTGTTTGTTTTTTGCCTCCGCCCCTTTAAGAGAAGGGGCGGGAGGCAAAAAAAAAAAACAGAAGAGAAGGAATCAGGACAAGGACGGGGCTCCGGGCAGCTTCGGAGGTGAGCCTGCACTTTTTCCTGTCTTTTTTCCTCCCTCCCCTCACACAGACAGGAGCAAGGAAGTGCGGAGGGGTGGGGACGCAGAAAGAGCAACGAACCCCCAAGATCCCTGGTCCAAATTTAAGTGGCCAGCGGATCTTAGGGGTCGTGTGAAAAGGCCCTAAGTGAAGATTATGTACAACTGAGAGGGTTGGAGCAAACGTGGAAGGTGTCCTTGACAAGGAAGTCTTACATCCAAGGTCACAAGAGCGGGGCTCAGAAGCAAGTTAAGAAAAGACGTTATGTCATGTGGGTGTAAAATGTGGAAAAACATGATTGGAAAGGTTTTCTATATATATTTGAGTTTCAGGAAGTAAGTTCTTGCTGCTAGCTGGAAATGCTGTCAATCAAGGCTGTTAGCTGGATTGCCATCAGTCAAGGATGCTGCTGGCTGAAGATGTGATAATCAGAGATGCTGTTAGCCCAGGGTGCCGCTATGCAAGTGGTGCTGTGGAACAAGGCTGCTTAGCCTGACGGCTGGGGCTGTTAAGTCTGTGATATGCTGTAAAGCTGAGGTGAGTAGCTGATGTCTTTGCTACTGGATATACAGTGGACCCTCGTATAACAATCAGTTTGTATAACATAAAATCTGTACAACATAAAAAATTCCGGAGATAGGGGAAATTTGCTTAACATAATCGCCTATGGGGCAAATCCGTACAACATAAAAATGGGATCACTCCGTTTTCAATGCATTCCTATGGGAAATTTGTATAAAGGATATTTTGCTTAACGTAATTTCATTTGGAACGAATTAATTCCTTTATACAAGGTACCACTGTAAGTCTGAAGACTACTGGAATCTGTAAATAGTGCAAACAGACTTTAATAGAAAACCAGCAATGGAGTCTGTCATATTTTTTGGTCTCAGTGCACTGAGGTTAACCCCTCAAATTCCTGGCAGGTTATGGGCCCAGCAGGCACTGACCAGCATGCCTAAGTCTGAAGACATTGGCACAGGTTGGGAAGGACCTTTCTGGACTGGGGTGACTGCCAATCTATCTAGCACCAACCAATAGTTACCTTCCTGCCTCTGAATTCAAAGACCCACCTCTCTCCTGAGTGTCTTTTTCCCTCTCCTGAGTCTGTTGAAGTCTGTTTCTGAAAGCTGTCGTGTTTGCCATTTGATCTATTCAACTGGTAAGTAATGAAAACTTTTATTTCTTCATTATTTGTTCATTTCTCGAGCCTCCAGACTGGCAGACTAAGTAAAATAATGCTTGGGGTGGTTTACAGAATTAAGCAAAACAAAAGGATTTCTTCTTACTAATGACTCAAAAGTGAATCGCTGAGATTGTGCCAGACGATGAGGAAGAGGGGTGGACCAATTCGGGGGGGGGGGACTTGAAGCTATTCTGCTCTGTGAATCCCTGCGCAACTGCTGTGTAGCTATGAGAATTTCACTTAAAACGCAGAACTCTGCAATTACTGGCAAGTTAAAGCAATATTGTCCTCTGCAGAGGTGCCTCTGCTCTATGAAATGTCAACACGCACAGCAGAAAGGCAAGCATAGAGACCTTGTAATTGTTGGAGAGTTTGTGAGCTTCCACCTCGTTTTCTGCGGTGAGGGTGGTTTTCATCAAGCAGCCATCACACGTCTGCACTTCCTCCGAGTGGTAAGGGCAAGAGGAAGGGCTTGTAAGCACTAAGAAAATAAACACAGAACACGGTGAGGTCTTTTGTCACCATGCCAGGGCTTGAACCATCCACCCCCTCTAGTCACCTATGGCTCTAACTGGCCAGCTGATCACTCTTTCCTTTATGGCTGGGTTTTTAATCCAGAATATTATTTCTTAAATGTATCTTATTATAAGCAGTTGCAAGTGTTAAAAATAACACCAAAAAACCCAGCAGTATAAGGAACAGTATAAATACTGTTGTGTCGTTATAGTCGTGACCGACTCTTCATGACCCCATGTCCATGGAGTTTTTCTTGGCAGGAATACAGGAGTGGCTTGCCAGTTCCTACTTACTTAACAGATACTTAGGTTTTGGTTAAAATATGTATCTGTTATATAATAAAACTCAATAGTTGTGAGTTTTTCGGGCTGTTTGGCTGTGTTCTGGAAGAAAAAGTTCAGGAACATGGCCAAACAACCCGAAAAACTCACAACAACTATCAGATCCTGGACGTGAAAGCCTTTGAGAATAAAATAACATTCAATGTTTTGATAACCTCGGTTAACTGTGCCTGTTTTTTTAAATAATAATAATAATAATAATAACAACAATAATAATATCAGGATTTCACACAGTATTAAAAGCAGTTACTGTCAAGTAATGTAACTTTTAACAAAATGTATGTAATATAATATTTAACCTGGTTCAAAATGGTTTCTGTGTATAATTGCATCGTCATTGGTCAAGACACAGGTGAATAATGTAATCACATGAAAATGTCAGAATTATATCCAGGTGCCATGGATAACTGCTTAACATTGTCTACCTATGTGTACTCATGTGGTTGGTTTATATCAGTAACCTATGTTCCTGACTCAACTGTGGTTGTGGTTTCTGGGATTGCATCCATGAACATCTGGGGACCCACAGGTTGAGAACCACTGGTTTATATGATGCCTGCCATAAGTATAAAAGGCAGGATTGTAACCCATTTTGTTTTGGGATTGCTTTTTGGTGAGATGAGCAGTCTCCCCACGACTCTGTAATATTTCTGCTGCGTGTTTTATCTCGTTGTGTATTTGGGTATGTTATTGCAATACAAGCTTTTATGCTCAAGTTCTGTCTCCCAGCTTCAAAACTGTGCTTAGCAATTATCTTTCCACGCTACTGCATAACTCTGCTAATCTCTGAAACATTAAAATAAAAAAAAAAACCAACCACTTTTTAACAGTTGCAAATCTCCGAAATAACACCAACGGAGCGACAACAACGGCATTGTTACGAACAGTACAGGAACTACGCTGATACTTAACGGATGCTTATGTTTTGGGTGCAGCTTTGCATCTGTTACATAAATCCAGCCAACGTTTTGATAGCTTTGATGGGCTGCGCCTGGTATTTCTGAAGTAAAACCCCAACCCTTCCACCTTGGTGGCTGCCGGAATCCCCTGTGCCCGTTTCCCTTACCGGGCACAATCCTCGGAGGAAGGATCCCGTGATGAGACCCCGAATGCATGTCCCCGAGGTCTCCATGGATGTTGTTAATGGCAGCACAATGCCGGTCGCAGAGGGACCCTCTCCGGTGAGGGTCAGCCTTGTACTCCAGGTCTCTCGGGAAGTCTAGAAGGCAAGAGAGAGAGAAAGAGAGAGACAGAGAGATCAAAGGGACCTCTAAGGATTGATTTGTGTATTTTTAAACAGCTACCGGGCCTGCACGGCCACCCTGTGGAATTTGCCACTGCACTGCTGCTGAGCCCCACTGATTTTTCTCCTGTGGTAAAAGCTAGACTAGACTATGGGTGATACCTTTGTAGGCTGTCAGAAAAGTACATAAGAACATAAGAACATAAGAACAGCCATGATGGATCAGGCCAAAGGCCCATCTAGTCCAGCTTCCTGTATCTCACAGCGGCCCCACCAGATGCGTTTGGGAGCGCATGAGACTAGATATCTGTCTCCTGATACCACTCGCCTGCATGTGTCCCTTGAAGTACCCTGGTTTCTCCATCATGGTTTGTAACCTGTGATGGACTTTTCCTCCAGGAATCTGTCCAATCCCCTTTTGAAGGCATCCAGGCCAGATGCCATCACTACCTCTTGTGGCAGGGAGTTCCATAGACTTACAACGTGCTGGGTGAAAAAATATTTTCTTTTGTCAGTTCTTACTCTCCCAGCCTTCAATTTGAGTGTATGTCCCCTAGTTCTGGTATTTTGGGAGAGAGAGAAGAGCTTCCCTCTATCCACTTTACTCATACCCTGCATTATTTTGTATGTAACAGAAAAGTTGCTGAAATTTCAAGGGCAAGCTCTTTTCCATTTTTTTTTTGTTATTTTTTCTAGCAGCTTATGAAGGTATCAACCATAGTCTAGTCTTGCTTTTGTTTTGTTTTATGGCCGCACATCTCCAGACTTTTTTTTTCTTGTGTGCTAACGTCAGCGTGTCGCTTTCGCAGGATACAGCCAGAGTTAGGCAACTTATGCCACAAAACAGGTAGCAAGTGGATTTTACAGGGGCAAAGATTTGTGTATCTGGTCTATCAAAAAAAAAAATCTACCTGCAGAACTCTGGGAGTTGTAGTCCAAGAACACAAAGCCACATCCCTCTCTTAACACCTCCCCAGCTGGAGATCCTGCCCCCCCCATGGTGGAAACACATGGGAGCAAGAAAAATCCAACACAAGCAGCAAAGGGATCAAAAAAAACCAACCGCGGGAGAAAAGAATACCTTGGAACCAGGCCTTAGCGCCGACGTTAAGTTCAATTCACGGCTGAAATCCCGTTCTTTCTACTGGAGTCACGGTGACCCAGCTCCTTCGCGAAACCCACTGTTTCAAAATGGTTCTACTCAAGCTACAAATTAAATTAAGCCCCGGGATTTCAGCCACGCTGTACCAGTTGTGCAGACATGAGGGTGGACTACAACTCCCATGCTGCTGGGGCCATCTAGGGGACATAATACAAAATGGAAAGCTTGAGTTTGTAGCCCAGGGCAACGCTTGGCTTCCTCCCCCCCCCCCTTTTAATCTGTCCGCAATGTAGGGAGAATACCAGCCAACCTTACAAGGTTATTAAGACGACGAATGATTGCCTACATTACAAGGTTAATTAAGATTCCAATATGCAAAGCCCTGGGGAAGCTGGCAAGTGTTCTAAAGACAATGCCAACATTAGGAAGCAACTATTGTAAAAGTTAAGGATTTCCAGGTGGAGAAATGCCAGCCCTGGCGTATGGGAAGGAGGATGATACCAGGCCCGGCCCAGGGCAAACGAAACAGCCCTGAATCGTTTATTTATTTAGTATTTTTATCCCACCTTCCTCCTTGGAAAAGGACCCAAGGTGGCTTACAGTAACGAGGGACAATATACAGTCCGGTACGTTTAAGACATACCGTATTCAAGTTTGAGAAAAAGGGAACTAAGGGACATACAGCATTAAGTGGCAACACTAAAGTGAAGAGGGAACACGGTCAGTTAAAGAAAAGAGTAAAAATTCCATTATGAGGAACTGAATCAAAGAATCATAGAGTTGGAAGAGACTTCAAGGGCCATCTAGTCCAACCCCCTGCCATGCAGGAACCCCCATCACAGGACTCCCAAGAGACGGCCATCCAGCCTCTGCTTAAAAACCTCTAAAGATGGAGACTCCACCATCCTGCTTTGAGGCAGCGTATTATTCCACTGCCGAACAGCTCTAACTGTCAGGAAGTCCTTCCTAATGTTCAAATGGAATCTCTTTTCCTGCAGTTTGAGACTACTGCCCTGAGTCCTAGTCTCTGAAGCCATGGAAAATAAACCAGTTCCAGTTTCAATGTAACATCCTTTCAAATGAATTACTGATGAAGTCAGTCAATGCAATCATGTATGGTGGACCATCTAAAAGTTATTAGGGATGGAAACTAATTAACTAACATAGTGTCAATGCAACCATACAAGGAGATTGCAGTTATATGTGGTTACGAACACAAAGTCTATGTAATCATGTAGGGTAGATTCATATCCAAGTCACATAATAGGTAGTCCATCTTTTAGGGAAAGTTTGCCTGAAGTAGAAGGTCTTTGCCTGCTTCCGGAAAGACATCAGAGTTGGGGCAGTCCTGGCCTCTAGAAGGATGATTCCTCACGCCACCCAAGGGGGCCAGAGTATTACTCACATGATGCAGAGGAGGGCACATCCAGCTCACTTGAAGCTCATATGATGGCCCACCAGGACAATCAATTATACCATTACTGTTATACGAATTAAGCCCAAAGGCCTTTGGAAAATTTGAGTTGAAGGGTCATCAGATTCCCTATCAGGAGGAGACTGGAAACATTTCCATGCACAATAAGGGGGAAGCCTGAGATGGCTGGATTGATCCCTTCTGTAGGGCTCCAGTGGCCAAACGGAGACTCTCCTCTTTCCTAGCTGTGGCTCCCATGCGCGGTTAGGCTGGTGGCCAAACACAACTGAAGGGCCAATGATGGCGCATGGGAAGGAGGCCACAGCCTAAAAACCATCCTTCACGCACCACCTCACAGAGTTTGTGATGAGACTTATAGACCCCCCCGAGGCAGCCTATATTTCTTTCATTTTGTGTTGATGGCCATGGCCAGGAAAAGGTTGAGAATGGCTCGTTTCAAGCATAAGAACATAAGAACAGCCATGCTGGATCAGACCAAAGGCACATCTAGTCCAGCTCCCTGTATCTCACAGTGGCCCCACCAGATGCCTCCGGGAGCGCACGAGACTAGATCTCTGTCTCCTGATCCCTCTCCCCTGCATCTGACCCTTGAAGTACATTGGTTTTAAGCCTGGAGATGACACATCTCCCTCATGGTTTGTAACCTGGGATGGACTTTTCCTCCAGGAATCTGTCCAATCCCCTTTTGAAGGCATCCAGGCCAGATGCCATCACCACATCCTGTGGCAGGGAGTTCCATAGACTAACAACGCGCTGGGTGAAAAAATATTTTCTTTTGTCTGTTCTTACTCTCCCAGCCCTCAATTTGAGTGTATGTCCCCTAGTTCTGGTATTTTGTGAGAGGGAGAAGAGCTTCCCTCTATCCACTTTACTCATGCCCTGCATTATTTTGTACGTCTCAATCATATCCCCCCTCAGGAGCCTTTTTTCCAGACTAAAGATCCCCAAATGTTTTAGCCTTTCCTCATAAGGGAGGTGCCCCAGCCCAGGAATCATTTTAGTCGCTCTCTTCTGCACCTTTTCCAGTTCTGACACATTACCCACTGAACGCAGCTGGTGTGCCCGCCAGAGGAAGGATTTTTTATTTATTTATTTATTTTTTGCAAAACAGGCGGAAAATTCCTCCACTTTTCTACAAGGGGAGAAGCGTGCAAATCGGCACATCAAATGACTTCACCCACAAAGGCCCTGAAGTTGACAACAAGGTGGCCGTGTTCTATTCCACAACGTTCTCAACTGACAAACAGACGATAAGGGCAATTTAGATTGGATTGTTTGAAAAGACAGGCAATGAAGATTTGGCCTAGCATTATCTAGGATAAAGCTTGGCTTTGAAAAACAAGGCGAGCTTAAATCCCAACAGACAAAAGTCTGCAAATTCCTCACTCTTTAGACAGAAAGCCCGAACCTCCTAGCACCATGACCCCCAAAACCCAAATGCTAAGTGCTGTTTTTCGCTTGAATTAAGGTACCGCTTAAAAGAGGAAGGCCCAGAAAATCCTGCTCCCCAAATGTCTTAAGATCTTGCTCCATGCACCGTCACTGCTCCTGTATCACATTTTAAGCCTTTAAGATAAAAGCTTGTAAAAACACACACCACATTTGCAATCATCACTAATCCAGGAGCTGTAGATCCCAGACGAAAGGGCCTCTGAGTCAGCATTGTGACGGCAATTGCATGCAAATTGTTTGTACTGAATGCACGATGGAGCTTTCTCCATCAGGGCCAGATTACGACACTGCAGAGTGCCCCAACATCTGGCCTGTGCACATCTGTGGTGCCAGGGAAATGTGGGTGGGGAGTGCAGAGCCATGGTTCGCCACTTTGAGCCGCGCCTCGTTGCTTAGGCAGGTGACGACGGCACCCATGGCAAGAGGAAGGGAGAGCAATGAGGGCGGCTTCGGACCGAGTGCACAGCTGGCCATTTCATGCCGAACTTGCCTGTTGGGTGTTTCCAAAACACAGGTGGCTGCCATGGAGGGTGGGTGGACCCAGGCCCTTGGAGCAGCAAATAGGGACTGTGCTTGCATGACAGTGTGTGAGTTTGCACATTTCTAGCAACACAACAGCACACCCTCCAAAATTCCATCACCTTGGGTCAAAGCCCAAGCCCAAACCTGCAGCTGCAGAAGACCCCCTGTGTATCTGTTGGCTGGTATTTATTTATTTATTTATTGGATTTTTGGGAGGTTAACAATAATCAACACAATGCAACACAACACAGCACAAGGCAGATCCACGCAACCCACAAAGGCTCCAGGGAAAAGAAATGAGCGCCTCTTAACAGGTGTCACAATCTTTCCGATTTCATTCTGCTGTAGTTGCAACTGGGAGTGAGAAATCCTTGCTGATCACTCCAGAGAGGAACAACCTGCAGATCCAG
This sequence comes from Phrynocephalus guinanensis, assembly GCA_037367245.1. Lineage (NCBI taxonomy): Eukaryota > Metazoa > Chordata > Lepidosauria > Squamata > Agamidae > Phrynocephalus > Phrynocephalus guinanensis. The sequence continues at coordinate 106,547,706 of CM074740.1, read as the reverse complement.
ATTTACCTTCTACTTATCTGAGCTTTAACATTCTGGAAATTTATTCAGATGAAGGAGGAAAAAAATACACAAAATTTGGGGGACTTGCAAAATTTTCGCACTCTGCAAAGTCTTAAACTACAATGACATGCTGGATTTTAATTAATTTGGGGTGGTTTTTTTTGCAAAAACCATTGTCAGGATGGTAATCGTCTGCAGACTCAGCAAAGGAAATGCCTTTACACCAAACCTTCGCTGATCTTGCTCAAACCTGTCTATTCCAACCAGCAACCTAACAAATCGTACCTGGATAGAGATCACCGGATTAAATTTACCTGGGGCCTACTGTTTATAAAAAAAAAAAAAAGCCAGGCTCTCTTTCCTCCTCTAGAGCTTGGAAAAACATTAGCTTATACACAATGGGTCCCTGAAGCCCGCCCCTGGCCACACTGCCAGGGGATTATGGGAGCTGTAGTCAAAAAAAAAAAAAAAACCCAACCCGAAAAACTTTTCCAGACTCTCAAATTATACGCCAGCATATTAAAACCACTTCCTTCAATGGGGTTCTCTCCCAGTGTGTGTTGGATCACAGTCCCCATCAGTTCCAGCCAGCATGCTGGGAGTTGTTGTTCAAAATACTGTATCTAAAAGGCACGGGATGACAGGATTAGAGAAGATTGCATGGAAGTCTGTAAAAATATCCTGTTTGCTTCCTGCTTCTCTCAGCTGCCCTTTTAGGCTGGTCCAACCTCAACCTGAGGATTTTACTCTCGAGAAATCCCCCCCACACACACACACACACAAAGGTGCAAGTTAAAACACCGTTCCTGCAAATGGGGGAAACTGGGAGGTCAGCGTGGTTATTTCAGTATTATTTGGGCTAGATGGGAGATACAGAAATCTATTAAAATACAAATGTGTCAGCCCAGCTGGAAACTGAGAAAACACGCACACGCACACAGACCCGCCTTGAGTTCAAATGAGACTAAATCCCAAATCAATGAAGGTTGGATCATTGCCTTTAATCCCACCCAAAACCTGCATGAGTTTAATTCCCGCTGGGAATCCCATGAAAAATCGACTTTTCCAGCCAGAAAAAGAAGAAGTCCGTCCCCCGCTGGGTCTCCGGGAACGAGAACCCGGTGACCATCCCCTGTGCTCCCATCTCAACCGGATCAGAAGGCAGGGAGGCCGAGAGAGCGCCCGTTCACACGTTACGCGCCAGGAAAGGCGGGTCAGAGGGAATGGAAAAGCCTCCCACGGAAAACGATCCTGCTCCGTTAAGTCGCAGGTGGGAGGATGAAATACTTCAGCGACCCGGGGGAGGTTTACTCGCAAGGCAGCGGCGGACGACGCGCGTCCGTGGGGAGGGTCGTCGGAAGGGCGTGCGCGGGCGGCCCATTCCCCCCCAGCGGGGAAGCAGATACAGATGGAGACCGGGGAGGAGGAGAGATCCCCGCGCCCTGCTTCCCGACAGAAGCCCCCTTTACCCGTGCACATGCATCCACACGTGCACAGAAACACGCCCCCATGCGTGCAGGGCAGTTGCATGTGTGCGCGCGTGTTCCCCACTCACCGTAGTTGTCCTGCGTGTATCTCCTCCTCCGGGGAGAGGATCCTCCTCGCCGGGGACGCTCCCACGACCCGGGTCGGTGGCCATGGCCAGGGACGGAGGCGCGCACGTGTGGACGCGCTCGCTCGCTCGCTCGCTCGCCGCCGGCTGGAGGGCGACTGAGCCGCGATCGCCCCCTCCGCCTCCCCGGGCGAGCCAGGCACGTGCGAAGGGGCCGGGCCAGCGGGGAGGGGATTGGTGTGTGTGTGTGTGTTGTGTGTTGTGTGTGTGTGTGGGGAGGGGGGTTTAAAGGCATCGCCCCGCCGAGCATGCGCCTGCCCCGGTTGGAAGGTGGTCGTGCCTTGGGGTTCCCACGCTTGTACGCCGCCGCATTCAGACGTGACCTGCTGCAACCCCGTTTCCTGGGGTGGGGGGTGGTTTTGGGGAAGCGGGCTCGGTGGTTTCCCCCCCCCCTCCCAGAGGCATGGCATGCCTTCTCATGCTCGATGCGCCACGCAGGATCACACACACACACACACACACACACACACTCACAAACACCCGGGTCAACGTGGGAACCCGGGCGACCTGCGATGCCCAGGAGGCGTCTGCAAGCAAGCCACGCACACGCGCACACGCACGCACACACACACACAGACACGGGTCAACGTGGGAACCGGGCGACCTGCAATGCCCAGGAGGCGCCTGCAAGCAAGCCCGCCGCTGGATGAAGACGGTGGGAACGTGATGACTCCAAGCGGTCCTTTTGGAGTCGGACCCGGAGGGGCTGTATGGCCTAGTGGTCAGTGAAGTGCAATTTGCCGTTTTGGGGGATAAGATGAGCTTAAGCCCGCTCTCTTATCCCCAAAGCCTTCCAAAGAGCCACCTGCAGATACATCATCATCATCAACCACCATCATGTTTCCCCTTTCTTGAGAGGAGCCCCACAAGTCCATCTTTCTATATCAATGTACCGTAGGACCCCGGTATCCGCTAGGGATTGGTTCCAGGCCTTCCCGTGGATAATGAAAACCGTGGATAAGAGAGAACACCTGCCCACCCACCCCCAACTGCTGTTTCCTGACAGTAGCTTGCTTTATGACTGCTGTTTTGAGACAGTAGCTTGCTTTATGGCCGCTGTTTGTGCCAATAGCGTGCTTTACACACGCTATTTGTGACAATACTGTAGTTTGCTTTGTGGCTGCTGAAGTATTTAATTTTTTTCCCTCTGCCAACCGTGGATAATGAATCAGTGGGTACGGGGGTCCTACTTAATGTGTATATGTGTTCTGGTGCCACCTTAGCGACCCTACAAGGCCTTTCAAAGACATAAAAGGCGTGTGTTGTTGTTTTTCCAGTTCCCTTCCTTCAGTGTTTTTTTTTTAATGGCTGAGCAGGGATTCGAACCCAGGCGTCTGGATGGAGTCCTAGCCCACCAATGCTGCCCCCTGCCCTGCCCTGGGAATCCTCCGTCAATCTATTACGCTGATTTAAAAAGCCACTCCAAAGAACTCCAGACTTTTCTATGGAGCAGAAACACAAAGTTATACCTGGAAACAGGACTGCTGCTGCTGCTGGTGGTGGTGATGATGATAATTTTTAACTGGGTTACTTTTTTTCTTTTTTGCTCCCATCTTATACCCCATGTTTTCATTGATTTTAATGCTCTTATCGGTTGGTTTTTGTTTTATACAGTGGGCCCTCGTATAACCAACGGTTTGTATAACATCAAATCTGTACAACATAAAAGATTCCAGAGAGAGGGGAAATTTGCTTAACAGAGTCGCCTATGGGGCGAATCTGTACAACACAGAAATGGCCGCAATTAGGGATTATTCTGTTTTCTATGCCTTCCTATGGGAAATTTGTATAAAGGAAAATTTGCTTAACATGATTTCATTTGGAACGAATTAATTCCTTTATACAAGGTACCACTGTATACGTTTGTAGAATTGAATTGTATGGACTCTTTTGTTGTGAACCGCCAAGAGTTCCTTTGGAAAGTCGGGCGGTAGATAAATATAAATAAATTAAAATAAATAAATAAAAATCCTACTACAGGTCCGGTGGCTTTGGAGTGTCTCTGCCACCATTCTTGCAGCTGCAAGGTTCAGAATCCTGCCCACCCCTCCACTCCGTTTCATTTCTCTCTAGCAATGCTCTGCAATGGCTAATTAAAGTTTTGGTTCCTCTTAGGAATTATGTCAGCTGTGCTGTAATCTATTGTGTAAAGGGTGGTAATAGGTTTATCCCAGGAGAAGCTCCTAAAAGATATTCGCCAGCAACGGGGTCAAGTTGTCTTTTCCCACAAGGGCAGCGAGACAAGCCATTCGACACTACACACCCCACTTAATCGTTTTTGAAGCCATTTTGGGAGAAACGAGAATAACCAAGTGGGGCTAAAAATTTTTCCGGACTGCAGAGAAATCCAGTTCATGCAGCGCTTACATGTGTGCAGTTTACGCCCCGCCAGATCTAGCAAATGGTCAAGACGAAGTGACTGAAGTAGCCACTTCTCATTAAAATAGCTTATTTTAGCTTATTGTAGCATTTATTTGCTTTATTTAAACTTAATTTTAGCATTTATTTATTTGACTTAAGCTTACTTTAGCATTTTAATTGGCTTTTATTTTGACCTCTGTTTCGTTGACGTCCACATGGTTTTACTTTTGCCATATAAACACACGTATACTTTTTTCCAGGTCTGAAATAATCTTAAAGTTAGGTAATATAGGTAAACATTGAAATAAAAAGAGCAATTTAGGTAAGACAGTCATTTTAACTGCAGCAATTCTGCCCATTAAAGATAACTGAAGTCTTGACCGGGTTTCCAGGTCAGCTTTGATTGCTTTTATACCATTAACGTAGTTATCTTTAAGTAAAATGTTACAACGGTTGGACACAATAATACCCAGATATTTTGCCTTACTAGCATGTTGGAAACCCGACTGGTTAACCAATTTTCCAATCACAAGTGTGGTCATATTTTTTGTGAGCAACAATGTTTTTTCTCTATTAACCTTTAGTCCTAAAATTTTAGAGTAAGCCTCCAAGATCTTTAGTAGTTCTGGAAGGGAGGTCTGTGGGTCCTCCATAATAACCAACAGATCGTCCGCGAAGGCTTGCACCTTATAGACTTCTCCTTTGCTTTGTAGACCTTGAATACCGGGGGTATTTCTTATAACATGGAGTAGTAATTCTAAAGTTAAAATAAACAGCAAAGGAGAAAGAGGGCATCCTTGCCTGGTACCTTTATGTATCTTGACTGTATCTGTAAGGTAGCCATTAACTACAAACCTAGTGTTTTGGGCGGAGTAAATTTGTTCTATAACTCGTAGCATTCTGTGGCCACACTGTAAATAATCTGAGTTTTGAGTAAAGACCAAGATACATTGTCGAATGCTTTCTCGGCGTCGATGAATGTGAAGGCTACTTGCTTCTCAGGGTGACATTCATAATACTCCAACGCGTCAAGGAAAGTTCTAATGTTGGATTGGAGGCGTCTTTTTGGAAGGAAACCGTTTTGATCGGGGGATATCAGAGACGGTAGAATCATCCGCCATCTGTTTGCCAAGATGGTTGCAAATATTTTATAATCCACATTTAGGAGAGCAATTGGCCTGTAGTTCTGTATCAGGTCTCTGGGTTTCCCTTCTTTAGGAATCAATGTTGTATGAGATGATTTCCATGAATCTGGTATATCTTCGCCAGGGCCGTCTTAAGGATATGTGGAGCCGTGGTTCGAAGATCCCTCTGGCGCCCCCCCCCCGTTTCACAGAGCTGTCTACCTTCCTTTTTTAAGGGAGCTAACGCGACACTTAAATATTATAAAGAAAACAGGAAACTTTTCAGGTTGCTCATTTAATTGGTTATAATTGATCTAATAAACAATTAATAAAGGGAATCTAATACAATGAATTGCTAATTAATAATAATCAACTGTTAATTAAGGAGGTATCATTTGATATAAGTACTCAATGGCTCATCACTAATTAATTATGTGATATCAATTTAATTAGTATTCCAATTAATGGTCAGCTGTTTTTTTTAATATATTGTATTTTTTATAATAATACAGAAACACCAGCCCTGCTAACTAGCAGGGCCCAAAGGCACCCAAAGGCACCAAGGCCCTAGGAAGGCCTAAACTGGCAAAGGTCTAGTATGCTATAAAATGGCCACTGCCAGCCACAAGAAAGCAACGCACGCCACCAATCCCCCGCCTGCTCGCACCAGCTAACAGGCAGGGCGCAAAGACGTTTTTATTTATATGTGTATTATTATTATTATTATTATTATTATTATTATTATTATTATTATTATTATTATTATTATTATTATTATTATTATTATTATTATTATTATTATTATTTTGAGGGGAAAAGAAGCAAGGCACCCAAACGGGGCCGTAGATCAAACGGGCACCGCCAGGCAAGGCGAGACCCGCAACCAACAAGCCGCCCCGAAGGGGCTTGCAAGGCGGCTACCGAGGATGCTGGAGCCGCAATCCGGGGCTCGCAATTGGGAAGCCGGAAGGCACACCGAGCCGGGAGGGCAGCTGCACGCTGACAGGACAACCGCCTGTCAGCCGAAAGGGCGAAACAAGTCTTCGCCGCCTCTCTCCAAGCCCCGAGAGCCGCCGCCGCCGCCGCCAAGGGGGGGGGGCGGGTTGGAGACCGTCGGGCCCCCTTCGGCCGCTCACCTGGGAGCCGGGAAAGGTGCTACCGGCCGGCGGTGTCCCCGCCAGCCCAGGAGGGTGGCATGGCTAAGTCGCCCGCCTCCGAAACGGAGGGGGGAAGGAGGGAACCAGGCGGGAGGAGAGCAGTCCCGGGTCGTCCTCCTGGGGGGAGGGGGGCTCAAGTGGGGAGGATCTTCGTGCCACTGGCTCGGAGAGAGCACGGAAGGAGCAGGAGATCACCTCTCCTGGCCGGACACCGATTCCCCCCCCCCCGCCGCCGCCGCCGCTCACCGTGCTTCGGATCCGGTGGAAAGAAAAAGAAGCAAAGCGGACAAGGAGTTGCGCAGGGCGGAGCGGGAGGGGGAGGGAGGCAGGGAGCGGCGATCGCCTGCTTGACACGCCGACTCCAGAGGAGATCCCGCCGGTAGATCCCAACGTCGCTCCTCCTACTCCGCCCTCCTCCTCCAACCCCCCCCCGGCGCCCGCTCTCCTCTCCCAAGGCGGCGGCGGCAGCTGCCCATCTGCGAACAGCCGTGCGGGGGGAAGAGAAGCGCATGCCCCCTGCGGCGCGCATTCGCCCACCACCACCAGCGCGCCTGAGCTCCCCGCCTGCTCGGGTCAAGGCGGCCCCGGGGCTGCCAAGGGCGCTCGCCGGCGCCGCCGCCACCGCCGGGCAGCCCCGGCGCTCGGCTCCGTGGCTCCCTGCGAGGCCGCGATCGCTGGAGCGGGTGGGGGCGGCGAGGCTCCGGGGGTTCAGGCGCCCTTGGGGTTCAGGCGCCCTGGTTCATTGAACCACAAACGCCTATGGGAAAGTCGCCCCTGATCTTCGCCCTCTAAAATAGAGGTAAAGAGATTTTTCATATTTCCAGAGACTATCTCAGAATTTTTTTTGTAAAATTGTGCCGGTATCGAATCGGGTCCGGGGGCTTTGTTCATTTTTGGGTGATTAATGGCCTCTGTTATTTCCATCATTGTAATAGGGGCATTCGTCAAAACTCTCTGTTCTTCAGTAAGTTTTGGAAAGTTGGCTTGTTCTAGGTATTGAAAGATGGCATCTTTATTTATTGTCTCCGGCTTGAACAGATTCTGGTAATATGCCTCTATGATTTTTTGAATTTGAGATTGGTCTGTCTGGTTTTCCCCAGTTTTATCTTTAAGTGTTAGAATAAGTTTTTGAGATTGTACCTTTTTTAACTTATAGGCTAACCATCTACCTGGTTTGTTTGCATTTTCGACAAAATTCAGTTTGGCCAATTTAATCTTATGGGCTATGTCTGCTGTTAAGATCAGATTAAGTTCATGCCTACAAGAGGCTAGATCTTTATTCAGCTGCTCATTGCGCAGATCATGAATTAAGTCCTTTTTTAGCTTTTTCATCGTATTGAGGATGGATTCGGATTTCTTTTTTCTCTCTTTGTTCCGTCTTGCCATATATTGGATGACAAACCCTCTAAAATAAGGCTTTGAGGCACCCCACACCGTTTTCAGTGGGGTGCCCTTATTCAGATTTAATTCAAAGTATAAATTCAAGTCTTTGGCTGCCTCTAGAATAAATTCTTTGTCAGTCCACAAAACTGAGTTAATTTTCCAGTGTCTGGGCTTACCCGAAGTTTTCAATGTCCACAGGATAGCATTATGATCGGATATTGTTCTCGGAAGAACTTCTATGTCCCTTGTATTTAGTAAAAGATCAGATGAGGCCCAGCACATATCGATACGGGAGAAGAAGGCATGTTGTCTTGAATAAAAATTGGAACCACCTTTTAATGGATTTTTCCTTCTCCAAATGTCTTGAAGTTCTAAAATGTCGGACATGTCAAGAAAAGATTTTGGCAGTATGGAGGTCGAGGTCCTGAGTTTTTTCCCTTTTGGTATTTTCCTATCCACGGATGGGATGTGTACAGCATTGAAGTCCCCCAGTATCATTAACTGATGATTTTCATATTGCAAGAGCTTCTGAGCCAATTCTTCAAAGAAAACTTGTCTTCCATGATTGTTGTTTGGGGCGTACATACCAACAATAATTGTTTTTTTGGATTGGATATTTGCCTGGACGAGGATCCATCTGCCTAACTGATCTTTTTCCAGAAGAGTTGGAGAGAGTTCTGGTTTGATATATAGTGCCACCCCATTTTGCTTCTTTTCTTTATTTGAGGTGGAAAACAGGTTCCCCAATTTATTTTGGATTAAGTATTGTTCATGCTTTCTCAGTACGTAGGTTTCCTGTAAACAGATAATTGCACATTGTTGTTTTTGGAGGAGTTTAAATGTCTTACGACGCTTTTGCGGGGAGTTCAATCCATTGATATTCCATGTTAGAATTTTCTGAGCCATCTTGTTTTACTTCCAGCGCTGTTTCCTCCCTGGTTTAGGCCTAAGTTGTCTTTTCGGCCTGGCGCCTCCCACTGCACCAGTATCTTGATCTTTCTTGGGGGTCCCTTGTTTGGGAGTCTGGTTGGCTCGGATATCATCTTTGGTAGCGGTTTGGTTGTCGGTTGAATCATCACCCTCAAAGAGGGATGATGAAGAGGAGGAGGGGGAAAATCCCAACTTTTCTGCATTTTTCTCAGCGAAGATTCTAGCTTTCTTGTAGGAATCGATTTTCTGTGTTTTCCCTTCCCATTGAAAGGTCAGACCCTGGGGTAGATCCACTTATATTTTATATCATGCTTGAGCAGAAGTTTGGTAAGAAACGTATATTCTTTCCGCAGTTGACGGACCTCCCATGGGACGTCTTTCAATATTGTCACTTTGGATTCATTGATTTTCACCTCTTTATCTCGAATAACTTTGAAGATGCAATCTCGAGTGTATCTTCTGACAAGTTTGACTATTACCTCTGGAGGGAGCTTGTTTTTTCTAGTATAGGCTGTAGGTTGACAATAAATCACATCTACTTCACGGAGAAATTCTTCTACGGGTGCCTCAAGCAGAGCGGCCAGACCTTTCCCGACTGAAGTGTAGAGATTTTCGTCTTTGTCAAAAGTGAGACCTTGAATCCTTAAAATTTTGGATGAAGATTCAATTTCTTGCATAAGAACCGATCTATTAGTGGATTCCATTGTAGCTTCTATCTCTTCTAAACGGAAGTCAGTAACCCCCATGTTGTCCTCCAACGCCTGTAGTCGCCCACAAAAGGAATCCATCTTGGCATCTACATTGGCAAAACCTTCTTTCATTTCAGATCTTAACTCAGAGAAGGCTGTGGTTTGGTCTGAGATAAGCTTCATCTGAGTCATATTTAATTGATTGAGCATATCTAGAACTTGGCTGGTCTGGCTTGGTTGTTGAGTCATGACTGGAAGGGAGGGATAGACCAGAGAGGTGGAAACAGTCTTTTTTGTTACAGCTGGAGTTTTGCTCATTTCAAAAAATTGCAATACAGAACTACTGCAGACAGAGGAAGTCCAACCAAGAGCGTGCTGTGGTTACAATAGAGCCAGTTTACTTATTTCCAGAAATAATGCAGAAATCAGGAGAATCCAACAGTTATCATGCTGTATTCACAGTAGATTTGACTTGCTCCTTTTCAAGACAGCAATATAATGCAAAAGCAACTGCATACATAGAGAAGTCCAGCAGATGGCGTGTTATATGCGCATTTGAGCCAACAGGAGCCAGAATAGCAAAAGTGAAAGTAATTTTTGGAGTTTTATCTGCCTTTTAACGGAGAAATAAAAGCAGCCCTTTCGGAAAGCAAATAGCAAAGGGGGAAGCAAAGAGGTATTTGGAAGACAACGGATTTTCTTTAGGTGAGTTTTGCTTGATTTTATATCTTTAAAAGGGCTATCAGATGGAGGGAAAGCCACTCACTTGCAGGGGGGGGGGCAGCTTCTTCACCGTCCGGTTCTCCCACGGTCTCAGACGCACGAGTGATTAATTTCCCAGGGGTATCTACCCTCACAGAGGAGGGGAACCACACCCAGGATGCCTCGGAGCGAATCTGGGATGTCTTCTGCTCCCAGTACGTCCACATGGTTTTAAACAGCACAGGATTCTGGTGCCAATAAAGATCGGGAGCTAGTTGGGCCTTCCAAAATTAAACCTAGGTGTCAGAACCAGCCGATAGCTATTGAAGTGTGTCATTTATTACATGTTCCATCTTGGCCTTCTCGAGCTAACAACAGATGTGTGCATTTTTACACCTGTTAATAGCAGTTCCTGATACAGTAGAACCCCGGTATCCACTGGGGATTGGTTCCAGACCTTCCCGTGGATAATGAAAACCGTGGATAAGAGAGAACGCCAAAAATCCCTAAAACTGCTGTTTTGTGAGAGTAGCTTGCTTTACGGCTGCAGTTTTACAACAGTAGCTTGCTTTATAGCTGCAGTTTGTGACAGTAGCTTGCTTTACGGCTGCTGAATTATTTAATTTTTCCCTCTGCCAACTGTGGATAACTGAATCAGTGGATAATGAATCAGTGGATCCGGGGGTCCTACTGTATTAGGTGCCACCACAAGTTGCGACCCATTGGCTCAAAGTGAATTTTCACACTATATAGCCTGTTCAAGGTGAGGTTTTGGCAGTGTCACCTGCCCCCCCCCCCAGCGGTTTCTACAAATCGGAACCCAGGGCTCTTACTTGCAATTAGTAGAACAGGAAACCGAGTATGGCCTATAATACTCGGCCCTTTACACAAAAGTAAAAATTCTTCTGGATAGTGGGACAGATACTATATCATGAAATTTGCCAGCAAGTTTGATTCCATTTTTTAAGGACTCGTTCAAGGTCAAGGGCATTTTCTATTGCAAAGCAAGGAAACCCGTTTTAATCCTACAATTTATCGGGCTTTACATTCCCGCTTGAACCTCTGGTATTTAATGCTCATTTATCTCCGCTGCCTAGCATTGTTTTTCTTTTTTAAGTTCATGCATACTGAGAAGTAGATTTCATATTTCAACTGAAAATGTTTGATCTTTGATTTTGATATATATATTTTTTGTACAACAGGACAGCAGAACCCTGTACTGTACCAAACATGGACTTCTGAAGACTGTGATAAAAAAAATCTTATAATTTTTGTGTTTTATCCCAATAAACCTGTTAGTAAAACCGCCATACAAAGCATATGACTGCAATTTCAGTGTTCACCCATTAAATCTTGATTTTTAACTGATTAGCCTGCCAATAATAATGCATTGTTTTATATCACTTTAATATTATTTTTATTTTTATTTTATTGTGTTACTATTTTATGGTTTTATTGTATGGATTGTTTGAATTTGTTCATTGTTGTAAACCGGCCAGAGTGACCTCGCTGCCAGATGGGCGGTATAAAAATCCAATAAATAAATAAATAAAATAAATAAAAATTCTTGAGCTGCCTTCATTTGCCTATACAGTACTAGGAAACCCTCTCCATATTTTGTCATAAGCTCAGCCGTGCTGGAACAGGCCATCACAGCCCATCCAGTCCAGAATTCTGTCTCACACAGCGGCTCACCATTTGCTTCAGGGTATTCCCAAGCAGATGTCTTCACCTGCTTACGATTCCCTGCAAATGGCATTGAGAGATATCCTGCCTATGTCTCCAGCCCGGAGGTTACCCTTAGGCATCCATCATGATAGCCATGGAGACCCTTCTTCTCCATGAACTTGTCCAATCCTTCCTTAAAGCTGTCAAGGCTGACAGCTGTCATTCTTCTGGCAGGGAGTTCCACAGACCAGGGATCCTCTGGGTGGAAAAGTACTTCCTCTTATTTGTTTGAGATCTAGCACCCAAAAGTTTCATGGAGTGCCCCCTAGTTCTAGTGTTGTGCGGTAGGGAAAAGAGCTTTTCCTTATCTACTTTGTCCACACCGTGTACTATTTTATAAACTTCAATCAGGTCACCTCTAAGGTGCTGTCAATCAAGAGTGAAGAGGCCCAGCCGTTGCAGCCTCAGATGGTAAGGAAGGTGTTCCAGTCCCCCAATCATTCTGGTTGCCCTCCTCTGCACTTTTCCCATTTCCATCATATCCTTCTGGAGGGATGGTGACCAGAAGTGTACACTGTACTTGCTGACTTAGCTTTCAATTTTCATTTTCAAATAAAGTTTTCATGTAGCCGGATATTTGGTTTCTAGTTGCAATTTGTTCTAGCCCCAGGCTGGAGCTATGAACAGAACCACTATTATCAAACCACACAACTATGTTAATGCACATTTCACAGATTTCAGGAAAACAAACCCCAGAGACAGTTCAGCCATCATGCGGAGCAGCCTTTCATCGAGTCAGCGTGGGCTCATGGAGAGCCGTCATCAGACTGGGATTCAAGAGACCCAAGTTCAAATCCCCTCTCCATCATGGGAACTCGTTAGTGTATGGCAAGAGTAAAATTGCTTTCATACCCTTGGCACTTTTTTGTGTTCTCTCTTATCTATGGTTTGGTTATCCACAGGAAGGCCTGGAACCGATCCCCAGCGGATACCGGGGTCCTTCTGTATGCTCTACCTGGAAAATCCTGGAAATGGTGACCATAGCTCAGAATTGACTCAATCGCACCCAATTATGGTTTAACTGAGAAAATCTCGGCAACACAATTGAGCACATCAGCAGGGATGCAACCCAAAAGGTACCCTGGCAGCACCCCAGTCGGCTCCAGGAATGTACACAAACACCAATGGCAATTAGAATAGAATAGAATAGAATAGAATAGAATAGAATAGAGTTTTATTGTCATTATGCATATGCAAAATATGCACAACGAAATTAGAGTGCTGTTCCACTACACACTCTAAGCATACAAAACACATAAAACATATAAAACACCATACAAAATATTAAAAACTCTTAAAATTGCTTACAAAATTTAAAACACTACTTAAAACTGATTAAGATAGTGCTAAAACTGTCGCATTTAGCTTGGATACCGCTCTGTGATAAAAACTGTTCTTTAGTCTATTTGTCCTTGACCTAAGAGTCCTGTATCTCCTGCCAGACGGCAACAGTTCAAAAAATTGGTAGCCAGGATGCGAAGGGTCTCTCAAAATTCTAGATGTCTTCCTTGAGCATCTGGAGTTGTATAATTCTTCCAAAGGAGGAAGAGGACAGCCCACTATCCTCTGGGCAGTGTTTATAACCCTCTGGAGTGCCCTTCTATCTGCCACTGTGCAACTGGCGAACCAGACACAGAGGCAGTAAGTAATAGTGCTTTTCTAAAGCCCCGGTAGAAGGTTACCAACAGTTTCTTAGACAGTTGTTCCCTCCTGAGAAGTCTCAGAAGATATAATCTCTGTTGGGCCTTCTTAACCAGTGCTTCAGTGTTGGCACTCCAGGTCAAATCCTCCTGTAGAATAACTCCTAAGAACCTACTGTCAATTAGGAAGGAGCAAGGGGGGGGGATGCTGCTGCCTGCAAAATCCGTGAAAGCCAATATGGAAATAATTTGAGGCAGACTTGGAAGATGTCACAAATACTTCTCCTGTCCTGCAGTTGGTGGCCAACAGGCTGAAACAGACTACCGCACTCACTCCAGTGGCTTCTTGAGAAACCAAAAAGCTTTTTGGCTGGGCTGAACCAAGGGGAACTTTACTCTCCTTTTAACTGCTTGTGTTCTCTTGTGAGCTTTAATGTAATGTTGTCTGTTAATGCTGTAAGAGGTCCCTCAATTCCCTGTTCTCAATAAAGTGGTACCTTGTATAAAGGAATTAATTCGTTCCAAATGAAATTATGTTAAGCAAATTTTCCTTTATACAAATTTCCCATAGGAATGCATTGAAAACGGAGTAATCCCTAATTGCAACCATTTCTATGTTGTACGGATTCGCCCCATAGGCGATTCTGCTAAGCAAATTTCCCCTATCTCCGGAATTTTTTATGTTGTACAGATGTTAAGTTATACAAACCATTTGTTATACAAGGGTCCACTGTACCTGAGCATGTCTTAATTGTACTGTACTGTATATTATCCCTCATTACTGTAAGCCACCTTGGGTCCTTTTCCGAGAAAGGCAGGGTAAAACTATTGTACTCTAAATAAAATAAAATCCCATGTGATGAGCAGTGCCAAGGGCTCCGCTCCTCTGCCATTCCCACTGCTGGCCCCATGATGCTGCTGCTACTGCATCCCTCCGGCAAGGGGACAGGTGGGCAGCTGGGGCTGGGGAGGTACCAGGAGGAAAGGCCAAGAAAAGTTGCAGGGAGACAGCAGCAGCCAGGAGACCAAGAGGTGGACCCAGGGAGGAGGGGGGTCCCGTCTGCTTCCATAAAGGGACCGTCTGGTTTAACGGTCATTTTAGGAGTGCGATGGAAACAGGGGCAAGAGGAAGGGCGGAGGTCCTGCCAGGCTTGGGTTCACCATCTGCCTTTGACTGAGAAGAGACTTGAAAGTAGCTTTTAAGACATACTCTGTGGTTAATGGGGTGCTACGAGCAGGGAGATATATTTCCTGCCCATTTACTTAAAGCCCCGTGCCATCGTTCACTTCTTTAATGTGAACAGGTGGCTAAGTAGGTAAGAGACAAGTCCAAAATAAAAGGGGGGGGTGAGGCAGGGGGAAAGATTCATCATCCTCACTGAACTGCCAGGCTGGAAGGGACCTTATGGATTACGGAGTCCTAGCCCCTCTCAAGGAGGCCCGGGGGAGAATCGAACTTCCAACCGCTGGCTTTGACGCCGGAGGCCCCAGCCACTGAGCTATTCAGCCAAGTAAATACTGAACCCTAATCATCAACATCATCTCAGGACAGCTGAGCTGTAAAGGACGCTGTGGGTCACCCTCTCTGTTAAGGAGACGCAGCGGGGAATCGAACTCACAAGCTTTGGCTTTGCAGCGGGAAACTTCACCCACTGAGCTATCAAAGGGGCAAGGTCTCATTCCAGTCTCATGTGAGCACTCCATTCCGGATGCAGCGCAAACTCTACTTCCCACTCTTTCTGCTCTCTCTGTTGCTGAATTTTTCTCTCCATGGGGTTGCCTGGCTTTCACGGACGTTGGAGGGCACAGAGAGGCCTTCCAAAGGGCGGAAGCACCACCAATGTCACCATCAGCATCAGCAGAAGAAAACTGGATCTTAAGCCAGGTGTGGAATGCCTGGATCCTAACTGGTCTCTCCCCCTCCCTCTCTCTCTCTCTCTCTCTCACACACACACACACACAGAGAGACACACAAAAGACAAAACGAAGCGATAACAAAAATATAATCCATTTAATGACAGCACCAAGGAATTAACAAAGGTCTCGGGGGTCTGACGACAGCATGGCGTGGATAAGAAAAGATGATGCAATGGCTACTGACACACAGGTTGGGAAAAATCAGTAGCTGCAGAAGTACCACCCCACCAAGTTCGTACAAAATGAGAGTACAAAATGAATCTTGTAAGGAGATCTCCCTTGACAGGTAGGCTGTTAAGTCCTGCCAGGACCGGTGGGAAACATTTGAGGCTAGTGTTTTACTTGATTGCACTCTTCCCCCAAGATCTGCTGGACCTAAAGACTGGGTATGGCTAAAGGAATTACATTTCCTGCCGAATGTTTGGGGAAATTATCTTTAAAAAATACTCTGGCTTTTAAAACAAGTCCTGCAGGTTTGCAATACCTCTGTCTTGTATACCAATTTCAGCATGTTGAGCAATACATACTACGGTTTTTGGGACAACTCTTCAAAATACGTCCTCAATCTATCGGGAATGACTCGTTCTCAAGCGGTCCGGGCATGAATGGAAGCAGAATTCATTCATGTCTAGAGGACTTGTGGAAACATTCCTGGTGGACTACACCACCGTTCACTGCAAATTTATGCTGGAAATATGATTTTTTTTTTTAAAAAAAAAAACATTGGCACACAATTCCAGAGTAGATTTAGATATAGTGGCTCAATCGTGCTAGGACAGGCTGGATGAATCGGTGGGGATTTGGTGAGTCGGCTTCTCCTAAAGTTCTACTGATCCAAGTGGGCCTACTCTACTTAAAGGTTCCTACATGAAATTGGTTCACCGATTGGCAAAGTTCTCCAAAGAGGCCATTTAAAGGGGCCTGCTGTCGTTACAACTTGTCTACACCATTGGAAGCCAGAACCAGGTCCGCTTGAATCGGCGGAATTTACCAAGGATCTGACCCACCAGATAGATCCCCACGGATTCTGCAGGCATACGTTACCCAACAGGATTCCAGCCAATACGAAATAGGGTTTTAAGGAGTCTTGGGAAAGGTGCATATTGAAGAGGTAACCTCGCTCTTTTTTTTGGGGGGGGGATTTATTTAAAATCTTATTTCAAGAATCTGCAGAGCAAATGAGAACTCAGAATGCCCTTGCTGGACCAGTGACAATGCTGTCCACTTAACAAACAAGAAACCCAGCCTAGAAAATACAAGCCACTTAGGTGCTAGTGGCCTAAGGCACATAGCACCGTAATCGGGAAAACTAAGATTCCGTGGAATCCTTGCTTTACCATATTCCCTCTGTGTTTCAGCTCTTGCTTGCCAGCTCAATGATCCCACCATTTTGATCTACTATGGGATAATTTGGATCCTGTTCAGGAACTCACTAGACTTCATGCTGATCGGATTCCTCTAAGACTTATGGATGGACAGAAGAATACCAGGTCCTCTTTCCGTCTTCTGCTTTGTTATCTAGAAGACACCTTTTCCAACTCAGACCCAGCAAGGATCTCCCAAGAACCCATTCCGTTGATCCAGATAATGGAACTTCTCTATCCTGGAGTGAACCTCCTTTCTGCTTCGTCTCAAAAGGTGTTTTGATATTGGTTCAGCCACAGTTCGAAAACTCCCTGCTTTGAATCCAAATCATGTTTTCAAGTCAGCAAGCAATGCAACTCTCTTCCTCCCTGATGTTCAGCAGGTGCTTCGCTTGAAGGAACTGAGAAACCAGCTAGTCTCCAAAAATCCACATGACGTTCACACCCGATAAGCCCAGATTGACCCGCCTGCAAATACAGTTCACACATTTATATTTCAGATACATCACAGATACTGTACATATCATGCATTTGTATCAAGATAAATAAAGCATCTGGACTGGACCTCAGCCCAGAAATAACATTCAATTAATGGCTGAAATTCTGTTGCACAGTGTAGTAAGTCCCCCCCATACTAGGCTGGTGGAACTGGCAGGGAATTTGGTGAGACAGCTGCTCTTTAAGTTCCATTCATTCCACAACGCTAAAGTCAGCCGAGAACTGGAGGAGTCCCATTTGGATCAATGGGATCAGCAGAGAAGCTGAATCGTCAAATCTCCACTGCTTTATAGTGGGCCTCATCTCAAATACTAAGCAATACTATATCAGCCACTGTATTTTAAAATTTTTGAAACTCTCATTTGAAATCGCGAGATCCAAAAATTTTGCTGCATTGATACAGGGCTTTTGTCAATCCCAGAGTTTCTGAAACTTTGATCCCTGGATATTCTTGGACTACAACTCCCAGAAGTCCTGGCCAGCAATGGGGAAGGTTTCTGGAAGTTTTTAACTCCAAAAATATCTGGGGACCCGAGACTGGGGACTATCGGCTCAGATTCTAACCCACTGTGACGCTTTTGAACAATTTCTAAATGAGGATTGACAAGGAAATGCATTTTGAATGCAAAGAGAACAGTACAAAATTATTTGAATATTAACCACACCACAGAAACACCGACGTCAAGTTCCGTTTTTCCCTTCTAGAACCGAAAGACGGAACTATCAGTAAAATTCCACCTGTTTAGCTAGACAGCCGATTGGATTTCTGTGTGTGCAATGATGGTCATGCATGCATTTGGACTGTCTGATGAGTTGTCCACCACACAATTGGTTGTGCACTTGGTGGGTGTCACCATCAGCCCGACAACAAACACCTCATGAAATACAGCAGTGCCTGTTGCCCGTGGGGACACCTCCAGCGGGCTGTTGACCCAACATTGTAGAACAAAAATGGTGGGTCATGTCCAAACTAGCAGGAGCTTCAACAAAACTGAGTTATATTAATGAGGGAAATGCTTATTCACTCGGTTTTACTTCCTACATCAGCTTTTCCCCCATACCCTTTTTAGGTAAAACAGTGAAACTGAGGAGACCAGACCACAAGCAAGCTCTGGGTCAATTAATTGGATACAAACCAACATGACAAAACCCCAAATCCCTTGAAAAGTGGAAAACTGATGAGAGGCGGAGATAGTTCTAAATTATTTTTCTTGCGAAGAGCTTAAAGAACCTTCAATATGGCATTGCTTACTGCAAATATTTGCTGGGCAGAAATGCCCCTGAGAAACACTCACTGTTCCTACCGCCCCCCAACAAAAACCATAAGAACCTAAGAAGAGCCAAGCTGGATCAGGCCAAAGGCCCATCGAGTCCAGCTTCCTGGATCTCACAGTGGCCCCACCAGATGCTTTTGGAAGCGCATGAGACTAGATATCTGTCTCCTGATACCACTCCCCTGCATCTGGCCCTTGAAGTACCCTGGTTTTAAGCCTGGAGATTACACATCTCCATCATGGTTTGTCACCTGGGATGGACTTTTCCTCCAGGAATCTGTCCAATCCCCTTTTGAAGGCATCCAGGCCAGATGCCATCACCACCTCCTGTGGCAGGGAGTTCCACAGACTAACAACACATAAGAACCTAAGAAGAGCCATGCTGGATCAGGCCAAAGGCCCATCGAGTCCAGCTTCCTGTATCTCACAGTGGCCCCACCAAATGCCTCTAGGAGCGCATGAGACTAGTTCTCTGTCTCCTGATAGCACTCCCCTGCCTCTGGTCCTTGAAGTACCCCGGTTTTAAGCCTGGAGATGACACAACTCCATCATGGTTTGTTTGTAACCTGTGATGGACTTCTCCTCCAGGAATCTGTCCAAACCCCAAAGGACTGTGGTCTTCTGGATACAGCGATAAACAGAACACTGTACCTACCCCAGCATCCCGGATTCTTTCGTCTTGATGATGTACAGGAACATAAGCAGAGTGTGAAACAAGTTGTTTCTCCCCTAGATCAGAAGGGGGAAAGAAATAGGAATGCCTTAAGAAAGGAGTCGCATGGTTGGGACTGAGCAATTCTATTGGTCCAGCTTTTTTTCTTCCATCTTGCTATGGATTCATTTCGCTCTAAACTGCTACAAGCTCATCAAAGAGGTGAAGTCCTCATGAGGACCATTGGGACATCCTCGGTGTGACACGCTCACGCCTGCCCGGTGGACCATTCAGCATCCTTAGAATCTCAGATTTTGATTTGAGAGGGAGCCTTTAGAACACCATAACCGAGTTGGAAGGAGCCTCTAAGCCAGGGGTCCTCAACCTAAGGCCCCGGGGCCGGATGCGGCCCCCCAAGGTCCTGAATCCGGCCCACGGGACCAATTGCAACCCCCTCCCACCTACCCCTGCTTTGCGAGCAAGCCAGCCTCTGCAGCTGCTTCTATTGCTGAGGCAGATCAAAGCAGTGGGCTATGTCACTTCTCTCACTCCCCCCCAACTACTGCCCAGATGATCAGCATGCTGGCTAGTGGGGCATTTAGAGTGGGAGGGCTACGGCAAGGTCGCCCGCTCCCCCCACCCACTGTGGTCCGGCCCCCAGTGGTGCCTGGGGCGTGGTGAACCGGCCCGCTGTTTGAAAGCTTTGAGGACCCCTGCTCTAAGCCAACAAGTCCAAACTTTGGCTCAAGGCAGGAAACCAAATCAAAACACGATCGGATCTATCCTTGTTCACTTTCACTTTTCTCTTGAATGACTCCAGTGTTGGAGTGCTCACTACCTCCTCGAGGTCATGGCTTCTGTTGTTGTACTGCTCTAATAGTCAAGAAGTTTTTCCTGATAATCAAGTGAAATCTGGCTTCCTTTCACTTGAACCCATTATTCTGTGCCCTGCACTCTGGGATGATTGAGAACGGATCCTGTCTCTCCTCTGCGTAAGTACTCCTTTGAACTCTTTGAAAAGTGCAACCCTGTCTCCCGTTTCCCCCCCCCCTCTAGGCTAAAGATGCTCAGTTCTTCCAATCTTTCTTCATGGGGCGTGGTTTCCCATATTTTTGTGCAAATTTAGTACAAGACAGATCTGTGCAAAAATTGATGCCACTGGAAACACTCTTAAGAGGGCAAAGGAAAAGATTTCTGCCGTTCTTGTAGGCAGCCTCATAGCACAGTGAATAAACTGCAGGGAACTCCATACACTGGAGGCCTCCTCGGCAGCTTTCAACACCATCTGAATACCCTTTTCTGTAATCTATTTATTTATTTAATTTATATACCGTTCTATCTAGCTGCACGGCTAATATAAGAACATAAGAACATAAGAACATAAGAAGAGCCATGCTGGATCAGGCCAAAGGCCCATCTAGACCAGCTTCCTGTATCTCACAGCGGCTCCACCAGATGCATTTGGGAGTGCATGAGACTAGATCTCTGTCTCCTGATACCACTCCCCTGCATCTGGCCCTTGAAGTACCCTGGTTTCTCCATCATGGTTTGTAACCTGTGATGGACTTTTCCTCCAGGAATCTGTCCAATCCCCTTTTGAAGGCATCCAGGCCAGATGCCATCACCACATCCTGTGGCAGGGAGTTCCAAAGACTTACAACGCGCTGGGTGAAAAAATATTTTCTTTTGTCAGTTCTTACTCTCCCAGCCTTTAATCTTCCACCACTCTAGAGAGATCAACGTGAAACTTCCGCATTCTTACCTTGGGTAGATTATAGATTTGTCCTTGGTAGATAAGTTCATAATGAGGAGGATTAATGCCGCTTTGATAGATGCAGAACAAGTTCTCATTTGAAATGTCTGTGGACAGCAAATTGGTATTTTGACTCTCCTGAAGTCCACATGTCGTTTCTATAATCATTCATTCGCTTGTTCATTAATTCATTGGATTTATATACAGTGGCCCCCCACCCTTTCACAGTTTATATACTGTGGTCCCACTATATCGTGGGACCGCAGTACAGTGATACCCGGAAAGGGCTTGAGGGAAGGGGGGAAAAGGTTTTAAAAGCCCGGGCTATTTAAACCCCCCTCCCCCAAGCTCCAGCAGATTGGTGCTGGGGTGGGGAAACAAAAGGTTTTTCGTACTCCACCCCAGGGCCAATCAGCTGGAGCCTGGGGCTTGCGCGCCACTCCCCCACACCCGGGGGGGGGGGTGCCGGGAGAAGTGGCGTGCAATATTTAGAACGACTTTAAGCAACGGAGCCAAGCTGACTCTGTTGCTTAAAGACATTTTAAACATTGCCCCCCCCCGGCCCGACTCAACCTGCATCTGCATATCACAGATTTTCAATGATCGTGGGTCGGGTTGGGTCCCTAACCCCCGCAATAGATGGGGGGGGGGGTACTGTACATCTAGCTGCTGGACTACTCTGCGTGGTATACAATAAATACAACAAAGTAACATAACGATTAATTAAAATCAAATAACATGGCCAAATAACACAAACAAGGCCAAAGGGGGGGCATAGGAGATACCCATATTTATCGGCGTATAACACGCACAGGCATATAACACGCACCCTGCCCGGGTCCCTATCTAACCCTCCCCCTAACCCACCTCCCACCCACGGAGTCCCTGAGGCAACCTGGCAGCTCCGTCCGTGCAGCCGAGGATTGGGGCCTTGTCTGGTGAGGCGGGCAGCGGCGGCGGCGGCGGCGGACTGCCCGCGTCGGGAACAAAGGCTGCCGCCGCCGCCGCTGGTCTGCGGCGAGATTTTCGGCTGCTCCGGACGCGCGCGGTTTGTCCGCTCCAGCCGGCACCCCCCCACTCATCGGAGGCTCCTTTGCCTTACCAGGGGAGGGCTCCCGGCTCCGTCCGTGCAGCCAAGGATCGGGGCCTTGTCTGGCGAGGCGGGCGGCGGCCGCGGCCTGCCCATGACCGGCAGCAGCAGCGGCGGAGGCTTGCGGCCTCGCTGCGCTCTGGCTGGTCTTTTCTTTATTTGACAGGCCGCCGATCAGCTGGGCTCCCCGATCGGAGCCCTGATAAGGGCTCAGGCAGCGGGAGAGCTCAGCGGCGGCGGCGGCGCAACCAGGACGGGACTTCTTTGACGGCCCGTGTTCATCCGGGCCGTCTGGTCTGGCTAGGGATCTCGCGCCGGGGGGGGTAGATTTAGGGGGCGGGTTAGTTAGGGTCCCGGGGGGGGGCGGGCTCCCTGCTCCCGGGGGGGGGGGGAGATAGTTAGGCTTTAGGGAGGGGGGTTAGGGCGTGCGTGGGATCCTTGTTTCTCTGGCCTGCCCCGTCAGCTCGCAGTGTGCGAGCACTGGCTATGGGACGGCAGTCGTTGTTTTTGCCAAGCACACTGGTCGCCTCATATTATATCGGCGTATAACACGCATACATAATTTGCCCCCTATTTTCAGTAGTTGGGAGAATCTTGGATGAAAGTCACAGACGCAGGTTGGTGGGAACACCACTCCCAGTACACAATTAGCAGAGGACCTACAACTTCTGTGAAGTTCCCATCAAAAGCTCCATGCCAAGACAGGAGTTCTGCCTCTGCAGAGATTCTTGGGGGTGGGGTGGGGACACTGATGCCTCCGCCAGGGACAGGACGTTCGCTGCACAGAAGCAAACCGGCCCAGGTTTGCCACCTGAGTTCATGCAATGTTTGACAGGGTCCCTTTACCTGGCTTGTCCGGTGTCTGAATGAAGTGCTGGGAGGTAAACGTTTTGCCATCAGGGTATTTCGGATGAGGCGGCAGCCTGGCATCCAGGTAGGTGCAGAAGACGTGCATAATGACCTGGAGGTGGAGGGAAACAGAGCCGTTCAGTGCTTCTCCCCAATAGATGCTAGAAATGGAAATAAACGCACAATCCCCAGCACTGAAGGGGCCCGCAAGCAAGCGTGAGATATGCCATCTCCTCCGCACATGCCCCAGTTCTTGGTTCACGCCTGTATGTCATGTCTGCAGGTCTCAAGAAAAGGTTCCCTGGAGGGAAAAAATTGCCCTGGGGAGCAGCCCACAGGCCTCGCATGCCCCTCAGTAATGCTCGGAGGGAGCTGTAAAAAAAGCTGCTTCTCTTGTGAAAAAGACTGGCTAAATGTCAGTGTAATTACACGGGGAAACAGACTTAATGCCCACCCTTGTTGTTTTGAGCCTGGCGAAGGTGGTCCTGCAAAACGCACAACCAGCTAGCCGGAGAAGGCTACCGGCTGCTAGCCGCAATGCAGCAGAGCAAACGTTTCATAGCTTAATATGGACCACATGCAGGCCACCGTCTTGAATCTTAACTCTCTGTCCAGAATTGAATGGGAGGGTTCCAACAGAAAGCCAAATGGTCTATTTAGAAAGAGCATTGTGTGTGTTGTGTCGTTACAGTCGTGACCGACTCTTCGTGACTCCATGTCCATGGAGTTTTCTTGGCAGGAATACTGGAGTGGTTTGTCAGTTTCTACTCCAGGCGCCTACAGCACCTGGTCTTCCCTTGTGGTCTCCCATCCAAGTACTAACCAGGGCCGATCCTGCTTAGCTTCCGAAATCAGGCGAGACTGGATGTGCTTCTTAGGGCATCTAGGCAGCTCAGAAAGAGCATTATTTGCTATTTAAAGGCAGTTCAGGGAAGAATGTAGTAGAGCAGCCATTTATCAAGGGTGGCTTAAAACGACTAAAAGACAGTCTCCCACCTCTTCAGAAGGATGAAGTGTTAGAATTTTAGGTATACAGCACTGCTTAAGTCACACCTGCAAACTATGCAAGACAGACCCCCCCCCGCATCTTATGGACTGTGGTTCTTGCACTCATCAGAGT
The DNA here is from genome assembly GCA_037367245.1 of Phrynocephalus guinanensis. Lineage (NCBI taxonomy): Eukaryota > Metazoa > Chordata > Lepidosauria > Squamata > Agamidae > Phrynocephalus > Phrynocephalus guinanensis. The sequence continues at coordinate 106,523,863 of CM074740.1, read as the reverse complement.
CTTATTTCTACAGAACAGAGTGGCTGGATAGCTCTGCAAAGCCAGAGGTTGGGAATTCAATTCCCCATCAGGCCTCCCGGGAGAAAGCTAAAAGATTTGGGGCTCTTTAGTCTGGAAAAAAGGTGCCTGAGAGGGGATATGATTGAGATGTACACAATTATGCAGGGCATGAGTCAAGTGGATAGAGGGACGCTCTTCTCCCTCTCACAAAATACCAGAACTAGGGGGCATCCACTCAAATTGAGGGCTGGGAGAATGAGGACTGAAAAAATATTTTTTTTACCCAGTGTGTTGTTAGTCTGCGGAACTCCCTGCCACAGGAGGTGGTGATGGCATCTGGCCTGGATGCCTTCAAAAGGGGATTGGACAGATTCCTGGAGGAAAAGTCCATCACAGGTGACAAACCATGAGGGAGATGTATCATCTCCAGGGTTAAAAAAAACCAGGGTCCTTCAAGGGCCAGATGCAGGGGAGTGGGATCAGGAGACAGATATCTAGTCTCATGTGCGCTCCCAGAGGCATTTGGTGGGGCCACTGGGAAATACAGGAAGCTGGACTAGATGGGCCTTTGGCCTGATCCAGCAGGACTCTTTTTAGGTTCATAAGACCTAGCCTAGGTGCCCTGGGGCAAGCTGCACAGTCCCAGGGCACCCCCGGAAGAAGGCAACGGGAATCCACTTCTGAGTATTCTCTGTCTGCAAAAACCCTGAAAAGATCGCCCTAAGTCAGAATGGATTTGATGACCCGTCACCACCACCATCTTTATTACCAGCCAAAGAGGGGGTCCCAAGTCACATGACTTAGGCAGCCCAGGAAGCCTACCCAACTCATGCCGGGGCCCCTCTTTTTTCGGGCAGGGACGAAAGCCAGACTTACCGCAGAGTCGGTTGGCAGATCCGTATCCCACTTGCGGGCCTTGAAGTCTCCGCCCCGATTCCATCGGAAAGAGCTCATGCACCCTCCTTGAGAAAGCTCTTGAGAGTGGTCAGAACGGAAGAGCAGGTTACTTGGCGGCCGAACAGGGAGGAAGGTGACAGATGATGCCAATGTGTGGACATGCGTGCGTGCGCACGCATTCACACACACACACACAATAGGTGGTGCTACGCCTACAATAGGTCATTGGTGGTGAACCTTCGGCACTCCAGATGTTTTGGACCACAACTCCCACAGTCCTTTGTCATTGGCAATCTAGGCTCAGAATTCTGGGAGTTGTGGTCCAAAACATCTGGAGTACCGAAGGTTCACCATCACTGCAATAGGTGGCGCTACACAATCAGCACTGATATGGGGCCAGGGAAACAACTCCACAATGAGCAAGCGTGAAGCAACACCAAACACACACTTATCACAAGATACGAGTCCTTGAAGTTTCAACCCCTTCCAATTACGACTGGGGGGGTGGGGGAAGCAAATTGCACCGTTTCCAGGCCAAGTGAAAATGTAGACGTGCAATGTTTGGTTTGCTCCCTCCCCCTCCCCTCCCCCCAAACTTCCTTTCCTTCTCTGGAAACCAAAGGGCAGATTTTTTATTTGGTACAACAGAGATGTTGTCTAATAGAGCTCTACGTGGAATTCTGTCTCCTTTCTGTGGCATTTCTCAGAAAGCCCATCAGCTTTTTAATTCCATCCAAATTCTTACTGCAACACTCTTCCAGTGTGGAAAATTGTCTGTACTGTATTTTGGGGGGGGGCTGTTTTTCCACAGTGGGCAAGTTGGAGGAGCTTGCTTCCCCAAACAGCTGTAACATTTCACAGCCTGCTTTTCAAATGCACTTTTTTTTTTGCCAGATCCACAGTTCCAATATTCACATGACTGAAAGGCCTCACATGCAGATCTTCAGGGTACAACGTGGGCTGTCCTGGGGAAATGCGAAATGAGCAAAAAAAAAAAAAAACTTCACAGGGGACAGCTGAGCCGGTGAATTTAGTTTTCCCTGCCAGGTGACGCCAAATGCAAAGAAAGATGAATTTTCCCCCCTGCTTGGTGAGATGACTGCTTTACCTTTGATCCTTTCAACCAAGTATTCCTGGTTGGGCGTGAGCTCCAGGTACTGCACAATCGTATTCAAGGTAGGGATGAGGGGGCCTTTCACCAGGGCGGCTTGCTTCAGACTGCTGATACTGGCCTCTGCAAGACAAAGGGCCATGAAAGCTCCCACCAAGGCCACATAAGTAGCCCTGATTTAAAAAAAAAAAAAACGGTTGACTGCCTTTTGTTTGGCTTCAGAGGTGGTGCTTTACTGCACAAAGCAGGAAATTTATCCAAAGCGCCCCAGCAGAACATCATTTGAATCCCAACGTCACCCCTCCCCTGAAGATTCGGGCGTTTTGGACCACAACTCCCACAGTCCTTTGCCATTGGCAATCTAAACTTAGAATTCTGGGAGTTGTGGTCCAAAACATCAGGAGGGCCAAAGTTTGGGCATGCCTAGAACCACAGGTTTCACAATCCCCAATTTCATCCCTGTCGTCTCGGAGGAGAACACGGGCAGGGAAGAACCCGGCTTTAAACCCATAAGAGCCACGACTTTCAGTCCGAGCTGACGAGACAGATCAAGCATCCGACTCGGTACAATTCAGCTGCCTATATTCTCTTATTAGGCACTGGTCCGGACTCAGCTTAAGAGCCCTGTGACCAATTCTGGACCCTGCACTTTTAAGAAAAATGGAGACAACCAGACGAAGGGGAAATAGCAGAGCACTTTCCACGTAAGTGAGTGGTTATCCTCCATGAGGACGGAAGTTCCAGGAAGCCATAGCATGAGGAAAACTTCCCGACTGTTAGTGTAGTGCGACAATGGAACCAGAGACCACAAGAAGAGGTGAGTGTAGCAGCGTTGGATGCATTCAAGTGAAAGTCAGATGGCCATCTGTCAGATCAACTTTGATTTGGATCCTGCATTGAGCAGGGATTTGGAATCGATGGCCTTAGAGGCCCCTTCCAACTCAATCACAGTGATACCTCTACTTATGAGTGGCTTGACTTGCGAGCAATTCGACTTAAGAGCAGAAAACCGTTGGTGTTTTAACAGCTGCCTTAGAAATTTTAGATGCAGTCTGCTCTACTTACATTTGTATATTTTTTTCAACATTTCAATTTTTATTTTATTTTTTAGATAGGGCTGCTCTACTTACAAGTTGTTCGACTTATGAGCATGCATTTTGAGTGGATTAAACTAGAAAGCAGAGGTACCATTGTATTTGGAGATTATAATTTTCATACACCAAGGAAGTTTTTCTACTCAAAAGGGCAGGTGACTGTGTGTGTGTGTGTGTGTGTGTGTGTGTGTGTGTGTGTGTGTGTGTGTGTGTGTGTGTGTGTGTTGTGTTGTTCTCTTCATGACTCCATCATGTCCATGGAGTTTTCTTGGCAGGAATACTGGAGTGTTTTGCCAGTTCCTACTTAGCACCTAGTAAATATATGCACCTTAAACACTTTCTCTCATTCACACACAGATACACAAGGAGCAGCCACGGGGAAAGCCAAGTCTCCTGAAACTGAGCCGTACCCAACCCTGCGTCTCCCAGAAACCTTGGTCAGCGCCGCTGGCCGCGAAGGCTTCTGAGAGTTTTAGTCCCCACACATCTGGGGATTGCAAGACTGGCAACTAGTGGCCAAGCGCTCTCAGATACACAGTTATCGTACCTCCAATCTGCAGCTCAGGACACCCCATCCTCCTCAGCTGCATACTCACAACCTCCATCTCCTGGACGAGAGGCACTAAAATGGTCTCGTTTATCCACTAGAAGAAAGAGGAAGGGGAAAAACAAGAAGTTACAAGAGAAACAAGGAGGGATTTTTGTTTAAAGTTGCCCTTGTCAATTAAAAGAGGAAGAATCAGGGCAGAAGCAGAAGCTGTATCCTTTTGTTCTTCTGCGGAATGGACAGCTGCTTTCATTTTTTTTCTTAAAAAAAAAAAAACCTACTCACTAATTAAAACGAAAAACTCATTTTTCAATATCACAATTTTCAGTTTCAGAAAAACCAAGCACCTTTGGCTTTCTTGTACATGTTGGCAACAATAGCCACAGGATAACAAGACTCTTCAGTTGTGGGTCTGCCACCTCAGTAACATTCATCACACGTTATTTATTTATTCATTTACCAGATTTTTTAGCCGCCCCACTACCAAGAGGTCTCTTCTGGTGGACTGCATGTAACAGGCTTCCTGTTGAGTTCACACACATCACACTGAGCATTTATGCCTTACCCAGGGCGTGCCCTGCGGCACCGAATCACTGAGATTTAGCAACGACAGGAATTGACACTGTTAAAAGTATATCACCCTATATTATGACAGATAGGGATTTGTTATTGTGAGGGTTCAGTCTTTACCAAGGTTTCCCGCCCTTCAAACTTTAAGGAAGGCATCTCTCGGAATGAACAAACAGAATTTTTATTCGGTTCATCAACAATAAACGAAGTTTTCCTTCTAACTACAGTTTCAACATCTTTAACATCAGACAAGAACGGGTTATTTTTCCCTCCATAGGTTGGGGTTTCTAGAATGTGATCAAGTTCCCCACCACCACCTGTGGGCAGCCGGTTCCACCACTGATCTCCTCCTTCCTCTCTGAGAGCCTCAGCCCCTCCACTATCTCCTTCACGGAGGGTTTGGGTTTTCCCACTTGTACCCCAACTTCCGAAGTGGACCTGGGACCAGGGCGTCTTCGCTGGGGTGTACGTAAAGGATAGTCGGGTCTCTGGGTCAAGTCCTCTCGGGGGTCCAGTTTCCCGGTCTCGCCTTCCATCCGGATCTTTGCCAGCCATTCTTCCAGCTCAATCTCTTTGCGGATCTCTTTGCGCTTTCTGTTGTATTCCCGGTACTCCTTTTCTCCCCAATAGGGAGCACCCTTGTTTGTGGGCCCGCCGTCGATAACTCTCAGCCTCCTTATGGGGCATCATCATTTGTTCCCAATTCCCTGTCCAGGGATCCTCCATCCACACCCACTCCCATCCTCCTGGGAGCACCCGTTTGTTTCCCTTTTTACAAGTCCCAAACCCCACCTCCACGGGAGCGGATTGGTCAGACTTTCCCGCCATGTCCTTCTCTTCCCTTCCTGTTGAACCCGGGTTCTCTTCCTTCCCCCTTTCTTTCTGTTGCTCAATTATCTTAAGGGCGTCATAATATCCCTTCCATAACATGACCCTCTCCACCGGTGACAATGTCGGTTGTTTCTCAGGCTCGCCTTTTCGCCCTTGCTTCTCCAGCCACTCATCTGGGTGTGCAGGGCTCCCTCTCTTCCCTTCTGAGAAGTTTCCCTCACAGTTATGTTCAAGGAAAAATAAACTAGCAGAGATTAACTGATTTCATAAGAACACCAGTGTTTTCCATGTTGCTTTTCACCCCCTCAAATTTTTTCTTTTCTTCTTGTGTGCTCTTTGTAGGGTTACCATTTTGCCTCTTCAAACTCTCTGTTCTTAACTTGAATATGTCTTAAATTGTTCCGGGCTGTATATTGTCCCTCATTATTGTAAGGCACCTTGGGTCCTTTTCCAAGGAGAATGGTGGGGTAAAAAATAATCGAAATCAAATAAAAATAAATCAATATTCCACAATGGCAACAAATGAGTCCCTGCTCTTACCCTGAGCATTTCTGGCCTTGAATTGTGAACAAACTGGAGACTGAACACTAGCATAACTTGCTATTATATAATTCAGTGGTTTGGTTGAGAGCTTGATTCCCAAGGGGGTTGCCTTGGCAGAGGCTGGACTCAATAATCTACTGGATCCTTTCCAGATCTGAAGTTCTAAGACAATGATGATGACGACAACGGCGATACTGAATAAACTTCGTGCATCTGCCCAAATTCCACTCAACAGCAACAGCCTAGGGATGGTTTATTATACTCATTTATTTGTAACAACACTGATGTATTTAATAGGGCCTTTGACGGTTGAGGATCATAACCTACACAGGTTCCAATGCAGTGGTTTTAATATTTAAATGTTTTAATTTTTGTGTTTTAAACGGTGCAATTTTAAATGGTTCAAAACATCTCCTGATTTAAAATCATTTAGAACAGCTTGGTCATCTGCCCTATGATACAGGCAGGATTCTAACTGCTTTGGTCGGATGGGCGTTATATAAATCAAATAAATAATAAATAAACAAATGGAACTTAATTGTAGTCTAGAAAACTTTTTTTCTTTCTCCAAACTGCGGGTAGAAGGTTATAACTGAACAGGTTAATGTGCAATGTTTGCTTTTATCGTGTCTCTTTCTTGCAGGAGTAAGACAAGTATTTAGTAATATAAAGAGATAAAAGCATTTCTTCAGCAGTCCCCCAAGCAGGGAGTTGCCAAGACCTAACCCAGAGGCACTTAGCTGAAAAAACAAACCTGCATTTTCGGCTTTAGATCTCTCCAGCGTGACTGAGAGAAAGATCTGGGTCATTCCAGGACAGTTCACTCCTGCGACCCTTCTCAAAGCCCAATATTCTATCAATTCAAATCTTCCGTCAGAAAACCACTCAGTCAGGTGCCCCCCCCACACTCAAATAGCTGGAGTCCACAGCCCGACTCACATTTCTGAATTTCGCCGTCCAAGAGTCCATGTGGTCAAGCAGCTGTCGGCTCACTGACAACCGTGCCCAAACCTGTCCGAGAAAACAAGCGTTAGAATTTCAGGCGGAGGTGGAAATAGAAGGGATTTCACACCAAGCATCGCAGCTGGGGCCCTCGGATAATCTCGGACGAAAACTCCCAGACGCCTTCAACGCCAGCTGTGCTGGCCAGATTTCCTGGGAGTTGTCGTCCCAGGGAGAACATTAGGAACAGGTGAGCCAAGGTTAGGGAGTTGACCCACTGCACTTCTTTTTTGAGAGATCTTCTGTTCATCCAAACAGCTTCATCGGTCTGAATACAAGAAGAGACCTTCTTATAGTCAGCAGGTCATACTATAACTGCACGGATCTTCTTGAAACAGAAGAAGGCAGGCATACTATAAGCAGATCTTGGAATATTCTTAAATCATCAGTTAAGTATGAGCCAACCGTGTGAGGTGGCCACAAAAAAGGCGAATGCTATTTTCGGCTGCATTAACAGAAATATCGTTCCAAGAGCCTGCAAGGTTCCCTCTCTATCCGGCACTGGTTATGCCCCAACTTGAGCATTAAATCCAGTTCTGGGCATTGCAGTTTAAGAAGGATGCTGACAAACAGGAACAAATTTGCAAGGATGATTAGGAGAATGGAAACCAAGCGCCATGACAAAAGACTGAAAGAACTGGGGCTGTTTTGGCATGAGAAAAGAAAGAGACCAAGGGGAAATAAGACAGCACTCTTTAAATACTTGAAAAGCTGTCTTCCAGAGTGGCAGGATCTCTTCTCAATCATCCCAGAGCGCAGGACATGTAATAATGGAATTAAGTTACAGGAAGCCAGATTTTGGTTAAATATCAGGAAAAAAACATCCTGTTAAGAACCTAAGAAGAGCCCTGCTGGATCAGGCCAAAGGCCCATCTAGTCCAGCTACCTGTATCTCACAGTAGCCCCACCAAATGCCTCTGGGAGCGCACGAGACTAGATCTCTGTCTCCTGATACCACTCTCCTGTATCTGGCCCTTGAAGTGCCCTGGTTTTAAGCCTGGAGATGACACATATCTCCCTCATGGTTTGTAACCCGTGATGGACTTTTCCTCCAGGAATCTGTCCAATCCCCTTTGGAAGGCATCCGGGCCAGATGCCATCATCACCTCCTGTGGCAGGGAGTTCCACGGACTAACAACGCGCTGGGTGAAAAAAATATTTTCTTTTGTCTGTTCGTACTCTCCCAGCCCTCAATGTGAGTGGATGTCCCCCTAGTTCTGGTATTTTGTGAGAGGGAAAAGAGCGTCCCTCTATCCACTTGACTCGTGCCCTGCATAATTTTCTTAGAGCAGCAAGACAACGGAACTGGCCAAAGAGAGGTAGCAAGTGCTCCAATGCTGAGGCGTTCAAAAGAAATGCAAACAATCACTTGGCAGGAGATCCTGTGATTTAAGCTTTCTTGCCCTGATCAGTGGGTTGGACATGATGGCCTCAGAGGCCCCTCCCAACATGATTCTATGTTTCCAGATTAGGGATACAGTCATCCCTCGCCATTTCACGGCTCATACACTGCGGTCCTGGTATATCGCGAGAGCGCAGGATATGAAGGCAAGGGCTCCTGAGTCAAGCTGTGCGGGCCTGCGTGGCGCCTCCTACACTTAACCTTAGGCCCGGTGCTGCCCTGAATGAGCCTCCAACGGGCTTCCCGGGCCTGTCGGAGGCCCCAGAAGTGGTTTCCGGCAAACCGCAAGTCACCACCGAAAAAAATGGAATTGACTTCCGGATTGCCAGAAACCCATTCTGCGGCCTCCGACAGGCCCGGGAAGCCTAGGTTAAGTGTAGGAGACCCCAGACAGGCCCCCCAGTCCTGACCCAACCCAGCATCCGCATATCACGGATTTTCCTTTATCGTGGATGGGGTAAGGCACCTAGCCCCCACAATAAGTGGAGGATTCGTGTACAAGGTGCAGCCCCAATCCTTATTCCTAGTCAGGTCTCACGGTTATCCCCGCTGGGATAGGATACATTGGAACGGGGGGGCTTGTAGCTTGACATGACCAGAGCCATCTTTGATTCTGGCTCCCCCAGAATCTGCAACAGCAGATGTCAGCTTGCAGCCCACCCCACCTCTCTTGTCTCATTGTCTCATGATTCCTTAGTGAAGTTAGCCAAAGGGTGATTTCATTGTTTGCTATCACTTTCCCAGCTAGTCTGCCAATTAGCGAAGCTGTCCGCCAATTATTTACTCTCTTATCACATCACCTGTCGCTTACCAATTATGCTAAGACTTACCAATTAATAGTTATACCATAAAATGCATATTAATGTAGCCTCCTTGAGTAACGCCTTTCATAACCATATTTAGTTAATTTCTAACTGCGCAACAAAGTGTTGTAATGCTTTCATAGAATCATAGAGTTGGAAGAGACCTCAAGGGCCATCTAGTCCAACCCCGTGCCATGCAGGAACCCCCATCACAATATTTCTGACAGATGGCCATCCAGCCTCTGCTTAGAAAACCTCCACTGAAGGAGACTCAACCACCCGCCTTTGGGGCAGCATATTATTCCACTGCTGAACAGCCCTAACTGTCATGAAGTTCTTCCTAATGTTCAAATGGAATCTCTTTTCCTGTAGTTTGAAACCATTGCCCCGAGTCCTAGTCTCTGAAGCCATGGAAAACAAACCTGTTCCCTCTTCAATATGACATCCTTTCAAATATTTAAACATAGCTATCATATCCCCTCTCAGTCTTCTTTTAGAGAGGCTAAACATTCCCAGTTCCTTAAGCCGTTCCTCATAAGACATTTCCTCCAGACCCTCAACCATCCTGGTCGCCCTCCTCTGCACCTGCTCAAGGTTCTCAACATCCTTTTTAAAGTGAGGCGCACAGAACTGGACACAGTACTCCAGGTGGGGTCTGACCAGAGCAGAATAGAGTGGCACTATCACTTCCCTTGATCTAGACACTATGGTTCTGTTGATACAACCAAGAATCGAATTGGCTTTCCTGGCCGCCGCATCACATTGCTGACTCATGTTCAATTTGTGGTCCACCAAGACTCCCAGATCCCTTTCACAGGTACTATCCTCCAGCCAAGTATCCCCCATCTTATATTTGTGCAATACATTTTTTTACCTAAATGTAGTACCCTACATTTCCCCCTGTTGAAATCCATTTCGTTAGCTTTGGCCCAGCACTCTAGTCTGTCAAGGTCTTTTTGGATTTTCATCCTATCCTCTACGGAATTTGCAGCCCCTCCCAATTTGGTATCATCTGCAAATTTAATTAGCATACTCTCTATTCCTTCCTCCAAGTCATTAATAAAGATATTGAACCACACTGGACCCAGAACAGAACCCTGGGGCACCCCACTGGTCACATCTCTCCAAGCTGAAGAGAGGCCATTTATGGTCACTCTTTGGGTGCGATTAGTCAACCAATTACAAATCCACCTAACAGTAGCACTATCTATCCCACTTCTTAGCAAGAATACCATGGGGAACCTTATCAAAGGCCTTACTAAAGTCCAGATAAACAATATCCACAGCATTCCCCTCATCCACTAGGCCTGTAATTCTATCAAAGAAAGAGAACAAATTAGTCTGGCATGACTTCTTGTAATGACAGCATTGTTTGTTAAATATTTGCAGTCATTTGCTTTATGCTAATTAATTATGTCAGAGCAATTAATAAAACAAGGCCTCTTAGAAAGAGAGGAGGTTGGCTCGGCTGGACCGAAGTTTCAGTTTTCTGTGTCTGTCTGTGTGTGTGTGTGTGTGTGTGTGTGTGTGTGTGAGAGAGAGAGAGAGAGAGAGAGATCAAAGCACTTTCCCGTTACTCCAGCACCCAGCTATCACTAGCTGTTCAAGATTATTTGCAACAATCCCATGGTGTGTCCTGCTAACTTTGTGTAAACAAAAAACGTTGCACTGTGGTTCTGGAACACACGCCAGACGTGTGTGTGTGTGGGGGTCCTCCTTGTTGTCTATGTGTCTTTGTTTTTGTTTTGTTTTTTACCTCTTCCGCAGCCTGCTTGGAAGTCAAATCAGCTTCATCCTTGTGTGCCGAAGGAGCTTGCGACCGGCAGGCTGGTTGGTACTGGAATTTCCGGAGCATCTGGGCGTAATCTGCCATGGAGCGGCCGTAGTTCCAGAAGGTTGGACTGTTGGAGGGAGAGCTGGAATCGGAGCTCCCTGTAACGACCCAAGGAGACCGTCACGAGGGAGAGAAACCCGCTGAGGACTCTCGAAAGGTCAAGGGTTCAATCCCCCAGTCCCTCCAAAAAGGCAAGGCCACGTGAGCCAAGCCAAGGGGGCTCACCCAGCTGGACCCGGTGCTGCTTCTCCTCCTCGCTTCGGAGGAAGCTGTCGAGGGACTTCAGGTCGGTCATGTAGTCTTCCTTGCCGGCAGGGGAATTGTACACCGTGGGCGAAGAGCGGTACCGTGACCTTGGACCGCTGGCATCCATGGGGCCAAGGCTGGTGGGGTAAGGGGAAGAAGCGGGGGAAGGGGTGAACGACGGCGCCTGCGTGGAACAAAACAAAAACAGCCGCTGAAACCGGGAAGATCCATGTTTTTCCTCCGTTTGTAAATTCACTGATTCATTGGTTCCTTTATTCGTTCCATTTCAATTAACTTCCCTGTTATTGGAAACACTCTCTGGGAGGTCTATAACATACAAGAAAATCTTATAAGACAGATCCACAGAGCACAATAAATAAAGACACAAGAATATACAGCACTGCAACCCTATGTCTGCACATTGTTCACCGCTCGGATTTCCTTCGGGAAGATGGGTGGTATAAAAATAAATAAATAAATAAATAAATTTCAAAAAGGCACAATGGGGGAATGAAACTCCCAACCTCTGGATCTGCAGCCAGAGACCTACTACCCAGTACAGTGGTACCTTGGAAAACGAATTTAATTCATTCTCTGAGGCAATTTGTTATCTGAAAAAATTCATTATCCGAAACACGGTTTCCCATAGGAATGAATGGGAAACCAATTAATTTGTTCGGAGCCTAGGAAAATGACACAGACACCTTTTTTTTTGCTCAAAAGTCTTTATAAAGGGCACTTTAAAGGTACAGATATGATGCAACCCAAGATAACTCTTTTTTACTGATGCATGCTGAAAATTCATTATCCGAGGCAGCCCATAAGGGAAATTTGTTATCCAAGGTAGACCTATACCTGGAAATTGTGATTCGTTATCCGAAAAATTCGTTATCAGGGGCATTCATTACCCGAGGTATTACTGTAGTTCATTAAGGATAATTATCCTCATCTGCCAAAGGGCTGGAAGGGAACCTCTAGATCACCGAGTTCAGCCGCCTATCAGAGAAGACCAGTTGGGAATCAAACTCCCAGCCTCTAGTTCCACCGCAAGGTCTCTCTAAAACCACCCATTTATTTTATCTTCTGGATGCTTCCCTGACAGCCTCCAGTGTGAACCTTATGGTATCTTTCCTGTCTGTTCCCTAGCCTTCTCAGCGGTGAACAGGGCTTTTTCCTCCTAGGTTTTATTGCAGTAATATATGCAGGCCTTACGGCGTGCTAGATTACAAATCTGAACTCTAGGGAATGATGTCTGTGAAGATTCTCACTCGTCCAGGTGAGTTTATCTGGAAGTCGAGTCATGGCAACTGGACTTCTTTTTCTTGAGAGAGAGAAAAACGTTTCGCCGCTCATCCAAACAGCTTCAACAGGCTGAAGAAATCTAGATTCTCTCTCTCAAGGAAAAGAAGTCCGGTAGCCATGACTCAACTTCCAGAAAAAGAACTCTAGGGACGGGATTTTTGGACTTCACGGATGACAGATCTCATAATTCTCTTCTGGGAGCGATACCTAGCAGTCACCTACGTTGGCTCAACTGGAAGAATCAGGGTCCAAGCTTTGCTCACTTTTTCTGATACTACTCTGGTTCTACCTGGGAGCTTCCGTTCTGAACCGGAAGTGAGAAGGAGCTTGGCCTAGCCGGGCCTCAGATCCTTCCAGTTAGGCCCTTTCCCTACAGCGAACCCCTACAATTGACAGAGTTAGGTGTCTACAGGGTGCCTGCCTGAAAGAACTCCCCAAATCCCACGGGTTATGCAGGCAGAAGGAAATGACCATTTGGCTCCAGTCAGCAATTAAAGAGTTTCTGTTGAGGATCCTGAACACACCCAAAGCCAGCAGGCACGTGTGCCCCTAATTAACACTGGTGACTCTTTAAGCGCCAGCTGGATAGGAGTGAAGGCCATAAGAACATAACATAAGAACATAAGAACAGCCCTGCTGGATCAGGCCAAAGGCCCATCTAGTCCAGCTTCCTGTATCTCACAGCGGCCCCACCAGATGTGTTTGGGAGTGCATGAGACTAGATATCTGTCTCCTGATACCACTCTCCTGCATCTGGCCCTTGAAGTACCCTGGTTTAAACCCTGGAGGTTACACATCTCCATCATGGTTTGTAACCTGTGATGGACTTTTCCTCCAGGAATCTGTCCAATCCCCTTTTGAAGGCATCCAGGTCAGATGCCATCACCACATTGTGTGGCAGGGAGTTCCATAGACTTACAACGCACTGGGTGAAAAAATATTTTCTTTTGTCAGTCCTTACTCTCCCAGCCCTCAATTTTAGTGTATGTCCCCTAGTTCTGGTATTTTGGGAGAGGGAGAAGAGCTTCCCTCTATCCACTTTACTCATACCCTGCATTATTTTGTATGTCTCAATCATATCCCCCCTCAATCGCCTTTTTTCCAGACTAAAGAGGCTGTTTGCCTTCTGGCTGCGTAATGCGGCTCTTACTCCTTTGTTTTTGTGAACTGGGGTTTACGCTCAGTCCACCGCGGTAACCATAAAAGAGCAACCACCCTTGCTCCTTGGCTTACGTTTAAGAGAGACGTGCCAGGTGTCTTCCATCTTGCCAAGAACCTGTTGGATTTGACATCTAAGAGAAGCTTTCCTGGCAAAATCCAGCTTGCCATGAGCTGTTGGATTTTTAAGCTGGCACAATGAAGTGGGTTTTTCATCCAGAAAAGCTCGTGTATTGGATGATGACTTTTTTAAAAAAAAAGTGGCCTATAGAGGTATTGCTTACTTTTGCATGTCATAATATGTAGAATTGACAAAATGTATGTAATGTATATTTAACAGATTGAACAGAGAATTTTGTAAAATGGAGTCAGTCAAATTGCAGTGTCACGATGTTAGCCACAAGTGCAAGGGATTAGAAATCACTAGAAGATTAAAGTGATTTAACACAGGTGGAAGAGTTTAATGACATCATGGTGTGTCAGGATGTGATTGGTTAAAATCATGTCTGAAGAGTTTCAAATGTGTATAAAGGAACTGGCTGGTGTAATGTGAATTGGGACTGTTTATGGTGAGAAAACAGTACCCCACATTCCGTTGTATATTTGCTCTGTATATATGATATGCTTGGTGTTATGCTACTGTTTTCCTTATCTACCGTATATATTCAATATAAGAGTTTTATTCTAAGTCATGTTCTTTGTCTCTATGTCTCTCAGTTCCAATAACACTTATTGCAATTATCTACACTTTATCTACATGCTGCTGCTGCTAAGCTAATTTTCTCTGCTATACACATAAACATGTGCATTTGTGTATTTCTTTCATAATTCCATACGAACCTATCCAGCAATTAAGATCGAGCCAGGGGGCCCTTTTGAAAGAGCCATCCCTCAAGGAGGTGAGAGGGATGGCCTGTAGACACAGGGCCTTCTCGGCAACTGCTCCCAAGCTATGGAATGCCCTCCCGATCGAGATCCGCCTGGCGCCAACACTGATTACATTCCGGCGCCAGGTAAAAACCTTCCTGTTCCACAAGTTTTTTAATTGATACAATATAGACTGTGGGTCCTCTGATGGCAATTTTAGTGTAATGATTTTAGTGTAAGGTTTTTTATTGATGATTTATTGATATTTTACTTTTAACTATTTTAAATTCTTTTATTCTTTGGATTGTAAGCCGCCCAGAGACCTTGGGTAGTGGGCGGCATATAAATTAAATTAAATTAAATTAAATTAAATTAAATTAAATTAAATTAAATTAAATTAAATAAATAAATAAATAAATAATCCCCTTATATGTTGACATATATTACATTTTTTTGACCACATGACTCCCCTTTATTTCAATGCTTTGGAAAGAAAACAGCCTAACAAGAGGGCCCCGTACCTTACTGTAACTGCTGCCTGGGGAATACGTCAAAGCTGTGCCGTACGATCCGCTGCTGCCCGACAGGGCCTGGAGTTGAGGACTGTAGCCTGACATGCAACTCGGGCCAAATTTGGGGCTGGCGCCTGGGGAGCGCGAGGGGCTGTAGCTCAACACGCTTTGCCCCTGGATGGAAGGAGAAGGAGTAGAAGGCGGCGTCTTCTTCTGCACCAGTTCACGTGGCGGAGACAGCTGGACGGCTGCAATTAAACACAGTTTTTAATGGAGACCCGGCAGCAACCAATCTTGGAGGAGAATGGGCAGAATGCAGCTTGGATAAACTTTTGGCATCATCTGCGACGTCTTAAAAACATAGAATCACAGAGTTGGATGGGGCCTATATGGCCAATGAGTCCAACCCTTCGCTCAAGGCTGGAATATACACCCCAGAGGGTGATTCTCTCAATTTCTTCCGAATGCCTCCTGTGTTGGGACTGCGCTCCATCTCTCGAGGTCACAGGTTCCATTTCTCATCTGCTCTTACCGTATACATCAGAGCTGTTCAACTTTGAACAGGCCAAGGTCTACTTTTTCTGGCCCAAAGTGCCTGAGGGTTACTGCACCAAAACCTCTACTTACGAATTTTATCCGTTCCGAGCACATGTAAGTAGAGCAGCCGTTTCCCGCAGGAATGCATTGAAAACAGTTTAATCCATTCTGGAGGGAACAGATTTCAATGCACCAGGGCCCTTGAACTGCCCCGCTCGGTTGAGACAGTGGACTGGCAGACCCAGAACTTTGCTGGGGCAGTGGTGGTCCTTGGGATGGAGGAGGGAGGGATGGAGAACTTATCCCCTCACTTTTTAAACTGATGGCCAGCGGGCTACTTGTGAACCCGGTAGTCCGTGGCTACCTGTTGTGCAGGCCTGGTATGCATCAAGGAACTGACCTTTGATTCTCTTTTAATATTTATTGATCTGCCCGTTGTGGGTACAAAGAAAGCTGCCAAGCAGGTAACAAGCCAATGTTTAAACCTTAGGCATAAATCTAAGCAACACCACCCCACATCAACACAAAATGCTCATCACCATTCGGGGCTTCTAAGAATCACAATTAAACAAGGCAGGCTTCAGAGATCTCCAAAACAGGAAGAATGGAGGAAAACAAAAAAAAGTTCCAGAATACCTTCTTCAAGGCAAACCAGCTTACAAAGTCAAGCCGGCCCTGTTTGCAATTTTCTACTGATCAATGAAAGGTTTTATGCAAGTTGGAATTTGGTTTCTCTTTTATGGATCAGACAGCTAGTCTTGCTTTATCAATAGCACCTTCTTTGCATGGCGGCTCCAACCGGTCTGAATTACAAATGTTCGGAAACCCCTCCTACCTGTATTCTTCAGTCCCAAGAGGGTCTGTTGGCCTGGACTGATAACTAAACTGGTGGGGGCCACAGTATATTTGAAGTACCTCCAGAAATCAAATAAAGCGTTGAGGCTGAACAGAGACGCAAAGGCAAGTTCTGGAATAAAAGACAAGATTGTGGGAACAGTTTCAATGAACAGCGATTACAAACTGTTGCAAGCAAGCTGTGGCCGCCACCACAGTTGATGGTAGCGTAGGTGTAAAGTGAAATTACATTTAAGGCAAACAGGGGGAAAGAGGAGTTGAATTCCCCCCCCCCAGGTGAGGAAGGAACACACATCCCATAAACCAGTCCCCGAACTTGAAAACGGAACAGAACTGACTGTGCTGTACGAAACATCACTGCATCAGCAGGAAAGGTACGACTAACATATAAGAACATACATAAGAACATAAGAAGAGCCATGCTGGATCAGGCCAAAGGCCCATCTAGTCCAGCTTCCTGTATCTCACAGCGGCCCCACCAGATGTGTTTGGGAGCGCATGAGACTAGATATCTGTCTCCTGATACCACTCCCCTGCATCTGGCCCTTGAAGTACCCTGGTTTAAAGCCTAGAGATTACACATCTCCATCATGGTTTGTAACCCGTGATGGACTTTTCCTCTAGGAATCTGTCCAATCCCCTTTTGAAGGCATCCAGGCCAGATGCCATCACCACATCCTGTGGCAGGGAGTTCCATAGACTATCAACACGCTGGGTGAAAAAATTTTCTTTTGTCAGTTCTTACTCTCCCAGCACTCAATTTGAGTGTATGTCCCCTAGTTCTGGTATTTTGAGAGAGGGAGAAGAGCTTCCCTCTATCCACTTTACTCATACCCTGCATTATTTTGTATGTCTCAATCATATCCCCCCTCAAGCGCCTTTTTTCCAGACTAAAGAGGCCCAATTGTTTTAGCCTTTCTTCATAAGGGAGGTGCCCCAGCCCGGTAATCATTTTAGTCGCTCTCTTCTGCACCTTTTCCAATTCCACTATGTCTTTCTTGAGATGCGGTGACCAGAATTGTACACAATTGTACCACAACATGGTACAATTGTACCACAACATGGTGGCTTTAAAAATCTAACAAGAGGAAAAGATCAATGCCGAGGGCCACAGCCGTGCTGTAAAAATCTCCAAACGGGGACATCTTCAGCTGAACAAATCAACTTTGTTTGTTTGTTTGTTTGTTTAGCTTGTCTGCCACCCACTACCCAAAGGTCTCTCGGCGACTCACAACCAAAATAAACAATTAAAACATCAAAATTACAATAAATTTAGAACAATAAAAACATATAAATACAATAAATGCAATAAATTAAAACATAACACTAAAGTTGCCATCAGGACCCACAATCATCAGTTTAAAAACTTGTGGAACAAGAAGGTTTTTACCTGGCGCCGAAATGACATCAACGTTGGCGCCAGGCGGGTCTCACTTGGGAGGGCATTGCATAGTCTGGGGGCAGTTGCTGAAAAGGCCCTATACCTGCAAGCCATCCCTTTCACCTCCTTGAGGGATAGCACTTTCAGGAGGGACTCCGTGGCTAGATCTTAACTTCTATTTTCTTCTGAAGGCTCTTGGAGGGAACTGAATTCAAAGTACTTACCAATATACCATAGTAACCAGCAGGAGATGTTGTAATAGGAACTTATCAGTTTTCCAGACCTAGAAAGAAAGACCAATGTCACTCACAGCCACAAAACATGGCAAGAGCTTCTTATTATACAACATGTTAGAATATACAGTTCAAATTTTATCTCTTTCTATCCTCAGTGATAACCGTGTGACAATAAGTTTGCTCAAGACTCATCTCAACCTTCTCGCAGGGGTGACTGTTAATAATGCCACTCAAAGTTCGATGCATATTTAAATTCTGCCAACAAGATACAAATCTTTTCCCTGCCTGAATTGTGGTCCTTTCAAAATCATTTTTGATCAAGGCCTGTTTCTTCCATAATAATAAATTATTAATTTCATCTAATTTCCCCCTCTTTTGCCTTATTTGCTTTTCTAATTTTTTTGAGAATTTATTTTGTACTTTTTTTTTCTGTAGTTCTAACAATTTCCCCATAGCTTTCGTTCCCTCCCCCATATCTCCTTTTTACATCAACTCTCACCCTCTAGACAAATTCCTCTTATGACACACTTTGCAGAATCCCATGTTAACACAGGTATATTTGGTTGGGACACAGGGGAGAACATTCTCTATTGCTACTCCCAGACTCTGGAACTCCCTGCAACTTGGTGGCCACGATCCTCCTATCTTTACTTTCTGCAAGCAGGGAAAGACCTTTCTCTTCAGGCAAGCTTTCCCTGAGTGACTGGCTGTCTGAGCGAGGGTTTTTTTTTTCAATAGATTACTATGCCTTGTTGAATTTAAATGTGCTTTTAATACAACATTTATTTATTTATTTATTATATTTATATACCGGCAGATTTTCCCAGACAGGAACTCGGGGCGGTTAACAAGGAATAGCATACAACAAAGTACAGAGAAAAAATAATAATAATAAGCGGTTCCACAATAGGACATAAAGAACAAAAACAAACCTGACAACAATCAGTAGAACCAAAATTTAAAATGCTAAAAACATAAAACATTATTAAGGCAAGATGGCGAAAAATAGGCAGACAAACTCGTAACACCTACTCATAAAATAACTCAACCTCCTTGATTGCCGAATGCAGCCGTATCAAGCCAAGTTTTTAACATCTTCTTAAATGCCTGGAGGGACTCCAGAGTCCTACTTTCACTCGGAAGGTGGTTCCATGGTGTTGGACCCACCACAGAGAAAGCGCTATTTTTTTAAAATAAAAAATCTTTGTATATTTGCTATTTTTAGGCTATAAATATGTAGGTTTTTTTAATGATGCAAGCCATCTTGCACCCTTTTTAATGAGAAAAGTGGAGTAAAACTATTCTGAGTGAATGAATTAATTAATTAATGTTCTTTCCAGGGTTTTCTAGGTAGAGAATACTCAGAGGAGATTTTACCATTCCTTTCTTCTGGGGAGGGGGTGCCCTGGTTCTATATACCTACCTACCTACCCACCCACCCACACTTGAACTTCTATAAAATTATTTTAGGCACCTGATGAAGTCTGTTACAATTCTTGGAAGCTCCCAACATCTGTTATGTTGTATGTCCGCCCGTTTTTCACCATCTTGCCTTAGTGTTATTCTGATTTTTTTTTGCTAGCTTTTCCTTTTAATTTTGAGTTCCACTGTTTGCTGTTGATTCTTTATATGTTTACTCGGTGGAACCGATTATTATTTCTTCTGAATGGTTATATGTTACACTTGTTAACCGCCCTGAGTTCCCATTTGGGAAAATCTGACGGTAAATAAATAAATAAATAAATAAATAAATAAATATTTAAGCCCCGACAGGATTCTCAGCTGCCTGCCCTTTATTCGGTGTAACACATTTACGTAGCATTTTAGAAAGCTAAGGAGCACTTGACAAACAGGTCTCTTTACAATCCAACAAGGCTGTTCCCTCTCTGGCAGAGAAGAGCTGAGGTTTTGAGAGGGAGGGAAGGAGAGACAAGCTTAGAAGATAGGTTGTGGGCTAAAGGTTTTCAAGTTTCCGCTCCGAGCTGGCCCACCCCCTCCGAGTCACAGCTGAAAAACTAGGCCATCTTACATTTCCGTATAAATCATGCCGGCCACGGACAGGTTAAGGACCCCCCAAGCCAAGACCACTTTCCGAGCTTCGGTTTCCTTCCTCATCTTGATGGTTCTGTCAATGAGGGTCTCGGATGGACTCTGTTCCCCCTGCATGGTCTGGAGGAGAAAAGCGAGAAGATTTACAGAGGAAGGTCTTTGGTTGCTTCCGGAAAGACAGCAGAGATGGGGCAACAAATGTTCATAAATTGGCTAGCATTGCAAAGAAACAGGAGATGGGTGTGATGCATGTTTCTTTGCTCTCGTCTGACTCCTCATTCCTCCTTGCTCGTGCCCTCGGGGGTCAGTCTCTGGACAAGGCCTGGAGATCCGAAGGTAAAGGGGAAAAACAGAATCGAGCCAGGCCAACCACCAAAAGGTGGTTTTCTGTGCTTTTCTGCCCTGGTGCGAACTCAGGAGCCCGCTGTAAAAAGCAGAGAGCATTACTTCTTACCTGTTGGCCACCAGACTTTCTCTGCTGCCCTCACCTGCCCAGAGCAGCTCAAAGGTGCCACCACCTACAAGGCCCTGTGCAGGCAGGGATGGCAATTAAGCCCATCTAACCACAAAGGAAATCCATTGCTTTGAGTGCTCCTCTGCAACCTAGGAGCATTTGGGGAGGGTAATAAAATAAAGGTGACCCATGCAAGCCAACAGGGCTCCTCCTCCTCCTTCACCTCCTAACTTTGTGACCAATGGAGGAAGTGAGTTGAAGGGCACTGAGGACTTTCTCACACCAGGAGCTGGCCCTCCTTAGACCAGACCACAACCTGAGTCTAGTTTGCTTCCAGGTTGCCTGTAAAATCCATAAAAGCAAGAATTTTACTTCCACTCTTCTGGGCAGACGGTGGGTTTTACAGGCAAAAATGTCACTGCTTTAGTCCTCAACGCCTGCAGGTGAGCCAGGACCCCTACCTGTAACCAAGGAGGGCAAGTACTCGGTTACACTTAAAACCACTTGTAACGTTGTGTTTATATCTCCCTTGTGTGACTGTAGTGACACTATGTTTTCAGTGTTTGTCTCCATCCCCCATAACTTTTAGATGGTCAGCCGTGCACAATTACGTGGAATTTTTACTCTCTCTTTGACTGCTTGGGTTCTCTTGTAGCTTCAATGTTGTGTTTTAATGCTGCAAGATGTCCCGCGATTCCCTGTTCTCCAACTTGAACATGCCTTAATTGTACTGGACAGTATATTGCCCCTCATTACTATAAGCCACTTTAGGTCCTTTTCCAAGGAGAAAGGCAGGTAAAAAAATACTCTAAATAAATAAATAAGTAAGCATCATCATCTTAGAAACACAGAGCTGAAATGGGACTTATGGGTCATCGAGGCCAACGCCTGAGGAATCGAACTCCCAACTTGCGGCTCCACAGCCAGAGAGACCTCAGCCACCGACGTACCCAGCCGTTCTTCTGTACAGAACACGAGGAGGGGGGAAAGTAACTTTTCCTAAACTCTGCTTTTGCAAAGAGCGACCTTAGGTCAGATGGTTCTCCAGCTGCCCAGCCACAGAGAGGGAAGCGCTCCAGAGAGTCATAACTACAACCAAGAAGATCAACAAACGGTCATCCTGTCCCATCTCTGGAAGAACTATACAGTTCCCGTTGCCTTAAAAAGGCAAACAACATCTTACGGGATTCCTCTCATCCTGGGCATCGTCTGTTTGTACTACTCTACTGCCTTCAGGCAAGAGATGCAGAGTAACAAAAGCAAGAACAAACAGATTTAAAAAAAGCAGTTTCTATCCAAGAGCCATAACCATCTTAAATGCTGGGACCAAATAGTGCGACCCTGGGGGAGTTGTGATGGATATGGATGAGTGCGTTTAATTCCCTTTACCTTTTAAATGTTAAATGTTTTTTATCTTTTTAATTGCACCAGGAATACTATTCAATTTCATTGTAAATCTATATATCTATATCTATATCTATAGATACAGAGTTAGAGAGAGAGAGACTTTATTGTCATTGTACAGAATGCCAATAAAGTTTCTCTCTCTCTCTCTGTGTGTGTGTGTGTGTGTGTGTATATATATATATATATGTATATATATATATATATATATATATATATATAAAAATAAATAAATAGAAGACGCTGCCTTCTCTTTAGGCCTGCAAACCGAACCCAGAGACCAAACCTCTTGTCCCGACTCTTGTCTCTACAGAGAGGCCTACCAGACCCTCCAGAACTACAACTCCCATCTCTCCTCTTCTTCCCAACCCCCCCCCCCAGGGCTGGCTAGCTTTTCTTGGTGTTGATGGGAACTGATCCCCCTTTTTTCGGTATTAGCACTAAAAGAAGGAAGGGACTGGAGGGGGGAGGAGGGAGAAAGAAACCCACCACTGTGCCCTCCTGGACTACAAACCCCATCACCCCACTCCTGCTTTGCTCCTCTTGGCTGGGGGGGGTGTGTGATGGGAACGACTCTTCCCTCGTGGGGAAAGAGAAAAAAAAATGAAGGGGAAAGGATGAAAGAGAGCGCGAGAGACCTACCGAACCCTCCTGGCTGGACTACAACTCCAATCACTCTGCAACCCCCCCCCCCACAAACTCTCTGCTGGGGATGATGGGAACTGGAATCCCCAACTGGAGGTGGAAGGATCCCCCCCCAGCTCCGGTTTTGAGAATCTTTGCTCTCTTTTAAAGCACGAGGAGGAATGGGATGTCGTTTCCCCCCCCCCCCAAAACCAGGAGAGAGAAGAAAGTGCGCATGCGTAAACCCCCCCCCCAGGACGCCAGTTTCCTTTCCAACCGCCCCCTTACCTCCACCACGCTCTCCCCGGCCTCGCAGCCCCTTCGACAAGTGCGCCTGCGCAACGAGGACTGGGGAACTGCGCCTGCGCAAAGAAGGCGGGGAAAGACGCCGGCTCGGAGAAGGGAAAAGAGGAGGGGAAGAGGGCGGGATTTGTTGCCGAGGCGACGCGAGAAGAGGAGCGGGGATTGGCGGCTGTTTAAGACCTCGGTTTTGGATTGGGCCGCGGGGCGTGTCTCCGAACGTCCCCTCCCGACACGGAGAGCTCCTCCCTCTCTCCCTCCCTCGTCAAACGCCCCCCCCCTTTGAAGTTTTGGCGGGAACGAGGCTGAAGCGTGTTCTGTGGAAACGTTCCTTTTTTATAGACTACGGCTCCCAGAATCCTTGGCTGGCTGGGGGGGGATTCTGGGAGCTGTAATCAGAAAAAGGAAATTTCTGAGCTCTGCGGGAAAGACTCATTCAGTGGTTCTCAACCTGTGGGTCATAAGAACATAAGAGCCAATGCTGGATCAGGCCAAAGGCCCATCTAGTCCAGCTTCCTGTATCTCACAGTGGCCTCACCAGATGTGTTTGGGAGCACATGAGACTAGATCTCTGTCTCCTGATACCACTCCCCCGCATCTGGCCCTTGAAGTACACTGGTTTTAAGCCTGGAGATTACACATCTCCCTCATGTTTTGTAACCTGTGATGGACTTTTCCTCTAGGAATTTGTCCAATCTCCTTTTGAAGGCATCCAGGCCAGATGCCATCACCACCTCCTGCGGCAGGGAGTTCCACAGGCTAACAACGCACTGGGTGAAAAAAATATTATTTTCTTTTGTCTGTTCTTACTCTCCCAGCCCTCAATTTGAGTGCATGTCCCCTAGTTCTGGTATTTTGTGAGAGGGAGAAGAGCTTCCCTCTATCCACTTTATTCATGACCATCATTATTTTGTATGTCCCACTCATATCCCCCCTCAGGCGCCTTTTTTTCCAGACTAAAGAGGCCCAAATGTTTTACCCTTTCCTCATAAGGGAGGTGCCCCAGCCCAGGAATCATTTTAGTCGCTCTCTTCTGCACCTTTTCCAGTTCCACTATGTCTTTCTTGAGAGGCGGTGACCAGAATTGTACACAATACTCCAAGTGCGGCCTTACTATTATTTTGTATAATGGCATTATAAAATGTTGGCCGTTTTATTTTCAATCCCCTTTTTGATAATCCCTAGCATGGAATTGGCCTTCTTCACCGCTGCCACACATTGGGGAGACACCTTCATGGAGCTGTCCACCAACACACCAAGATCTCTTTCCTGATCCATCATGGATAACTCTCAGAAGTCTTCATCACTAGCTGAGCTGGCTGGGAACATCTGGGGAGGTACAGGTTGAGAACCACTGGACTAATTGGTCGGTAACGAGAGGGCACAGTCATAATGAACATGGAATCATAGGAGTTGGAAGAGACCTCAAGGGCCATCCAGTCCAAACCCCAGCCATGCAGGAACCCCTATCACAGGACTCCCTTGGTTCAATAAATGCTTAGATTCCTGCTATAAATCCATATTTCAAATGTGTGTTTCTTTTCCCTTTCACATAGACTTTGTGTTTATAACTACTGATAACCTTGTAGCTTTAATGGAATGTTGCCTATTAATGCTGCAAGATGTCCCTCAATTCCTTGTTCTCAATACTTGAACATGTCTTAATTGTATTGGACTGTATATTATCCCTCATTACTGTAAGCCGCCTTGGATCCTTTTCCAAGGAGAAAGGCAGGGTAAAAATACTCTAAAATAAATAAATAAATAAATAAATAAATAAATAAAAAATAAAATTTCCAAATAGTTACTGTGTTATAAGGTCCTTGTTTCTGGGCCATACAGTAAAATTGAGACTCCATCGGACCTCAAAACATGCATTTCCAGGGCCAGTAATGAGGATAACCTTGTCCTCTTTGGGAAGAAAGACAGGATTAAAATATTTTAAAGAAAGAAAGAAAGGAGGATCCATACATTCTTTATAATATCATGAAAGCTGCCCTCGGCTACCACTACTATGACATTAATTATGTGGTCATTTGCCCCAGTGTGCGTTCAAACACATTCCAAGGATTGTATATTTGCTGACACATCCCACACTTAAATTCGGACCCACTGCTATGGATCTCATTCTCTAAACATTCATTTTCAGATCCTTTTCTTTACAACAGGACACCATCTTGTCCGTTGGATCAGTATCTGTGCTTTCAACTGCCTGAATTTTTTTTTTAAAAAGCACCCAGAATTTAATTCATTGACTTTAGTGAGTCATCTTTAATGAGACCAATGCTGTAAAACGGTACTGCCTAAATGCCCAAAGGACATCTGATCTCGCCTGATTTCAGAAGCTAAGCAGGGTCATGTCTGGTTAGTACTTGGATGAGAGACCACCAGGGAATACCAGGAAGTAGGAACTGGCACACCAATCTAGTATTCCTGCCAAAAAAAACCCAAAAAAAAACTCCATGGACATGGGGTCATGAGAAGTTGGTCACAACTGAAACGACACAACACACACAGAGAGATATTCTTCGTCAGTTCCTTGTTACTACTGTTCCAAGAGTGATGCAAGAAGGTGGTTCCAGTTGCTTAGTGCCACCAATTGTGAGGAAAACCAATGCCAACAATCAGTTGCTAAGGTGCCAAGGCAGCTGTTCTTGCACTCTCTTTTTCTCCCCCGACAGACATTTCACCTGCCTGGCAATCATCCTCCATGGCACTGCCTTTCCTCTATTCATGGTGGCATGATTCAAATCTGGAGTGTACAGATGATGTCCCTGAAGAAGATTTGCAGCTTGACAGTGGAAGGGAGGAAGAAGATGAACTTTGTTGGGTTTTGGGACAAATCCTACTTGTTTATATTTCGTTTTTTGTCATTTTAAGGATCCTCTATATGGGTTTGGTAAGGCCCTCTGGCAATAGGCGTTCTTGGCATTTTTACGGGAAAACCTAGGAAGAGTCCCTCTGGTTCACAGAGAATCTTGTTTCCTGTGATGTTAATCAGCTAGAAATCCCATAGAACCAGGTGACTCCAAGCACGGAGGCCTGAAAATTTTACCTACCTGTCCTGCGCCCATCCATAGATGTCTCTTCTTTATGATCAATCTCCTTAACAGGCCAACCTAAAAGCACATCTACAGGGTGAATCACAAAAGCCTGTATGTTGCTAGTCAACAAAAGTGTTCCAGGTTCATCACAGCTTACATTTTCCCAGAAAAAAATGCCAGAAGGAAATCAAACAAGTATAGACAAGTATTTCAAAAGTCAGCCAGGCATCTTAAGAATATGTATTTCTAGGCACTTGTTATTCTACACTTTTAAAATTTTGTTTTTAATTGAAGAGCTTTTAATGTTTTTTCTTTTTAAATATAGTAAGTAATAATTTATTGCTTTTAGCTTCTATATTGGCTAAGTTTAATTTTGTAAGCTGCCTTGAGTCCTTTAAAAATATTGCATATCTACACATAGCCGTCAGATTGGTAATTTTTTTCCTTTAAACAAAATAGTTGAAATGATTGTTTTCCATATTTTATGGGCACAGGTAATCAAGCAACATGGTGGAAGTCTATATTGGACTTGGATGAAATGTTCAAAAGGTAAACATTCATTCTGTTGCTACCATTTAAAAGAAATGCTATTGAACAAATGGCCTAGACTAAATGATATTGAATAAAAACCACAACATTGCCCCTATTGCAGATAAATAGCAGTTACTTTGATTAAATGGCTAAATGAGCCCCTTGCACATGCAGGAATAATAAATTGAAAAATACTGCGGGTAAAGAGCACTGGTTGACTACTGATTGGGTACCAATTTGCTCTGCCTGCACTTACCATGTATATATATATATATGCTCTGCCTGCACTTGCCGTGTGTGTGTGTGTGTGTGTGTGTGTGTGTGTGTGTGTGTGTGTGTGTGTGTGTGTGTGTGTGTGTGTGTGTGTGTGTGTGTGTAACTACTCAGTTGTTGTTTCTACACGTTCCCCTGAAAAGTCACAAAACAGATTCTTTTGCAAGGTAATGTTAATTGTACATTGGGTTATTATTTCTCAGTGTCTTTTAGTGCACTGTTGTTTAAACTTCCCTCTACAATTGGGGAGAGACCGCAGACGGATATTTTAATCCCTTTGTTTTTCACTGAATCTGCCAACCTTGTCTTGCTTGCTGTCTAGCTTCAGGAATGACAGCTGCTATCGGTGGTTTGTGACTTCATGCTTCTGCCCTCCTTAATACCCCCTAAGGGAAGCCTCAGTACGAGTTAAGGAGATAGCAGGAACCTGCCTCATTTGCAGCTTGATAGTGATCTGGTTAAGGTATTGCTCAACCCAGGGCTTTGTGACAACGCTAGCGGAAGAAATTCAAGTTTGTTAATGTACTTGGAGGGAATCACCAAGGCATATAAGACCATCGAATCTAACTCCGGAACTCCATGGCCTTCCGGAAGGCTTTAAAAACTTACCTCTTCCGGGAGGCATTTGGCGATTCTTAATTTTTTTTTTAAATTTTTTTTCTTTTCTCCGCCATCACTATGTGCCTGTTTTTCAGGGTTTAGCCACAGAGGTGCCAAAGGTTTTAACCTATATTGTTTATTATTATATTCTGCTTGTTTTAATTATTGTAATTTCTGTGTGGCTTCATAGCCGTTGTAAGCCGCTTAGAGTTCGCGAAGAAGATAAGCGGGGTATAAATGCAAAAATAAATAAATAAATAAATAAACTCAATGCAGAAATCCAAATTCAAATCATTGCCTTCCACAACACATTTCAGTCAACCCTTCCAATCACAAACTTGCCAAACCAATGCATTTCAGACAACACAGTGGCCATCGTAATACAAATAATATATTTTAATCTAACCAGGCATATTATGCCTGTTCTCCTTCACCATTGCCTTCCACAGGTAACCACTAATGAAACTGAACAAGAGAGGTCCCTGCTTATGTGGGAAAGCACACGGCAGCGACACTGTGGTCGGACTTGATCAAGGAACCCCACAACTATGTTGAAGCTCTTGTTCTTTGAATATATGTTTGAAAAATAAGACTTACAGAAAAGACAATAATGCAGTGGAATGTGAAAAGCCAGTAGGAAGGCAGAAGACCTACCTTGAGATGGATTGATTCAATGTAAAAAGCCCTGGTTTTTAGTCTGAACGAAGCAAAGAGGGGTATTAAAGATGTGGAACCCTTTAGACAGAGATCATTGATTCATGGGTTCATCAGAAGATCAGAACAGGTTGGCAGGGCCTTATGGCTTCCTGAATGAATAAAATTACATCCTCTATATACGCAGAGGCATTGATCACAGTTGTTACCGCTAAGATGCCTTTCAGTGGACCCAAATTTCCTCGTTATTTAAACCTGAGGCAAGGCTGGGCAATGCTTTTAATTAGACCACAAAATATCACAAACAGGACTCTTTGTTAGGCTAGGCATTGCCCTGTGGAGGCGACACAGAAGAGGTTCCAAAATCCGTGGCCAGTCATTCAGTAACTCCTGCTGAACAAAATTGGGAGGGACAATCTAATCCAGTGGTTCTCAACGTGTGGGTCCCCAGATGTTCTGGGACTGCAACTCCCAGAAGCCACCACTACTCACTGTGCTGGAAGAGGTTTCTGGGAGTTGCAGTCCAGGAACATCTGGGGGCCCATAGGTTGAGAACCACTGATCTAATCCATGCTGCCAGACCCTTACCATCCCAGGATAGCTTCTGCAGCCCTCATGTTAGAATTGGCTTCAAAGGAGGAACATATATCTGTTCACATATTTTTGAATATTTATAGGTTTTCTGGGCTACCCAGTGTGCTGTGGTGGACAGAATGATGGACTAGGCTAGGGATTAAGAGACCTAGGTTCGAATGCCCATTCATGATGGAGACCTGGGGGCGGGGGGGACAACTGATAAACTACTCCTTAAATGTCTTCAGTTACCTTGAAAGTTGTGAGTTTTTCAAGCTTACAACAACTATTAGATCCTAGCCGTGAGAGCCCTTGAGAATACATTACCTTAAAAGCCTTACTAGTGTCATTATAAGTCGTTTCCAATGTGACGGCACATAAGAACAACATCCCTGCACCATAATTCCAAGCTGTAGGAAGAAGCCTGTACAGTTGAATACCACCCGCTACTGTATGCTTGAGGTTTTAGTAATCCAATGAAGATGTCACAAAGCCTTGTCTTTGGATAGTGTGCACATATTTCCTTCCTTCCTTCCTTCCTTCCCTTCCTTCCTTCCTTCCTTCCTTCCTTCCTTCCTTCCTTCCTATGGAAAATGTGCCTGCTAATGGCTCTTGTCTACAATTGCACTCAAAAACTAAACACCGTCTTTCCTGTTGCTAGATCCCCCTTGTGGCTGCATATGTTACTGCAAGTTTAGCATCTGTGGTCCCTTCAGGAAGACTTCCGGAGGGGAAGAAAAAGCATGTCCCAAACCTCCCTCAAGCTCTCCTCCCATCAGGAAGCAACTGAACAAGTGCCAATCCAAGACCAGACAGAAAACTAGGGGCAACAATTATTCCGGCCTGGGCACCTTCATTTCACAGGTGTCCTTTTCTAGCGGGAGTTCGAAAAAGAACAGTACCAGTACCAGCCTCTCCGGCTGCAAAAGGAGGAGGAAGAACCAACAGTGGCAAATGGACCCTTCCTTCTGGCCGAGGAAACCAAATTGCCCCCGCTGCAATGCCAGGAGGACAAGAGAATGGCTGGCTAAGAACGTCTTTGATCAGGAACTGGCCCCAAGTGAAAAGCAAGTAGGGAGGAGAGAAGAACTTTGGGGGGCAAGCACCGCCTGCCCCACTTTTTCCTCAACCTCTTTTGGGGCAGTCTGTTGGGACGTGGCAAGAGAGATGGAGATTTAGCTCCACACAAAGATCCCTTTTCCATGACTGCACTGTTTCCCCCACTGACAGGCGTTGTAAATGCATGACCGGGGGAAGCTGGTGGCGTTAAAATTGTGCTTTCCTGAGCTAATCATTACATGTTTTTCTTGCTCTGAGTCCAGATGTTTTTATTTATAATGGCTGAGTGTTTATAATTCATACATGCAGAAGGACCCCCTCGTCCGCAGCATCTTTACCCACTGATGCACTTATGTGTAGCCTGCACACTGTAATTAAAAATTGTAAACCGCCCAGAGACTACTTGTAGTGGTATGGGGCGGTATATAAGCAGAACACTTTGCTTTGCTTTTTTTATCGCAGTCTGAAAAACATTAAAAAATAAATAAAAACAAAAATCCTAGAAATACAGTTTTCTGAAGGCGAAGTAACCAGAACTGGCCACTAGAGAGAGCCAGAGACCTTGCTATGTATAGTGTTTGCTATCATCCACATTTTCCAGTATCTGTTGGAGACAGGCCTGGAACTGACCCCATCCCCATGGATAGTCGGGGGTCCTATTGTACACAGTAGTTGCATTTATATCTGGGCTTCAGTGAGCTGAAGGCAGCATACACTGTTCTCCCCTATTCCTCTTTGTCTTTAAGGACAACCCTGCAGTGTAGGTCAGATTGAGAGAGAGAGAGACCGATTTTTTTAGCTCCCCGGAGTGGCCTCAAATCAGGATTTCCCAAATCCCAGCCCAACATTCTAAGCTGTATATCCCACGGGCACTAAACAACTTGGAACAAGGATGGGCAACAAGGATAATGAGGCTGAAATAAGCCTGGAGCAAAGAAGATGATGGGGAATTTGGAGAGCATTTTTCAAATTCACTCAAATTGAGGGTTGGGAGAGTGAGGACAGACAAAAGAAAATATATTTTTTTTTACCCAGCGTGTTGTTAGCCTGTGGAACTCCCTGCCACAGGAGGTGGTGATGGCACCTGGCCTGGATGCCATCAAAAGGGGATTGGACAGATTCCTGGGGGGAAAGTCCATCCCAGGTTACAAACCATGATGGAGATGTGTCATCTCCAGGCTTAAAACTGGGTTCCTTCAAGGGCCAGATGCAGGGGAGTGGTATCATGAGACAGAGATCTAGTCTCGTGCGCTCCCAGACACATCCGGTGGGGCCACTGTGGGGCCACACAAAGCTGGACCAGATGGACCGTTGGCCTGATCCAGCAGGGCTCTTCTTATGTTCTTAAATACCCAAAGGGCTTCCCTACAGAGGAGGGGCAGGATTTCTTCTCAATCATCCCAAAGTACAGGACATACAACCATGAGTTGAAGTTACAAGAAGCCAAACTGAGGCTGAATATCACAAAAGACCTTCATACTCCCTTGTCCAGAGGAAAGGCAAGGCAGCTGAATCGCCTCTGGACGTGTCACTTTTCCCCACTTAAGGTTACTAGAGAGAGTGTTCCTTCCCATATTTGCCTACCCTACCCTACTTTCACGTGAGGCCCTCCTTCTGCTGCCCCTGCCCATTGACGAAAGGCGAGTTACTAGGAGGGACAGGCTCTTTTCAGTGATGGCACCCTGTCCGTGGAACGCCTTCCCCCGAGTGTCTGTGGAGATTCTCAGTCATCCAGGAGAGGTTTTCTGGGAGTTGAGCCTATTCTGACCAGGGCGGTGTGAAACCAAGGTGAACTATAAATTGGAAGCCTCCCACCAGCTTTTCTCAGGCTGAAGAGACTCCTTGGATGAGCAGTGAAACTTTTCGATCTCACAAGAATAGAAGTCCAATTGCCCTGGTTCCTTCCCCAGAGAGACTTGCCGGGTGTCTACATCGTGGTCTTTTCATGACATGCTACATCCCAGCCCTGATTAATCCAAGTGACTGAGAAGCAAAGTCCAAGAGGTAGAGTGGCTTCTCTCCCATACTCTCTCCATTGGATGATAAAACAGCCGATGAATCACTGTACGTGCAATGGAAGCATTTCCATGTCCAAATGGAAAACTACACTTGACTCATGTACACCTGGATCAGCCCTTCCCTTGACACCTCTGTGTGTGTGTGTGTGTGCGTGTGTCTTTCTCTCTCTGGGTGTCATCTCAACTGTTTGAGGCTGGCTACCAACCTCCTTCACCTCCACTTACCTCGCCTCCAGAAAAGAAAATTAAAGGGGGGGGGGAAATAGCAGGGGCAGGAGGAAATATGAAAAATAGTTTGGGAAAGGGGTGTTCCAAGTCTCCAAATTCTTTTACTTTTAGAACTTTCAGCTCTACAAATAAACAGGGAATGAAAAAGTAGCCAGAAATTAATTCCCAAATAAAAAGGTGCTGGGGCACCTCCCTTATGAAGAAAGGCTAAAACAATTGGGCCTCTTTAGTCTGGAAAAAAGGCGCTTGAGGGGGGATATGATTGAGACATACAAAATAATGCAGGGTATGAGTAAAGTGGATAGAGGGAAGCTCTTCTCCCTCTCTCAAAATACCAGAACTAGGGGACATACACTCAAATTGAGTGCTGGGAGAGTAAGAACTGACAAAAGAAAATATTTTTTCACCCAGCGTGTTGTAAGTCTATGGAACTCCCTGCCACAGGATGTGGTGATGGCATCTGGCCTGGATGCCTTCAAAAGGGGATTGGACAGATTCCTAGAGGAAAAGTCCATCACGGGTTACAAACCATGATGGAGATGTGTAATCTCTAGGCTTTAAACCAGGGTACTTCAAGGGCCAGATGCAGGGGAGTGGTATCAGGAGACAGATATCTAGTCTCATGCGCTCCCAAACGCATCTGGTGGGGCCGCTGTGAGATACAGGAAGCTGGACTAGATGGGCCTTTGGCCTGATCCAGCATGGCTCTTCTTATGTTCTTATGTTCTTATGTTCTAAGCCAATGAACAGGTACAGCA
Organism: Phrynocephalus guinanensis; assembly: GCA_037367245.1. Classification (NCBI taxonomy): domain Eukaryota; kingdom Metazoa; phylum Chordata; class Lepidosauria; order Squamata; family Agamidae; genus Phrynocephalus; species Phrynocephalus guinanensis. The sequence goes on along the minus strand of CM074740.1, from coordinate 106,491,566 downwards.
AAGTGTTTGGTGCTCCCTGGTGTCAAACAGGGATGGGGGCTCCAGTTGGGCGACTCCCTGTCAAATTGGACTTAAGTCACACTGGCAACTCAAGCCTATTATTATTATTATTATTATTATTATTATTATTATTATTATTATTATTATTATTATTATTATTATCATCATCATCATCATCATCATCATCATCATCATCATCATCATCATCAATAACTCGAACTCAACTTGCAACTCAGAGCCCACCCACCCCTACCCTTTTTGTGGGGCGGGGGAGATGTTGTTTTTTAATAAGGATTTGGATTAGGGGCTTTGATATCAAAGACTCAGACTTGGACTTGGCGTCAATCACCAGGACTCGGACTTGGGACTTGAACCCCCAAACCTGCCAACATCCTTGTTGGCGGTGCAGCGGGTGGTGAGAGAAAGGCATTGCAAAGGACAAACGTCATGATTTCTCAAGCGCTTCAGAAACCCAAATGGTGTCTTTATCAGTCTTCACCTGATGGAGGAAGGGCAGACTTCTCCCAAATGGCCTGGGCATTTTAAAAAAATGCAGGTAGATTGAGAACATTGTTTTTTTTTTAAAAAAAAAAACCTGAGTCGTGTTTGTTGACTTTGCTGATTAAACTCCTCTACCATATAATTATCTTTACATCACAGCAAGAAACACCCTCCTAGGGAAGGAGGCTCCCTTATCTGCTCTGATGCCTTGAACTTTTCGACCTACATGGGAATTCAAACAGATGGAAGCTCTCTGGAAAAGAACACAAAAAGGAGGTCATGACAACACTGAGATGCGTACTTATAGCAGCCTTCTAGGCCAGAGGCTTCCTGGGTTTGGACAGCTTTTCAATATGTGGCTGATTTTGCTTCTTGGAGCCCTCGTCAGAGTTACCTCAGGTCTGGAAACCTTTGCTGGGTGAGCTTTCAACTGCTTCTTTGTTTATTTGATACCTGATCTTTCTCCCAACAAGTGGGCAGTGGGGAATTGAACTCCCATCCTCTGAGCCTGAAGCCAGACATTTAACCCATGGAGCTTTCCCGCCAGCTTTAAAAAAAATGGTGTGCCATCAAGTCAAATTCTGACTTAGTTCTGTAACCCTAGATTGCAATCTATAGGATGTTGGTCCTCCTAGTGATTACCTAGTGATTTTGTAGATGAAGCAATATTTGAAACCAGAACTTTGTTCTTCTTACTTAGAAATGAGCTGGATAGCAGTTAGAAGAGGGGTTAGCAAAGTGTGGCCTTCCAGATGTTCTCGGCCAGCAACTCCCATCAGGTTTAGCCAACATAAGCCAATGGGAAGAAAACATCCAGGTTGCAGTCCATCAAGGAACTAGATAGCTCCATGGTTGAGGTCTCTGGATGTAGAGTTAGTGGTTAGGTGTTCAATTCTCCACTGGGCCTCCCCAACTCAGTGACGGTGATCCACAGGGATCCTTTCAGCTCAGCTGTTCTAAGACGATGATAATTAATGTCCACAAAACCATACTTTTGCCCATCTCTGGGTGAGAGGCTGGAATTGTGAGATCCAGGTCAAAATGCTTACTGAATCAGCAGAGATGCGACCGATTTTGACCTGCATCCTAGCCTTGTCCATAACTTAGATACCATGAGAAATCAGGCTCCAAAACATTTATTCCGGCTAGATAAATTATAGGAACTTGAATATATTAGGAATGTAAATTAACTGGAAGTGTTTGACTCCAGGAAGTGGCAGAACACCTGGATGAGAGGATTACCCCCAGGGTAAACTGTGCCTGAGGGACAGGAGGTTGTCCCATTGTCTGAAGTTCCACATTCCCTATCTCAGCTAGACTGGTCCCAGTTGAACAATAGGATACCAACCTATGGAACATTGACTCAAGGATTTGGACCATCAGCAGCTTAACGGCACAGGAGATTGGATCATCCGGACAATTGTGAACAATCACCCACCAATGCAGATTGAGGGAAACCTTGAACTTGATGTTGATCAAATGATCAGGGCTCACTCACACCATCCAGAGTGTGACCACTGACTGCTACTTTTGACTTGGTGTCAATAAATCAGACCTAAACAGTTCAGTGTTTGCACTTCCTTGTTTTATTTCAGTTTATTAATTGGACACTGGTTCCGAACCAAGCACGGACTCAAAAATAATCTGTAGAAACTGGTAACAACTTTGATCTACCGCAAAAAGTTTATTGTTCTTGATCATCCCTGAGTGCAGGACATGTAGCAATGAGCTCAAGTTTCAGGGCTCCAGATTTCAGCTGAATATCAGGAAAAACTTCTTAACTGTTAGAGCAGTACAACAGTGGAACCAGTTATGACAGGAAGTGGCGAGTGTTCCAACGCTGGAGGCATTCAAGAGAAATTTAGACAACCACCTGGAAAATGATATATATCTTTTGATTTGGATTCCTCCCTTGAGCAGGGGGTTGGACTTGATGGCCTTAGAGGCCCCTTCCAACTTCATGATTTTATGATTATATGAAAGAAAGCAAAGTATGCTACGTTGTGCTCTTGGGCGAAAAAATGTGTGGGGTATTCTGTGTAAGAAAGTACAGAGGCTTCACGTGTCCTTTGGAATCCTGAAGCTCTTTCGAACACCCAATTCAATAGAAGAGGCTGGATCTCTTGAAGCAAATGCCCTTGTTCGGATAGGTTGACCTTCCTGCAGAAAACAGCCTGTCTAGAACCGTGGTTCTCAACCAGCGGGTCTCCAGATATTCCTGGACTGCAACTCCCAGAAGTCTTCATCACTAGCTGAGCTGGCCAGGATTTCTGGGAGTTGCAGTCCAGGAACATCTGGGGACCCACAGGTTAAGAACCGCTGGTCTAGAAAAATCAGATCTATATACTTTCCTTTCCCGTCCTTTACCTCTTGATGGAAAAGTTTTCCATTGGTCTTTGGAATTCCAAGATCAAGCAAAGAAAGTGGTGCCCGTCTGCAAAAATGTACAATTTCTGTGTGTGACCATTTCAAATAGATCTAAAGAGTGGCCAGATGGTCAGATGGGCGAGATATAAATCTTCTTCATCTTCATCTTCTTCTTCTTCTTCTTCTTCTTCTTCTTCTTCTTCTTCTTCTTCTTCTTCTTCTTCCAGTCTGACATAGTCACATAAACACTTTTCATGGCAGCCTTTCAGTGTTCTATCTTACAATCTCCTTTTCAAAAACCCTACAAGAGTTGCAAATTTCCTATTGTTGTTTTGTTATCCCTCACATTACAATGTTTGGGCACAGGACATGGTTGTTTTCTTATTAGAGTGGTCACGGAAACCATGATGTGTGCATCTCTTAGCATGGCTGTCTTAAAGGAATACAAGTCACTCCACCTGACCTGGAACGTCTGGGCCAAAGGGGAGCCCCAAGGCGACGGATGCTGACTACACAGCAGACAGGCGATGTAGTCAAAACAGCGGTGTTAATAATCTCTCGTTGTTGTAGCGACCAAGTCCTCCGAGCTGAGCCGTGCAATGAGGCGCAAGTCCACCTCCTGAAACAACTCCGAGCGAGGGAGCCTTTGCAGGTGCGTTCTTTCGTGGGTGGCGGTTTGTTAATTATTATGTCTTCCTGGCGTGAATTAATACCGTTGAGACAACAGCTCATTTTGAAAGCCAGGCCTACATCTTGCACAGTTGCTCTTTACTAACTGGTTGTGCGGGTGCACCAGAAAAAGCACAGTGTGGGATATTTTATTCTTCACTGACTAAACATGTGGATGGGTGGGTGTGCCTGTGGAGAGGCCAGGATCCTAAAAGCAGGGCAGGTAGATTATGTGGCCCATGAGGAGAATGAGCCCTCCTTTGGGCTCAAACAACAGGAAGCCAGATTTAAGCTTTTGTTGTTGTTGTTCAGTCGTTCAGTCGTGTCCGACTCTTCGTGACCCCATGGACCAGAGCTCGACAGGCCTTCCTATCTTCCATTGCCTCCCGGAGTTTAGTCAAATCCATACTGGTTGCATCGATGACACCGTCCAGCCATCTCATTCCCTGCCGTCCTCTTTTCCTTTTGCTTTCAATCTTTCCCAACATCAGGGACTTTTCCAAGGACTCCTCTCTCCTCATGAGGTGGCCAAAGTACTGGAGCCTCAGCTTCAAAATCTGTCCTTCCAGTGAACATTCGGGGTTGATTTCTTTCAGGATGGATAGGTTTGATCTCCTTGCAGTCCAGGGGACTCTCAAGACTCTCCTCCAGCACCACAGCTCAAAAGATTCAATTCTGCGGCAATCAGCCTTCTTTATAGTCCAGCTCTCACTTCCATACATCACCACTGGAAAAACCATAGCTTTGACTATCCTGACCTTAGTCGGCAAAGTGATATCTCTGTTCTTTAGGATGCTGCCTAGGTTTGCCATTGCCATTGCCATTGCTCATTGCCTACATTTGTCATTGCTATTTTTATTTTTATTTTTATTGCTCATTGCCTAGGTTTGTCACTGCTACTGCAATTGCAGATTTAAGCTAAGTTTTAGGAAAAACTTCCTAACTGTTAGACCAGTACAACAATGGAACCCATGGCCTCAGGAGGTCATGTGCAATCTAATCCTGGAGGCATTCAAGAGGAAATTGGGCCAGAGTCTGTGTGGTCTGCTATGATATGCTGTGAACAGGAGGTTAGACTTTATGGCTTTAGAGGCCCCCCACCTGATCCCACCCCCAATTTTTCCATGTGAAAAAAGCTGTATACAACCAAGATGAATGTGATGGACTGTTTCAGAGAGGGTAGCCTTGTTAGTCTTTTCAAGAATTTCAGACAAAAATAAAAGAAAAACAAAACAAAACAGAACAAAAGACAAAAAAACCATGTGGCACCTTAAAGACTATCTTTCATATTTTAATGTAACATTTCGTGGACATGTCCCCTTCTTCAGACATATAGCAACAAAATGAGATGTGCAATATAATATGTGATGGGATATAAATTTCATACCAGATATTCATTGGCTGTAGTATATAGAGATTTCTTTGGGGGGGTTAGGGGAGGGGGGAGAGGAGGAGGGAGAGTTGATTAGTAGAGGTGGTGGGAAGAAGAAGTGGATGTGTCCACGAAACGTTACATTAAAATATGAAAGTTAGTCTTTAAGGTGCCACATGTTTTGTGTGTTTTGTTTTGTTTTTCTTTGATTTTTGCCTGTGAAGTACTGTGAATGGGATGGAATGGGATCAACCCCAGTCCCTAAGTCCTATTCTGTATTTTGCATTTTAAAAAGGTTTTCTGTGTGTGTTTCTTTCTTTCTTTTCCTTTTCTTTCTTTCTTTCTTTTTTTTTGGGGGGGGGGTAAATTTATTTATTTATTTATTTATTTTTACAACTTATATGCCGCCCACGACCCAAAGGTCTCTGGGCGGCTTCCAATCAAAGAATTAAAACAGTTAAAAACATCAAACAACAATAAATAATTAAAACAATAATAAAAACCTTATACTAAAATCATCACACTAAAATTGCCATCAGAAGACCCACAATCTAAATTGTATCAATTAAAAAACTTCTGGAACAGGGAGGTTTTTACCTGGCGCCAAAATGTCATCAGTGTTGGCGCCAGGTGGGTCTCACTTGGGAGGACATTCCATAATCTGGGGGCAGCTGCCGAAAAGGCCCTGTTCCTACAAGCCATCCCTTTCACCTCCTTGAGGGATGGCTCTTTCAAGAGGGCCCCCTGGCTCAATCTTAATTGCCGGGTAGGTTCGTATGGAAGGAGGTGGTCCTTCAGGTATCTAGGTCCTAAGCAATTTGGGGCTTTATATGTCAAAACAAGCACTTTGAGTTGGGTTCGGGCAGCGACTGGTAACCAATGTAGGCTACGTAGAATTGGTGTGATGTGATCCCTGGCGGCCCCACCGCTTACCAGCCGCGCCGCACGATTCTGAACCAGTTGCAATCGCCGAACCGTCTTCAAAGGCAGCCCCACGTAAAGCGCATTGCAGTAATCAATACGGGCTGTTACCAGTGCATGTGTAACTGTCATGAGGCTCTGCTTGTCTAGGTAGGGGGCAGAGCTGGTATATTTTTCGCAGCTGAAGAAAGGCACCCCTGGCCACCGAGTCCACCTGGGCTTCCAGAGTTAGACTGGGGTCCAGGAGTACCCCCAATCTGTGGACCCTGTCCCTTAGGGGGAGTGCAACCCCATCCAGGACAGGAATAAATTACATTTGTGGAGGGATTGGAAAAGAGCGTGGGCATCTTCTCAGCCCCCCCCTGGGTCTCCTGGGAAGTCAGGTTTTGCTTCCAATGAACCCTGAATGCTTCTTTGCTTTCTCCGCTTGCCAGCTCGATTTCTGGAGGTTCCCTTCGTACCCGAATGAACCGGCGGACGTTCAAGTGCCTTCTGCTTGCCTCCAGGACGTCAAAACCTTCCTGGAATCCCATCAGATAAAATACTGTGTCCTGATTGAAGATGTCCAGGTAGGGCAGCACAACCAGGTCAACGTCTCCGTGGGATTTGCTTTAGCAGGGCTACACCTAAAACGGGGCATACTTGGCAGGTTCAGGATGCACAGGGGAAGAGTGGCATTCCTCTGCGATGGTGGTGGGGATGATGATGATGACCCCTGATTTTGGGGCCTTTTTACACGACCCCTAAGATCCGCTGGCCACTTAAATTCGGACCAGAGATCATAGGGGTTCCTCGCTCTTCCTCTGTCCCCACCCCCCTCCACACTTCCTGCTTGCTGGCTGCGTGAGGGAGGGAGAAAAAAGAAAGAAAAGAATGCCGGCTTACCTCCGTTCTGTTCCCGGCAGCATTCAGATCTCTTAAAGGGGCGGGGGGCAGAAAAACAACAAACAGAAGCCAGGAGAGCCCCGCACTCACTATCCTTACACTGGATCAAATATTTTTCACATCCAAAAAGCAGGTACTTGAAAGGTGCGCTGGGACGCGCTAAAGTGGGTGTGGTCGCACTTAATTTCCTGTTAACTCCGGAGCTGGTGGGTAAACATTTTTAATCTCCGGAGCTGGGAGCCATTTGCCCCGGAGTTTAGGGGTCGTGTATAAACGCCCTTGGACTTTGCAGGCTCAGAGTTAGAGGACGCTACAAATTCCCCAAAGACCCATGGAATCCGAAGCTCGTGCATTCTCGTTCTCATACAATTTGAAAGCAGATTTTGAGCCTGGCACCGAGGATTGTCCAAAATCTCCAGCCTGGGCAATCCCGACACAATATGATTGAGGAAAATTTGTACCTTGCAACAAAATGGTGCAGTGCAGAGCCAAGTTGGCCTCATGAAGCAGAGGACGGGGCTTCGGCACCTTTGTGGTTGTTGAAGAGATGTAGTGTTCTCTCTTTTTAAAGGTTTTATTAATTTTAAGGGAAAAGGGAAGGGGGAAAGGACCGCTAAAGAAAATAAAAATAAAAATAAAAGAATTGCAATAGGTTGCATTGAATCTATCAAGTCAAAGATCATGCATAGCAGAATATAATACCATGCTTCCCCGAAAATAAGACAGTGTCTTATATTAATTTTTGCTCCCAAAGATGTGCTAGGTCTTATTTTCAGGGGATGTCTTATTTTTCCATGAAGAAAAATACGGTACACATTTATTGTTATCTTATTATGGGGAGGCCTTATTTTCGGGGGATGCCTTATATTTCAGTGTGGGGCAAAACTGTAAATAGTTCTTATTTTCAGGGGACGTCTTATTTTCGGGGAAACAGGGTAACATATCAGTTATCTAGTGATTTTACTACTTCTTGCCATTGATAAGCTATGAAGTTCTCTTGGAGACAAGAGGTAAAGGTAAACGCTCCCATCCTCCATTTCATGGGATTATTCTCACACGGAGTGTTCCTGCTCTCTGTTCCAGTTAGTCATATCTTCCTACTGTTATTCCTTCCCTAACTTCCTCTAGTTTCTCGATCCCCCCCTCCAGGTACAGTCGGATTCCCAAATGCAGAGGGGTGCAGCTGTCACCGCATGAATACTGCAAAACGTGGATTATAGTGAATGCTATTTTAAAATCAAACTCTATACGCAGCATGGTCTCTGTCTCCCTCACATGGCCAGTTCTGGTAACTTCATCTTTAGAAATACATGTTTCTAGGATTTTTTTTTCTTCTAATATTTTTTATTATTTTTCAGACAGTAGATCAGTGAATCCGTAGCTTCAGGTCCCGCAGATACAGAGATGTGCATTCTAAGCATGCACAATCCTCACTGGGCAGATTTGTAGACCTTTACCCTTTCCATGGTGGTAGTGGTGGTTTCAGTTGCGGACGGAACCTGAGGTCCCACATGTGGTGGAGCTTCAAGGTCACAAGGAAGGGGCTTATTTCTTTCATTCAGACAAACACACAGAGAGAAAACACAATTCCCCTCGGGCTGAAAGATGTTCTCCTCTTAGGCTTTGATCGATGAAGAAATCCGGGAGATGAACCTCAATGAGCGGAAGGAGCGTGGGAGCCGGAGTTTCAACTATGGGGCTTATCACTCCTTAGAATCCGTAAGTAGGTCCAAGGTTCACCCTCTTACTTCTGCCCCCATTGGGAAGGAATGATTATCTGTGGATCGTTCTGGATGGGGTGCTGAGCCCCCCCCCCCCCCAATCTCACGAAAATTAATTTCATGAACTACATGTGGTAACAGAGCTTGCATGTGGGACCACTTGTGACCACAATTGGTTGTTACTATTTTTCAGCGACCACACCACATACGGCAACCTTGGGGTCGGGAGGTCGAATGACCATCTCATAGGGGGGCGACATAAGCCAGTGAAGAAAAAGGCACGAATGACTTAGGTCTGGAGGAGGAGGAGGAGGAGGAGGAAGGTGGTGGGGGGAGAGTGAGTTACAGCTTGATAGGTTGGAGGGGATGTCAGTCCATGGCACCGGAGGCTGCGATTGGCTGAAGGTGCCTGTAGAGCAGGCTTGTCCAAACTTTGGACCTCCACATGTTTTGGACCACAACTCCCACAGTCCTTTGCCATTGGAAATACAGGCTTGGAATTCTGGGAGTTGTGGTCCAAAACATCTGGAGGGCTGAAGTTTGGACATGCCTGCTGTAGAGGGAAGTTCTCTATGGGCCTTTTCACACGACCCCTAAGATCCTCTGGCCACTTAAATTCGGACCAGAGATCTTGGGGGTTGGTTGCTCTTCCTACGTCCCCACCCCTCCGCACTTCCTTGCTCCTGTCTGCATGAGGGGAGGGAGAAAAAAAGAGAGGAAAAAATGCAGGCTCACCTCCGAAGATGCCCAGAGCCTCGTCGTCGTCCTGATTCCTTCTCTTAAAGGGGTGGGAGGCAAAAACAACAACAAACAGAAGCGAGGAGAGCCGGGCAGTCACTACCTTATATCCGCATCAGGAATTTTCACCTCCAGAGAGCAGGTACCTGAAAAGTGTGCTGGGACGTGCTTAGGTGGGCGTGGTCGCACTTAATTTTCTGCAAACTCCGGAGCTGGTGGGGAAACAATTGTAAGCTCCGGAGCTGGGAGCCATTTGCGGCGGAGTTTAGGGGTCATGTACAAAGGCTCTATGGCCCCTGGGGCAGTGGCCTGCCAAAGGGGGCTGGTGGCCTCTTCTGAGCAGGGCAAGGGGGTCACCACAACATGAGGGTCGCAGCATTAGGAAGGTTGGGAACCACTGATGTGTGGGAAACCACAAGCCAGATCGAACTTACTCTGTGCCCATCTTGGGCACCTTTTGGTCCAGTGGAAGAGTGACTCTGTTTTTGGAGCAGGTCAGACTGCACGCACATGGCAGGGATCTCTTTATAGGAATAGGAATAGGAATAGGAATAGGAATAGGAATAGGAATAGGAATAGGAATGCAATTTATTGTCATTGTATAAATACAACGAGATTAAAAGTGCCATCCAGTCAGTCATTCACACAACCCAGCATAAAAATCCAAGACGTAAAATCTACAATTTAAAAACAAACCATCCATACACATACTCCAACATTCACATGCCAAAACATCACTTACACTCATTTAAAACTGACATAAAAACCAAACACACCCACATCCCTACACTCTTTCACCTAGCAACATTCCTACACAATCCATAAAAACTACAATTTAAAAAACAACAACAGCCATACACCCCTACGATATATATGTAACACATTCAACACCAATATTACCCGTCAACTTAATTTTTAACAGAATTTAGCATGGATAATGCTATTGGGTAAAAACTATTTTTGAATCTTTCCGTCCTTGTTCTAATAGATCTATACCTTCTGCCTGATGGTAGTGGTACAAACAGAGAGTGACCAGGATGAGAAATATCTCCTACAATATTCTGAGCTTTCTTAAGACAGCGGGAGCTGTGTAATTCCTCCAATGTGAGGAGTGGGCATCCGATGATCTTCTGTGCCATATTGATAACCCGCTGGAGTGATTTCCTCTGAGCCACCGTGCAACTGGCATACCACACACATATGCAGTATGTCAGTACACTTTCTATTACACAATGATAAAAAGACACCAATAGTCTCTGAGTGATGTTATTCTTTCTGAGCACTCTCAGAAAGTACAGTCTCTGTTGGGCCTTTTTCAGCAGCTCAGAGGTGTTTACACTCCAGGTTAAATTCTCCTCAATATGGACTCCCAACAAACGGAAGTCGGTCACCCTTTCTACACAGTCCCCACTGATGAATAGTGGTTGAAGATCTGTTTTCTTCTTCCTGTAGTCTATTATGAGCTCCTTAGTTTTTAATGTGTTCAGAAGCAAGTTATTCTCTCTGCACCACTCAATCAACCGCTCCACCTCATCCCTATAAGCAGACTCATCTCCTGCTGAGATAGCCCCACTACTGTGGTGTCATCCGCAAACTTAACTATAATGTTGTTATGATAGGTGGGAATGCAATCGTAAGTATAAAGAGTAAAGAGCAGTGGACTCAGCACACAGCCCTGTGGAGAGCCAGTACTAAGACTCAGATCTGTAGATGTACATTGACCTACTCTAACCCTCTGACTACGTCCGGACAAAAAACTATTTATCCACATACATATAGAATGTGGAAATCCCAAATCCCCTAATTTAACCACCAGTCTGTGAGGGAGGATGGTATTAAATGCTGAGCTGAAGTCCACGAAAAGCAGTCTTGCATAGCTTCCCCGCTGTTCCAGATGTGACAGTGCAGCATGAAGGACTGTAGCTACAGCATCCTCTGCAGATTTATTTGCTCGATATGCAAACTGGTGGGGATCAAAACTCTGGGGGAGAAGTGATGTGATGTAATTCCGGACCAGTTTTTCAAAACATTTCATCACCACTGGAGTAAGTGCAACTGGTCGATATAATCATTAAGACTGGAGATATAAGATTTTTTAGGTACAGGAACTATGGTGGAGGACTTCAAACAGGATGGAACCCTAGATTGAGCCAGAGACTGATTAAAGATCTTGGTAAAGACTCCAGCTAGTTGATCTGCACAGTCTTTCAACACACATCCAGGGATTCCATCGGGTCCAGCAGCCTTCCTCGGGTTGATCGTCCGCAGCATACGCCTCACCTCATACTCCTCTACTTTAAGGATAAAGCTGCTGTGGACTGGGGACTGTAGTGCAGCTTCCTTTGGTGCTTCCACCTCAAAACGACCAAAAAAGATGTTTAACTCTTCTGCCAATGCTGCATCGCCCGCTACAACTCCGTTGTTTATCTTGTAGTTCGTAAGTTGCTGGACTCCTTGCCACACTTTCCTGTTGTTATTACTGTCCAGATGCCGCTCAAAAGAAACCACACACAATGAAGTGACCTTTCTGATACAATTGAAAGGAATCTTGTATTGCACTGATTGCCTCTGATTGCACCCAGTAGCTCTCAGAATCCCACCTGCCCTGCTAATACAAGAGCTTGGAAGTATTGCTGTTGCTGGCTAGAATCCGTTTACTAGTCAGTGCAACAATATCCAGGCAGTTCCCCAGCCTGCACAACAATACAACATTTTTGTACCAGCACAAGGAACTCGAAGGATCCTGCCTTTAGACAGTCTAGCTTCATGGTCGTGTTGGCTTGGGTTCAAGCTACAGCAAACCAGATTTCAGCCAGATATCAAGAAAATTTTCCTGACTGTTAGAGTAGTTTGACAATGGAACCCATGACCTCAGGAGGTTGTAAGCACTCCAACATTGGAGGCCTTTAAGAGAAAACTGGACAAATATCAGACAGACGTGCTTTGATTTGGATTCCCAACCTTAGCAGGCGGTTATTTATTTATTATTTAATAAACTTATGCCCCACCCATCTGGCCATCTGGCCACTCTGGGCGGCTTAGAACAAAACTAAACAAAAACAGATATCAAACAGAGCAAACCTACAAAATAAGAAACTAAAATAAGAAACAAATACAGTGAATCCTCATATAACAAACGGTCCGTATAACATAACATTTGTACAACATAAAAAATTGCGGAGCTAGGGGAAACTTGCTTGACAGAATCGCCTATGGGGCAAATCCGTACAATATAAAAATGGTCGCGATTAGGGATTACTCCGTTTTCAATACATTTGTATGGGGAATTTGTATAAAGGAAAAATTGCTTAACAGAATTTCATTTGGAACAAATTGATTCCTTTATAGAAGGTACCACATTGCACTATTTCAACACAACATAAATTGTAAAGGGCATTATAAAATCATATTCAATAACTTCAATTAAACTTACATAAAGTTAAATTACAGGTAAGCTAAATAAAAATGTAAAAAGTAGAAAAGTGAGTTTTAGGGCCTTTTCACACGACCCCTAAACTCCGCGGTAAAATGGCTCCCAGCTCCGGAGCTTAAAATTATTTCCCCACCAGCTCCGGAGTTTACAGATAATTAAGTGCAACCACGCCCACCTATGCGCGTCCCAGCGCACTTTTCATGTACCTGCTCTCAGAGGGTGAAAATTCCTAATGCGGATATAACAGTAGTGACTGCCGGGCTCTCCTTGCTTCTGTTTGTTCTTTTTTTGCCCCCCGCCCCTTTAAGAGATCTGAATGCGGTGCCAGGAGCAAAGGGAGATGGCAGAACGGAGGTGAACGGCATTCTTTTCTTCCTTTTTTTCTCCCTCCCCTCACGGAGCCAGCAGCCAGGAGTGCGGAGGGGGTGGGAACGCAGGAACGGTGACAAACCCCTAAGATCTCTGGTCCGAATTTAAGTGGCCAGCGGATCTTAGGGGTCGTGTGAAAAGGCCCTCAGACAGAGCCGCAACTAGGAGGGTATACCTATCCCGGGGAGGCCTGCTGGAAGAGTCAAGTTTTTAAGGCTCTTTTAAATGAGACCAGAGAAGGAGCCATTTGAATCTCGTTCCACAATGTGGGGGCTACCACCGAGAAGGCATGAGCTATTCTTCTTTTCTCTTTTTGAGCCTCTCTCGGGGTTGCAGGCCTTAATCACCCGGTCTGTAGGGGGTTGTACTTAAAGAACTCCATGATGCTATGAGATACTTGGGGGTTCATAGAATCATAGAATCCTAGAGTTGGAAGAGACCTCAAGGGCCATCGAGTCCAACCCCCTGCCATGCAGGAACCCCCATCACAATATTTCCGACAGATGGCCATCCAGCCTCTGCTGAAAAACCTCCTCCAAAGAAGGAGATTCCACCACCCTCCTTTGGGGCAGCATATTATTCTACTGCCAAACAGCTCTAACCGTCACAAAGTTCTTCCTAATGTTCAAATGGAATCTCTTTTCCTGCAGTTTGAAACCATTGCCCCAAACCATTGTTTAGTCAAGTAACGTTTCCCAACTTTGGCTGATCATCCAGGCCAGAATCCTGTAATGCTTTCAGATAAGGTGGCTCTAAAGAGCGAATTCCATGCCCTTGCCTGGAGAGATGGGCGCGAGCCAGAAAAAGGGTGGTTCACGATTCATGAATGCCTGCACACCACAAACGATCAGGAACCCCCCCCCCCCGCCCGAAAAACAAACTGTTTTTTGGGTTCGTGCTGAAAAACAAACAACGCTGTTTTATTTTAGATTTATCGTGCGATGGATGATCTTGTAGCCGAACACTCTCAGATTGTGAGCAAACAACAGATCGGAAAATCTTACGAAAACCGGCCTCTCTATGTGCTCAAGGTACTGCATTGTTTGCCTTTGCTTCCATTGAACCCCGTTTTGCAGCGCTTCGAACCTGGAGAGCTCCTTCTGGAGCGTTTCATAATTCATTTTCATTCGAAACACCCTTGAAGGATATTTATTTATTTGTTTGTTTTTGTATTTATTATTAACCACCCAAATTTCCCTTGGGAACTCTGGGCGGCGTACAACAAATTATCCAAATAAACAGTTTGCTCAAAAACAAAAACAAAAACCCCACAATAAATCAAATAATATAACAGTTACAGGGGAAATAGATTAAAAACAGAGATAGAGTAGACAGAACAATAATACAGCGTGATCAGCACAACTGGCCACTTAACTGGCCCCGATGTCGTTAAAAATAGTTTCTCTAATGCATGCATATGGCACCCACCCTTTCCACACCCCTCCCTTGTGATATGGGACTCTTAATTCTGCCCCCTGTTTCTTGTTCATTCACTATTTTTCATTGACAGCAGTAGCTCTGCTCTGATCTCGTGACACTCGGGAAATCCTAGCAGACTGAATATACCAGACCATGCATAAAACCATAAATCTGGGGGGGGGGGGAGTGGGTTAGTCTGGCATACCACCCTTCCCATACGGCTTCCAGATAGCACCTGTTTCACCTGGCATCTGGAGAAGGAACCAGCCAGGTTTGGGCCCGTTATTTTTCCCAAGGGACCCCCGGGGAGCATGAAAACTATCTTAGGGAGTGGGTATGGGGTACATTTTGCTCAAAATAGGGTCACACTCTTTCCAGAAATATTTGCAAAGTGCTGGTTTGAGGCCACAAATCAGTGAAAGTACTGCATTTTCCATGTATAAGACTACAGTAATTGGCATCCTTCAGTCTCGAAAGACTATAGTATCATGCCTGGAGTAGAGATCCTAAAAACAAAAGCAAAAAGCAAAGCAAAAAGAGTTCTGCTTATATACCGCCCCATACCACTACAAGTAGTCTCTGGGCGGTTTACAATTTTAATTACAGTGTGCAGGCTACACATTGCCCCCCCAGCAAGCTGGGTACTCATTTTACCGACCTCGGAAGGATGGAAGGCTGAGTGAACCTTGAGCCTGCTACCGGGGATTGAACCCAGGTCGTGAGCACAGTTTTACCTGCAGTACAGGCATTTAACCAATTCGGGAATGGCAGTCTCTACCGCACTGGGGACAGATGTATTCTGTTTCTTGCCCGGTTCTCGAGTTTATTTCTTTCCGTGCCTGCCTCTTTTCCTCTGCCTGTTGGACAAATGCCTCTTCAAATTTATGTAGACCATGCTGTATATTTTTATTAAAACTGTTAAGACTAAAAATTTAGGGTTGTCTTGGCGTCTGAGATGGTGGCTCAGTGGACTAAGGCTCCGAAAACTGTCAGCTGCAAAGTCAGCAGCTCGGCGGTTCGAATCCCGGGTGCCACACAGCAGAGCGAGCTCCTGCTGATAACCCCAGCTCCTGCCAACCTAGCAGTTCGAAAGCATGTAAATGCAAGTAGATAAATAGGTTGTTGTTGTTCTTCAGTCGTTCAGTCGTGTCCGACTCTTCGTGACCCCATGGACCAGAGCTCGCCAGGTCTTCCTATCTTCCACTGCCTCCCGGAGTTTGGTCAAATCCATATTGGTTGCATCGATGACACCGTCCAACCATCTCATTCTCTGCCGTCCTCTTTTCCTTTTGCCCTCAGTCTTTCCCAACATCAGGGACTTTTCCAAGGACACCTCTCATACTGCCATAAAAAGTGGGAAGGAAAAACTGTGTTTCCTTGCAGCCATGTTGGCCATGTGGCCATGAACTTGCACAACACTGGCTCTTTGGCTTGAATATGGAGATGAGTACCGCCCCTAGAGTCAGATACGACTGGCACACATGTATGGCGGGAACCTTTACCGTTACCTTTTTTATACACAGAAGTAAGTCAATGGGAGAAGTACACAGTAGAGAAACTGTTATTCCGGGCTGGAAATTGCGGGGAGGGGCATCTTATACATGGGGTGCGTCTTATCAACAGGAAAATACGCTAACATCGTAAGCACATTTGGAGGGGACCCAATAAATGGCCTTCTTCATTGCTTCTTGAACTCTTTGTTGAGGTCCTTTTACATAGTTTTTCGGGTAAATGTCTGCCTTTTCTGTAGGCAACTACATTTTCATTGCAACGGGCAGTGCATTATTTAGATTTAATCTATTCATTGTCTACAAACGTGGTGTTGAGTTTTGGTCATTGCTTCAAAACTCATTCTTATCTTTGCCATCCCGAGTGCCATTTGGTGACAAGGTGATCTAAAATTTTAATGCATAAATAAATTGCAATTCCCCACCCCACCACCACTACCCAAGCTTGTGTTTCGTTCCGTAGTTCAGTACTGGAGGAAACAATCGCCCTGCAATCTGGATTGATGCCGGGATCCATGCTCGAGAGTGGGTCACCCACGCCACTGCTCTGTGGACTGCAAAAAAGGTCAGCCGTGGCTCACCAAAGACTGATCGTTTAAAAAAAAAAAGCAAGGGAAGGGTTGCACGATGCAGAGTGGCAAAAACTGGTGTTAGGCCGGGCAATCAGATTGTACCGTATGACTTAGGGGAGCACCGTTTCTAAATAGGGAGTGAAACACTGAGTGATGACAAACGTTCTCTCCAAAGATGAGAACTCAGTCGAAGTATAATGCCATCTCTGTGGTGCCAGCTTTGGGATGGGCATTTGGTATAGCCAATTAAGATGTTCTTCGAAGGGTCCCATGGACCAGACTTTTGCCTATATTGAGATGCAGACCAAGTGGGGCCTCTTTCCAGACATTACGAGAAGGGATTGCTATAAAGTTGGCAAATATATGAGTCCCCGTACATCCTGTTATCCTCTGGGAGCCAGGGACAAAACATGACAGGACCCAGGCTTCACCTGGAAGTAATCTGAGATACTGCTAAACTGATATTCTCACTTATGTCCATGCTTGTAAATCTTACAACAGTTTTCTTATTTACATTTTCTTTAAAAAAAATTGGGGAAAAACGAAGCTACTGTAGGAAATGTTAAATAAACGTGACAATAGCCAGAAACTTACTGGTGATTTAAATCCGTATAGAGGAGATCACATGTCCCTTGGTTATTTGCCTCTCCTTAAGAAGGTTGCATACTTTGGCTTGTGCTCGTTCATATGACAGGTTATACGCTACCAGAAACACTACCAGCACCTCATTAATGAGCAGCAATTGACTGCTAAGACTTGTATCCCAGCGTAAGTCAACAGTAGAATTGTGGCCAATTACCGCAATTTTGACCTCGCTTGGAACTGTTCTTCTGCCATCTCCAGATTGCCTCTGACTACGGGCAAGACCCATCAGTGACCTCCCTGCTAAACACAATGGATGTGTACCTGCTGGTTGTGGCCAATCCCGATGGATATGTATTCACCCACACGCAGGTAAGTACGGTACTTGTGTTCTAATCTCCTGACTCTTCGAACTAGGAAGACAATTAATTGCTGCCAGCCCTTGGCAGTCCTAAAATGATGATGATGATGATGATGATGATGATGATGATGATGATGATGATGATGATGATGATGATGGAGAAAGTTTCTCAGAAACCATACCCCTCCCTCCCACTCTCAAGAGGCACAAGACAGCTTATGGCAAGTGAAATATACAAAACTTGCAAATAAAGAGCCTTTTCACACGACCCCTAAGATCCGCTGGCCACTTAAATTCGGACCAGAGATCTTAGGGGTTCGTCGCTCTTCCTGTGTCCCCACTCCCTCCGCACTTCCTGGCTGCTGGCTGTGTGAGGGGAGGGAGAAAAAGAGAAAGAAAAGCATGCTGCTCACCTCCGTTCTGCCTTTCGCTCCTGCCGGCAACATTCCAGTCTCTGTAAAGTAGCTCTTAAAGGGGCGGGAGCCAAAAAACAACAAACAGAAGCAAGGAGAGCCCCGCACTCACTATCGTTACACCAGATCAAATAATTTTCACCTCCAAAGAGCAGGTACTTGAAAGGTGCGCTGGGCCGTGCTAAAGTGGGCGTGGTCGCACTTAATTTCCTGTAAACTCCGGAGCTGGTGGGGAAACATTTTTAAGCTCCGGAGCTGGGAGCCATTTGCCCCGGAGTTTAGGGGTCGTGTATAAACGCCCAAAGAGAGACTATAGATACAGTGAGACCTCTGTATCCACAGAATCATTTCCTGTGGATTCATTTATCTAATGCCTGCAAATTATGTAATACAGTACGCTCAAAAATAGGTGTTTATACATAACTGCAAGGTGTACTCATCAGAACTGGTCCCTAGATGGAGCCAGAGACGATACAATGTATAGCATTATTAGACACTTCCACACTTTTTGGCAACTGTTGGAAGTTTGAAACCTATGTCCAGCAGATATTGTGCTTCTAGTTTACGTTTAATATAACACTGCACTAAAAGTCAAGTGACAGGATATCAATATTTTAACACTGGTCTCACAGGTACCAAAATATGTAGAGAGACATCCCAATGTATAATTTGTGGATACAAGCAGTTGAAAGCCTGCAGAATTATTTTAAAAAGGAATTCCTTGTTTTCCTGATTGTTTGGGAACAGCCAGCCTGTTGCCCATTCACACAAACGAGGCATCAGCCCTTGTATTTTCAATGTATAGCACAGAAAATACAAGGAAATACTCACTGGGTCCCCCTGGTGACCAGTTTTGATACTGTACTTGAAAATATTTACACAACTATACCAGAAACAAGCAATATTTCCCTTGCTGCTTAGGGTTGATTAAGAGAATGGCAAAATAATACCTTGAAAATAACTAATCAAAAAGTGGTTGTTAGAAGTAAAATTTGAAAGTCACTAGAAAGCATTATTTGTTCACCAAAAAAGTAACTTTTTAAATATTAATTGTGTTGCATATGAAATATTGCTTAGTTCTACCTAAAGTAGTTACAGACAACTTTTATTCACAATTAGTTATGTATAACCTCTGGGGCAGATTCATTCAGTACAACTAGAGATCAGGGATCTTGGATCACGTTCCCAGGCACTCCCCTCCTTCTGCAACCACACTGTTTTTGTGTCTTGCCTCCAGAATCGCATGTGGCGAAAGACCCGTTCCAAGATTCCTGGTAGTAACTGCATCGGAGTCGATCCAAACCGGAACTGGGACGCAGGCTTTGGAGGTAGAATTCTCCCTTGGCTGAGGCTCTCAGAGCAGTTTCTTCACTTGAACATAACATAAGAACATAAGAACCTAAGAAGAGCCATCCTGCTGGATCAGGCCAAAGGCCCATCTAGTCCAGCTTCCTGGATCTCACAGTGGCCCCACCAGATGCCTCTGGGAGTGCATGAGACTAGATCTCTGTCTCCTGATCCCACGCCCCTGCATCTGGCCCTTGAAGGACCCTGGTTTTAAGCCTGGAGATGACACATCTCCATCACGGTTTCTAACCTGTGATGGACTTTTCCTCCAGGAATCTGTCCAACCCCCTTTTGAAG
Organism: Phrynocephalus guinanensis; assembly: GCA_037367245.1. Lineage (NCBI taxonomy): Eukaryota > Metazoa > Chordata > Lepidosauria > Squamata > Agamidae > Phrynocephalus > Phrynocephalus guinanensis. Next base: position 106,472,091 of record CM074740.1, on the reverse strand, counting down.
GCATCCAGGCCAGATGCCATCACCACCTCCTGTGGCAGGGAGTTCCACAGACTAACAACGCGCTGGGTGAAAAAATATTTTCTTTTGTCTGTTCTGACTCTCCCAGCCCTCAGTCTGAATGGATGTCCCCCTAGTTCTGGTATTTTGTGAGAGGGAGAAGAGCTTCCCTCTATCCACTTTACTCACTTGTCTTGCTTTTCCACTCCATAGGAGAAGCCAGAGTCCAGTCAGGGCTAAGTTCCTAGTCCTTACTGTTGCTTTTTAGCCCACTCACTCGTGCTGTCAAGAGCAGAGATTCTGTTGCATCAAACTGCCCGGGGGTGGGGGAGGTATGATGTGCAGCCTTAGGTTCCATACCAGCTGGGAAGGCCCTCAGTGAGTCAGAGATAAGCAATTATTTTATGGCCATAGCAAAGGAGTTAATTTACTAATTTGTAGTTAGATCAATTCTGCTATTATTATTATTATTATTATTATTATTATTATTATTATTATTATTATTATTATTATTATTATTATTATTATTATTATTATTAAGCTGTTGTGTACATTTCTGTTAATATGATAAGATTGATTCATTTGGCCAGCCAATCAATTTTTTCCATGCTCATTCTTAACATTCAAAAGGGCCGTAAGATTTGGATCTTAAACGTGTTTCTATCCTGCCCTTTCACCAAGGACTTGGGGGGGGCATACACAGCCTCTCCTCTGCCATGTATTGTCACAAGAACCCAATGACGAAGGACAGAGCGGAGAGAATGTCCCAAGAACTGAGTGCAGGCTCACGCTATTAGAGCGTTCTGGCGGAAGACAACCACACTTTGCCACACTGGATTTATTTATTTATTTATTTTCAGATTTATATACCGCTCCTACTTCCCGAGCGAGAACTCAGGGCGGTTCACATAAAAAATTTAAAAAACTAAAAGGCGGCTAAGGACAGGAACAATCACAATAGCCATCCAAGCATACATAAGTAGTCCGGGGCAGGAAAGAGGAGAAAGAAAGGGGGGGGGGAAAGTATCCCTAGTCATTATTGAAGGCGTCCCTGAAAAGCAGAGTCTTTAAGCCTTTCTTAAATGACGCCTTATCATTGGCTAACCAGAGATAAAGTAAAACAATAGCACTTGTATTCCTAGAGCATCCGCAGAGTACATCATGACCTAAGCTTCTTTGGTATGGCACCTTGGCATGGTAAGCCTTGCTGCAAACTAGCTTATGAAACCATTAACCCATTAACTCCTGTTCTCCCACAACGCCAGCGACGGAGCCTGCCGTAAATCGCTCGGCAAGCTGTTCCAAATGGGCGGCCCCACCACCGAGAAGGCCCGCTTACGAGTACTCGTAAGTACTTACGAGTACTCCTTCGGATGGCATGGTTAAGGAAGAAGGGGGCGAAGCTAGGGCAGCATCTCCTGTTGTCAAAGTGGTGTGCCACCTGCTTAGTCCAGATGGACAAAGTACCCTACTTTCCAGGTACAGGCTGGTCTTTTCTTACCAGGGACTAGTGGATAACCAGCGGCAGATGCCCCAAAATAAATTTCCCAATGTTTAGGTTACATCCTCACGAAGCTGCAACCAACAGATCATGGCAATGGGGTTGAGAGGATTTTTTAGATGCCTAACAGGGTATGCGGGCAATAAAAAGCGAGATAGATGATATATGCCATCTTGAGCTCTTGGGGGGGGCGCAAATGGGAGACAATTCAAGAAATAAATGAATGAAACGTAATCAAGAACATCATGCGCGTCACATGAAATTGGTCTCTGAGCCTCAGAGAAAGAGAGACAGGTGATTCTGCTGTTAGTAGGGCATGGGAATATATTGCCTGTGATGAAATCCTATGGAATGGAAGAAAACATTCCACTCTTTTGAACAGCAGCGAAATGACAAAACTGCAAAGATAATGACTAGGCTGAGGTATTTCGATTATATATTTGGTAAAAGCGAAGACCATTCACTCTTCCGTCTTCATGGCTACCTAGTTGTTTTTTGTCTTGGTACAGTGGAACCTTGACTTACATACTGCTTGACTTGCATCATATTTGACTTAAAGCAAGAAGGGGCCTGTTTGACTTGAGTCGCTGGCTTTGACTTACATCTCGGAGCCCCGGCGCAAGGCACCAGAATTGGGCGGCAGCCACAACCCAGCATCGTGGCTGCCGCCTCCAAACTGCTCCTGCCTTCTTCCCCTCCTCCGGCAGCGGCGGCTTCGGCGAGGCCAGCTCCGAGCACCTGGAGCTGGTCCTCGGCCTCACCGAAGCCGCCGCTGCTGCCGGAGGAGAAGAAGGGCCGGGAGCTCGGGGCTGGCCTCGCTGGTTAGACAGTCGGCTCAGTCTTGTAAAAAAATCTGGCTGCAGAAATCTGGTCCACAATGGAAGCGTTTTAGTTGGGGAGCTGTAAAGGTGTGGGACTCTAATGGTAAGCATAGAGTTGTTCAGAACTTGGAACGTCAGGTTAAAAATCAGTAAAACTTAAATGTTAGACATTGTTTCTATGAACATTAAAAAGTGGAGGCGTATAATTTGTGGACTATAATTCCACTGCCTCCTCCTCTCTTTGAAGAGACATTTCATTTACATCCCCAGAAGGAATCTCCTATCCCAGTCAAATTTGTGTTAAATTGCTGTTTTCAGGGGTCTTTTTCATCATCTGGAATGGATTAATCTGCTTTCCCATTACTTTCTATGGGAAATGTTCGTTTGACTTAAGTCATGTTTGACTTAAGTCTAGACCACTGGAACGGATTAATGACGTAAGTCAAGGTTCCACTGTATACAGAAAGAGATGGAGGAGAGTGAGTCAAAACACCACAAAATGATAACCGCTTTGCACTTCGTTTCTATAATTTGATGCTTCTTGGGATTCAGATGGAAAGAGTCATGCACCAGGAGGGGGGGGATGTGTAGAGGCAAACACAAAACCACACCTGAGCAGAGAGGAGGCAGAAATTCAGGGGCGTTGGGGTGTTCCATCATAGAGGATGGGATGGTGGGACATTCCCTTTTGCCTTTTGACCGAGGCGTTTGACTCTTTACCCCATCCCCCGGAAACAGGACCAGGAGCTAGTGATAACCCTTGCTCAGATTCCTACCACGGACCCAGCGCCAACTCTGAAGTGGAAGTGAGGTCGATTGTGGAATTTATCAAACGCCATGGCAACGTCAAGGCGTTCCTTAGCATCCACAGCTACTCTCAACTCCTGATGTTTCCCTACGGATACAAGTGCACCAAAATCAACCATTACGCAGAGCTGGTAAGGGGTACTGGCAGCCGAGGCCATGACGGTACTATCCAATCTGGTTTGACTCTTGATTAAACCATCAAGGATCCCCCCCCACCCCACCCCATCCCCAAGGGTGATCTCCAGGGTGGGACAAAGTCCTCTTGTTTAAACGATGAGGAAAATTTCTGGTCCTTCACATCCTGAGATTGGGGCCATTCTAAAGAACATAAGAACCTAAGAAGAGCCATGCTGGATCAGGCCAAAGGCCCATCTAGTCCAGCTTCCTCTGTCTCACAGTGACCCCACCAGATGTGTCTGGGAGCGCACGAGACTAGATATCTGTCTCCTGATACCACTCTCCTGCATCTGGCCCTTGAAGTACCCTGGTTTTAAGCCTGGAGATGACACACATCTCCATCATGGTTTGTAACATGGGATGGACTTTTCCTCCAGGAATCTGGCCAATCCCCTTTTGAAGGCATCCAGGCCAGATACCGTCACCACATCCTGTGGCAGGGAGTTCCACAGACTAACAACACGCTGGGTGAAAAAATATTTTCTTTTGTCTGTTCTGACTCTTTCAGCCCTCAATTTGAGAGTAATTCCTTTTTTCCATAGAATTGTGAGTGTCATGTTTATGTACGGATTACAGACCTCCTGGTGAACCCAGACCCTGTCCATGGCCCCTAATTCATCTTAAAATAAATGGAAATTAAATTCGCATTTGAGAGCTGGGCAAGTAACTGGAGATGCGAAATAGTGATCACCGAATTGGTTAGGGCTTCCTCTTAAAAGTGCTGTTAGCTGTACATTATGTTTCTGCATGCTAGGCTATAAACCAGTGCTTCTCATCCTGTGGGTCCCCAGATGCTCCTGGACGGCATCTCCCAGAAGCCTCTATCTCTCACTGTGCTGGAAGGGATTTCTGGGAGTTGCAGTCCAGGAACATCTGGGGACCCACAGGTGGAGAACTACTGCTATAAACAAATCAGAGGACGATGTCAGTTAAGAGATCCTGGGGTCTCTGAATTCTTGATCCTTTTCAAATACGGAAGAGTGAGCTGCCAGGACATTTTTGGTTAAATTCCTCTAGATGCACAGCAGAAATGCAAGATAGAATAGCTTCAGGTTCACCCAGAGTAGCCCATCACTTTTTCTCATTGACTGGCACTTATAGCCTCAATAAGTTCCCCAGAGACATTTGTGGTTTAAAAATAAAAATAAAAAATAACTATATACAGTATATTTATAAAATATAAGATAATAATACCATCTACACAGATTACATACAAAAATAGTAATAAAAAAACTTAGTGCTTCCCTCACCCTAGCGACTTGACAGTTGTACCTTGTGATACAAAATTAATTTGATCTGTGGGACACTTCGTATCGCGAAATTCTTGTATCACGGATCTGAGTGGTGTGCAATGCACCCTGGGAATTGAAGTCTTCCGCAGAATTTCGTATCTCGGCACTTTCCATAGGACATTTTTGTATCTCGAGTTTTTGCGGAAGTTTACCATTCCCAGGGTGCATTGGTCCCTGGACGGACTTCCCTTTCGTATCATGAGTTTTTCGTGTCACGAGGCACCCATATCTCGAGGCAGCACTGTATATCTTGTATATACAGTATTTTTTCCTCCTTTATAGATAATCTTCAATCCATCTTTTAACTATACCCATATCCCTTCTAAAGTATATATATTCCTGATCTGGCTTTTTCCCCTTCACTCACTCAGAGATATTTTCAAAAGAAGAAAAAGCTTCATTACTTGCAATTCAACAGATCGAATAGCAAACTGACCCACATGACTGCTTTCAGTGGCAACACAGACTCTAGAGAGGAGGAAAGCACTGATCAGAAAGGCGGGGCTCTTTTTGAATTCAGAGAGACAGGGAACGGACGATTGGTTCGTGCGGGATAGACTGACACTCACCGCATCCCAGAAAGGTCCCTCCCAGCCACACTTACTAGAGGCAGCAGGCGAGGTTGCAATAACTCCACCAGAAAGCCAACCGATCAAGATCAATCTTAGCATTTAACAATTCTTTGGGAGCAGATACGGGATATAGATGAATGGCTTTCAGCTCCTCTGTGGTTTTCTTTTTTCCTTCTTGGTCGATCTCTTGCTAGAACGATGTGGCAGAAGCTGCTGCTAATGCCCTGGCCTCCCTGTACGGTACGCGGTACAAAGTTGGACCCATTTGCTCCGTCATTTGTAAGTATACTTGCTATTATCCAATATATATTTTTACAAAAGTGGAACAGAACAGGTGATACCTTTAGGCTACTAGAAAAATAACAAAAACATTGCTAATATTTCGAGGCCAAAACCCTCAGAGTGGTAACAATAGGTTACAACATGGCAAAAGATGGATTTGCCAGGAGTTATTTCTTAGATTTAAGGTCCTTGGCCAGATTGGGGGGGGGGGGAGCCAGGCAGTTTCTTTTAAACGACCCCTAAAATCCGCTGGCAATTTAAATGCAGATCCCTCCAACATGGTTTTTGGTCTGCTTCCTGTGTTCCCACCTCCCGCACTCTGATTCTATTGCTTCTGTCTGCGGTGAGGGGAGAGAGAAAAAAATGCAGGCTCACCTCCGCCTGCCATTGGCAGCAGCTAATTGTTCCAGCCCGTCAGGATTCCTGTCTGTTAAAATGGGGGGGGGGGGACAACAAAAACAAACAAAGAGCAGGGGAGGGCCAGACATGCAATGCTTTAAAACAGCAACAAGGAACAGCAACAAGGATTTTACCTCCTCCAGACCAGGTACTTGTAAAATGCGCTGGGGCGCGCTTAAGTGGGTGTGGTTGTGCTGAAGCTGCTGGTGGGAAAACAATTTTATGCTCCGCATCTGCGAGCATTTTGCAGCGGATTTTAGGGGTCGTGTAAAAGCAGCAGTTGAGGCTTGGAGCTTGGATGTTGTAGGCTGTATTCGAAATGAAGGAAGTACTTCCAAAGACATGTCACGGCTCACGTACACACATTCACACCTCTGCTCAATGTGGCTCATTGAGGCCAATGGCTCCCGCCTTGCCAGTGAAAGGGGAGGAGGGGTTGGTGCAGAAAGCCCGTGCATTTCATTTGAGGATTGGGATAGGATTTGGAAAAGTCCACTGGGTGTAGCCAATTGGGTCAAGTAAAAAGGAAAGAAATTACCCATTATTGCAGTCTTGTCATGTCTCCGTTGATGGTCCATTTGCCTCTTCCTTGGTACGTGAGGGGGAGCTCATGGGCCTTCTGCACCAAACCCCCTCCCCCTTCGCTGGCAAGGCAGCTTGAGCCCATTATTCCATGTCCTGCAGTTGGGGACGGTCGAGAACAGGTGCTGCCCCTCGGCTGTAGGACTGCCTTTCAAGTTTTGAGCAGCGCTGCGCCATCTCCTCTCAATCCCCTTTGCTCAGGCATGTCCAAACTTCGGCCCTCCAGGTGTTTGGGGCCACAACTCCCACAGTCCTTTGTCATTGGCAATCTAAGCTTAGAATTCTGGGAGTGGTGGTCCAAAACGTCAGGAGGGCCGAAGTTTGGTCATGCCTGCCCTTGCTCAAGGCTAAACAAGGCCAGCTCTTTTCAGTCCTTCCTCCTAGGGCTGCCCCATGCTGGCAGACCTATGGCACGGGTGCCATAGGTGGCCCTCGGAGCCCTTTCTGTGGGCACCCAACATCGCCCTTTCATAGCCACCTGGACTCAGGTTAAATGGCTGTATGGGCACTTGGCGAATAATGAGTGGGTTCTGAACCGCAGTTTGGGCACTCGGGCTCTAAAAGGTTCGCCATCTTGAGGTCTCCCGCTCGGCAGGCAGCCAACCCAGAGGCCGTGGCTCTCCTGTCGCTTCCTTCCCAGACCAAGCCAGTGGGGGCAGCATCGACTGGTCCTATGACTACGGGATCAAATACTCCTTCGCCTTTGAACTGAGAGACACTGGCCGCCATGGCTTCCTCTTGCCTGCTAACCAGATCATCCCGACGGCCAAAGAGACGTGGCTGGCACTGAAGACCATCCTGGAGTATGTGCGGGATCACCCTTACTGAGAGGAGCCGCAGGAGGAGGAGGAGGAGGAGGAGGAGGGATGCTGTTCCCTGTGACCGTAGCTCCCTCCCAGGGGGTCACCTGGGCCTCTATCACACGCGCACTAAACGTGTACATATACATTTTTGAATAATAGGCTTTGATTGGCTAGAAATCCACGTCCACATCATGGTTTTAGGTACCTGGCTGCAGAATGTGCTCCACTTGAGACTTACTCTGTGTTTTTAATGTGTCAATCATAAAATGCAATTTGTAGCCCTATACAAAAGTGTTCTGCTTATATACCGCCCCATACCACTTTAAGTAGTCTCTGGGCGGTTTACAATTTTAATTACAGTGTGCAGGCTACACATTGCCCCCCCAGCAAGCTGGGTACTCATTTTACCGACCTCGGAAGGATGGAAGGCTGAGTGAACCTTGAGCCTGCTACCAGGGATTGAACCCCAGGTTGTGAGCACAGTTTCACCTGCAGTACAGGCATTTAACCACTGCGCCACGAGGCTCTTTGCAATTTGTAACCCTATACACCCTTGACTAGCTGCCCCATGACTAGAAACAGTTTGAAAAATAAGAAAGGATGTTGAAAATAAAATAAATACAATATAAACATAAAGAAAAACCTCCGCTCTCCTTTAAAAACATTCCTGGCTGGTGCAAGGGAAACCTGCATTCCCCTCTGCTCCTTCTGCTTTGGAGGCTGCCTGAGACAGAACTATCCAGAAAATCACCCACAATCCAGCTTTGGGGGGGGGGATCCACCATTGGCTCACTTGTGATCATGTGACCTGCTCCAGTGCTTGTAGTGCAAGACATTGCTCATTGATCAAGGCAAAATTTAGAAGAAATGTTTGCTTGTCTTGCAAAACGCTCTTAAACCAAGTTACTCTTAAACCAAGGTATTACTGTAAATTGAAAAAGTGGCCAGAATCCAACGGCAGGTTTATGCCAATGACAGCTTCTTCGGTGTCAAGTTCAGCAGCGAATGGCTGCTTGTTAAGTGGGCGAGGGCATCAGTCGCATGCAACATCATATGACTGACATGCAACGCTGAATGCACACACCATCTTAGCTGGTGGCTGTTTGCCGCCGAGATGTGCGCTTGCGGATAGAAATCCAGCCAGAGCCTAATTTCCCTATACAAAGGCCCATTCACACAAACACAGTGGGATCGGTCCAAGATCTTTCATAAGAACATAAGAACCTAAGAAGAGCCATGCTGGATCAGGTCAAAGGCCCATCTAGTCCTGCTTCCTGTATCTCACAGTGGCCCCACCAAATGCGTCCGGGAGCGCACGAGACTAGATCTCTGGCTCCTGATAACCACTCCCCTGCATCTGGCCCTTGAAGCACCCTGGTTTTAAGCCTGGAGATGACACATCCCCATCATGGTTTGTAACCTGTGATGGAATTTTCTTCCAGGAATCTGTCTAATCTCCTTTTGAAGGCAATCCAGGCCAGATGTCATCACCACCTCCTGTGGCAGGGGGTTCCACAGACTAACAGCACACTGGGTAAAAAAACATTTTCTTTGGTCTGTTCTCACTCTCCCAACCCTCAGTTTGAGTGGATGTTGAAAGCACAGCAGCTGCTGAAAACACAACAGCCACATCACAACACACGTGGACCAAGGTCCATGGCATGCTGTGAGAAGGAGGCTACCGGGGGGGGGGGGTTCTGAACAGCAGGAGGACAAGGAAGGACAGGGAGAGACGAAGATACTGAAGGGAAATGAAGCTGGGGATTGATAAGAATAAAATTTATCTTAAAAATTGGTATTGATTGTTTTTCTTTGTAAGTTGCCAATGCACCATTATAAATTGTAAATGCATCATTGGTGGTTCATCAAAATTGCCACGCTGAGTTAGTTATATAGCAAAAGGTTTATTAAAGGCAGATAGAGTTACAACACAGAACAATACAGTACAGAAAATAGGTTAGTTTAAGGAACAAAGGATCCAAGGCACAGCATAGGCCAGAGGCCTTGCTGCCCTGGACCCCGAGTGATGGTTTTCCGTGGTCTTTTATACTCTTTTGCATGATGTGGTGACGTATTTTACAAGTGTTTGTTTATGTTGGCTTATGTCCATCTGGGTGCTTACCAGAATGACTTCATCCTATTTCAGGTTGGTTCCTTATAACTGGCTAACTGCCATATATTATTGTTGGCTAGCCGACTCTCTGGTGCCATGGATAATGTCAACATTTCTTAGATGGTGTGCTATCTTGTCTCCTGTCTGTAAGAGATCTTCGCCCACGGTTGCCAAGTTCCTAGCTATGATGCCAAGTTTGCTGGTTCAATTTGACCTTATGCCCTGTGAGCTCATTTGGGTCTACTTTTGATTTTGAGGCATGTTAACCCGTTCCTATCAGGATGCAGCAGGAGACAAGAGAAGGGAGGAAGCAGGAATAGCAGAGGAAGTGATGGTTAAGGCAAAGAAGGATGAAAGTGGAAGGGTTATGGGCAGATGTGGAAGAGGAGGAGGTTGTGGTGATTAGGGATTGGCTGGTAAAAGAACCAATGGTGAAGCGGGACGCGGGGACACAAACTGAGGAGGTGAGGGTTGGGGCAGTTGGACCAGAGGAGGTTTAGGAGTGGGCTGTAATGGTCACTCCATCATGGCGAAGGAGAATATCCCTTATCACGGCTTGAAGGAACCTCCCCGATGGGCATGGCACCCGTGCTACAACAGTCCCTGCTATGGGACAGGGAGTTATTTCGAGCCAGCCACCCATAAACCTCGGGGTGGGAGACCCCGCTTTTAGAGAACATCAACGTTTCCACAGGAGCTAAAAATAAACCAGTTACGTTTGAGATACGACAAGTTAATGTTGAATCGGAAAATAAGCCGAACCCGTTTGCAGTTAATATATCGAATAAAAGTTTATTAGAAAATACAACATCGTCACCTGGTCCTTCTGTTCCAAGAGCGCCAGATCGTGAAGAAGAAAATGAACCCACTCACACATGCATAACTCAGAGAAAATGTTTTGACTCATGAGGCGGGGAGTCCCTTAGGCCGCATGCCAAAATGCCGTCAAAATGCAGAAATAGGATCCTTAATAAGGAACCACCCACATCCCGTTTATGACCTCCAAAACTGGCTGCCTCCGGAAGGAAAACATTCTGTCACTATCTAATTGCAAAGCTAACGCCTCATCAGTCTCGGCTTCAGATTAGAGCAGGGGTGTCCAAACTTCAGCCCTCCAGATATTTTGGACCACAACTCCCAGAATTCCGAGCCTAGATTGCCAATGACAAAGGACTATGGGAGTTGTGGTCCAAAACACCTGGAGGGCTGAAGTTTGGACACCACTGGACTAGAGGCAGCCAACTCTGCCCTCAATCGGTTTGCATTTAGGAAGAGCCAAAAAGCAGACAAGAAGCTTTTGGGAGCTCTGGGCAGTGATGCCACCACAGGGCCTGATGCTGTGTCACCTTAAACAACGGGTGAGCAAGGTGGACTTTTGAGGCATGCTGAAGATTTGTGGAGCTGCATTTTGTGGCCTGAAAGAGATCTAGCCTGCTTGTCCTTTAAATTCAGGCAATCTGAATCAATCCAATTTGTTCCCTTGGCTCACAGGGTTATAACACCACCACCGGCACACATGAAATACAGATATCTGGGGTGAAGACAGTATAATTTTGGTCTGGGGTGCAAACCAGGAGCCCCAAATGGTCTATGTTTACAAGGGAGGGGCTGCCTCCCTCCCTCCCTCCCTCTAATCAGAGTTTAGAGAATTTACTTATGTTTTGGACTACATCTCCCAGTATCCCCCAGACAACATTGCTTCTCATGAAGGTTAAACTGGAAGATATGTTTCATCATCATGCATAAAAATGTTGGTTTAAAATGGACACCGACAGCGACACCCATACAGTCATCTGGAGGCTTAACCCTCTCCGGTGAAAATTTTTAAAAATCTAAATCCACCCCTATATTGTACAGGGCTAAATGGGTGTGTGTATGTGCTTTCATTTGGCTGCTGTGCGTCCCTCTCTTGCTGCTTTCCTGCTACCGATAATTTGCTTTAAATATATTTACCCTGCCAAAGGAGCCAAGGTGGCTTACAGCACTGAAGGAAAACATATAAAGTTGGAGAGAATGAGTCTACAAGAGTTGTGTGTTAACACCTTGAATTAGCCTCGTGGTGCAGTGGTTAAATGCCTGTACTGCAGGTTAAACTGTGCTCAGGAAGGACCTGGGGGTTCAATCCCAGGTAGCCGGCTCATGGATGACTCAGCCTTCCATCCTTCTGAGGCCGGTAAAATGTGAACCCTGTTTGCTGGGGGGGGGGGGCAATGTGTAGCCTCCATTACTGTAATTAAAAACTGTAAACCGCCCAGAAACTACTTGAAGTGGTATGGGGGCAGTATATAAGCAGAACACTTTGCTTTGAAGACAATATTTAAAATTAAGAACAGTGGGTGTGAAGAGCCATTTTACATTGTTACAGAAGCAGTATTAAAGTTAAGAAAAATAAGTAAGCAAATAATAGAAAAAATGCCACTCAGAGAAATGGAAAACACAAACCCAGTCCAAACAGTAATGCACAGCTCATTTGTTCCTAGTTTCGGGTGCAACTCATAGCTCCCGCTGTCCTTCCATACCTCCTGTCTCACACTTTACCCTTGGGACAACAGCCCTGTGAGGTAGGCCAGGCCCAAGATTACTCACTGAGCAGTGTGTCTCTTAAGGCTGTAAGATGTCCCTCCAATTCCCTGCTCTCAATACTTGAACGTGTCTTAATTGCACTGAATTGTGTATTATCCCTCATTCCTGTAAGCTGCCTCGGGTCCTTTTTCCAAGGAGAAAGGCGGGGTAAAAATACTCTAAAATAAATAAATAAATAAATAAATAAATAAATAAATAAATAAATAAACAAACCAGAGCCTCAGACCTCAGTGCCTGCCCCACAATCCCCTTGGGAGCAGCAGCACCTTGGTGGCCCTTCCTGCTGTAATGGGAACTCCACCACTAGCCCTCTGGCCACCGACACCTGTGCCCACCAGGTGTGACTCTCCGGGCCTTTATTTCACAGGTTGCAACCCACTCTTCTCAATTTAAGGCGAGTTGCAACAGTGAGTTCCTAGGGGGCAAGGAGAGAGTCCTAAGGTCCGTCGCTTTGCTCATGTACCTACAGTGCCTGTCCTGGATGTGTCTTATTTCTTCCGGACGGAAGTTGGTCCAAGAACTCTGGTGACCCATCTGTGCATCAACAGACCCGGGAACCTCTTTGGAGAAAAACCACCTGGAAGCCAAGAGGATGGCAAAGTGAGGAGGGGGTGGGACTGAGTTCTTTTGTTGGGGGGCTGCCGGGAGGGCTGGAATTAGCAGGGCCGTTCCGGGGGCAAAGGGATGCTAGTTTCCCCATGTGTGGTGAAGATAAAGGAACTAATTTCTTGGATTATGTAGATAATCTTAAAGACAAATCTCAAGGGACACCCGCCTCACACACACCCCCCCCCAACCTGTGCTGGAGACAGGTGACGCCAATGCTGGTGGAGCCCCATGCACATATTTTACCCCGGCTAATTTTATATTCTATCCATGCACAAATTAATGGCTGCAAATTTCGACAACAAGCGTTCCCAAGGTTGGGGTCCCCAGGTGTTCTCAGACTGCAACTCCCAGAAGCCTTTGCCACTAGCTGCCCTGGCCAGGATACCTGGGAGTTGTAGTCCAAGAACATCTGGTGACCCCAGGTTGGGAATCATTGCTAGACGTGATGGCTAACCGCACTTCTAAGTGTTACTCTGTATGCCTGCTTGGGAATAAACCCAACAGACATCTCTAGGGTTTACTCTTAAGGAGATGGGTGCAGAAATCTGATCCACGCCTTCCCAGTGCGCTGCATAAAATACTTCAGTAAAAGAGATGAAACGGTTCAGTCTTTAAGTAGCTGATATCCTGCTATGTAGTGTAGCAAGTTATTAAGTGGGGATTTATGCAGGGGCTGATTCACCATAATGGGTCTCCTCTCGTGTGACTTTCCTACCGTAAACGGCGGGATTTCATCCTGTGCCTTGTCAGGATGAAGTCTGTGGCCTTCCAGGAGAATTAACCCAGAATAATATCTCCACTGAATTTCTGAGGTGATTTCACCGTCATTTTAATATCTCAATTTCTCTCATCTGGGATTAAGATTGGCTCTGTGGCCCTTCCCAAATCCAGTTCTGATCCTTTCATTTCTCACTAGAAGTTTTTTTATTATTATTAAAACCTTCTCATCTGCCCTACCATGCCTTATAAGCCAATATCCAAACCTAACACACTTAGGAGACCTCAAGCATTTTCTCTTGGTGTCCTTTTTGAGGATTGCTGTGTGTTACAGGGCCATAGCAGCCTTGTCCCAACTTAATTTTTTTGAAATATAGTTTTGGCCACTAAAAGGGGGCTTTTAAAAGAACAACCAACAGGTGCTATTGCATACCGAATGAGAATACAGGGTTTGTGGTGCAGGATCTTTAGGTTATACTTAAAAATTAGACAGAGCACACCCACACCCTTCACAGCTTGAAAATATGGGGAAGTACTTTGCATGGGAAAAGGCTTTCATTCAGGTTCAAACATCCTTGGGTAGACGTAAGGAAGATTCTAGCCAAGCTCCTGCAAGTGGTACCCTAGAGTTCAGGATTCCCTGGGTGAATTCGCTTTAGCAGAGCAGCAGAGTAGAGGACACTGTTAAGGTGACTCTGCTGAGCTCCCCATAATTTGCAGAAGGCACTGCTACATTAGAGCTACCTTGTTGTTGTTGTTGTTCTTGTTGTTGTTCTTGTTGTTGTTGTTGTTGTTGTTGTTGTTGTTCAGTCGTGTCCGACTCTTCGTGACCCCATGGACCAGAGGTTGTCAGTCCTTCCTATCCTCCACTGCCTCCCGGAGTTTTGTCAAATCCATATTGGTTGCATCGATGACACTGTCCAACCCTCTCATTCCCTGCTGTCCTCTTTTCCTTTTGCCTTCAATCTTTCCCAACATCAGGGACTTTTCCAAGGAGTCCTCTCTTCTCATGAGGTGGCCAAAGTACTGGAGCCTCGGCTTCAAAATCTGTCCTTCCAGTGAACATTCGGGGTTGATTTCTTTCAGGATGGATAGGTTTGATCTCCTTGCAGTCCAGGGGACTCTCAAGACTCTCCTCCAGCACCACAGCTCAAAAGCATCGATTCTGCGGCGATCAGCCTTCTTTATAGTCCAGCTTTCACTTCCATACATCACTATTGGAAAAACCATAGCTTTGACTATCCTGACCTTAGTTGGCAAAGTGATGTCTCTGCTCTTTAGGATGCTATCTAGGTTTGCCATTGCTTTCCTCCCAAGAAGCAGGTGTCTTATTTCATTGCTGCAGTCACCATCTGCAGTGATCAAGGAGCCCAAGAAAATAAACTCTGTCCTTGCCTCCATTTCTTCCCCTTCTATTTGCCATGAGGTGATGGGACCAGTGGCCATGATCTTAGTTTTTTTTTATTTAGTTTTTCTTCTTAGTTTTCTTGTTAAGCTACATTAACAAAAGACAAACAAGGTCTGGCTGCTAATTTCTCCCTCTCCCCCTCTTTCTTTTCCCCAATAAATTCCCCAATAAATTAGAAGACAAAAAGGAGTGCCCCATTCATTTCCTCTGTCCCCACTTTAAACCAGGAAACTGGAAAGCCGGCTTCTGGTTCCCCTCTTCATTAGCTCAAGAGATTGGACCGCCTGAACCAATGCAAATGCATTCAACTGGGAGGAAAATCATAGCCCCAGTGGTGGATGGGGACAAAAGGACAGTTTGGGAAAGGAAAACTCGCAGTTGAATTGCATTTACTTGTATGCTTGCAGAATTTCCTGCATTATTAGATAATATAGTTGACCCTCTTAACCAGCCCATGTGCAGACACAGAAGAGCAGATAGCACCTGTTGAGACTGGGGAGATTTCTGTGTTTTCTCTATTTCTCCATTTCTCTTCTTCTTCCATTTCGTCTTCTTCCTTGCTCCATCTTGCCTGATGTACAATTCATGTCACCTTTGCAGTTTTTAGTGCTACCTATACCGTTGGGAAGACAGCAGGAACAGAGGAAGGCCAGGTACGAGATGGTGTGACTCTCTAAGGGAAGCCATGGGTTTGAGTTTTCAGGATCTGAGTGGGGCCGTTGAGCGCAGGAGACCTCGGAGAGCACTCGTATGTTGGGCGCAACTTGAGAGCACATCCCAAGAACAAAGAATAAAGTTGTGGTGAGCTAGTAGTGTTCTGTAGTGCTTAGACTACATTTGAAAAGCTTATTAGGGTCACCATAAATTGGAAGTCATTTATTTGGAAGTTATTTAACTGTGCTCATGACCTGAGGTTCAATCCCAGGGAGCCGGCTCATGGTTGACTCAGCCTTCCATCCTTCTGAGTTCGGTAAAATGAGTACCCAGCATGCCGGGTGGGGTGGGGCAATGTGTAGCCTGCATACTGTAATTAAACTGTAAACCGCCCAGGGACTACTTGAAGTGGTATAGGACGGTATATAAGCAGAACACTTTGCTTTTTGCTTTTTATCTATCTATCTATCTATCTATCTATCTATCTATCTATCTATCTATCTATCTATCTATCTATCTATCTATCTATCTATCTATCTATCTATCTATCTAATTTATACAGCTTATATGCTGCCCACTACCTGCACAGCTTACAATTCAAAATTAAAATGAACAATTAAAAGCAATGAGAACATTAATATACAATACAATTAAAAATACGTTAAAATGCAATGCACTGAAATTGCCACCAGGACACACAATCTATGTTGTGTCAGTTAAATAACTTCTGGAACAGGAAGGTTTTTTTTTTTTTAACCTGGCACCAAAATATCATCAGTGTTGGTGCCAGGCGGGTTCTGAGTTTGGAAGGCATTCCGTAGCCTGGGGGCAGCTGCTGAAAAGGCCCTATATCTACAGACCATCCCTCTCACCTCCTTGAGGGATGGCTCTTTCAGGAGGGCTCCCTGGCTCGATCTTAACTGGCGGGTAGGTTCATATGGAAGGAGTAGGTCCTTCGGGTATCTGGGTCCTAAACCAGTAATGGCTGGCGAACCTTTTAGAGACCGAGTGCCCAAACTGCGATTCAAAACCCACTTTTTTTTTTTTTGCGAAGTGCCAATACAGCCATTTAACCTGAATCCAGGTGGCTGTGAAGGGGCGATGTCGGGGGCCCACAGAAAGGGCTCCGAGGGCCACCTTTGGCACCTGTGCCATAGGTTCGCCAGCACTGCCCTAAACTATAGGCGTAACAACAGCAACAGTGAGTTACCACCCGTCTCTGACTTCGACTTTTCCCTCCTCTGCTTCTTTCCTTTGCAGCGGCAGACTATTATTGGCGAAGCTCAAAACCATACCTTGCCATTTCACCTGGAATTTAGAGTTTGAGGACCTGGCTGATGTGGAACACCTCCAGGAGTATTTGACTCTCCAGGTACAAAACAATTACTACCGCAACCGGGACACGTACCTTGCCATGAAGGCCTTCCTGTACCACCTTCAAAAGCGCTACAGCGATGCCCTGAAAAGTCTCGGGGAAGCAGAAAAAATTCTGGCCCAGGATCACCCTGGCAACCTCCCACGCCAGGCCCTGTTGACGTACGGGAACTATGCCTGGATTTATTATCACTTGGGCAATTACAGGACAGTGGTGCAGCTTTTAAGAAAGATATATCAAATCGGCCACTCCTTCTCCGGCCCCCAGCCTTGCCCCTCAAGGGTCCCCGAAATCCTGGCCCAGAAAGGCTGGTCTCTCCTGGTGGCAGGCGTCCACCGTGGCCTGGAGGCCAAAACGTGCTTTGAAGGAGCCCTGAGAGGGGACCTCTCGAACCCTCAGCTGCAGGCAGGCCTGGCCCTCGCTGTTTACGCCACTTGGGAGCACCTCCAGGGCGATCCCGACAAGGAGAAAGCCACAGAGCTGCTGGAAGAGGTGGTCCGTGTCCAACCTCAGAACTACGAGGCCAGAGTTTATTTGGCCAGGCTTCTTCGCGACAAGGACGAGCAAAGGGTGAGGAAGCTCCTGGAAGATGTGGTGGAGAACAGCGTCCACCCTGAAGTCCTCAGAAGGGCGGCCAAGGTGTCTCTTCAGGAACCACAGTGGTTGTCCCAAGCCACGTATATTTTGCAGAAGGCCATCGCTCTGGACCCCAACTACCACATCCTTTACTACGACCTCGGGATGTGCTACAAAGCTCAGGTGGAAAGTGCCACTCCGGAGCGGAAGGCCGTCCTCCAGCCGGCCATGATCGAGAGTTTCCAGAAGGCTGTCCAGATGAACGCCCTCTTTGTGGACCCCATGCTGGAGCTGGCGAAGATCTACGGCGCTTCGGTCCCAGCCGGCGAGGAAGACGTTTACATCAACCTGCTGGTGGAGGAGGCCGCCTATATCAGCAAGCCGTGCCAGCAGGCACTCTTTCTGCAGTGGGGAGACTACCTTCTGCATCAGATGGGTCAGAAGGACAAGGCCCTGGAGAAGTACATGGCGGGGATCCAGATCGCCGGCGACGTTGGCAAGAACCACCTGGGGAAGCGCCTGATGAACTTGGCGCACCTGTTCGAGCAGGACTCCCAAACGGGTCGTGCGGAAGCCATCTACACGTTCCTTCAAAGCGTCCACTATGAGGACCCAGGCCCTCAGAGTCGAGAGTTGTGGTGGCACCACAACCGACCCTTGAGATGAAAGATGTCTCAGGACCAGAGGTCTTCTGAACGAGAAGGAACAAGGTTGGGTGGGTGGGATTCTCTTTTAATGCGGAAGATATGCACGCTTTTTATGGAGACCTCTTTGTCGCTGTGGAAGCCCTGGGGTGCTGTTAATCGTCCATTAATTATTTGCTCTGGGGATGTCATCTTATGATGTGACGTCTCTCTGCATCCCAGCAATTCTGAACCTTTTCCCTTCCTTCCTCCTCCCCCCCCCCCATCATCCTCCCACAAGAAAGGGTGAAGTCGTCTCGGGGAGTTGAAAGTAACTATAGTTGAAAGTAACTGAAGCTGTTCCAAATGGACGTGAAGTTACAGCGGAGGGGTGCAGAAGAGCAGGCCTCAGTGTCACACTGAACGACGAGGCGGTTGCCACTTCCATGGAGCGCATAGGAATCTAGAGCCTTCCACTGGGATTCAGCCTATATGCTCCTGTAGTGGCTTTTAATTGTAGGATGGGGAGAAACGTCGGGTCCCCTGAAAGGAGTGTGATGCCCTTGATCCTGTGCCCATTGGCTGTACGGCCTACTGGTTAGGGTCGAGCAAGATGGCCACCAACTCCACCTGGAGGACCCGACTTTCCCCATCTCTGTTTTTAATGGATTAAAACCTGGCTGCTGTTTTATAAGATCCCTCACTCTCATCACAAGGTCTTCGAGATAAAGGTGCTTTTGTAGGGAACAGATGGGAATCTGTGGGAAACAGGAAATCCACCACACAAGGAGCACAGCACTGAGCCATTATTTCACTACCTTTTGGGTTTCTTGCATTGAACATGTGAAATAAATCTTTCTACACAAAAGTGTATGTATGTGGGTTCTTCCCCTACTCCCATTGTTTTACTTAAGACTCCAGCTCCATGTCTTTCTACTTTCCCATTCACCTAGAACTCGGAAGTAACTGGATGATAGGCAGTTGCTTTTGGGAAATTAGTAGTGTGACTATTACAAAGTTACGTGTCAGGTGTGCGGTGTAGGACCCACAGAATGCAAGGGGTACTGGGTAGCAACTGGCTGAAAGAAAGAAAGAAAGAAAGAAAGAAAGAAAGAAAGAAAGAAAGAAAGAAAAAAAGAAAGAAAGAAAGAAACTTGTCTTCAGTAGCAAGTTTGAGGAGCAATCCATTCAAGGATGCCCTCTTCAAGGCAAGACATAAGAACATAAGAACAGCCATGCTGGAACAGGCCACAGCCCATCCAGTCCAGCATTCTGTCTCACACAGTGGCTCACCCTTTGCTTCAGGGTCTTCCCAAGCAGATGTCTTCACCTGCTTACAATTCCCCGCAAATGGCATTGAGAAAGATCCTGATTCTCTCTCCAATCCGGAGGTTGTCCTTCGGCATCCATCATGATAGAGGCTGCAATCCACCACAGTTCCTTGTGGGAGAAAAGCCAGCCTGTGCAGCCTTCGGTGGATGGCACGTCGCATGATTAGTAAAGCACTTGAGTTTGCTATCTATACCCTGTGAAGTCAGAATGGATTTCAGAGAATATGATGAGTGATGATAAATAGTTGTGGTTTTAAAATGTAAGGAGTATTTAAGTTTCAAACATCTCTTTGAAGGGCCTTGTCAGAAGGGTTTGACAGGAACTTTTCAGAGGTTATGCCATTCACCTATCAGATCTAGAGAGCACAGTGGTTTAGGCAGCTGGCTTTGGGGCTATATTTTGGGGGGTCTGATTCCCCACTGATCCATCATGTCCTTTCCATCCCTACAGTTTTAAGGGGAAATATCCTTTAGTTTAATTTTTTTTAGATAAACATCTTCAAATTGCAGTATCAAAACTGGCCACTAGAGGGTCCCAGCGAGTCTGTATTTTCCTAGTAGTCTGTGGTTAACAACAGCAACGCAATGTGTTGATAGGAACGCATTACTGAACAAAAAATATTTGTGACTGTGCCACAATTATGGCAACCTGGTTGTGAGAAGCAAAGGACAACACAACACGTGCCTTCTAAAATGTAATGTTCAAAACTCTGTGCTTCTCGACCTTGGTGACTTATCGCCCAATTGAATGATTAAGTGTACGCACCGGTATGTTCCATCGTGATTAAGAAGGAACATCTGCCTGCCTGCCTGCCTGCCTGTTGAAGTCCAAGCAAGATGTGACACCACGCCATCAGCAACGTGGGGAAGGGTTTCGAAAGAGGAACCAGGCATACCTTGTAATGTGGATCGAGAACCTGGACAACAGGGACCTTGTGCGCAGGATATGTCCCCTGCACGCAGTGTGTTCATTGGGGAACTGAACAGGGGTCTTCTTACCCCTAGCAATCCAAACACCATCATTAATCACCCATCAGAGCAAAATATCTGAACAAGCCATGCTTCCCAACCAACCAGGGGTCCCTCCAGATGTTCTTGGATTATGATTCCTGGAGATCCTGGCTGTCATAGCTGTATGTGTGTGTGCAAAGGCCTGGGGGGGGGGTGGATTTGTAAGCCCAGGAACACTGGGGGACCCAAGGTTGAAAACCACTGCTTTAGGGAGTCGGTGTGTTTTTGGCGATGGGCGGCCTGCATCAGGAGAACAACAGCACTGGAACGCAGAAAGATATGCCACTTGCACTGACCAAAATCATCATCCCCAAGGCCCAGGGGGAAAACTCCTCTGGGGGTTCTCCCAGGTCTTAGCTCATCAATCTAACCACTACACCACACTCTCCCTTAACTCTTCAGCACATAAATGCTTCACTCTCCTCTTCCTAGTTAAATCAACCTCCCTTGGCTCACCAGCACCTGTAAGCACCAGGTGAGGCTTTGCAATACTGTAATTTGCCTCTGATAGACTTCAACCTCACTTTCCCATGTTTGTGTGCATGGGTATTTTACAAAAATACCAGTCCTTTGCAGGAAGCCATACACATATATGGAAGAGGGGCAGCCACTCCTGTTCAGGTAACATCCATTCAGATGGAGAGGCTCAATCTCAGGCTGCTCCTTCCTGGAAGTGGTTGGTGATTTAAGCTGAGCCACACCCAGGGGCTCTTTGCAGAGAGATTTCCCTAAGAAGAGTGAAGGATGCAGAGGTAAGGAGACCCTCCGGACAAGATGCTGAATAGTGATTTTAATGCATCAGTTACAGTGGAAAGGAGGAGGGTGGGGTGCAGCCAGAAGGGTGTCTGTGAACATTCTCAGTCAACCATGTGAGTTTATTCTGGAGGTCCAGTTGCCATGACTCAACTTCCAGCCAGAAGGGTGGAAAAAGTGCAAACCACAGAGGAATACAGGTCTGTACTGTTGGATTACTAGTCCCAGGATTCCCCAGGCAGTCCTATGTTTGTGAAGATTCTCAGTCATCCAGGTGAGTTTATCTGGAAGTTGAGTCATGGCTACTGGACTTCTTGAGAGACAGAAAAGTTTTGCTGCTCATCGAAACAGCTTTCAGACTGATGAAGCTGTTTGGATGACCAGCTAAACGTTTCTCTCTCTCAAGAAAAAGAAGTCCAGTAGCCATGACTCAACTTCCAGAGCTACTTACCTATGGAATTCTGAGAGCAGTTAATTCCAAAACACCACACAACAAAGCACAGCTTAGGAGAGGCCATGACCCTCCTGTTTGCAGATTGCCTCTTCTGTGGTATGAAAAGGACAAAGGAGGCCATCGGCAGCTCAGGCTGAGATCCTGTGAACACTTACCTGGGGGGTAAAAAAGTTCTGCTCAAGGGGGCACCCCCCCAGTAGGTGCAGTCCTGTACATCTCTGCTCAGGTGTCAGCTCTATTGAGTTCTATTGAGTGCATGCTCAAGGAAAGGGTTATAGGAAGTTCTTTTCATGCAGAAGTGGGGTATAATATCATTTATGTGTCTTGTGTCATTACAGTCATGACTGACTCTTTGTGACCCCATGTCCATGGAGTTTTCGTGGCAGGAATACTGGAGTGGCTGGTATACCAGCACCTGGTATTCCCTGGTGGTCTCCCATCCAAGTACTAACCAGGGCTGACCCTGCTTGGCTTCCGAAATGAGGCGAGATCAGATGTTTAATGAGACAGTAAATCAATGTTGAATATTCATGTTGTTTTGTGAGAAGGAAGCACACTGAGTTTAGTGGGGCTGCCTTACTCAGGAAAGGGTGTGCTGTATAATGTTCTGGGATGGAAAGCAATTAGTTATAGGTTTCTGAGATAGAAAGTAATTAGTTACACGTTTCTGAGATGCGAAGTGATTAGTTACAAGTTAAAACTTATTCACTTCTCAATGGCCAAGGTGTAACTGAACAACATTAGGATTGTAAGCTAACAAAGGGGAAACATCTTGTGGTGAACGTATGATTTTTCACTTCCTTGTCAAAAGCTTGCTTCTTCACTGTGAATTTTTACTTGTTGCAAAGGGTTCAAGAGCAGGGAAAGCTCACATGTGGACAAAAAATATTTCAGATATTCAAACTGGACTGTTGATTAAATTTTCTGCCTCAAGCTGATGTTGGGTAACATCTCGCCCAGTGAAGAATTCTTGAATTCAGGTTTATACAACTTTGGGGACACTTTAGTTATCTTGTTCTATCCCAACGTTGACTCGTACCAGAGATGGGCATTTTGTTTCAGAAGGGGACTGGTTCTGAAACAAAACATGCCAGCACATCTGGCGCTCAGAACCAGCCCCTCCCCACTCAGGAACAAAATCAACCACTGTCTTACCTTGCTGTAGTTCGTGCTGGGTGAAATTCCAACCAGGAAGCAGCCTCCTATGCGACATCTTTCCCTCTTCCTGGTGTTGGCCAATCAGGAGCTGTGCAAGGACATGCATCATCCCGCCTCCCTGTCTGATTGGCCAGCACCAAGGAGAGGGATAAGACGATGCATTGCAGGCTGCTTCCTGTTGGAATTTCACCCAGCGCGAACTACAGCAAGGTCAGACCTTGGGTGATTTTGTTCTGGAGGTTGGGACTGGGTTCCGAGTGCCAGCTGGGCTGGCATGTTTCATTTTGCAACCAGTCCCCTTCTGAAATGAAATGCCCGCCTCTAACTCCTACCTTTCCAATGTTCCTTCCTTTTGCAACAGAGGAGCTTTATGGGAGAAGCTGCAGTTGCTGCAGTGCCATTTCACCTGGAATGCTGAGTTTGAGGACCAGGTGGACGTGGAGCACCTCCTGCAGTTCTTGACTTTGAAGATAGAATACACCCCCCACCACAACCACAGCACCTACCTCGCCATGAAGGCCTTTCTGTACCACCAGCAGAAGCGCTACGGCGAGGCGTTGAGAACGCTCAAAGAAGCCGAAATGTTCCTGGCCATCGACCCCCTGACCAACATCACCTGCCACATCCTGCTGATCTACAGCAACTACGCCTGGATTTATTACCACATGAGTAACTACAACATGGTCCATCTCTACCTGCACCGGATCCACGGGATCTGCCAATCCATGTCCAGCCCCGAGCCCTACTCGGTGAAGACGGGCCACATCCTGGCTCAGAAAGGCTGGTCCCTCCTGGCGGCTGGTTTCCGCAACGCCCTGATGGCCAAAGAGTGCTTCGAGATGGCGCTGAGGCAGGACCTGTTCAGTACGCCGTTCTGGTCAGGCTTGGCCATCTCTCTCTACGCCAGTTGGGAACACCTCCGGACGCAGCAGTTCTGGGGCAAGGCCAAGGAGCTCCTGGAAGGCATCGTCATGCTGGAACCCGGAAACTATGAGATGAAGATCTATTTGGCCACCTTGCTTTGCAACGTGAGCGAGTGGAGAGTCAGCTACCTCCTGGACGATGTCGCTGAGCACAGCCGCAACCCGGAGGTCCTCAGGAAAGTGGCCAAGTTGTACATGCTCATGCCGCAGTCACTGCCCTTGGCCATTGCGGTGTTGAAAGAGGCCATCTCTCTGGCGCCCGGCTACGACATCCTTCACTATGACCTCGGCCTGTGCTACAAGTGTCAGATGGAACGAGGGCCACCGGAAGAAAGAGCCGCCAGCCTCGCGCCCGCCATCGACAGTTTCCACCGGGCGGCGGAAGTGAACTCTCTCTTTCTGGAGCCCATCTTGGAGTTGGCCAAACTCTACGGGTTGGAGGCTCTGGATCAAGAGGAAGAGATGTACGAGAACCTGGTGGAGAAAGTGCCCAGCGCCAGCAAGTCGTGCCAACGGGCCTTCTACTTGCAGTGGGGGGATCTCCTCCTCCAGAGGAAGGGGCTGAAAGAGGCGGCCTTGGAGAAGTACATGGTTGGCCTCCAAATCGTAGGTGGCCCAAGCCAGGAGAGGGACCAGCTGGTGAGCCGACTGGTGGACTTAGCCAAGAAATTCCAGGAAGAGGCCGAAGTGGGCCCAGCGGAGGTCATTCACAACTTCCTGAGGGAAAATGGATTACAAGATGCAACACCTCAGAGACAACGCCCGTGGTGGTTCTCCTGCAGAGCCTTGAGATAAAAGTATGGCCGCTTCTGCCACAGGGGAATCTGGAACACCCCCCCCCACACTTTTGGGTTAGAGCAGGGGTTCCCAAACTTCGTTCTCCAGATGTTCTTGGAATACAACTCCCAGAAATCTTAAGCAGCACAGCTAGCGGTGAAGGCTTCTTGGAGTCTTTCGTCCATGAACATCTGGGAACTCAAGTTTGAGAACCACTGCGCTTAACAAGAACAAACAACAGGTGGGTGTAATCTGCAGGGCTCTTGCTTTGCAAACCCAGGTCCTTCAGTGGTTTTCTTGCAAGTGGCAAACGCACCATTCTCTTGATAGAATAGTCATTATTTATTTATTTTATTTAAAGGCCATTCCTCTAATTTATACCTCTCTCTTGTTCTGTCAAAAAAAAAGAAAAAGAGGAAGCTTTGGGGTCACACTGGGTTATAGGGTGGTTGCCATTTCAATGGAACATATAGGAATCTAGAACCTTCCACTGGGATTCAGCCTATAAGCTCCTGTAGTGGCTTTTAATTCTAGGATGGAGAGAAACGTTGGGTCCCCTGAAAGGTGTGTGATGCCCTTGATCCTGTGCGAATGGCTGTATGGCCTACTGGCTAGGGTGGAGCAAGACGGCTGCCAATGCCACCTGGAGGACCTGACTTTCCCCATCTCTGTTTGTAATGGATTGAAACCTGTTTGCTGTTTTATAAGATTCCCCACCCTCACCCCAAGACGTATGAGATAAAGGTGCTTTTGTAGGGAATGGGTGGGGATCCGTGCAAAACAGCAAACCCACCAGACACGGAACTCAACACTGAGCTATTATTTCACTGACACTCCTTAGTTTTCTTGCACTGAATATGTGAAATAAAGTTTTCTCCTTATTTAGAAAAAGTCTGCTGTGTGTCCTTTGATATATACATTCTGGAGCTATTACGTATCTGTTGGTTTTTCCAGCTGGGGCAAAAATGAGAGGCATGTGGATTTGTGGTTTTAATTTTTGGACTACAGCTCCCAGGATTCCACAGGATGCCATGGGAGTTGTAGTCCTAAAACCACAAATCTACTCAATGAGAGAGAGAGAGAGAGAGAGAGAGAGAGAGAGAGAGAGAGAGAGAGAGAGAGATCCCATTAAAAATACAGTGGTACCTTGTATAAAGGAATTAATTCGTTCCAAATGAAATTCTGTTAAGCAAATTTTCCTTTATACATATTTCCCATAGGAATGCATTGAAAACAGAGTGATCCCATTTTTATGTTGTACAGATTCTCCCCATAGGCGATTCTGTTAAGCAAATTTCCCCTATCTCCAGAATTTTTTATGTTGTACAGATTTTATGTTATACAAACTGTTTGTTATACGAGGGTCCTGCTGAGTCCTAATTGGGCATGATGAAATTCTCAGAGATGCTTTGGGGGTCCCCTGAGACCCCTCCCAAAACATTCCTTGTTGGGCCAGGATAAAATAATTCATTCCAGGACATTCAAAAGAGCCAAACACACAATTCAGGTCGAATCCCCCTGAATTGGCAGTTCATCCCTACTGTAGTCATGGCCCATGGAGTGACGGCCACAGATCAACCCCCGGAGACATCCTTTTACTCTCAAAGCTACCTCCATTGCCCCTCTATCTATATGAACCCTGGCTTTTAGCCATAGCCAGCCCCCCGCTTCCCTGTAGGAAGCTTACTTCCATCATATCCATTTGCCTACACTGGCCCAGGTCTCTGGCCCCAGCCAACCTCAACCCCCCCCCTCTCTCTTTTCCTTTCCACCCCTCCTGCCTGCCCTTTTTTCACCATGCTCATGGCTTGTCAGAGAATGGTTTTAAACAATCATTCTCAGGGATCACCCTACCATCTGATGCCTGGCCCTGCTATCCCTGTCTGACCCAGA
Organism: Phrynocephalus guinanensis; assembly: GCA_037367245.1. Taxonomy (NCBI): domain Eukaryota; kingdom Metazoa; phylum Chordata; class Lepidosauria; order Squamata; family Agamidae; genus Phrynocephalus; species Phrynocephalus guinanensis. The sequence goes on along the minus strand of CM074740.1, from coordinate 106,445,900 downwards.
CCCAGGCCCCTGGCTCAAAGGGTGCCCCCTCTCCCCTTTCTCTCTCTCTCTCTCTCTCTTTCTCTCCTCCTTCTCCTCCTCCTCCTCCTCTTCCCTATCTTTCCTTCCTCCTCCCACTCCCTCCTTCCCTTGAAGGGATGTCTCCTGAAGGATATTGGGTACTAATAGGCATATCCAGCTGAAAGGGTATAGATCATGCATATATATATATATAGCTATTTTAGTAACCCCCAGCATATCACAATATAAGCCACACAATTATATATTTAGAAGTAGAAATATTAATAAGCAATTGTATCCATGTATATCCGGTCCTAAAACTCTGGTCAAGCCTTTCCGGCCGCTAAGAGGGTAGGACTTCTGTTGCAAAATTTGGCTGAGCCAGCAATCTAATTATTTTCGTAGCTTTGAAGCTTTACACAGCTAATTGCATATACGTCAGCCAAGAAAACCTTATCTCTTTTTCGAGAGCTCAGCAGCTGGCATGCATCACGGGTACTAGTCCGTGTAAGTCAGTTCAAACACCACAGCAATGAAGACATTTAATTGGTGTCAGAAATACAAAATAAATGGCCAAAGATGTCAATTAGTGTTTGATGTATGTAACAAATGTATGTGACGTAAATTCGGATGGGCGGAGGGAAAAAGAGTGCTGGAAAACCTTATAAAATATATCTCCTTTCGTTTCTGGGACGGACTTCCCACCCGATCTAGCAAAGAGTGTGGAGGCTCCCTTGGTTGCAACCAATAAATCTTCTTTTCTGTCTACACAAGACTCAGACTGCTCATTGCATTCTGTAAAGCCAATAGCACGCCGGCGACGAACCCCATAAATTCAAATCATTGCTTTCATTTGGTGGAGATGCCGGGGAAAACTGCCGCGGCTAGGAGGCTTGCAGAGTCTGACTCAAGTCACGGTAAGAAGTTCGTGCTGATTACAGACTGATCCTAGTCCGGACCCTCAAATTTGTGAGGAGGATCGCTCTGTCAGCACTAAATGGGCTACCGTACTTGAGAGAAAACCAAGTGCCGGCAGGAGGAGGAATTGGAGAGGACTGCGCAGAAGAAATCTGGTAAGGTAGAAAACCGATTGTGGGGTGGCGTGAGTTCGAATCTAACAGCTCTGTGGAGTGGAGAAGATTGCGAATTCTTATTGTCGGCCCCGGGGGTAGGAGACGAGAAGGGACGAATGCGTCCCTAGCATCCCGAGAACCAGAAGGCATTAGGGGTTACGGAACCCCGAAATCTTCTAAGGGTAGAATGGTTCTTTTGCAAAGAGCCAGAACCCTAGCGTTCGCCCCCAGTATTGAAACAGGAGGGGGGTACAGGGAGGAGGAGGGTCGGATACGACCTTAACATCCCAAGAACCAGGGGACATTAAGGGATACTACGACCCTGAAATCCCCAAGGGAGGAGGGGTTTTTTGCAAAACCCAACATCCCTAGGGTTCGCCCCCTAAGTATTTGAAACAGGAGAGGAGTATTGCTCCGTCGTCCTGGGGAAAATTTAAAGATATATTAATGCATGGGCTTGTGGGATGGTGATTCCACTTTTGAATTTTGTATGTGTGTTTTTCAAGGTAAGGGGCTGTGCCTCTATACCCTGCGTAACAGCAGAGAAATGGCCATTCTCTGTGTCTAAAGCGGCGGCAAAGACTGGCAATCTTTGTCCCACCATCACCAACGGAGCACCACCTCCGTTTGAATTTAGATAGTTAATAAGATTTCTCCCTAGGCAGAGGACATAGGCAGGTTATTTGGGGGAAAAATATTGTGGATGATTTGTGTGAATCAAACGGAATCAGTGATCGATGTGTATGAATGAGCCGGGTTGATCTCTAGGACATAACCCTTGGCGACCTGAGTGTGGACGCGCGATTTCTAAGCCAGGGCGACCTACTTAGGCCGCGTCAGTATCACGTGTTGTGTGTGTGGTGTGATTAATTAAGTGCGATTCCGTTTGGTGTTGTGGGAGAATTTATAGGCACACAGTTAGACCTTTAAAACAATCCAATGGGGATAAATTAAAGCAACGTATGCACCCCCTTTCGATGTGCAATGTGGTAACATTGGAATTCTGCCACCAGAAGTAATGATTTTAGTATTAAATGGAACAAAAGTAAGCTTTAAGAAGAGCCCCTCTAACTAGGATAAGGTAGGACTTTACCATCTCAAATTAAGATTCTAGCCCTCAAGGAGGGCAGACCAATTATGACCTGCTAGCAAGAGGCGTGTGAATTTACAAGGACGTGCTTAGTTAATTAATATAGAGACCAAATACTCTGCCAACTAGAAGACCCCGCCAGCAATTTTGATAACACCAGGGGAAAAATGGGCAGTGAGAAGGGTACTTTTGAGTACTCAGGGATAAACAACATCCTACGTATTTTGTGACTGGTTGGTCACACGACAAAATTTACCAGCTGAAGGGACATTTTACAGGGAAAACATCATAGGGTATCTGAGTAATGCATTTTTAGTAAAATTGGGTAGGACTTATAGGGTAAAAAGGTCCACCCCATTCTTTTAAACTGGTTTTATAAACCCGAGAGATGATGGGAGGAAGGCAGGACAGTGGACTGAAGAAGTATGGAAAGGGACAGATGGAAAGAGGAAGTGTAATAGAAGGAAGCAGCAAGACAGAGATGGGAATGGACAAGTATGATATTGAAAAAACTGGAGGAGAGGAAGGAGGACAGAGCGATCAGGAAGTGCTAGATAGGAGATGCGTACCCCTGAATTACCTTATTCAAGCATTCAGGAGGTGCTTCCATCCCGTTACGCCAATGCCCAACTCCTTGGATATAGAAGCCTTAAACAGAACTAATGTTTGCTATACGCCACATGAGGAGATAGGTAGGGACGTTATTTCTGAACTATTAATAATCAAAAGCAGGGAAATCGAATCAGGGGCTGAGCCCCTTCTGGCAGCTGGCCACGACAGAAAGTAGAATCAATGCCTTTTTTCCCTTCTCCAAAAGCAGTTAAGAACATTTGAGAAAAGACAAGGCAATTTAATTTCAAACACAGGGAGATTCTCAGGAACTGCGCAAGTCTACCTTTTTAGACAAAGGAAAAGTGGGGAGAAGATCTTAGTCTCTCTCTCTCTCTCTCTCTCTCTCCCTCCCCCCCGGAACGAACGGGTGTCTTAGAATAAGCAGGAATTTTTTTTTAACTGTGCTTTCATGTTCTTCATAAGGACTTAAGTACCATCTAGGCATTATTTGCCTCCCCATAGAGATAAGAGTGAAGGAAGAGAGAGAAATTCTACATGTCCACCTAAGATTTTCTTCCCCTCCCAATTTAAGTGGCTCTGTTTATTCATTACAAAAGCCACGCTTCTCAAATTAGGCTTCAGCAGACAACAAGATTGACAGCCACAGAAATGGTGGATTGCGCCTTTGTTTCAGTGCATTTCACACCTAATTCATTACAGAGTAATTACAGGAGATTATCTGCTTGCCTCAGGCTGGATAAGGCAGCCTGCGGGGGAATTTAAAAGTCCACAGCCCCTCCTTTCTTTTTCTGCTCTCGCCCCCCCCCTCTCTTGCGGGGCAAGCTGGAAAACCAACTCCCTTTCCCCCTCCCAGAGGAATTTGAGGAATGCTGAAAAACAGCCTAGTTTTCCTTTTTTTTTCTCTCCCAAGCCTGGAGTAACGTAACGTACAAGTCAATCCCAAAGCGTTACATTTCAAGCAGGCTTAAACGCCAGAATTTAAGACGAGCCTTGCTTGTTCTACACACTGCACACTTTTCTTAATTAGGCTTTTCAAAGATAAGTGCAAAAGCTACTGGGATAGTGAAGTGACTTGCGATTTCAATGACTCTTTATTACTAAGTCAACACTGGGGAATGAAAGAATCATCTTTTTGCCCTAGGCCGTAAAAGGCTCGCCTGGCCATTAAGATGTGCATAGCATGTTGTTGCAGCTTTTAACCCACACCTAGTCTCAAGAGCTTCCCTGAGGAAAATGAGGTTTTTTTTAAACAAATAAAAAACAAAATAGACTTAACAATTTTTTCTTTTCCTTTTTTTTTCTGTGCACATGACAGAATGGTTCTGTACTGCACATTATTAATTTGTTACAAATTTCACAGGGAACCTAGTAGCGTGACCATGGCCGAGCTGAACTTCTGAACAACTACTGAGGTGCAGCTGTGTACTATGGCCAAACGATTTTTCCGAACATTTGGCCACCCCCCCTCCCATTCATATCCTTGTTTCACAAAGAGATATGCCCCATTCTGCAGGACATTTGCTTTTTGCGACATTTTTTCCCCCTTCTTCAGACTTTCAGATAGACTGCGCTATACTGTGCCATTGAAATCTGCACACAGTGTACTGCATGTAGCACTATCACACCTGGAGAACAAGGCCATGATCTGCAGATTGCTTGGCCATTTTTGTGTGTGTTTGTTTGTTCGTCTGTTTCTGTCTGTCTGTCTCTTTCCACTCGGGAAGACGCTGGAGGAAACACTTTCCGTCCTGAGGCATCCTTCCCCAGATGACAGCGTGCGTTTGACACTTCGGAAGGTCCCGAGGCAGCCTGCTGATTCACTTTCAACTCAGGGTGACAGATTACAATCCTGTCTTCCTGTCTCTTTTTCTTTTTTTTCTGTTTGTTTATGGGGGGAGAGAGTGGGTTTAAACCAGCCACTGACTTTTATTTTGAAGTGCGGCCGGCCGTGACTTTATCATGCCGCATACCAGCCCCAACTCCCCTCTGCAACAATTTGGTTCATGCTAAGAGCCTACTTTGCATCTCCTGGATATTCTGCCAGCTACATTTTTTTTGTTGTCCCCGTGTAGGAGAGCACTTTGACTTGGGGATGGGATCTGTGGTTGATTGGGGACACCTGAGCACCTACCTTGTGAGGTCATGCAGACTCGCCTTGCAAGCACTCATTGGGGCCAGCTGAACTTGTGCATATCTACTGATGGGCAGAGGTGTCCTCATCATAGACTTTGGCCCCCCTACTTCACGTACTGGTTTTACGAAGAGGAAAGCCCCAGTCTGCCTTTTACGACATTTTTTTCCTTTTCAAGACTGTCAGATAGACTGTACCACCCTGCCTTGCAGCACAAGGACAGCTGAGGGGCCCTTTTGTGGGGGTTTGTGCTCTGTTTGTCTGTTTGTGGTCGTGTGTCTGTTCTTCTCTTACCCAGGTACATCCTGGAGGACGGGCTTTTGCTCTGGGAAAAACGCCCACCCGTTCTTTATTTCTGGATCATGGAGTCGGTTGGGTTTGGAAAGCTGACGCCGCCGTTCGTAGATGCTGAGATGGGGACCTTCCTGCCCTCCATTCCGCTATCCCTCCTGGAGCCTTTGATGCCTTTGATGTCTTTGATGCCATCTTCGAGATGACTGCGCTCCGCCAGTTCGATCGATGTGGGCCCCTGGATCCAGTGATGTCAGCCTTTTCACCCAGCGTACACCACACCCCGCGACCGAGAGGGAGAGAGGCCTGACCGGTGACGCCTTCTGCCCACTGCAGTATGATGCCTCATGCCTTAGATGACTTCACCCTGGACGGAGGACGCCGAATTGCACCTAACCTGTGGTCATCACACCTGTTCCTGGGGGCGCCTTGCATTTAGCACTTCGGAGGGCCCCACTGCTGTCTGCTGTTTCCCCTTGCACCTCTGCTTTCTTTTTTTCTCTCTTTTTTTCTCTGTCTGTCTCTGAGGGGGGGAGACGGAAGGAGCTTAGCGGCCACTGACTTTTGCTTTGGATTGCGGCCAACAGACTTCACACCCGCAATTTCACCCCTTTTCGTCGGGACAGAAACTTGGTGGGGTTCAAATTCAGACCTTCACCATGCGCTGGACCACCAAGAACTTGTGAACTTGTGTCGCCACACACACACATCAGCCTCCCAGTATCCGACAAGTGAGCGCTTATTTTGAAGCCTTGCATAGGGACGTTAATTATGGGTCACTGCTTCTGAATGTGCCTTTCATAATTCATATCATGCTCATGCTTTGCCACTGAAAATGTTTTTATATTACTTGCCTTTCTATGCAATTTACATTGAATGAGAGAAATTTTGGCACCCATGGGTGTTCCGAGACTTTATACCACAAAACAATGGTTTTCTAGAATAGCTGTCTACATTATTTACTTCACCAAAGACAATGATGAACTACTTTTTGTCCCATATTTGTGGGGCTGAATTTGTGTGTGAACTGACAGCTACAGAGACATCTCTGCCTTGATTTCAATAGCTCATCCTTGACTCTACCATGGGACTATAACTATTGAGTATGGTTTATGGCTAAAAATTGGTTTTTCTAAAACTAATGTCTATCATCTGGGCTATCCTGTATGCATGAACAACTGGGTAATTCTGCACAGCCTGCTATAATTTGAGTTTCAAGGCACACCACACACCTGAATAAGGTTGAAAATCACGTCATGATTTTTGTTTTATGAAATCAGGTACTAATGTTTGTGTATCTTTATGAAAAATGACAGTATGAAAAATCATATTTCAAGGTCTAAAGCCATTTGACAGCAAAAGGGAGAAGGCTGGCAAAGGAGCCTTGCCCATATTTTTATAAGTGTTTGATTTGCAAAATGAACCTAAAGCGTGGTGCTTTGTTAGAATTCAGGGGTTTTCAGCCTGACTACCAAACACACAAGCACGATATCTCACATTTGCACTGCTGCTGCAAGAAAATTTATTTGGGTTTCATGATTGTCCTGAAATAAGGTACTGAACAAATCTGCTGTTTAAAGCCTGTTTAGTTATCACTTTGGGACAGGGATCTTGATATCCAAGTCTATCACAATATTCTTATGCCAGCCCCTTCAAAAGTTGGGAATTTGGAATCTTTGAGCAGTGAGCAGCATGCCTTGGGAGGTTGTGACCATGTTGCATTTCTCCAACAGGGGACATTTAAATGCTATGGTCCGTGAAACGCATCCATCCATTGCAGTCTGCGGGTCTGGCCAGAGGGTCTTTTTAAATCCCAGACATTGCAAAACTTTATCTGGTAACTTAACATTTCACTATAGAAAGTGCCCTAGTGAATTAAGGGGTATTTCTTTGTCATTCACCTGTTCAAATGCGTCCCTCACCATGAGATGCCACAAATCATTTTGTGATTATTCATTTTTTTAACTGTGCCTATAAGCCCTTTGAGAAAGGAAAAGAGGGCTGGAAAAGTTTTCCTGGCAGAACTGCCTACACTCTCGTCAGGAACACTGAAAAATCACTCCCTGAGCCATGATGAAAAACCCCTCCCCAAGGGAATGGTAAGCAGGGAAGATCAAGCAATATTCACGCTTTTGTACATACACCTTTGATATGTTTATTTGTCCCTTACATGTCTATCACGGGAGTCACGGGAGGGCAACCTCTGGAGAATTTACTGACGTAAATTTCCAAAACGCGTCAGGGGCGAGTGAAAGGGTATAGATCATGCATATATATATATAGCTATTTTAGTAACCCCCAGCATATCACAATATAAGCCACACAATTATATATTTAGAAGTAGAAATATTAATAAGCAATTGTATCCATGTATATCCGGTCCTAAAACTCTGGTCAAGCCTTTCCGGCCGCTAAGAGGGTAGGACTTCTGTTGCAAAATTTGGCTGAGCCAGCAATCTAATTATTTTCGTAGCTTTGAAGCTTTACACAGCTAATTGCATATACGTCAGCCAAGAAAACCTTATCTCTTTTTCGAGAGCTCAGCAGCTGGCATGCATCACGGGTACTAGTCCGTGTAAGTCAGTTCAAACACCACAGCAATGAAGACATTTAATTGGTGTCAGAAATACAAAATAAATGGCCAAAGATGTCAATTAGTGTTTGATGTATGTAACAAATGTATGTGACGTAAATTCGGATGGGCGGAGGGAAAAAGAGTGCTGGAAAACCTTATAAAATATATCTCCTTTCGTTTCTGGGACGGACTTCCCACCCGATCTAGCAAAGAGTGTGGAGGCTCCCTTGGTTGCAACCAATAAATCTTCTTTTCTGTCTACACAAGACTCAGACTGCTCATTGCATTCTGTAAAGCCAATAGCACGCCGGCGACGAACCCCATAAATTCAAATCATTGCTTTCACAGCAAGCTTCCTGTGGGACATTCTGGGGGGCGATATTTTACCCTTCCTCCTGCACGGGAAAGCCCTGGGAGAGGGGAAATGGAGCCCCTAAGACTAACACACAGGAAGCAGATGGCTGACTACCTTGTCCTTCCATCTTCCATCGGGGCCAGAGCATGCCCAGAGGAAAAGGCAAGGACCTTCCTTTGTGCCCCACTCAGGCACGAGTGGGCAAGTCAGGGAAGCAAGCTGCTAGGGTATCAATCATTACCATCCCTCACTAGGTGACATGTCCACGTCACAGAAAGCCCTCCCCAGGAGTCCATCAAGCCAATGATAGGCTGACACCTAGGACACCACACAATATCTGTAACTCCGCCTCTTACAGCTAATAAAGGTGTGCCTTGCAAGCCTGCTCGGAGAAGAGAAGAGCATGGCAGCCTGACACTTGAACCCAACCCCGTGTCCGTGTAGGTTATTTCCCTACATTCCCTGGGTGTGCTTAAAACGTGTGCCTGTCCTATTCCTTGACTTCTATAATCTACCATCTGGGGCAATGGGGGTTTATGGCACAAAGAAGAAGAGGATCATCATGGCGACTTCATGAGGCTGGCCACATCTTCTAGAAGGGATCCATCTTTTCCAGAGTTCTGGGCACGTACACACAGCTTCTTCCTGGAGTACCAGAATTCCTTGTCACGTAGACCACAGATGTTATCACAGCCTGAGGGAGTTTTCCATCATCACATTTCTGCACCCACAAAAGACTGCCCAGACACCTTTGGATAATCCCACCAGCTTTTCCTGTCTCCTATTGACTTTGGCATTTGTTGTTGTTCAGTCGTTCAGTCGTGTCCGACTCTTCGTGACCCCATGGACCAGAGCTCGCCAGGCCTTCCTATCCTCCACTGCCTCCCGGAGTTTTGTCAAATTCATTTTGGTTGCATCGATGACACCGTCCAACCATCTCATTCTCTGTCGTCCTCTTTTCCTTTTGCCTTCGATTTTTCCCAGCATCAGGGCCTTTTCCAGGGAGTCCTCTCTTCTCATGAGGTGGCCAAAGTACTGGAGCCTCAGCTTCAAAATCTGTCCTTCCAGTGAGCATTCGGGGTTGATTTCTTTCAGAATGGATAGGTTTGATCTCCTTGCAGTCCAGGGGACTCTCAAGATTCTCCTCCAGCACCACAGCTCAAAAGCATCAATTCTGCGGCGATCAGCCTTCTTTATAGTCCAGCTCTCACTTCCATACATCACTACTGGAAAAACCATAGCTTTAACCATCCTGACCTTAGTTGGCAAAGTGATGTCTCTGCTCTTTAGGATGCTATCTAGGTTTGCCATTGCTTTCCTCCCAAGAAGCAGGCGTCTTTTTATTTCGTTGCTGCAGTCGCCATCTGCAGTGATCAAGCAAAGCAAAAGTGTTCTGCTTATATACCGCCCCATACCACTTCAAGTAGTCTCTGGGCGGTTTACAATTTTTTAATTACAGTGTGCAGGCTACACATTGCCCCCCCCCAAGCAAGCTGGGTACTCATTTTACCGACCTCGGAAGGATGGAAGGCTAAGTGAACCTTGAGCCTGCTACCTGGGATTGAACCGAGGTTGTGAACACAGTTTTATCTGCAGTACAGGCATTTAACCACTGCACCAAGAAAATAAACTCTGTCATTGCCTCCATTTCTTCCCCTTCTATTTGCCAGGAGGTGATGGGACCAGTGGCCATGATCTTAGTTTTTTTGATGTTGAGCTTCAGCCCATTTTTTTCACTCTCCTCTTTCACCCTCATTAAGAGGTTCTTTAATTCTTCCTCACTCTCTGCTATTAGAGTAGTATCATCTGCGTATCTGAGGTTGTTGATATTTCTTCCGGCAATCTTAATTCCGGCTTGAGATTCATCCAGACCGGCCTTTCTCATGATGTACTCTGCATATAAGTTAAATAGGCAAGGTGACAGTATACAGCCTTGTCGTACTCCTTTCCCAATTCTAAACCAGTCAGTTGTTCCATATCCAGTTCTGACGGTTGCTGCTTGTCCCACATATAGATTTCTTAGGAGACAGATAAGGTGTTCAGGCACTCCCATTCCTTTAAGGACTTGCCATAGTTTGTTGTGGTCTACACAGTCGAAGGCTTTGGCATAGTCAATGAAGCAGAAGTAGATGTTTTTCTGGAACTCTCTGGCTTTCTCCATAATCCAGCGCATGTTGGCGATTTGGTCTCTAGTTCCTCTGCCCCTTCTAAATCCAGCTTGTAGTTCTGGAAGTTCTCTTTCCACATACTGCTGAAGCCTGCCTTGTAGAATTTTGAGCATAACCTTGCTAGCATGTGAAATGAGTGCAATTGTGCGATAGTTGGAGCATTCTTTGGCGTTTCCTTTCTTTGGGATTGGAACGTAGACCGATCTTTTCCAGTCCTCTGGCCACTGCTGGGTTTTCCAAATTTGCTGGCATATCTTATGCAGCACCTTTACAGCATCCTCTTTTAAGATTTTAAAGAGTTCAATTGGAATGCCATCACCTCCACTGGCCTTGTTGTTTGCAATGCTTTCTAAGGCCCACTTGACTTCACTTTCCAGGATGTCTGGCTCCAGGTCAGCAATTACGCTATCTTGGTTATCAGGGACGTCCAGATCTTTCTGATATAATTCTTCTGTATATTCTTGCCATCTCTTCTTGATCTCTTCTGCTTCAGTTAGGTCCCTACCATTTTTGTCCTTTATCATATCCATCTTTGCACGAAATGCCCCTTTAATATCTCCAATTTTCTTGAACAGATCTCTGGTTTTTCCTTTTCTATTGTTTTCCTCTATTTCTTTGCACTGTTCATTCAAGAAGGCCGCCCTGTCTCTCCTTGCTATTCTTTGGAAGTCTGCATTCAATTTTCTGTATCTTTCCCTTTCTCCCTTGCATTTTGCGTCCCTTCTCTCCTCCGCTATTTGTAGGGCCTCGTTGGACAACCACTTTGCTTTCTTGCATTTTCTTTTCTTTGGAATATTTTTCATTGCAGCCTCCTGTACAATGTTACAAGCCTCCATCCATAGTTCTTCAGGTGTTCTGTCCACCAAATCTAGTTCCTTGAATCTATTCTTCACTTCCACTGTGTATTCATATGGGATTTGACTTAGGTTATACCTGACTGGCCCAGTGATCTTCCCTACTTTCTTCAGTTTGAGTTTGAATTTTGAAATAAGAAGCTGATGATCTGAGCCACAGTCAGCACCAGGTCTTGTTTTTGCTGACTGTATAGAGCTCCTCCATCTTTGGCTGCAGAGAACATAGTCAATCTGATTCCGGTATTGTCCATCTGGTGATGTCCATGTGTAGAGTCGCCTTTTGTGTTGTTGGAAAAGAGTGTTTGCAATGACCAGCTTGTTCTCTTGACAAAACTCAATTAGCCTTTGCCCTGCTTCATTTGGAACTCCAAGGCCAAACTTGCCAGTTATTCCTTTTATCACTTGACTCCCTACTTTAGCATTCCAATCCCCTATGATGAGAAGAACATCTTTCTTTGGTGTCAGTTCTAGAAGTTCTTGTAAGTCTTCATAAAATTGGTCAATCTCAGACTCTTCAGCACCGGTAGTTGGAGCATAAACTTGGATTACTGTGATGTTCAAAGGACTGCCTTGGAATCGTACCGAGATCATTCTATCATTTTTTAGGTTGTATCCCAGCACTGCTTTTCTCACTCTATTGTTGACTATGAAGGCTACTCCATTTCTTCTATGGGATTCTTGCCCACAGTAGTAGATGTGATAGTCATCTGAACTGAATTCACCCATTCCTGTCCATTTAAGTTCACTGATGCCCAGGATGTCAATGTTTATTCTTTCCATCTCACGTTTGACCACATCCAGCTTACCCTGGTTCATAGATCTCACATTCCAGGTTCCTATGCAGTATATCTCTTTGCAGCATTGGACTTTCCTTTCTCTTCCAGGCACGTCTGCAGCTGAGCGTCCTTTCGGCTTTGGCATTAGTCTTCCCCAACCCTCTATTGATTTTCTGATTCCTTCAGTTTGCTCAGACCCAAAGGACAATACATCGCTTCCCCTTCCTATTGTGATATCAGGATGGCCCAATCAAAGAACACTTGGGACTCATTAACACCTCAGTGGGCATCCCGCCCCAGCCTGCCAGAGACCGCCCAGGACCACCTCTGGCCAACCCCTGGACTACATTGATTGGACAGTTTGAAGATCATCCTTCGGCCCGCCCCTGGACTGGCGCCACCCAGGGAGGGAGGGGGGGAACAATCAATAAAAGTTGGGGTTTCCATGTGCTCGGGGTCGGACATCTTTGCCTGGTTCCTGGCTTGTGTCCACCTGCTGTCTTTATTGGGCCTAATAAAAGCAGTATTTCCTTCAGGATCTCTCTCTCGCTGGATGCTTCATTGGGCTACTGGGGTCCAGCGGAACTCAGCAGGGCTAGCCTGTCTGAAATAGAATTTTAATCTTATTTTAAACTCAACAGTCCACTGTATACAGTAATGGTCTCTAAGGTGCCACAATGTTTTTGTCTTTTATTTCTTAATTTTCCTTTTGTTTTCATCTATAATTCTTGCACAGACTAACATGGCTACACATGCATAGGTACAGTTTAGTCATGAGAAACTGCAGAAATCACTCTCGCTTCTACTAGCCCAGGTGAATAATATGACACAGGGACTCAGGAGGAGGAGGAGGGTTTGGCTGGAATGAGAAGTGGACCCCCCCCCCCAAATTCTTTCTAAAAAGAGCCTTATGGCGCAGTGGTTAAATTGCTGGACTGCAGCTGTAACTGTGCTCACGACCTGGGGTTCAGTCCCAGGTAGCCGGCTCAAGGTTCACTCAGCCTTCCCTCCTTCCGAGGTCGGTAAAATGAGTACCCATCTCGCTGTGGGGGTGGGTGGACAATGTCTAGCCTGCACAATTACTTGCAAACCTCCCAGGCAGTGCTTTAAGTGCTGTGGGGTGGTATAGAAGCAGAACACTTCGCTTTATTTCTTTTGCTTTACAAACATTTGCTTGCGTCTTCATTTTTACAGGAAGGAACAAACTGGCTATCAACCCGTTTTACTACCAACACATTCATCTCAGGCCCTCACGGCCTCTGTTGCTTTTTTGGGGGGGAGTTAGAGCAGGGGTGTCCAAACTTTTTGCATGGCGGGCCAGATTTGGTGAGGTTAAAATGTGTGGGGACCGTCCATTCAGCCACATTTGGTCCCCGGACCGAACTTTGGCCAAGTCTCTATAATGTGCAAGGAGGCAGGGAGGATGCTGCAGCCACAAAGCCGGGGGGCAGGTAGGCTGGGCAGGTGGCTGGGGGGATGGACGGAGGCAGGGAGGGCAGGCAAACCATAAAACTGCAAGCTGATGTCTCCATCCAGTATGGGAAGGGGCCAGCTGGCAGTGATGAGTGACAAGCTGAGACAGTGGGCAGAAGAGGCCGCGGGCCGCTCAAAATTTGAAAATGGGCCACATTTGGCACCCGGGCCTGACTTTGGACATGCCTGAGTTAGAGGCACCCAATGATCAGTTCAGGCGGGCTTCGTCTCATGCTAAATTTGTCGTCCTTCCCCCCCCCCCACGGGCAAGAACACCAGTTTGATTTTTCACTTGACAAAAACTGAGTCAGAAACTTGAAGGACTTTGCAGAAGGTGGTGATGGTGGCAGAGAGTCCTCAGATGACCCGTTTACACCCAGGGAAAAAAACACAACAACACCTTGTTGGCTCTGACAAGAATCCCCAATCCAAAATGATTAGCACCATCAATGAATCAGATTCAAAGTGGAGAATATAATGTGCCATCTAAACAGACCCTGTTCCTGATGATCTTGTAGTTGCAAGCAGCTGAAAAAAAAATCTCCTAGTGTGATACCATCAAGTGCATGGTCTTGTACAGTAATTTATTTTTATTTTTTGCGAGAAAAACTACTCTGGATAATTCCTTTATCTATCTATTTAGGGACACAGAATGCCCGACACACTGTGGATGTGTGTGTGTGTGTGTGTGTGTGTGTGTGTGTGTGTGTGTGTGTGTGTGTGTGTGTGTGTGTGTGTGTGTGTGTGTGTGTGTGTGTGTGTGTGTGTGTGTGTGTGGTTGTCCTCTACCCAATACCCAAAAGCTTGCCACTTCTGTGACTTGTAGTGGCCCTTACTAAGTTGCCACTCCCTCTCGCCTCTACCTCTGTCCACGTTTCCTCCCTTTGCAGCTAAAAACGGTTGCAGCAAAAGCACCAAAGGCTTGAGGAAGTCTGGGAGTTGTTGTTTTTTTAATCCTAGCAGGGAGAAAGGCATGAGAGATATTAAGCAAACAAATACTTAAAAGTAAAATCAAATCAAATCAATCAATCAATGAAACAAACATGCTGAACAAGGGAATTCAGAACTTGTAGTGTTCCCCCTGCCAAAAAAAGGTTTAAGGTTTCCCCCCCTCACATGAGTGCTAGTCGTGCCCGACTCTAGGGGCTGTGCTCATCTCCGTATTCAAGCCAAAGAGCCAGTGTTGTGCAAGTCCATGGCTGCATGGCCGGCGTGGCTGCAAGGAGACACTGTTTTACCTTCCCGCTTTTTGCAGCGGTACCTATTTATCTACTTGCATTGACATGCTTTCGAACTGCTAGGTTGGCAGGAGATGGAGTTAACAGCAGGCTCTCACTCCGCTGCGTGGCACCCGGGATTCGAACCGCTGAGCTGCCGACTTTGCAGCTGACAGTTTTCAGAAGGCTTAGTCCACTGTACCACCCCCCCCAAAAAGGAACTACTTAAAGCCCCGTGGACACCTGCCAAATTGAGGGGGTACAAGACACACACCTGTCCCAAAAGGGGATGCCCCCCAAGTTCTCCTATTGATTTGTCCATGACACAAATCCTTGCAGCCAGTTGCTGGATCCAAAACTAATATTTCTTATTTACACGCCAGCAACTTATCAGCCAGCACGTTAGCAGTTTATCTCAGCGTCCTTCACCATTTCCACCGGCTGCTGGTTTACCCACAAGAAAGAGCACATACAGAAGATGCTGCTCCTTCCCTTTGACCTGGGTTCCTGGGAAAGGAGGCCAGACCACGGCGTTTGATCTGTTCCGTTCTACAAGTGCAGGGAAACCTTAATTAAAAAGGAACCTTGTCCAATGGGCACAGTTGCATCCAATACTCATCACGTGCCTTTCTTTCCCCCAAGGAAATCTCCAGGTTCAATGAGCTCAGCTTGGCCGGAGGACCTTACGCTCAAGGGCAACGCTGTCACCCCTCAAGCTTTCTCCCTGTTGGTGCTATGATAATACAGTATGACCCTCGCATCCACTGATTCTGTTATCCGCGGTTGGTGATCAGTGGGTGCAGGTCCGAGACTGGAGGTCTGAGACCAGCAGTGATCAAGGGGGGGTGGGGGAGAGAAAAGAAAACTTATCGATGCTGAGCCTTTCTTGCCGTTGCCGCTGTCCTCCGGAGGGGTGGGGACTTAAAAGGACCCACCTGGCCAAGCGGCCTTTGAACTTCCCACTTGGGTCCCCGGTGGAGGTCCAGAAGTTATCCTCGGATAAGAGTGTTTGCTCTTATCCATGGATTTCACTATCCGCAGGTGGTCCCGGAACCAATCCCTACTGTACTGTCTTGTGGGAGAATGTCCGGAGCTTGGGTGAAGATCCTTCTCGTTGCAACATGAAACATCACCATAGGTACTGGGATTTAGCAAATACAGCAAAGATATAGCAAAGTCTGATGGTTCTGTAGACGGCCTTTAGGGAGACTGCTGATGTGTTTATGGCTGCCTCAACTGAGAATCCTTGAAGACATGGAAGACTGCCCTGCTGGATGCCCCCCCCCACCTCTGCTGCCTGAGGCAGCTGTCTCCTTCTGCCCCATGCTAGAGCCGGCACTATTTATCTTGCGCTGAGATGAGTCCGCCTCGGTCTCAGACCCCCCCCCACGTGATGCCCGAAGCTGTAGTCAGTACTTCCATTCCTGTTAGGATCCTGGAGATTGTTTCGCCACTGGAGTTGCGATCAAAAATAGTTTTCCTACGTTATAAAATAATTACATCTATAAAGTTACCAATTCTCAGATCATTAAGAGAGAGTAAAAATCAAGTTGAATCAAGAGACCTCCTTTGACCAGAGCTTCTGTCCTCTGTAGATAAGAAACTAGTGTAGAAAACACCCTAAATTGGACCTCCAGATACTGCTAAGGGTCTCCCAATTTCCTCATGTCTGTGACGTAACGTTTGATATGTTTGAGTTAGTGGAGACCCCTGCTTCTCTTCTTAATCTGGTATTTGTAGGCGTTAGACTACCTGCAATCTTGCATCTGCCATGCTGAGGTCTTCCTGTTCCCCAGGCAGAAAAGACATGTTCCAGATGAGATGAGTGGGCTGGCTTAATTTAAACTATCTTCTACGGTTTGGGCAATTCTGAGGGAATTTTTTTAAAGCCTAACAATGGCGTATTTGAAAAAGTTGCTGGCTTCAAGTCCGTCCATCTGTTTGCATGAAATAGAATAGAATCTTTATTGTGTAACTGTCAGATCATTGCAAAATAATACACTACAAACGAGCATATGTACCATCA
Source organism: Phrynocephalus guinanensis (assembly GCA_037367245.1). Classification (NCBI taxonomy): domain Eukaryota; kingdom Metazoa; phylum Chordata; class Lepidosauria; order Squamata; family Agamidae; genus Phrynocephalus; species Phrynocephalus guinanensis. Next base: position 106,429,298 of record CM074740.1, on the reverse strand, counting down.
CTTTGGCAGCACATATACTGTACTAAAATTGGAACGATAGAGAAAATTAGCATGGCCCCTGCACAAGGATGTTTGAAATAAATGGCTTCCAATGCATTTTTGCAGCGGTCTTTCTGATCTTCTACTTGAACCTACATGGAATGGGAAAAATTCACAACAGATTCACTTCCTGTCATGGCTCTACCATCTTAGAAGGGCAGCTCTCTTTCGAGAGAGAGGGTGAAGGAGAATAGGGCTTAATTCCATTTATTTCCTCAGATGTAAAACTCAAGGCAGGCTAACCAGATTCTTCTAGCTGAGCTCAACAACCACCCTGAGAGGATGACTGGACCAGCATCACTAATGCTCAGCTTTGTGGCCTGCATCATGGTTAGCCTAAGGGACTAAAATGATTCCTGGGCTGGGGCACCTCCCTTATGAGGAAAGGCTAAAACGTTTGCGGCTCTTTAGTCTGGAAAAAAGGCACCTGAGGAGGGATATGATTGAGACGTACAAAATAATGCAGGGCATGAGTCAAGTGGAGAGAGGGACGCTCTTCTCCCGCTCACAAAATACCAGAACTAGGGGACATACACTCAAATTGTGGGCTGGGAGAGTAAGAACAGACAAAAGAAAATATTGTTTCACCCAGCGCATTGTTAGTGTGTGGAACTCCCTGCCACAGGATGCAATGATGGCATCTGGCCTGGATGCCTTCAAAAGGGGGTTGGACAGATTCCTGGAGGAAAAGTTCATTACAGGTGACAAACCATAATGGAGATGTATAATCTCCAGGCTTATAACCAGGGTCCTTCTAGGGCCAGATGCAGGGGAGTGGGATCAGGAGACAGATATCTAGTCTCGTGCGCTCCCAAAGGCATCTGGTGGGGCCACTGTGAGATACAGGAAGCTGGATTAGATGGGCCGTTGGCCTGATCCAGCATGGCTCTTCTTATGTTCTTATGACTCCCAGATCCCAGTCCGGCGCTGTAACCACGATGCCACACAGTCCTTCAGACGATTACATTATGGTTTTAAGTTGAGGTAGCTGTGTTCATTTTGCAGGTGTGTACCATCCACCTTCCCTTCACCTTTGCCACCGAATCAATAGCACCGAGACTCCACAAACTACTTGTTTCCAAACCTGCTGCAAAGTTATCTCTAATCCTGCAATCCATAAGGACATGATTAATGATGTCCCTACAGAGGCCAGTCCTGGAGAAATGCCAGTAAGGAACTAGTATATATACACAAAATATACAGGTTAATTTTTTAAAAACTTTTGCTGGTCAATCATGAAGCAGCTTCTACTTTTGGGGATATTTATATCAACTGCCTTCAGCTACACACTCTTTGTTGGGTGAGTACAGACAAAAAAGAAAGGGAGGCCAACCGAAGAATAAGCCAAAATTTTTCCTCAAAAACATTAAAACAGAACTTCTGGGTCACTTACTGGTTTAGGTCTCTGGAGCCAGAGGTTGGCAGTTCATTAACAATTAGGGGAAAATCGTTATTATTACAATTGTATCGTTATAAGGATGTGGCTTTCTTTCTTTTTAGTTGCTGTTTTACAAGGGAACACACTCCAACAGTCCATTTCTTATGCTGTGAACCGCCCAGAGTTCCTCCGGGAAGATGGGCGGTATATAAGCTCAATAAATAAATAAATAAATAAAATAAATAAATAATTTTATTTCCTTTTTTTCTCCCATTTGTCTTTCTTCCTTACTATTTTCTTCACTCATATGAGTACTTTTCTTGGTTCTTGTTTTATTTCCACAATAACCATCTTGTTTGATCGATGCCTTGTTTGTACATCAGTACAGTATCAAGAGAAGGTCTCACTTGGGTTCACCTCGAAATTCTCCTAATTCTATGATGTTGCAATTTTTAATTCGTTCTCACATAGTTCCTCTAAATATATCTTTATTCCTCCCATGGAAATTCATAGCCCTCTCTACTCTTTTATTTTAAAGAGCCCGTTAAATTAACCATCAATATTAATTTCTGTAATTTTGTAAAGAATTCATCCACTAAAGAGTCCTCCTTTTCTCCTCATTGTCTTGCTAGCTGCTCCTAGTATATATAAACTAATTTCATTCATTCATTCATTCATTTATTATAATATTTTTCTCCTGGCCATCTGACCCAAAAAGGTGACTCTTGTCTCAACTTTGGTTTCCGCATATTTAACAAGTGGGTTTCAAGTTTCATGTCCATAAAGTATCCAGTTAAGTTTTTTGAAGTTTTCCTCCTATTTCCTTCCTTCTTAATAATTTTACAACCACACCACATAGGATACAGCATTGATTTTGCTGATTTAGAGCTGCAGATCTGTCTTTTGTGCATTTTGTCACCCCTACCATTTTGTAAAATGGTTTACACTGAAAACACAACAAACTGACGGGGTCTGAACTCTCTGCAGCAAACCAGGAAAGAGACCTTGGTGTCCTGGTGGACAGCTCAATGAAGGGGTCAACCCAGTGTGCTGCAGCAGTGAAAAAAAGCAAACTCCGTGCTAGGGATCATTAGGAAGGGTATAGAAAATATGTCATCAAGTGTGATTTTTGCCTCTTTCTAAATCTATGGTGAGGCTCCATCTGGAATATTGTGTACATTTCTGGTCACCCTAACTCCAGAAGGATATTATGGAAATGAAAAAAGTGCAGAGGAGGGCAACCAGAATGATTCGGGGAATGGAACGCCTTCCATTCTGAGGCTGTAACGGGTGGGGACGCAGGAACAGAAATGAACCCCCAAGATCTCTGGTCCGAATTTAAGGGACCAGCGGATCTTAGGGGTCGTGTGAAAAGGCCCTAAGAGGTGACCTGATCGAAGTTTATAAAATCATACACGGTGTGGACAAAGTAGATAAGGAAAAACTGTTTTCCCTATCGCACAACACTAGAACTAGGGGGGCACTCCATGATACTTTTCGGTGCTAGATCTCAAACAAATAAGAGAAAGTACTTTTCCATCCAGAGGATCCCTGGTCTGTGGAATTCCCTGCCAGAAGTGGTGACAGCTGTCATCCTTGACAACTTTAAGAAAGGATTGGACAAGTTCATGGAGAACAAGGGTATCCATGGCTTTCATGATGGATGCCTAAGGGTAACCTCCGGGTTGGAGAGATAGGCAGGATATCTCTCAGTGCCACTTGCAGGGAATCGAAAGCAGGTGAAGACAACTGCTTGGGAATACCCTGAAGCAAAGGGTGAGCCGCTGTGTGAGACAGAACGCTGGACTGGACGGGCTGTGGCCTGTCCCAGCAAGACTGCTCTTATGTTCTTACGCTGTGTAGGTCCTCTCTGTGCTGCTGCAGAGCCTTCCAGCTGGATCGAGGCAGCATCTGATTTCTCTTTCCCGTTCTCCAGAGACCAGGTTCTCCGCATCCAGCCAAATGGGGAAGAGCAGCTGGTCTGGTTGAAAGAACTGGGGGAACTGGAAGACCTGCAGGTAAAGCAGAGAAGCAGAATATACACCGCTTTGATGGGCACAAGCCCTGGAGCTGAAGCGCACCAACAGGTCACACTGATGGCAAATCAGCCGTATCCACATTCCTTCCTTCCTCCCAATAAAAGGCAGAACCCGCTCCTCTGGTCCCCAGGAGCTCTCTACTTATGAGGGTGCTTCTAAAAACAGGGCTGCTATGTCTTCCCCCCCCCCAAAAAAAACCCCAGAGTGTGCTTAAAACATTTCACAGTTTTCTTGAACTAGATTAAGTGTTTATGTACTAGATTGTATTGCTCTTCCATACTGTAATCATTTATTGTATTTTGTGTTAGAATTTTACCTGGTTGCTGTTACCTCTATGTTTTCACCTCTTGGTTATTGTTATTATTGTTGTTATTATTTTGTTGTTTTATTTTATCATTATTTCTTCATTTGCTTATTTGCATGGGTTTTGATACTTGAAAACCTCCCAGAGTGGTGGCTTGTCGATAGATGGTTTGGACACAAGTTCTATCTATCTATCTATCTATCTATCTATCTATCTATCTATCTATCTATCTATCTATCTATCTATCTATCATCTACAGTGGTACCCCGACTTAAGAGCAGCTCGACTTAAGGCAGAAAACTGTTGGCGTTTTAACTGCTGCCTTACAATTTTGGTCTGCTCGACTTACAATTCCCCCCCCCCATTTTTTAACTTATTTTTTCAATTTTTAGATAGGTACCCTGACTTAAGAGTAGTTCGACTTAAGAGCATGCATTTGGAACAGATTAAATTCGTAAGTTGAGGTACCACTGTGTCTATCTATCTGTCTGTCTGTCTGTCTGCCTGTAAGCTGCCTTGGATCCTCTTGGAGAGAAAGTTATGCGAGAGGGTAATAATGTTTTTCTTTCCAAAACCAGATTGATTTCTGGAGAGGCCCCTCTAAACCCAACCTCCCGGTGGACATGAGAGTACCTTTCCACAGCCTCCAAGCGGTCAAGGTCTTCCTGGAGTCCAAAGCCATTCCATACACCATCATGATCGAAGATCTCCAGGTGAGGAGCATAAAAGGGGTTCCGTCCTGCCTATGGTCTCTGGGGGCCTTTTCACACGACCCCTAAACTCCGCCACAAATGGCTCCCAGCTCCGGAGCTTAAAATTGTTTCCCCACCAGCTCCGGAGTTTACAGATAATTAAGTGCGACCACGCCCACCTAAGCGCGTCCCAGCGCACTTTTCAGGTACCTGCTCCCCGGAGGTGAAAATTCCTGATGCGGATATAACGTAGTGACTGCCCGACTCTCCTTGCTTCTGCTTGTTCTTTGTTTGCCCCCCGCCCCTTTAAGAGATCTGAATGCAGTGCCGGGACAACAGAACGGAGTTGAGCCAGCATTCTTTTCTTCCTTTTTTTCTCCCTCCCCTCACGCAGCCAGCAGCCAGGAGTGCAGAGGGGGTGGGAACGCAGGAACAGCGACAAACCCCTGAGATCTCTGGTCCGAATTTAGGTGGCCAGAGGATTTTAGGGGTCGTGTGAAGAAAAATCAGGAAGAAAAGGCCCTTGGACAGTAGAGTCTTCCCTGGTGACATTTTTAGTGACCCTAATTGTGTTTTCAAGGTGTATGTCAGATGTTCAAGGAGTGATGGAAGGGCACGAGGCTAGGAGTGGTTGATCAAGGCCTCAGCAGACAAGCTGGGAGAATCCCAGGATTCGTTTTGGGTTTCATTAACGCTGTCGTTATCATTGGAATACAGGCCTTGTTGGATGAAGAGCAGGAAGCCATGCGGTCAGCCAGGAGGTCTGAAAGAAGTACTGGGAAATTCAGCTTTTCTTCCTACCACACCATAGAGGAGGTACTTGGCTTCTTTGAGCTGGTTCTTCTCCTGTCCTACACCCTTGCTGCATTTTGTGTTACTCTTCCTCCTCATAAATGAAGGTGTCTCTGGAAGTACTTCATGCTTGCCTCTTCCACCCTGTGGTTCACAAAAGTTTTGAAATGTCTCTCCATTGGCCCATGGCAGCTCCCAGTAAGGGTCGCCAGATGTTCTTGGACTAAAAATCCCATAATTCCTCATCACTGCTTGTGCCGACTGGGATTTATGGGAGTTGTAGTCCAAAAACATTTGAGGAACCAAGGTTGGGAGCCACGGGCTAGATGTTCTGCCTTTCCGGGGACCTGGAAGGAAGGGACTTCTGCTGGGGCTGGGGCTCAACAGCCATAAATAATCCATCATGGTGGAGTTTAGTCTTCTGACAGGAGGGATTCCACCTTATCGCTCATGGTGATTCTGGTTCCCAATTTGGGAAGACCGTCCTCAGTCAAGACTTCCATAAAGTTAAGACCCAGAGTTTCTAGAACTGGATTTTATTCATGTAGGGTTACAACAGTACAAAAGTACCCTCTTATCCATGGGATCAGTATATCAGCTGATTAATTTATCCACTCTCTGAAATTATCAAAAATAGTAAAGAAAAATCCTAGAAATAGTCTTTCTAAAGGTGTAATTACCAGAACTAGCCACTGGATGGAGCCAGAGAGCATGCTATGTATACTACAGTATTCACAATTAAAATAGTGTTCACTATAATCTGCATTTTTCTGTGGGGCATCCCCTGCGGATATACTGGCCCTCCTGTAATACTCTGCTAAATTAAATTGTTTTACTCCATTTTCCCTCCTTCAAAATGAATTAAAACAAATTGGCTTCTGGGCATACATATTTGGATAGGTTCTCCAAACCCGTGCCGCAGTATCAAGCCAAGCCATCAATCTTTGACTTTCAGATCTACAGCTGGATGGACGATTTTGTGGCGGAAAATCCAGATCTGGTCAGCAAAATTGAGATCGGGCGGAGCTACGAAGGACGGCCCATCTACATTCTGAAGGTAAGAAGGAAAAGCGTGGCATCTTTGCGGATCTGGTAGTTAGGTCTTCTGGGTCAAAGGGTGTCTGCTGAAGTTTTGGGGAACCACAATGTTATTCCTGGTCTCCAGGTAGGGAAAAGAAACTTGAAGGGAAGACATTCTTATTGTTGTAAATGAGAAGCCTGGGCATCGTATCTTCAATCCATGCCCAAATGGTTCAGTCCAACCTATCTCTCTTCTGCTTGCACCACTTAACCAGAGGGATAGTGGTCAATTTGGTTGTGCTTATCATAGCAGTGCCAACAGCCACCCCCTCTTGTTAGGAGTGTCCAAAACAATAGGCTGCTGCCTCAGTGGATCATAACAGGAGCAGGCCTTTTGTGATACCAATGGCTCTTAATGCCCATCCAAAACTAAACCACAATATATTGCTAATTTCAGATGCTTTGAGGATTGTGGCTCAACTTTTAGAGGGAACAGGGAAGCCTGAGGGAAGGGTGGAGGATGTCATAGGGCCTTTTCACACGGCCCCTAAGATCCGCTGGCCACTTAAATTTGGACCAGAGATCTTAGGGGTTTGTCGCTGTTCCTGCATTCCCACCCCCTCCACACTCCTGGCTGCTGGCTGCGTGAGGGGAGGGAGAAAAAAAGGAAGAAAAGAATGCAGGCTCACCTCCGTTCTGCCGTCCCGACACTGCATTCAGATCTCTTAAAGGGGCAGGGGGCAAAAAAAGAACAAACAGAAGCAAGGAGAGCCGGGCAGTCACTACGTTATATCCGCATCAGGAATTTTCACCTCCAGAGAGCAGGTACCTGAAAAGTGCGTTGGGACGCGCTAAAGTGGGCGGGGTCGCACTTAATTTCCGGTTAACTCCGGAGCTGGTGGGTAAACATTTTTAAGCTCCAGAGCTGGGAGCCATTTGCCCCGGAGTTTAGGGGTTGTGTATAAACGCCCTATGAATCCCTGAACAAAGGTTTGCACACCTCCAAGTGCACATTAACTTTGATGTAGGGAATAGAACCCCTTTTCATTAGACGGAGGGTGCTGCCCAAAGCAGCCACCTAGAATCACAACGGGGTAAAGCCAACCAGATGGGTTCTTGTACTGTCACAAAGGGGGGGATTTTTTTTTATCTTTAACGGCTGCTGATTCCCTTTGCAGTTCAGCACAGGAGGGAACAATCGTCCAGCCATTTGGATTGACACCGGCATTCACTCCCGGGAGTGGATCACCCAGGCGACAGGACTATGGACGGCAAACAAGGTAACTGTGCCCCGGAACGACCTCTTTTGAGGCTGAGACTGGGCAAAGTATCCTTTTTTTTTCAGGAGAAAAGAATGGTGCTGTAATGTATAAGTTTAGGGCAGTGGTTCTCAACCCGTGGGTCCCCAGATGTTCCTGGACTGCAACTCCCAGAAATCCTGGCCAGCTCAGCTAGTGGTGAAGGCTTCTGGGAGTGGCAGTCCAGGAACATCTGGGGACCCACAAGTTGAGAACCACTGGTTTAGGGAGATCCGCTTGCTATGATGCTCGCTCAGCCGCCTCATAGTCCTCAACGGGTTCACGTAGCAGATGGGAACAAGCAACGGAAACCCATGGAAAGCCACTGGCTCTCTTGCAGATCGCCCGCGAATTTGGCAACGAGGCTTCGGTGACGTCCATCCTCAACTCCATGGACATCTTCCTGGAGATCGTCACAAATCCCGACGGCTTTGCTTATACCCACAGCACGGTAGGTTCTCTTGGAAGGAAGGGCCATGGGAGACCCAGGGGAACCAATATTAATTCTGCTGTATGGGTCAGATCCTCTGTCAAACTCAGGAAACTAGGACAGCGATGGCGAACCTATGGCATGGGTGCCAAAGGCGGCACTCGGAGCCCTTTCTGTGGGCACCCGGCATCGCCCCTTCATAGCCAGCCGTATACAGGTTAAATTACTGTATTGGCACTTTGCAAAACAAAATAGTGGGTTTTGAATTGCAGTTTGGGCACTTGGTCTCTAAGGGCGCTTTTACACGATCCCTAAGATCCGCTGGTCCCTTAAATTCGGACCAGAGATCTTAGGGGCTTGTCGCGCTTCCTGTGTTCCCACCCTGGCTGCTGGCTGCGTGAGGGGAGGGAGAAAAAAAGGAAGAAGACCGTGGCTCACCTCCCGTTCTGCCTCTCGCTCTTGCCGGCTCTTGCCCCCGCAACATTACAGCAGCTCTTAAGTAACTCTTAAGTAGCTCTTAAAGGGGCGGGAGCCAAAAAAACAGCAAACAGAAGCGAGGAGAGCCCCGCACTCACTATCGTTGCACCGCATCAAAGAATTTTCACCTCCAGAGAGAAGGTAGAAGAAAAGTGCGCTGGGTCGCGCTAAAGTGGGCGAGGTCGCACTTAATTGCCTGTAAACTCCAGAGCTGGTGGGGAAACATTTTTAAGCTCCGGAGCTGGGAGCCATTTGCGGCGGAGTTTAGGGGTCGTGTATAAACGGCCTGGTTCGCTGTCACTGAACTAGGAGTTCTTTCTGCACTCTGGGTTGTAAAGTGAGACTGGGATTTTTAAAGTTGTGGGAAAGAGTTTCCTCTTTCCCACAACTTTAAAAAACCCAGTCTCACTCACTCTATACCCCAGAGGGCAGAGAGAACTCCTAGTTCCCTGAGCTCCTTGCCCTCTGAAGATGCCGGCCACTGAGTCTGGCAAAGCGTCAGGAAGAAAAACTTCCAGAACATGGCCAAACAGCCCAAAAAAACTCACAACAACTATCTGATCCTGGCCATCAAAGCCTTCAAGAAGCAGTTCCTGGGCAGAAAGCATAGCTAGTTCCAGACATTTAGCCAACAGAGGACCAGCTCACGTTACATCTTCTGCTCTTTTTAGAACCGCATGTGGCGCAAGACAAGGTCAGTCAACGCTGGGTCTTCCTGCATTGGGGTAGACCCCAACCGCAACTGGGACGTTGGTTTTGGAGGCAAGTGAAACTAGCAGGCCACGCTGGCTGGGGGAGGATGGAAGTTGTAGTCCCACTGTTGGGGAAACAACCGGGTTGGAATAAGACCATGGGCCATGTAGGTGGGAAAGATTTACTTTTTTCCCAGTAGAAATTCGAGAATTATTTATTTATTTATTTATTTATTTATTTATTTATTTATTTATTTATTTATTTATTTATTTTTTATACTGCCCATCTGGTAGTGAGGTCACTCTGTGGGCAGTCTGGCTGGGGGATTCTGGGACCTTCCAAATTGCTCATCTCTGTCTTACACAAACTAGCGAGTCTTCTTTCAGGGAGCCGTGTGGCGCAGTGGTTAAACAGCTGCACTGCAGCTAAAACTGTGCTCACAACCTGGGGTTCAATCCCAGGTAGCCAGCTCATGGTTGACTCAGCCTTTCATCCTTCCAAGGTGGGCAAAATGAGTACTCAGATTGCTGGGGGGCAATGTGTAGCCTGCATACTGTAATTAAAATTGTAAACCGCCCAAAGACTACTTGAAGTGTTATGGGGCGGTATATAAGCAGAACACTTTTCTTTTCTTTTGGGTTTTGGGCATGGTTGCATCCCGATCCTTCTTAGGGCCTTTTTACACGACCCCTAAGATCCGCTGGCCACTTAAATTCGGACCAGAGATCTTAGGGGTTCGTCGCTCTTCCTGCGTTCCCACCCCCTCCGCACTTCCTGGCTGCTGGCTGCGTGAGGGGAGGGAGAAAAAGAGAAAGAAAAGCATGCCGCTCACCTCCGTTCTGCCTCTCGTCTCTACAAAAGTAGCTCTTAAAGGGGCGGGAGCCAAAAAACAACAAACAGAAGGGAGGAGAGCCCTGCACTCACTATCGTTACACCGGATCAAATAATTTTCACCTCCAAAGAGCAGGTACTTGAAAGGTGCGCTGGGACGCGCTAAAGTGGGCGTGGTCGCACTTAATTTCCTGTTAACTCCAGAGCTGGTGGGTAAACATTTTTACGCTCCGGAGCTGGGAGCCATTTGCCCCCGAGTTTAGGGTTCGTGTATAAATGCCCTTAGATAATCTGGAGGCCAAGAAATGCCAGCATGCAGCGCATGTGCTCTCACACGGAAACGGTGCCCTCCTTCCCATGCCCAGAATGTACACCTGCTCTGTGAAGCTCCTTTTATCTGCTGCCAAGGGACTACAGATTCCCAAATGGGGCTCATCTGGCCCGTGAGATATTTAAGGAGGGGTTTTACCAATTCTAACCAATCCCGTGGCTGAGTGGGGATTCAAACCCAGGGCTCCTGAGTGCTAGTCCATCATTCTATCCATGAGATCACGCCAGGTACCGTGAGTCGCCCGGAGGGGCATCAAAGCTCAGCTTGCTTCCGCCTGGAATTCTTCCGCAGGTCCAGGTGCCAGCGGCAACCCTTGTGACGAGACGTATCACGGGGCCTTCCCTCACTCGGAGAGCGAAGTAAGATCCATCGTGGACTTCATCCTGGCCCACGGGAACGTGAAATCTGTGGTCTCCATCCACAGTTACTCCCAGATGCTGATGTTCCCCTACGGTTACACGCAAGAGCCGACCCCTGACCATGAGGAACTGGTGAGAAGCACACCCTCCCTCCCCACAGGATGACCACGCTGCCAGAGAGGCCACGGTTTTATTCTGCAAAGGCTCCCTGGATGTTCCCACGTCTAATTTAAAAAGTCAAATGACATGGCCTGGCTTCAGCCAGGAACCTGGTTTAGGAATTCCCAGGGTGGTGGCTGAACCAGTTTATTGTCTGCACAAGGATTCTCACAGTCCCTGTCAAAATTATAGTCCAAGCTTCTGGATAAAAGCCACTCTTAAAAAGAGGAAAAGAAGTCTAAAGCTTAATGAAATCATAGAATAATAGAATCTTAGAATTATGGAAGAGACCTCAAGGGCCATTCAGTCCAACCCCCTGCCATGCATGGACCCCAATCAAACTACCCCCAACAGATGGTCATCCAGCCCTTGCTTAAAAACCTCCAAAGAAGGAGACGCCACCACCCTCCTTTGTGGCAGCATATTCCACTTCTAATAGCTAATAACTTCGAGTTTCTCTTTGCCCATGGACAGTGTGCTTCCAAGCGTCTGCTCTTGAGGAATGCAATGCTACAGAAATGACCAAACGGAGGCTCTCCTCCGGATTTGGACCAGTCATGAGAAAACTGGGTTCACTGGGAAAGGCGACGATGCTGGGAAAAGTGGAAGGTGGTAGCGGGAAAAGAGGAAGACAGAACATGGGATGGACTGAAGGAAGGCACAGGTGTGAGTTGTTAAGATCTGAGCAGGGGAGTTGGGGACAGGACATTTGGGAGGTCTTTCATCCCTAGGGTCTCAGAATTAGGAAGCGATTTGACGACACACGATGGCGACATCAACAAGCCAACACTTGGATAAATCCCATTAAGCCAACAGCTCTCCAAGATGTCCTGCCCTCAACAGCTCTGCTCAGCACTTGAAAAATCAAACCCCGTGGTTTCCTTTAGGGCAAGGGTCCTCAAACTACGGCCCATGGGCCGGATCCAGCCCACCTGGGGTCCTGAATCTGGACTGCCAGCCATTGCACAGCCCCCCACCACTTGCCCCCCCTTGAGCCGAAAACGTGGCATGCAGAGGATCCCCAAGAAGGGCTGTTGTTTCAGGCGGCTTCCGGACAGCAGCCGAGGCATGCAGGGCAGCTTCATGGAACGAGCCCTCGTTTGTTCCCTGGCCTTCCCCTGCCCATCCCTGTTTTCTTCTGTGGAATTGCAAGGAATGACCAGGGCCTTCTGTCACCCTTCCAGCAGACAACTACAAGGGAATTGCCAAGCCACGGGCATGCCAACCCTGGCAGACTGGAGTGAAAGGAGAAAAAGTGCGCCTCTAATTTCCTCCTCCTCCTCCTCCTCCTCCACTGTTTTTTCCAACCTATAGTCTGGCCCCAAACAGTGTCTGAGAATTGCTTCATAGAATAGAATCCTAGAGTTGGAAGAGACCTCAAGGGCCATCCAGTCCAACCCCCTGCCGTGCCATCACAGGACTCCCGACAGAAATGCCATCCAGCCTCTGCTTAAAAACCTCCAAAGAAGGAAACTCCACCATCCTCCTTTGGGGCAGCATCTTCCACTGCCGAACAGCTCTAACCGTCATGATTAGGTTCCTCCTAATGTTCGAATTGAATCTCTTTTCCTGTAGCTTGAAACCATTGCCCTACGTCCTAGTCTCTGAAGCCATGGGAAACAAACCTGTTCCCTCTTCAATATGACATCCTTTCAAATATTTAAACATAGCTATCATATCCGCCCTTAGCCTTCTTTTTGAAAGGCTAAACATTCCCAGCTCTCTAAGGGCGCTTTTACACGATCCCTAAGATCAGCTGGCCACTTAAATTCGGACCAGAGATCTTAGGGGCTTGTCGCTCTTCCTATGTCCCCACCCTGGCTGCTGGCTGTGTGAGGGGAGGGAGAAAAAAGAAGAAGAAAAGATCGTGGCTCACCTCCGTTCTGCCTCCATTCTTGCCGCGGCAACATTCCTGTCTCTGTAAAGTAGCTCTTAAAGGGGTGGGAGCCAAAAAAACAACAAACAGAAGCGAGGAGAGCCCCGCACTCACTATCGTTACACTACATCAAGCAATTTTCACCCCGGAAGAGCAGGTACTTGAAAGGTGCGCTGGGACGTGCTAAAGTGGGCGTGGCCGCACTTAATTTCCTGTAAACTCCGGAGCTGGTGGGGAAACATTTTTAAGCTCTGGAGCTGGGAGCCATTTGCCCCGGAGTTTAGGGGTCGTGTATAAATGCCCTAAGCCGTTCCTTTTAAGACATTTCTTCCAGACCTTCAACCATCCAGGTCGCCCTCCTCTGGACCCGCTCGAGGTTGTCAACAGCCAGGGGGGCAGTGAACCGGCCCCCTGTTTAAAAAGTTTGAGGACCCCTGCTTCAGGGTGTTAGTCCATCTCGTATTGGGTCTTCCTCTTTCCCTGTTGCCTTCCTCTTTTCTTATCCTGCCTTCTCACGAGGTGCCCAAAGTAAGGCAACCTAAATTTAATCATCTTTCCCGCCAGAGATATAGTTCAGGCTTGATTTGATCTAGGACCCACTTGTTTGCCTTTTCTGGCTCTCTGGAGGATCCACACAGCTCTTCTCTGGCGCCACATATCAAACGGATCATTCCCCCCTCCCCTCCCACAATTTGCTTTCTTCGCAGTCCAACTTTCACACCCGTACATGGCAGCCGGGAATGCCATTCAGCAATTGATCCGAGGGGGCAATCTATTCACAGAGAGATTAGTTTGCGGATGCTGGCCTAAATGTTTCCAATCGTACTTGCATCGTTTTGTTGTAAGCTTTCTAGCGTCCCATCTGTGCAAGCAAAGCAGGATAGGTAACAAATCAGATTAATAAGCAGGCAGGAAAACCCTCAGCCGTTGCAGGTGGTGATGCGGGAGGACCTCCGCCCCACTGGCGTCCTCTGGTTTTTTCTCATTGTTCACGCAGAATAACCTTGCTCAAGAAGCAGTGGCAGCCTTGGAGGAAGTGTACGGCACGAAATACACTTTTGGAAGCTTGATCGACACCATCTGTGAGTATTTCCAGGCAGATCGCTCCGGGGGCTTAGCTCTCTGGCTCCGGAGCCAGAGGTTGGGGGTTCAATTCCCCCCTGTGCCTCCTTGACAGGGTGCTGGACTCCATGATCCAGAGTGCCCCTTCCAGCTCTTCAGTGATGATGAGGATGATCCTTAATGAACTGTTAGATAGCTCAGTGGTTTTGCTGTCTGGCTCCAGACTGGGAGGCTGGGAGTTTGATTCCCCGCTGGGCCTTCTTGACAGAGGGTGGATTCGGTGATCCATATGTATGGAAATAAGCATGATGGGATATAGTGCGAATTGTTAAGCTGAATATCAAGTGCACGTTTCGGGCTTGTTTAAAGCACTTAAAACCTTGCTTTATCGGGAGGCATTTGGCGACCTTTAATTTGTCCCCCCCCCCTTTTGACGCCTCTTGCCGATGAGTTTCTTTTATTATTGTACTGTATTATCTTTTATCTTGTGTTTTATTGTTCTTTAATCTTATTGTTAACTGCCCGGAGTTTCTCTGGAAGACAGGCAGTATTAAAATATAATAAATAAATAAATAAATAAATAAATAAATTGTATTATACCTTATCTAAGGTATGGAGGAACAGACATAAGCTAGCAGCGCGGAATATGGTAAACTATCATTGGTCAATTATATGATGTGATATCTGGAAGCTTTGAGCAGGAAGATGAGAAGACAGAGAGAAGCCATTATTATACTGATTATTATGCTGATGATGATTTTAGGATCACTTTGAGCAATGGAGCTCACTGCAGTTGGGTAGAGTCGGAAAAGTTAGCTTAGGAGAAATCTTGAATGTAATCAATTAGTCAGGATGACTTAGTTTTATTATTTTTAGGGAAATAAAACTATGATTGGGATTTGTTAAGATTTTGATATTTTTGATATTTTTTTGAATTCGTATTTTTGCATTTTAAGAATAGAAAATAAAATACAACTTTTGAAAAGTAACGTGGCCTCTTGTTTTGAAAAGAAATCAGAAGTTGGAGATGTTTTGGAATATTTTGCCTCAGAGAAAAAGAATTTTCTTTACTTTTAAACTCGGCCAGTGCTAACCCCCTTTTGATTGACCGTCTCTTCCAGTTCTTCTGCAGTTCTGAAGTAAAACATAAATTGCTGCAGAAGTTATATCCAGGAAACAAACAGGGTCTTTTTTCGGGGGGCTTGTATAAATAATTGCCTTTCTTAAACCTGAGGAAGTGGACTTGAGCCACGAAAGCTCTCACATAAAAATAGAGCCATTTAGTCTGTAAGATGCTGTGACCTTTTCATCTTCTTAATGTTCCATTTTGTTTTCGCCAAATATGCCAGTACAAACAGGGTGTCCGAAGCAGGATTTATTTTTGTTTTCTGCTTCTACAGATCAAGCTGACGGGACGACCATCGACTGGAGCTATAAGAATGGTATCAAATACTCCTTCACCTTCGAGCTCCGAGACCGAGGCAAGCACGGATTCGTCCTGCCAGCTGATGAGATCATCCCAACGGCAGAAGAGACCTGGGTAGCCCTGATGAAGATCATGGAACATGTCCGGGACCATCCCTACTAAACCTTTCGGAGTGTCCGGAAGACCCACTGCCTAATCCAAGAGCCATCAAGAGGGAAATGTCATACCAAAACCGAAAGCAGAGCCTAGAAAAGTTCCTTTTACAGACAATGTTCCAGCACACCCAGTGGAAGCTGGAAAAAGTCTGGCAGAGTAACTTTTCTGAGCTCTTATAATCCCTTACTGCTCCTTAAAGCCGGCCAAGGTTGATGGTACTTGTGATCCAATAGTTTATGGAAAGCCACACATTCTAGTTACAGTACGACACCCATATCCATGGAGTATTTGTTCAAAGCTTCCCATGGATACAGAAAACCGATAGTATCGACTAAAGGGGGGGCAGAAAATTTATTTTAACATGCATTATCATAACTGGCCATTAGAGGGCACCAGAGACCATGCTGTGTATTATTCACCAATAAGTATTCATAACATGGTCTCTGGCTCCCTCTAATGCCCAGTTCTGGTAATACATGTGAAAAATAGTTTTTTTCCCCCTCTGGATTTCTTTCTTTTAATATCTTTAATGTGTTCAGACTTTGGATAAGTGAAACCACTACTATTGATCCTGCAGATACAAGGGTCATGATGTACTTCCTTTTGTCATTTCTCTTTTCTTTTTGTGTGTGTGTGTGGAGGATTGGCTCTGTTTGAACATAAGTTATACAATCATTGTAGACTTGTATGCTTCCACCCTCTCCTTTTCTGGTAGAACTGAAACAAAGAAGTAGGAGCAGATTTTCAGTGATTTTTTGAATGATTTTTCTGGGCCTTACTTAAAAAAAAAATAGGACCCTTTCCTTTATACATTGGAACTTTTATTTCAGTGATAGTCAACTGCAAAGTCATCTCATGCTCTGTTAGACAAAGCAAAATGTTGGGGGTAAAACAACAACCTAAAATATGGAAGAAATGCAATTAATAGCAATAAAGGCACCCACCAAGCCTTTGATTGGTTATTGTCTCACCTGCTTCACAAAATGAGAGCTTTCAGGGATGAGTGAAATGTAAAACACAGGGAGGGAAAGGATTGATTTTATGACTGAACAAACAGTACCTTTTTAAAAAGGTATTATTAATTATTTTATTAATTATAAAAATAATTATAATTATTGCCACCTATCTTGGGTATGTGTGCACAAGTATATTTGTGTGTGCATGTGTGCACACGCATGCACATTTCTGCGATTTGGAGACACCATATTACACTTTGCCTCAGGCAGTATAAAGTATTTGGCTACCTCAGCCCTCTGTAACCCAGCCAGCGCCAATTCTCAGGACCTGCTATTGAGCACAGGGTGTGGGTGTGGGTGTGAGGCATCCGTTACTCATCTGTTCGGGTTTATCTGTGGAGAATTTCCCATCCCTGAGATTTTGGTCTGCAATCCGAGACCAAGAGCTGGGCTTTTGTGAGGTCACACCGACTGACATTGAATTCTTGGTTAAATTCCTGTAGCAGTGAGACCAAAATACAGAGATTCACAGGGCAGAATCGGCTTCAAGTTCCCCACAGTAGACCACCTCTTTCATCAGTTGGCACTTACAGTCTCAGTCACTCGCTCTGACATATTCATAGCAGAAAGAATAAAAGGTTTCATTTAACTTTCTGTGAACGGATAACAGCAAGCGAACAAGAAGGCTGACTCTAGCAACAGACCTCGACAGACTTAGTAACTGCTTTCTACTGACTGGGGGGGGGGGCTCAGAGCAGAAACAGTGGAAATACTATTCACAATTAAATTGTAAAACATCAGGAGAGGGTTTTTTTTAAAGCTCAGCAGGGCAGCATATAAGCAGTACACTTTGCTTTACAGTACTTACAATTGTGAGCAGATTAACAGCAAACTGACCAAAACTGCTTCCAACGAACAAAAGAGAAGGCCAGGAACTCAAGCAGAGAGGTGGGGCTCTCTTTGAGTTTACAGGCTGGGGTGTGTGTGGGGGGGGGACTGTTTTCTGAAGGAGCCTTGCATGCTCCACAAATGTTGGCAAACACGATAAACTATGCAAAGATTCAAAGTCTTGAATCAAAGAGCAAAAAAAAAAAAAATGCAAACTCAACCCAAGAGGATGCTACAAAACAAACGAAATAAATCCAAACGCAGCTGATTACTGCTAGATAGCTCAGTGGTTTAGATTGGGAGTTTGATTCCTCCCTGGACCTCCTTGGCAGGGTCTGGACGTGATGATCTATAGCAGTGGTTCTCAACCTGGGGGTCGAGACCCCTTTGGGGGGGGGTCAAACGACCATTTCACAGGGGTCACCCTGAGCCAGTGAAGAAAAAGGCACCGACGGCTTGGGTCTGAAGGAGGAGGGGGAGGAAAGGGTTGGAAAGAGTGAGTTACAGCTTGATAGGTTGGAGGGGATATCAGTCAATGGCACCGGAGGCTGCGATTGGCTGAGGGTGCCTGTAGAGGAACATTCTTTATGGCACCTGTGGCATAGTGGCCTGCCAAAGGGGGCTCGTGGCCTCTTCCAAGCAGGGCAAGGGGGTCACCACAACATGGGGAACTGTATTAAAGAGTGGCAGCATTGGGAAGGTTGAGAACCACAGGTTTATGTGGTCCCTGCCAGCTCTGCAGTTTCAATAATAATATTAATACCCATGAGTTCTGCACACAAGCAAGGTGATTATCAGAGCGCCTTCTCCCATTGAAAGCTGTCCATAATGCCCAATTTTACCAGGCTAGGCTGTGAGTGGGTCGCTTCTGTTCCGGAGTTGCCCTCTCTCCCAAAGACATCTCCGGAGACGCCATTGACGGTGAAAACACTATAACTTCTTCTGGCCCAACAACCTCCAAGGGGCCACTCAACGAAACAGAGTCCGTATATTGAGTCCTTTCTCCTGCCCGAGTTCCCGCGGGCTGGCTTGAAGTTGGAACCATTCGGAGTCGCGTGGGGGTCTCAGATGAGGTCCCCAACCCGTACACAATATCCCGCAACACGGGTGACGAGCACAGCTGGGCATCACTTCCAGAGAAGCGGCTCATCCCTTTCCCTCTGAAGGGGCCCTCTTCCAAGGAGCCACCGGGATCTGGAAAACGAAGACCCTCCATTCCTGGGCTTCATCCTCCTTCCTTCCCGCCCCGCTTTCCTTCTGCCCCTCTTTGATAATTTCCTCAGCTATTATATCTCCCGTGCACTCCCCCTCTCCTGCGTGTGCTTTTCCCCCTTCCTCTTCCTCTGTCAGTAGGAACCCCTTTACTGTTGCTCCCATCTGTACTTCACATGCTATTTCCCTCGTTACCAACGCATCCCCACCCTGTTCTTCCTTCACATTTAGACGGTTACTTCACGTCCCTCTCATTCGCGGTCATGCTTGGGACTGGTACGAGAAAATGTTACCGCACATCCACTGCGTGATGGCGGAATCTCATCCCGACCACACCCCCTGAACTGGGATTTAAGCGTGATGAGCCATACCTCTCCCTAACCTCGGGAATTCTCTTCTCTTGGTTCCTGTTTCGAGACAAGTGCCTGTGAAGTAAGGCTCGTCACGCAACATACACATTCTCCATCTAGTGGCAGGAGTGTGAAGTTGCATTCTCCAGTACAATCTCAATGGTGTAAACAATGCATCGCAGAGAGATAAGAAGGCATAAAACCCCGAACTGTGCTGCTTAATGCATGAAAGCCAAAGTTATGGAGAATTTAAAAATGAAAGGTCGAACAAAAAAAGGGGGAAACAAAGGCAGGAAGTACAGATATTGTCACGAAACAAGACGTGAAGTAACAGTCGTCATGATACCATCAATCACGCCTGTGGGTAAACGGAAACAGGGACAGAACCGGGACAAGACCATGTGACCGCGAATTACATTATCACGAAACGAACGTAATCTCGGAACGAGGAAGGACGTGAAGTAATCGCCTTAGTCTCTTAACACTCTCCATGACTACGTGTGCCTCTTGATCTTCTTGTCTGAGCGGGAGCGCAGACAGCACATTCTGCTGTGTCGGTTCCTCTCCCTCACGATCCTCACCTAAGCGTTTGAGGCAATTAACACCATGTGAGGCCTGAAAAGAAAAAAATTAGAAATAGGGCCTTTTCTGCTCTTGCCCCTCGCCTGTGGAATAATTCTCTACTAGACATCTGCCTGGCCCCCTCTTTGGCTATTTTCAAAAAAACAATTAAAAACCTGCTTTTTTTAAGCAGGCATTTCCTCAAACTTAACATAAATCTAGGGTCCACCGACTGAAACATGTATTTAGCTGATTTGCCCGCCAATAATATTATAGTTTTATGGAATTTATACGTTACCTCGTGTTGTTTAATTCTATTTTTATTATACAGTGGTACCTTGTATAAAGGAATTAATTCGTTCCAAATGAAATTACGTTAAGCAAATTTTCCTTTATACAAATTCTCATAGGAATGCATTGAAAACGGAGTGCCCCAGAATGTTGTACGGATTCTCCCCATAGGCGATTATGTTAAACAAATTTCCCCTATCTCTGGAATTTTTTATGTTGTACAAATTTTATGTTATACAAGCTGTTTGTTATACAAGGGTCCACTGTATATATATTTTTTTACATTGCATTGTATTGTATTGATTGTTGTTAAATGCCCAGAATGGCCTCATTGCCAGATGGGCAGTATTAAAAAATCCAATAAATAAATAAAATAAAATAAAATATAAATAAATAAATAAATAAAAAGAACGAGAGTCACCAGTGTTAAAAAGGACATCTAAAAAAATATATCTTAATAAATAAATAAATAAATAAATAAATAAATAAAAAGAACGAGAGTCACCAGTGTTAAAAAGGACATCCGCAAAATATATCTTTTTTTATTGAATAATTTTATTGGGTTTTTAAGGAGGGAACAAAGGGAAGGGGTATGGGGAAAGGAGGGGGTACAGTTTTTCTTTAAAAAAATTTACATTGAATATGACTCAAGCAAAGTAAAAGTAGTGATTTTAACATATTGATAGATTGCCAAATATTATCACAGTACTAATAGGTTTGTTTCTTCTTGCCATCTTTTCTGAGAGCAGGGGTCTCAACCTAAGTCCTCCCTTTAAATAGCCCCCGAGGTCTGTCGAATCGATGCATTCTGGGACCTTTTCATAGAGATTCCTACCCCCTTGGCATGTTAGGTTGTTTCCAGCCTCCGCAGCTGCTTATATTTAGGTAAGGTGCTACCGTAGATGTCAAGACCTTCGTGTTCAGCCAGGGAGACCGTGGGAGCCGATGGCAACAGTAAACCGCTCCCTAGACATCACAGAAAACCTATGGAGTCCTCCGTGAGGCAGGTGCAACGTGATGGCACACAACAGGGCGCCACCGACGTGACCGCTTAAAAGGAAGGACTCTGAAATGTTATTGGGACTTATAGAAAAGTGGGTCAAGGTTGCGATCTGTGTGTCCCTGCCTTCATCTGATGGATCTGCTTAGAGACTAAGAATGTTCACCCCTGTATCTCTAGGTAGGGCCGGGGAAGAATCCACTCTGAAACCTTGCTGTATGTCATTTATAGTATAGGGACATAAAAAGATACCTTAATCTACCGTTTTATGTCTTTAAATGGATTTATTTATTTATTTATTTATTTGTTTTATTTATTTATTTATTTGTTAGGCTTATATCCCGCCCATCTTCCCAGGAGGGAACTCTGGGCAGTTTACAATAAAAGTAGTAAAAACAAACAAAACAATAACAGAGCACGAAAGGTGGCATAATCCAAGAAGAGATGGCAACGGGCAAAACACACACACACACACACACACACACACACACACAAAATAGAAAGGTCACCAAGGTGTCACCTGTCAAAATATCTCAGGAGTAATAAATTATATGCATTATTTATTATCTCAGTTACTTAAGGGCCTGAATCCTCTTGCTGACTTAGGCTAGTCACTAAGCACAGTGGCATAAGTCGCAGCAACCACTGCTTCTCTCTCAGCCTTGGTTTTGGCTTTCTGATCCCACACCTCTTCCCAAAACAAGGAATACAGGCATGTGCCTTATATAGAGCCTTGCAGCGCAGTGGTTAAAATCGGCTGTCCTGCAGCTAAAACTGTGCTAACAACCTGGAGCTCAGTCCCGGGTAGCTGGCTCAAGATGCACCCATCCTTCCATCCTTCCAAGGTTGGTAAAATGAGTACCCAGCTTGCTTTGGGGGTGCATGGACAATGTGTAGCCTGCATAATTAATTTATAAACCGTCCAGTAAGTGCTTTAAGCACTATGGAGTGGTATAGAAGGAGCACACTTTGCTTTGCTTGGAAGCCCTTCACCTTCTCCACAGATGGGGGGATGGGGGGAACTCCTTCGTGCTGGTTATGTTCTCTCTTAGATCATGGACATAAACCCTTGTGGCAAGTGCCTCAGGTGGCAGATTCTTGTGGGCAGCAGACCCAGCATCCTGGCCACTCCTTCTGAATGCTTCTAGCACGCCCTTCTCTTGGAAACATGGCTATGAAGGTAATGTGCTCAAAGAATCATGGAACACAGAACCTAGTAGATCCTTGAATCCAACCCTCTGCTCAAAACAGGAAGGCCGTACTGCTCTAACAGTTAGGAAGTTTTTCCATATATTCAACTAAAATCTGGCTTCATGTAGCTTGGATCATTATTCCATACTGTTCCCAGGTCCAAGTGTTATACTGAAATCAGCAGGTTCAGAAGTCAGGATGGAACATGGGCCTGCAGGGTGACACAGTATTTAAGTCCTACAGCGCTGTATCACCCTGCAGGTCCATTATCAAAAAGGGGATTGAAAATAAAACAGCCAATGTTACAATGCCATTGTACAAAAAGATAGTAAGGCCCCACCAGGAGTATTGTGTACAATTCTGGTCATCGCACCTCAAAAAAGACATAGTGGAACTGGAAAAGGTGCAGAAGAGAGCGAATAAAATGATTACTGGGCTGGGGCACCTCCCTTATGAGGAAAGGCTAAAACATTTGGGTCTCTTTAGTCTGGAAAAAGCCGCCTGAGGGGGGCTATGACTGAGAAGTACAAAATAATGCAAGGCATGAGTCAAGTGGATAGAGGGACACTCTTCTCTCACACATACCAGAACTAGGGGACATCCTCTCAAATTGAGGGTTGGGAGAATAAGAAGAGACAAAAGAAAATACTTCTTTACCCAGCCTGTTGTGAGTCTATGGGACTCCCTGCCACATGATGTGATGATAGCATCTGGCCTGGATGCCTTCAAAAGGGGGTTGGACAAATTCCTGGAGGAAAAGTCCATCACAGGTTACAAACCATGATGGAGATGTGTCATCTCCAGGGTTAAAACCAGGGTATTTCAAGGGCCAGGTGCAGGGGAGTGGTATCAGGAGACAGAAATCTAGTCTTGTGCGCTCCTGGACACTTTTGGTGGGGCCACTGTGAGATACAAGAAGCTGGACTAGATGGGCCTGTGGCCTGATCCAGCAGGGCTCTTCTTATGTTCTTATGCATTGCCTCAGAGACCTCAAACCAGGCAGAGTGTGGCCAACTCATCCATTCCTTTGCATCGGGACAAGGTCTGATAAGGATAAAGGCAACCGTTCAGAGTTTCCTCTCCTATCAAGGCAGGTGGCATGTTCCCCACACATCCATCACGAAGGGGTGAAGGTGGAAGTGTCAGCTCTTTTCCGACAGCGTGGTGGGAAGGCCGGCAGCTGGCAGAACTGGTCCTTCTTGCCATATGGGCTGGGGCCAATCATGATGGTGTATATAAAAGTCATCTCAGGGAGCTCCTCAACCCCTAGTCAGCGTCCTGTTTCAATGATGAGGGGCCTCCTGGTGTTTGCGACACTCGTGGCAACTGCCCTTGGCACGGAGACATTTGTGGGGTACGTAGACTCATGGTCTTTGCAAGAATGTTTGATCTTCCCAAAAGGAGATGGGAACAGGGTAGAATCATAGAATGATGGAGTTGGAAGGGCCTCTCTAAGGCTATGGAGTCCAACCCAACATTTGGTGGGGCCACTGTGAAATACAGGAAGTTGGACTAGATGGGCCTTTGGCCTGATCCAGCAGGGCTCTTCTTAGGTTCCTATGTGCTTCTGTAACCCTCTGCTTAAGGCAGGAATCCAAAAGAAACTAGGTCTGACAGATGGCTGTCCAAATTTCACTTGAATGCCTCCATCATCATGGCTATTCCATCTGAACGTGTACAACACTCCTTTCTCTTGGAAACATGGCAGTGCAGGTCATGCACTCACAGAACCATGGAACTGGCATCCTGTTAGACCTTCACGTCCAAACCCCTGCTCAAAGTAGGAAGCCAAATCAAGGTATATTTAACAAGCAGTTGTCCAGTTTTGACTTGAATGCCTCCAGCGTTGGAGCACTGTATACCTTTCAAGGTAATTTGTTCCATTGTTGTACTGCTCTAACACTTAGGAAGTTTTTCCTGATATCCAACCAAAATCTGACTTCCTGTAACCTGAGCTCATTGTTGTATGTCCTACACTCTGTGTGGATCGAGAACAGATTGTGCCTCTCCTCTGTAAGACAGCCTTTCAAGTACAGTATTTGAAAGTTCTTTTAGTCTTTCCTCACAGGGCTTGGTTTCCAGAAAACTAACAATCTTTGTTACCCTCCTCTGAACTTGTTCCAGTATGTCAGCATCCACAATACGGGATTCAAGTGATGAACAGGAATAACTATTCTGGAATACAGAAAAGTTAACTTTTATTGTTTGAGGAAATCCATTCAGAGATCCCGAATGCTGGATCCCGTACAACACTTGGGGGGGGGGGTGATCGCCATTATGGGGAACAGTGCATGTGTGGCCATGTGTCCCTCAGAGAGAAATAATAACAATTAGCAGAAACCAAAAAGCAGGAAAGAAGTAATTCATTGATCACTAAATGGTCCTAAGGAGAGAAAAGTAGAGACATAACACTCAGACCAATCTTGTTGTCTGACCACAGCCCCAAATCCTGTTCAGGTTAATTGTTCCATTGAGGCGTTTTCCACCCCCGTCCACAGGTTTTGTGTAAGAATAGTTCTAGTGTGTATGGGTGGCATTTCATTCAGCATAAACTGTCTTTAGGGGATTTTGCTAGTGTGGACACAAGATATGGCACTACTTTTTTTAAAAAAAAAAACTAATTGAATGCAAAGTGGCTGCAGGCAGAAAGTGCACCGGTTCACTCCCTGGCCTTTTTTTGTTTTGAAGAATCATGGGAACAGTTGGACTGAAATTAAACTTTAGACCTGCCTTAGGGTTCCCTTTGGAGGTATCTTACCTGGACCTCTCCAGACACTTTGAAAACGGCTCTAATAACCACCTTTGGTTGGATGCTATTTTGTTCCAAATAGCTTTCGTGCAAATTTCCCTCTAGCTAGTAATAGGTGTGCAACATATTCATTATACCCTCCCAGAAGGGTTTTCTCAGCCCAAACCTTGTACAATGGTACCTCTACGTATAAGTTTAATCCATGCTGAATGCATGCTCATAAGTCGAACAACTCATAAGTACAACAGCCATATCTTTTAAAAAAATAAAAAAATGTAAGTAGAGCAGACCGCATGTTTTCCGCTATTAAGTCGAATTGCTTTTAAGTAGAGCTGCTCGTAAGTAGAGGTACCACTGTATTCCCACTGCACATTAGAGTTGTGTCAACAGTATGGCGTTCCACTGACACCTGTTGTCTTTGGTCTCCAATGTCTCACAGCAAATATTTGCAAACATTTTCCTCAGCACCTGTACAAGCGTTGGGTGTTAAAATCTGAAGATATAGACAAATCCTGACAGGGTGAAAAGACCAGCCTCTTAACCTGTGGTGGAAAATTCCTGAAAGAATGGTTCTTTTCTTCAACTCAGATGCCTTGTGTTGCATAATAGCAGGCATCAATTTCAGTTTGTAGTAACAAAGAACTCTACACTGGCACCTAGTGGCAGAATCTGAGAATTACATCAGAATTATATTGTGTCAAGTCAACCAACATGGGGTAAATTGTGAGAAGAAGCCTTCCCAATTATGTCCCACCCATTCTAAAAATGATCCCTCCTGAAGCTAACAACCACGGAAGGCTGTATACAAGTCTCAATATGCAGCCATAGAAAAGCCATCAGATCTATTGATGAAAGAGGCAAGATTCGCACCCCCCCCCAAACTACAACTCCCAGAATGTTCCAGCCATCACAGTCTAAACCAGGCCATTCTGAAAGTTGTCGTCTCAAAAGTATAACTTTTCTCATCTTCTGCCATGCATAAAACCCAACCATTGAAGATGCAGATTTGAGATGCAATGATATTAAGACACTCAGCTCACTTTTCCTCTCCAGTCACCAGGTGCTAAGGATCTTTGCTGCTGATGAATTCCAGGTGGAGCAGGTGAAAGGGTTGGAAGACTTCCAGCATCTTCAGGTAATGATGAGCAACAGAAACGGACCCCACGGCCTGATCCTTCCTCCTCCTCCTCCTCCTCCTCCATTGAGCTGCCACTGGTATCCCTACCAAATAATATCGGAGGGAGACGGAGAAGGCTACTGCAGTGCCTTCTCTACCTTGGCACGAACCTTACATTTAGAGACTACAACTCCCAGAATCCTTCAGGACACTGGGTCCCTGTCCATGCTGCTGCTGCTGGTGGGGAGCTTCAGGAGAGTCAGGCTAAAAGAGTAACACTTCTGAATTCTGTGTGCAGAGAAATCCTCCTCCTCTCCTTCAGCTACCACATTTTTCGCTCTATAAGATGCACTCCCCCTCCCCCCAAAATAAGGGGAAATTCTGTGTGTGTTGTATATCACAGATTTTCATTTAGAGATAAGATACCTGCACGGAGCCTCTCCCGTCCCCTGCTGCAGCCGGCATTCTGCAGTTCCAGTCACCTCGTTTGCAAAGAGGTTTCATCCAGGGAGCCTCTCCCCATCCCTCCCCTTCTGCAGCCAGGATTCTCCAGTCAAAAAATCACCTTGTGTGCAGGGAAGTCTCCTCCAGGGAGCCTCTGCCCTCCCCTTTTGCAGTCAGGATTCCCCTACCATAAACCTTGGGCTAAACTTTTTTTTTCTTGTTTTCCTCCTCTAAAAACTAGGTGCATCTTATGGTCAGGTATGTCTTGTAGAGTGAAAAATACAGTACAGTAGGGCCCTCGTATCCACTGATTCACTATCCACTGATTCAGTTATCCACGGTTGGCAGAGGAAAAATTAAATAAATAATTCAGCAGCCACAAAGCAAGCTACTGTCTTAAAACTGCAGCCATAAAGCAAGCTACTGTCACAAAACAGCAGTTTTGGGGATTTTTTTGTGTTTTCTCTTATCCACGGTTTTCATTATCCATGGGAAGGTCTGGAACCAATCCCCAGCGGATACTGGGGTCCTACTGTACTTATTTCTGATCACTATCCTGCCCCATGTAATCTATTCCAGGTCAACAGCAGCGGTTACCAATGAGAAACAGCATTGCAAGCTGCAAACCATGCTGTATGGATTTAAAGTGTTCTGCTAACATACCGCCCCGTACCACTTCAAGTAGTCTCTGGGCAGTTTACAGTTTTTTAATTACAGTATGCAGGCTACACAAGCTGGGTACTCATTTTACCAACCTCGGAAGGATGGAAGGCTGAGTGAACCATGAGCCTTCTATTCTGGGATTGAACCCCAGGTTGTGAGCACAATTTTACTTGCAGTATGGGCATTTAACCACTGTGCCACGGGGCGGTTAAATTACACAAATGTCTTCTCCGTTTTCTCCCCAGCTGGATTTCTGGCGATTGCCGACCAATCCCGAGACCTCTATCGATGTACGTGTCCCGTTTCACAGCCTCCAAGCAGTTAAAGTTTTCCTGGAGTCGAACGGCATCCGGTACTCCATCATGATAGAGGACGTCCAGGTCAGTGGCCTGCTAAGGGTGAACGCGTGGGACTCGCAGAAGGCTGTGTGGTGGGATGGAAAAGGAAACACCCCTCTGTGGGGAACGAGTCAAGGCCCTGTCGAACTGGCAGGGCTGGTCCTGTCCTTGGGCAGAGCGAGGCATCAGGTAGAGGAGGCGAGGGAGGAAGAGTGAAGACGGAGAACTGATAGCCTTTTCACACCACCCCTAAGATCCGCTGGCCACTTAAATTCGGACCAGAGCTCTTAGGGGTTTGTCGCTGTTCCTGCATTCCCACCCCCCTCCGTACTCCTGGCTGCTGGCTGCGTGAGGGGAGGGAGAAAAAAAGGAAGAAAAGAATGCCGCTCACCTCCGTTCTGCCGTCCCGGCACTGCATTCAGATCTCTTAAAGGGGCGGGGGGCAAAAAAAGAACAAGCAGAAGCAAGGAGAGCCGGGCAGTCACTACTGTTATATCCGCATCAGGAATTTTCACCTCCGGAGAGCAGGTACCTGAAAAGTGTGCTGGGACGCGCTTAGGTGGGCGTGGTCGCACTTAATTATCTGTAAACTCCGGAGCTGGTGGGGAAACAATTTTAAGCTCCGGAGCTGGGAGCCATTTGCCCCGGAGTTTAGGGGTCGTGTACAAAGGGCCTGAGTGTCACTCAGCCCACTTGGCATGTGATCCAAAGGGGGAGTCCCTGAAATGGTGAGCGGAAGTGCCTTGTCCTATGCAGACCATGGTTTTGGGTCTCTCCTGAGGATTCGACCCTGGACTCTTTCAATTCACTATTTTATTTAGTTGTTTTTGAGTATTTTTACACCACTTTTCTCCTTGGAAAAGGACCCAAGGCAGCTTACAGTAAGGAGAGTCATAGAATCATAGAATCCTAATAGAATCCTAGAGTTGGAAGAGGCCTCAAGGGCCATCCAGTCCAACCCCCTGTCATGCAGGAACCCCCCATCACAGGACGCCCGACAGGATGGCCATCCAGCCTTTGCTATAAACCTCCAAAGAAGGAGACTCCACCATCCTCCGTGGCAGCCTATTCCACTGCTAAAGAGCTCTAACTGTCATGAAGTTTAAATTGAATCTCTTTTCCTGTAGCCCTGCGTCCTAGTCCATTACAATTAAGGCACATTCAGTTTGAGAAACAGGGAATTGAGGGGTATCTTCATTAGAAGGCAATGTTAAAACTAACAATTGATAGCATAATGTCAATGCAATCACACAAGGAGCTATATACACACAAAGGTGTGTATATAAGTGGTTATAAACACAAAGTCTGTGTTGCCATGTATGGTAGATTCATTTAAAAAAACCACATAATAAGTCCTCATTCAAGGAAAGCTTGCCTGAAGAGGAAGGTCTTTGCTTGCTTCTGGAAAGGCAGCAGGGACGGGGCCCAGCCTGGCCTCCAGTGGGAGGGAGTTCCAGAGTCTGGGCACAGCAACAGAGAAGGCCCTTTCATGGGTTCTTCAGAGGTGCACCTGTGAAGGATGGAGAGAAAGGCCTCTCCTGATGACCTTAACACCTGAGGTGGTTCATACTGTGAGAATCGAGGTTTGAGGTGGCTTGGGCCCAGGCTGTTTTGTGCTTTGTCGGTTAAGGTCAGCACCTTGAATTGTGCCCCGTAAGTGATTGGCAGCCAGTGGAGCTGCTTTAGTTAGGAGTGTAATTTGATCTCTGTAACCCACCCCAGTCAGCAATTGGGCTGCTAAGTTCTGGACCCGTTAAAGTTTCCTGAGACTTTCCATCAGAACTCCCAGAAGTCTTCATCATGAGCTGTACTGTCCAGGATTTCTGGAAGTTGTAGTCCCAACACATCTGGGGAGACAAGGTTGGGAACTGCTGTTCCAGTCCACTCAACAGTCATTTTCTAAGAAATAAATACACCAATAAGTGTCTTCCTTGTCCAATTAAAGCACGATACACAGTACAGAAAAGCAACTTTCAGCAAAGCAGGAGGTAGCAACTAATGGGAGACTCTTTTGAAATAACAGTAAAAGTAGCTAGCAAAGCACCCCTGGAGATATACTGCTGCTGTTCGGTGACAGATCACATTTGGTGTAGGGAGAGGGGACGGAAGGTGGCCCCCACAATGAAGATTGGTTCAATCAAAGACTCCCCATCTGCTGTTCGACCTATATAGGGTACCTACTTCAGTATGTTTTTGGCAGATGGATGGGAGAATAAGAGGTACAGTACATGAAAGCAGGAGTTCCCATTTATGGAGCTTTGCCCATGCCTGCAGAAGTACAGGTGGGAAATCATAATAGGGAAATAAAAATAATAATAAAGCAGTTTAATAATAGAATCATCAAGTTGGAAGGGAACTCTAAGGCCATCCAGTCCAACCCCACCCACCCCCGTTCAAGGCAGGAATACAAGCCAAAGGCTATCGGCCAGGTGGTGGTCTACATTTCTCATGAATTTTCCAGGAAGAAAGTATAAGGGAAGGCTGAACCGTACATCTGACTTATGCATTGTTGATTTTGTTCACTCCTTTCTTCTCTTTCCCTCTTCTAGTCCTTAGTGGATGAAGAGAAGCTACAAATGGCCCGCAATGTCAGGCCACGATCCATTGCAAGCTTTAACTACGCCACATACCACAATTTGGATGAGGTACGTGCGTTCCAGGAATAATAATAATAATAATAACAACTTTATTTTTATGCCGCCTTTCTCCCCGGAGGGACCCAAGGCGGCTTACAACAAATTCATAAAAATACAATAAAAACAGTACAATGTAAAAACAATACAATACCTACAAAATACTATAAAATACTATACAGTATAATACAATAAAAACAAGATTAAAAAACAGTAGCTGCAGCAGAGTTTAAAAGGTTCCCCAGACAATGAAACCAAAAAGTAAGATGTTATAAAAGTTGGTGAAGGCTGGAGGCCTTCTTTACTGGGGTGTGCAGAGCAGAGAAAGGCTGTTTGCAAAACCAAACCAAAGTGTGCTCCTTATATACCACCCCTTCACTTTAAAGCACTCTCTGGGCGTTTTAGAATTTATTTACGCAGGGTACACATCCCCCGTTACTTCCCCCTAGCAAGTGGGGTACTCATTTTACCAACTTCAGGAGGATGGAAGGCTGAGTGAACCTTGAGCCAGCTACCCCTGGGACTGAACCCCAGGTCGTGAGCACAGTTAAAGCTGCAGTACAGGCTTTTGAACCACAGCGCCATGAGGGTTGCTTGTTTGTTTATTTGTTTGGACTTGTTTTGGAAAATAACCAAATTATGCTGATTTTTAAAAAATGAACATATACAAACAAAAACAAAAAAACCTTTGGCAAACCAATACTGTATGGGTCTGTATTAAATTGCCACAGAACTAATATTGCAAAGGGGTGAAGTTTGGATAAAAAGCCCAGGTTTTAAATTGCTTATGAAAGCTCAGGAGGGTTTAGACTCGAAAAACAATTTTAAAAGCAAAGTGTGCTGCTTATATACTGTCGCATTGTGCTTAAAGCACTCTCTGGGCAGTTTTAAATGTAATTATTCAGGCTAGATATTAAGAGGGCAGAGAATAAAGGTACGGTGATACCTCAGTTTACGAATTTAATCCGTTCTGAATGCATGCTCTTAAGTTGAACTACTCTTAAGTCGGGGTGCCTATCTAAAAAATTGAAAAAATAAGTTTAAAAAATTAAAAAATATATTTGTAAGTCGAACAGACCATATCTAAAATTTGTAAGGCAGCAGTTAAAATGCCAACAGTTTTCTGCTCTTAAGTCGAATTGCTCTTAAGTCAAGATGCTCTTAAGTAGGGGCACCACTGTACAGTGGTACCTCAGTTTACGAATTTAATCTGCTCCAAATGCATGCTCTTAAGTTGAACTACTCTTAAGTCAGGGTACCTATATAATTTTTTAAAAAATAAGTTAAAAAATGAAAAAAATGAAAAATATATTTGTAAGTCGAGCAGACCATATAACATTTGTAAGGCGGCAGTTAAAACGCCAACAGTTTTCCGCTCTTAAGTCGAGCTGCTCTTAATTCGGGGCACTGCTGCATTTCATGACTGGCATCGCTTTTCTCTGCCCACCAGATCGATGACTTCATGGACCTTCTAGCGGCTGAAAATTCCAAACTGGTCAGTAAGATCCAGATTGGCAAAAGTTATGAGGGACGTCCCATCAACGTCCTGAAGGTAAAAGGGCTGCAGATCCGTATTCCTTGGGGGGGAGGTTGCCCCCCTCTCTGATCCCTGTCTTGTTTGTGACAGATGCCAATGGCATGGCTTCGGGGTGGGCATTCACAAAACGGATGATAATGGCTTGGTAGTCGGTAGTGGTGGTGAGCCTGGCTACCTTCAGAATCACACTGTTTAGCCTTGAGAAAAGAAGACTGAGAATCTGCTTCCGATCCTTCCGGAGCGCAGGATACACAACAAGTTGCAGGGAGCCAGATTATATATATATATATATATATATATATTAAATAAATAAAATGAATAATTACTAAATAATTTGATTTAATAAAATTAAATAAATAATTTATTTAATAAATATTTGTTAGATTATTTATTTATTTATTTATTTATTTATTTTTATTTGTTTGTTTTAAGAGTATTTTTACCCCGCCTTTCTCCTTGGAAAAAGGACCCAAGGAGGCTTACAGTAATGAGGGATAATATACAGTTCAGTACAATTAAGACATGTTCAAGTAGCGAGAACAGGGAATTGAGGGACATCTTGCAGCATTAATAGACAACATTACATTAAAGCTACAAGAGAACGCGAGCAGTTAAAGGGGGGTAAAGTTCCATGGAAAGTTATGAGTAATGGAAACGAACACTGAAAACATAGTGTCAATGTAAACCCATGCAGGCACGTCCAAACTTTGGCCTGCCTGATGTTTTGGACCACAACTCCCAGAATTCCAAGCCTGTATTTCCAATGGCAAAGGACTGTGGGAGTTGTGGTTTACCAATGTAAACCCATAAGGTAAACCACAATATCTGTGGGGGAAAGTTCCTAACTGTTAGAGCAGTATGACAATGGAATCAATCCATGACTTTGGGAGCTGGCAAGGCATGGAGGCATTCCAGAGAAAATTGAACAGCCATTAGTCAGATATGCTTTGATCTGTATTTTCCTGCCTTGAGTAAAGGGTAGGACTCAATGGCCCTTACTGGCCCCTTTCAACAACTTTATGATTCTACGATTTTATGCTGTCTTTTTGGCTGCTACTGTTCAAGTGGATTCTTTTGTGTTGAAGAAAAGGTATGAAAAGACTTTGGAGGGAGGGGGATCACTTTTGGGGTGTGCTGTCATTTCAAGAATCCCCAGGCCCTGCTTTGGATCTAAAGCAAAGGCAAAGCAAAGTGTTCTGCTTATATACTGCCCCATACCACTTCAAGTAGTATCTGGGCGGTTTACAGTTTTAATTACTGTATGCAGGCTACACATTGCCCCCCCCCCGAAAGCTGGGTACTCATTTTACTGACCTCAGAAGGATGGAAGGCTGACTCAACCATGAGCTTGCTACCTGGGATTGAACACTCATTTTACTGACCTCAGAAGGATGGAAGGCTGACTCAACCATGAGCTTGCTACCTGGGATTGAACACTCATTTTACTGACCTCAGAAGGATGGAAGGCTGACTCAACCATGAGCTTGCTACCTGGGATTGAACACTCATTTTACTGACCTCAGAAGGATGGAAGGCTGACTCAACCATGAGCTTGCTACCTGGGATTGAACACTCATTTTACTGACCTCAGAAGGATGGAAGGCTGACTCAACCATGAGCTTGCTACCTGGGATTGAACACTCATTTTACTGACCTCAGAAGGATGGAAGGCTGACTCAACCATGAGCTTGCTACCTGGGATTGAACACTCATTTTACTGACCTCAGAAGGATGGAAGGCTGACTCAACCATGAGCTTGCTACCTAGGATTGAACACTCATTTTACTGACCTCAGAAGGATGGAAGGCTGACTCAACCATGAGCTTGCTACCTGGGATTGAACACTCATTTTACTGACCTCAGAAGGATGGAAGGCTGACACAACCATGAGCTTGCTACCTGGGATTGAACACTCATTTTACTGACCTCGGAAGGATGGAAGGCTGAGTGAACCTTGAGCCGGCTACCTGGGATTGAACCCCAGGTCGTGAGCACAGTTTTACCTGCAGTACAGGCATTTAACTACTGTGCCACGAGGTCTGCGCCACAGGCAGAAATGTTACCATATAAAGATTTCCGCTCCAGTATCCTACAGCTAGATATTAAGTTTAAATCCAAGAGGGGGAGGGGGGAGCTCATTTTTACCGGTCTGGCAAATGTAAGACTCAAATAAAGCACGGAAACGTTCCTCTTTTGACCGCAGCTACAAGATTCTGGGGCCTGGAGTTCCCCCTCTCAAAACGATAATATTTCCCAGGGCTGGGATGGATCCAGGTTTAATTTACTTTGCTTCTCTCCACAGTTCAGCACAGGGGGATTGAACCGGCCCGCCATCTGGATCGACACCGGCATCCACTCTCGTGAGTGGGTCACCCAAGCCAGCGGCACCTATTTTGCCAAGAAGGTAAGGCAAACTGTTCTGCTTATATACTGCCCCCATACCACTTCAAGTAATCTCTGGGTGTTTACAGTTTTTTAATTACAGTATGCAGGCTACACATTGCCCCCCCAGCATGTTGGGTACTCATTTTACTGACCTCGGAAGGATACGAGGCTGAGTAAATCATGAGCCGTCTAAAATTGAACCCCAGGGCGTGAGCATAGTTTTACCTGCAATACAGGCATTTAACCACTAGGCCACAGGGCTCTGCTACCAGCAGCAATTTCCTCTCCAAGACGGTTACTTCACGTCCTTCCTCGTTCCGAGATGACGTTCCGTTGCATGATCGTTCACGGTCACGTGGTCTTGTCCCGGTTCTGTTCCTGTTTCCGTGTACCCACGGGCGTGATTAATGGCATCGTGATGACTGTTACTGCACATCCTTGTTTCGTGACAACATCTGTACTTCCTGGCCTTCGTTTGCCCTTTTTTTTTTGTCTGACCTTCCCTTTTTTGATATTTCGAATCTCCGTAACTGCCTTCCATGCGGTAAAAAGCAAAGTTCGAGGTTTTATGTCTTTTTATCTCTCTGCACTGCATTGCTAACCCCATAGGGAATGTAATGGCGAATGGCACTTTGCACTCCTGCCACTAGATGGAGAATGCTTTCGTTCCGTGACGAGCCTTACTTCACAGGCTCTTGTCTCGAACAAAAAACCGAGACAAGCTGATTCCCAAGGCCAGGGAGAGGTATGGCTCATCATGCTTAAATCCCAGTTCAGGGGGCATGGTCGGGATGAACTCCCGTCGTCACGCAATGGACATGCGGTAACATTTCTTCGTACCGGTCCCAAGCGGGATGGCGAACAGCGATGAGAGGGATGTGAAGTAACCGCCCAAGAAGATGAAGGGAAACTCAGAGGCGTTGAGACAAGGCAGGCTGCCTATCGCTGGCTACTACCCTCTGGATTTCCCAAATGAAATTTCCATGTTCAGTGACAGCGTAAGAGGCGGTAAAAATACTCCCACGATTCTGTGGCTATGCAAATGCAGGCAGGACGAAGGGACACGGAAGGAACTCAGCATTCACAGAACATGGCACTGTGTTTCACTACACAAGTGTCTAGTCCTTGGGGTTTCAAAGAAATCAGCTTTGCAGAACTGAGAGAGTACAGGTCGTTTTAATTTCGGTTTCATTAAAAATTTGTAATCTTCACAGTTGTAGTCAGCGGCACTGAAAAGATACCAATCCTTCTCACATTTCCACTCCGCCTTTTCTCACAAGCACAGGTCTCCTCTAGAGTAGAGCCTAGACAATTAGGAATTGCCTAGTTAGTTCTTGTTAAGATTTGAAGCGCAGCGTTAAGACCTTTTTTTGTTTGTTTTGTTTATCCTCTCCAGATTGTTGACAGTTACGGCGAGGATCCATCCCTGACTTCTATCCTGGATAATTATGATATTTTCCTAGAAATTGTCACAAACCCAGATGGATTTGCTTTCACTCACAGCAAGGTATTATTTTCCCCTCCTAAAACTTTGATTTGGGATGGAGGTGGGTAGCTTTAATAAGCATGGCTTCAGTGCAAGTTTCAGCTTCGCAATAAGCTCAGTGGTTTCAGATACATGTTTATTAATAACCCACGGTATCAATTAGCATATCATCGTTGACTGCCACCTGTTTTTCAATGTGATTTTAACCCAATTTTTAATTATGTTTAAAAATGGTTAATTATGTTTATTGTATTATTTGTTGTCATCACTGTTGTTCACTGGCCAGAATGACCAGCAGTCTGATGGGCCATCTAGAAAATGAATCAATGAATGGATTTCTGACTGTTACAGAACCGCATGTGGCGCAAGACGAGGTCTAAGAACAGTGGGTCATCGTGCATCGGGGTTGACCCCAACCGAAACTGGGACGCGGGATTTGGAGGTAAAAGGGTTGGTGGAGGGTTTCTCCGTGGAGGGTTTCCGACGAGGGTCCCTATGACACAGGCAGAACATTGTTAGAACCAGGAATTCCATGCCGAAGGATGTCTCGTCTGTCCCAAAAGCTTGCAGATTTGCTTGCCATGTTTGGTAATTGGTCCTCAGGTAGTAAACATGGCCTCTCTTTCCAAGTCTAAGCGCTAAGGCACAAAGGTCTACAGGAATCATGTGTCTGGAATGCTAACAGACATCCAGATTCAAATTATGTACTTTCTGTAATGGATCGATTCACCAAGTGCAAACATTTCCATAGTTTGGAAAAGAACAGAACAGAATAGAATACAGAACGTAAGACTATAAGAAGAGCCATGCTAGATCAGGCCAAGGGTCCATCTAGTCTAGTTTCCTGTATCTCACAGTGTCCCTGCCAAATGCCTCTAGGAGCACACGAGACTACATCTCTGTCTCCTGATACCACTCCCCCTGCAGGACCCCGGTTTTAAGCCTGGAGATGATACATCTCCATCATGGTTTGTAACCTGTGATGGCCTTCTCCTCCAGGAATCTGTCCAATCCCCTTTTGAAGGCATCCAGGCCAGAGGCCATCACCACCTCCTGTGGCAGGGAGTTCCACAGACGAATAACACGCTGGGTCAAGAAGTATTTTCTTTTGTCTGTTCTCACTCACATCCTCTAGTTCTGGTATTTTGTGAGAGGGAGAAGAGTGTCCATCTAACTACTTTACTTATGCCCTGCATAATATTGTACTTCTCAATCACATCCCCCCTCAAGTGCCTTTTTTCATATCCCCCCCCTTCAGTCTGTTTGGATCCAAAGCAGGGCCTGGGGATTCTGAAAATGACAGAATGCCCAAAAAGTGATTTTCCCTCCAAAATCTTCTCATACCTTTTCTTCAACACAAAAGAGACCCCAGATGTTTTTAGCCTTTTCCTCATTAGGGAGGTGATCCAGCCCAGTAATCATTTCAGTCGCTCTCTTCTGCACCTTTTCCAGTTCCACTATGCCTTTTAATTTCAAAATAGAATACTCCAGATTCCCCCATCCAGCACAGCTCATGCTGGGATTTAGTTTTAGCAAACCCTGAAATTGTCCGCACCTGTGGAAAGGCTACTGCTCTGAATTGTCTGGCCAGCCTGGATGCTGCCTCTTCTCCTTGGTGGTGGCAAAGTGGCTCCATCCGGTAGGAACCCTGCAGATTTGAACAATATTCTTCAGCACCGTAGATAGATCCTGCAAAGCTCGGATTAGACTCCTAAGCCAAAGAATCCTGCAGGGCCCACAGGAAGAACATAAGAACAGCCTTGCTGGAAGAAGCCACCGCCCATTCAGTCCAGCATTCTGTCTCACACAGTGGCTCACCCTTTGCTTCAGGGTCTTCCCAAGCAGAGGTCTTCACGATTCACTGCAAATGGCATTATTAAGAGATATCCTGCCTCTCTCTCTCCAACCCGGAGGTTGTCCTTAGGCATCCATCATGATAGCCATGGATGCCCTTGTTCTCCATGAACTTGTCCGATCCTTTCTTAAAGCTGTCAAGGCTGACAGCTTTCACCACTTCTTCTGGGCAGGGAGATCTTTGCAAGGAGATCTTCTGGTAGGGATGGGTAGATCTTCTGCCATCTATCCCTGGTCAATGATCATTATCAACAAGATAATTATTATTATCTTCTTGGGACCCCCGAGCACCTGGTCTGATCAATGATTATTATCAACAAGATAACTATTATTATCTTCTTGGAACCGCCAAGTACCTGGTCTGAGCTTCCTTCCTGAGCTTCCTGTGCTCCACAGCAACCCACGTGCTTTCTCTCTCGTCTCTTTGCAGTGGCTGGCTCTAGCGGGAACCCATGTTCTGAAACATACCGGGGGCCGCATGCCAACTCTGAGCCTGAGGTGAAAGCCATCGTCGACTTTGTGACCAGCCACGGCAACATCAAGGCCTTCGTCTCCATCCACAGCTACTCCCAGCTCCTCCTCTATCCTTTCGGTTATACCAGCAAGAAAGCCGCCGATCAGGCAGAACTGGTAAATTGTCTGAGCATCATAAGAACCTAAGAACCTAAGAAGAGCCCTGCTGGATCAGGCCAACGGCCCATCTAGTCCAGCTTCCTGTCTCTCACAGTGGCCCCACCAGATGCGTCTGGGAGCGCATGAGACTAGATCTCTGTCTCCTGATCCCACTCCCCTGCCTCTGGCCCTTGAAGTACCCCGGTTTTAAGCCTGGAGATGACACATCTCCCTCATAGTTTGTAACCTGTGATGGACTTTTCCTCCAGGAATCTGTCCAATTCCCTTTTGAAGGCATCCAGGTCAGATGCCATCACCACCTCCTGTGGCAGGGAGTTCCACAGACTAACAACGCGCTGGGTGAAAAAAATATTTTATTTTGTCTGTTCTTACTCTCCCAGCCCTCAATTTGAGTGGATGTCCCCTAGTTCTGGTATTTTGTGAGAGGGAGACGAGCGTCCCTCTGTCTACTTTACTCATGCCCTGCATTATTTTGTACGTCCCAAATGTTTTAGCCTTTCCCGGGAAGGGCCTGTGACTCTTCAAGGCCCACATACCTTGGGAGGTTGGGGGGAGGGGCATCCAACACTGGGGGCCTTCAAGAGAAAACTGGACCACCACCTCGAAGAAAATCCCCCAGGACAGTGGTGGCGAACCTTCGGCTATCCAGATGTTTTGGACCACCACTCCCGCAGACCTTTCCCTTTGGCAATTTAGGCCCAGAATTCTGGGAGTTGTGGTCCAAAACATCTGGAGTGCCAAAGGTTCGCCACCACTGTCCTAGGGTTTGGATTCCTGCCATCAGCAAAGGGTTCCACTCGATGGCCTTAGAGGTCCCGTCCCAACTTCACAATTCTACAAGTTGTCTTCTAATCAACCAGTTGTGGCCAAAAACCAATATGGAAGAGTCCTTTTTGGACTGCGATTAACTGAATTCCTTCCTCCCCCCCCCCAGCCCCGCCGCCAACAGAGCAGGTGGATTTCTGGAATTTGGAATTTTTTTTTTTTTAAAAAAGAGAGGGGCTTGAGAAAGCTTAGCTCCGAATGTGTATAACAGGGGTCCTCAAACTAAGGCCCGGGGGCGGATGCAGCCCCCCAGGGTCCTGAATACAGCCCCCAGGACCAATTGCAGACCCCCCACCTACTCCCTGCTTCATGAGCAAGCCAGCCTCCGCAGCTGCTTCTATTGCTGAGGCAGTTCAAAGCGGTGGGCTATGTCGCTTCTACCACTCCCCCCCAACTACCGCCCAGATGACTGGCACGCTGGCTAGTGGGGCAGTTCAAAGTGCCAGGGCCACGGCAAGGTCCCCCGCTCCCCCCCCCTGCCCCTCCCCCCTTTTTCCATGTTGGCCTTTTTTGGGGAACTGTAGTCCGGACCCAGTGGTGTCTGGGTGGGGGGGTGGGGTGGATCGGCCCGCTGTTTGAAAACTTTGAGGACCCCTGGTGTATTATAACAACAACACCAGCAACAGCAGCAGTCTTTAAATTGCAAAGCTGGAAGAGACGGCTCATTCATTCCAGCCCTTCTCAAGCAGGCCGAGTGGGGGACTTGAACTCCCAACCTCTGGCTTGCAGCCAGACACCTAAACTACTTTGCTCTCCAGCACTTCTTGTCCCGAATCCTTAATGACGGCAGCAGTGTACAATTTAAAAAAAAATCTTATAATATTACAGTACATTACAATAGGCAAAGTTCTGTTCACATGCTTTCGACCGGCATAAACCTGATCGAGGAACCCAAAACAATCGGGTCAAGTAAATTAAAAACCACCTCCCCCCCCCGCGCTGCCACCACTGCAGGCGCTAAAGCTTCCTAAGGACCCCCCCCTTTACCCTGCAGAAACCACTTGGCACCTTAACACTGGGGGTGCACCTCTGTTTAACAGTCAAATATTGCTGCCCAAAATGCTGCCGACAGTCCTGATCCTGAAAGCAATCCGGCAGTGATTTCCCCCTCCCACTGTCCCGAGACTACCAAGGCTTTCCCCAGGGCAAACGGGAACCCTGGGAGGGATGGGGCAATAGGAACATTTCAGTACCTTTATACCGATTATTTCTGTAGCCCACATCAATTTTACTACAACATCATGGTGAGAACAACATTTTGCACTATAATAAGTAGAATTAAAATGAGGACAGAAACATAGCCAAACAACAAAAAGCAGATAATAAAAGCAACAAAGACTTGTCATCGAAATGCAGAACAATTTGAAGGTGGTACAAGAGTTCAGGAAAAATTATATGTTAAAAACTCTTTACTGGGCAACTGAATATCAGTTATGAAGAGGCTGGCATCTCCACAGGTGGTAATATTAGCTTATAGTCTCTGACAAGGTTAACATTTCTTCCCTCTGGCTTAGTTGTAGCTAATTCTATATATACTGTATATATAAATAATTTTGGGGTATTAGTCGGTCTACCTAAAGTCCAATTTCATATGCAGTGAATTAAATCAAAATATTGCCTTCCCTCAGCTATATGATCTAAATGACATGCTACAAAAAGAAAAGGGGAGGTGAAGGAAGGAATTAATATATAAAATATACAAATATAAATTTAATATTTATGTAATTACAGTGGCCGGCTAGAAGGAAATGGCTCCTTTCTTCATTCTATCTATCTATCTATCTATCTATCTATCTATCTATCTATCTATCTATCTATCTATCTATCTATCTATCTATCTATCTAGAATGCTTTTTACCCCACCTTTCTCCTTGGAAAAGGATCCAAAGTGGCTTACAATAATGAGGGGCAATATAGAGCCCAGAACATTTAACACATATTCAAGTTAAGAGCTGGGAATTAGAAGAGGCATCTTAGAACATTAAATGGTAACTTTACCTTTCAAATGGAGAAATTTAATTGGTCTTTTAAGGGAGAAATAAATAAATATACAAGTTGTTGTTGTTGTTTCGTGTCTCACTTTTCTGTCAAAAATAAAAAGGACTCTCAAGGTGGCCATCAGCTGTAAAATCAAAATCAAAGCAAAAGAGTTTAAAACGGATTAAAGAGTCAACAACATTGACATGGGCCTGAGAACAATTTTGGATGCAGTTTCTAGAAAACTGAATTCTGTTGAGCAATAGGGCCAGAAAAGGGGAAGCCCACGTAAAGCAACAAAGAAGAAAGCGGAAAAGAATTAAAAATAGGAGTTGAAAAATATCAGAATGGAACTTAGCTCCCTAAGGCTGAATTTCATTTGACTTCATTGCAAAATAAAGCACGCCACCTGTCTTTTTATTGCATAAAGCCAAGATTATGTACCTCGTGAATCCTTCTGAGCTTCCCAGTTCTCATTTTACCTCTATTTCCATTCCAGGACGAAGTTGCTAAGAAGGCAGTGCAGGCCCTGTCTTCCTTGCATGGGACCAAGTACAAGTACGGCAGCATCATCACCACCATTTGTAAGTTGATCAACCGAGAAGACGAACGTGGACCTCCCAAGAAGGGGGCAGGGAACTGCCTCCATGGTATAGCTTGCCTCTAAGGTTGTAATGGGTGGTCATTTCTGATTGGCCGTGCCCTACTTAGCCTCATCACTTGGGCGGTTGTAGCTTTGCGTGGAGAAAAAAGCTTGTGGATTCCAAGGGAAAGGAAGTTGGGGTTGAATGTCTGGAAAACCTTCCTGTTAGAGCAGTACGACAATAGAGCCTATGATCTCGGAAGGTGGTGTATTCCAACGCTGGAGGCATTCAAGTGAAAATCGGACAACCACCAGGCAGAAATCCTTTGATTTGTATATTCCTGCCTTGAGCAGGGGGTTTGGACATGATGGGGTTTTAGGCTCCTTCCAGCTTCTTGATTCCACGATTCTATAAAATGAGTTGCTCTTCAGTTCTTGTCTCAAAGGAAACAGCTGCAGCCCTACAGACTGTGGGTCCGAAGGATGCAGTAGTTATCTATATATGGCAGGCATGTCCAAACTACGGCCCTCCAGACGTTTTGGACCACAGCTCCCACAGTCCTTGGCTACCGGTAATCTAAGCTTAGAATTCTGGGAGTTGTGGACCAAAACATCAGGAGGGCCGAAGTTTGGACATGCCTGTCTAACCACAAATTTTGGCTTTGCTAGATGTAAAAATGAGAGAGGTCTTTGCACAAGCACTTGGGTCAACTCTACCATGATCCTTTAGGTTATGTCATGTAGGCTGAAAGTTTGCAAAGTCAAGATGGTAGTGGGGGGAGATGCAGTATATTACATGGCCCCATTGTCAAGTTTCTCATCAACACAAGGGTTTGGGATGAGTTGAAAAAGTAAAGGTTCCTCCATAGAAAGTTGACTTTCCTGTCCCAAACTTGCTGCAATTAAAAGGAAAAACAAACTGTAGGCACAATTGGGGCGAGGCAGACACAGTTGGTTGCAAAGAGACAACTGGAGAAGAGTTGATAAAGGCCAATCTCAAGAGAGTTGAATTCTAGGTATTTTCATGTTTTCAAGCCTCTCTCTTTACAAAGATTGGCATGAATCTGGGACATGTTCTGCAGCCTTGACCTCTAGCTTCTGTGCCAGCTTCTTGGAATCAGTTTCTTGGTGAAACTCGGTGCCACTGTTGCTTCATGCCACTTTGACTACAACTTCATAGCCCTCAAATGCCTTCTTGTAGAGGAAAATAAGAATCCTAGTGCAGTGTATCTGGAACTTTTTGTAAGGAGGGCCAGATTTGGTGGCTGAGAATGTGTCAGGGGCCGGTTGCTCCCCGACCCTGCCACCCCACTGCAAGCCCCACCCACTGACCCATAAGCCCCACCCACTGACCCCTTGCAACCCCATTTGCAGGAAGGAAGGTGGGGACCAAGGGAGGGAGGGAGGAAGGTGGAAACAAAGGGCGTTTATACACGACCCCTAAACTCTGCCGCAAATGGCTCCCAGCTCCGGAGCTTAAAAATGTTTCCCCACCAGCTCCTGAGTTTACAGGCAATTAAGTGCGACCCCGCCCACTTTAGCACGACCCAATGCAGTTTTCTTGTACCTTCTCTCTGGAGGTGAAAAATCTTTGATGCGGTGCAATGATAGTGAGTGCGGGGCTCTCCTCGCTTCTGTTTGCTGCTTTTTGGCTCCCGCCCCTTTAAGAGTTACTTAAGAGCTACTGGAATGTTGCGGGGGGGGGGGGGGGGGGCAAGAGCCGGCAAGAGCGAGAGGCAGAACGGGAGGTGAGCCACGGTCTTTCTTCCTTTTTTTTCTCTCCCTCCCCTCACGCAGCCAGCAGCCAGGGTGGGGACACAGGAAGAGCGACAAGCCCCTAAGATCTCTGGTCCGAATTTAAGGGACCAGCGGATCTTAGGGGTCGTGTAAAAGCGCCCCAAGAGAGGGAAGGAAGGAAGGTGGGGAACAAGGGAGGGAGGGAGGAAGATGGAAACCAAGAGAGGAAGGAAGGTGGGGACCAAAGGAAGCACAGGGAGCTGTGGCCACCGCAGGGGAATGTGTGGGTGAAGGAGGGGAGGGGAGGGACGGGCCGGCCAGCCGCGGGCCACTCAGAATGGCCTGACGGGCCAGATTTGGGCCCCCCCCCGGGCCGGACTTTGGGCAGGCCTGAAGTAGGGGAAAGAATGGTCTAGAGAAGCACGTGATTCCCAAACACGGGTCCCTGATAGATGTTCTTGGACTACAACTTCCAGAAATCCTAGCCCAGCCCAGCGAGGGGC
This sequence comes from Phrynocephalus guinanensis, assembly GCA_037367245.1. Taxonomy (NCBI): domain Eukaryota; kingdom Metazoa; phylum Chordata; class Lepidosauria; order Squamata; family Agamidae; genus Phrynocephalus; species Phrynocephalus guinanensis. The sequence continues at coordinate 106,386,023 of CM074740.1, read as the reverse complement.
GAAGGCTTCTGGGAGTTTTAGTCCAAGACCAACTGGAGACCCAAGGCTGAGAACCACTGGCCTAGAAAGACAATTGACACTGGCCTTCCTTTTTAATTGAATGCCACTTGTTCCAAATACTGTGTGTGTGTTCCATCATGATTCTGTGTACTCTTTTCTAGATGGAAAGAATTAGTTGTTATATATCAAAGATGTTAACTTGGCTGTTTTCTTGACCTAGACCAAGCAAGTGGTGGCACCATCGACTGGACGTACGAGCAAGGTATTAAATACTCATTCACTTTTGAGTTGAGAGACACCGGTCGTTATGGGTTCCTGCTCCCAGCCAACCAGATCATTCCTACCGCTGAAGAGACGTGGCTAGGCCTGATGGCCATCATGGAGCACACACGAGACCACCCCTATTAAGCCCCAGACCAAAGGCCTTCCTTCGGCCAAAGCTTCCTTGGCAAAAATAAATCCTTTGAATGAACACGTAAGATGTCTTCGGTTGTTGTGGTTCTTGGTATTTTGCTGTTATTCTTGTTGGTGGAATTCAGGGCATTATGGTCAAAAAAAGAGAACCCTCTACACTCTGCAGGTAATTCCTTCAAATGGGACACTGGGCCTTTTCACACGACCCCTAAGATCCGCTGGCCACTTAAATACGGACCAGAGATCTTAGGGGTTTGTCGCTCTTCCTGTGTCCCCACCCCCCTCCGCACTTCCTGGCTGCTGGCTGCGTGAGGGGAGGGAGAAAAAAAAGGAAGAAAAGAATGCCGGCTCACCTCCGTTCTGCTTTTCGCTCCTGCCGGCAACATTCCAGTCTCTGTAAAAGTAGCTCTTAAAGGGGCGGGAGCCAAAAAAACAACAAACAGAAGCGAGGAGAGCCCCGCACTCACTATCGTTACACCGGATCAAATAATTTTCACCTCCAAAGAGCAGGTACTTGAAAGGTGCGCTGGGTCGCGCTAAAGTGGGCATGGTCGCACTTAATTTCCTGTAAACTCCGGAGCTGGTGGGGAAACATTTTTAAGCTCCGGAGCTGGGAGCCATTTGCCCCAGAGTTTAGCGGTCGTGTATAAACGCCCACTGTCCTCTTCTACTTGGATTCCATTTCCAGTAAGTTCAGCAAATCGGGGGACCAAGGCATTTCACTTTTTGTGTGACATACCGGGAAAGACAGCCTTCTCGGTGTTTGATGGGAACCAGCCATTCTCACTTCACAGGATGTTGGAATATGCTTTAATTTTAGGCTGATAAGACCCACCCACAATTCCATCTCCATGCGGCTTTTTGTGGGGGAAATGTGCCCCCCCCCCGGTGTGTAAACCCAACACACCCATACAGAGGCACAGCTTTTGGATTTCAGCCTGTTCAGAAGTGGAGATCATTGCAAGGAGAGTCTCCTCCTTTTTTGATACCAAACAGAAAAGCATCTTGAGAACTCAAGGGACTTGGACAGGTTCTACCCAGCAAGGCCAGGGCTAGTAACCAAAACCATAAAGTGTCTCAGAGAAATTGAGGCTAGCCCTCTTTTTATTGAGTTGCAAACGATCTAAAAGCCAAACTATACACAAAGCTTTTACCCACCCCCTTTCCAAAGGAGCCACAACAGTTGACGCAGTTCATGTCACAACCACAGTGCACAAAATCCACAAAGCCAGTAACAGGATCAAAGGCATGTTGAGCTCTTCCGCCAACGCCAAGGATTAAGAGAGGTTCTTCTTCAAACAAAGGAGCTGAGAAAGGTGTCTGCTACACAAGACGGCACCTATGGCAAGACGTCTTGAGACTGGGCGTAAGGAAGAGTACTTGAAATTAACAAGCAAGAAAAAAGCATCTGAGAACTCGAGCAAGCCCATGTATGAGAAAGGACACTTGGCCTTACGACACGGGATCTGATCAGACAGAAGCACCCGCAAATGCCCGACAGTTGCATGTGGATTCAACAGTGGTGGTGGTAGAATAAGTAACCTATAATGAAGGCCACTGCACAGAATTAAAGAGTATTTAGGCTTAAGGGTCAACAGAAAGACACAATGACTAAAATCCTGTTGCTTGACAAAGTAAGTCACAACTAAAGCACTCTGAATCTTATTCATTCCATTGAACCATTGAGATTTAGAGGACTTCCAAACCCCTGACTGATTCAATAGCCTACTCTACTGCAACTTGCTACACTAAGCAAGAGGAGTTTTAGCCAACGTAAGCTTCAAGTGCCTATCTGCATCAAACACATAAAACAAGCCGACACTCTTTGTTTCCTCCGTCCGGAAGAGTCTTGAAACTTGTACTTTGACAAGGAAGCAATGATCTCTACCTTAGAAGTGCTGGACCTACTCACTGAACAACCATCTCCAAGATTCTATCAAGTGTTAGTAGACACCGGGCCTTGTGATTGTTTAGCTTTACATGTACGTATGTATTAATACTTTACATCAAAATGCATTTCCAAATACAGACATGATTGTCAGGGTAAACAAAAGTTCTAACTTTAGAGGAAGACACTGGTTCCACTTGCTGAAGATCGCTGAAAAAGCACGACACCAAGAGTAGATATTCATCAATCAACAACCCATCTTGACATTCACAATAAATAACATGGCATTTATATACACTTCATTCCACACACACTGCCAAGTAAGCATTGAAAAAAGGTAGTCGGAGGTCACTAGGCGTATAGGGAGGAGGAAATAATGGTGGCTCCTGAGACTTGGCTTCGTTCGGTCACACGTGGGCTGAAGAGCTCTTTTTATACCACAGACTCACCAAACCGCAAGACTGTCTTTTTAAATCAATTTTGAGAAGCGCATCTTGGAAGCATTTGGTGGGAAACAGCTGCCTTTCCACTAGCCGTTCAAAAACTGCTGACCATTCAACACAAAAACAGATGGAAACACTCAAGAGACATCAAGAAGTCAGACTTTCAACAGGCATTTCCAACAGCTGAGGGGTAAAATATACTGTATTTCCCATCAACCTCCTTGTCCACACAAGATCGCCCGCACAGCAGACATCCTCAAGTAACATCCAAGTGGAGGCAGGGCAGGTGTAAGCAGAAGCCTAACACTGACAACCACTTGTAGTCTTTGAAAGGAAACCTTATTTTTCAAGTTTCAAATCCATTATTGTACGTGCATATAAACACTGATGTCTCTAAACATCCCTTTACAAAGGAAGGTCCCGCAAAGAGAACCTGGGTGATGGGGAACCCTTACATTTTTATACTGGGCTGCATTACCCAGTCTCACCCTAGAAAGCGGAGGCGTCAGATCAATCTCCATGTTTCTCATGTGTGAAAATATAACAATACTCACTTGATGGCAAAAAGAGAGGCACCCCCCAACCCAAACCAAATGAAATCCTCACCCCTGCTCCTAAGCAGGTCTCCCCTGGGATCACAATGGCAGCGGGAACTTCTGCCCTACAGAGGATCTGGTTCCATTAAGGCTACGTACGATGAGAGCGCCTTATGAAAACAGAAGCAACTCCACGAGACCGATGCTTCATATCAGATAGCAGATGACTCTCCCCACCAATATGCACCATTTAGCCCTCTCTATGCAGAGTCAGCGAGGCTTCAGCTGAGAAAAGCCAACATTTGCTGCCGTTACTAAACAAACAAACAAAACCAAACCACACTATACTGGTAAAAACAGACACCCAAGGGAAGATGAGGCCTCCAAAACATCTAACAGAAGATCCTTTTCCACTAAAAGGATCTTGTGGAGTTGATCTGCACGTAGACGTCCGTTAGGAAAATGACATCCAGAGAACTGCACAGGTTTTTCTTTTCGGGGGGGGGGGGGGCAAGGTCTTTGGAGCGAAAGCCAGCAGGCTCCTGCCAAGACCGAAGGTACTTTAAGAGACCTCTGTGGATTCCAGAGTGGGCACCATTTCCAGCAGGAAAACGTGACACTAAACTGAAGTTGTCCTCCTGCTGAGGATGACAGATGGGGAGGACAATGCAGGGGCTTAGCCGGAATAGGCTGAGAGCTGTGAAAGCGCTAAGCAGGATCAGAGCTACAGCGCTATGCTCCAACGTACTGTCTGCACGCCTGACCTCTAAACTCTTGGGGGAGATGACAAGGCAACTGCCCCAGTTTCTGTCTTCGAGGGCCAAGATAGCTGCTCTCGGAAGATATTAGAAGTCCTCTGCCCTCTGCCAGAAGTGTCCCAGGCGGGACGGAGGATTGGGACCAGACCCGCTGAACCTTGTGCGAACTACAGAGGACACGGGTTTTGCTCTGCAGCTGGACAGCCCACAATGCAAACTGCAGGACTCAAGGCCTCCGTGCTAAGAGAGAGAGAGGGAGGGGAGAGAGAGAGAGGACAAGCACCCAGCCAGTAGGCTTGCATTACTGAGGACAAATCACCAAGGTCAAACTCGATGACAAGTAAGCCTAGTGGGAAGAGTCTTCTCACAGGCCACCCACCTCTTTTTCTAAGCTGGGTCAGAGGGCTGCTAATTTCACAAGAGGAGGGACAGATGGGGGGGTGCTTAACTTTCTTCCCCTTCCCACTGTTTTCCGACTTAAAAGTGGCCCTCTCCAAGCGGCTGCTGTCACCGCATCGTTCCCACGGAGGCAAAGCAGCAGTGAAGGGCCGGATTCCGAGAGCAGAAAAACAACTGTAAAGGGAAAATCTTGGGCCTTTCCGTTCTTCTGTTGCTGCAACCCCCAGCTGGAAGCAACCTCTTCTGGGGAAAAAGAAAGCACACCACTTCACAGGGGCATTCGGTGCCACCTTGAAAACTCAACCACGGAGAAAAAGGAACAATTGCGTTGGGAGGTACGGCGTCTTAACGCAGGGATTTAAGCCAGGGGTATCCAAACTCTGGCCCTCCAGATGTTTTGGACCACAACTCCCATAGTCCTTTGTCGTTAGCAATTCAGGCTTGGAATTCTGGGAGTTGTGGTCCAAAACATCTGGAGTGCCAAAGGTTCACTATTACTGCAGGAACCTTCGGCACTCCAGATGTTTTGGATCACAACTCCTACAGTCCTTTTGTCATTGGCAATACTGTACAGGCTTGGAATTCTGGGAGCTGTGGTCCAAAACATCTGGAGGGCCAAAGTCTGGACACCCCTGATTTAAGCTCATTGGTGGACTAACTCAACCAGAATCTCTGATGCTTTGCCCCAGGGCACATCGACTCTGAGGCTGGTCAGCGTTTTCATCTTTACAGAACAGGACCTTCCCCGATCCTCATGCATTCGACTTCTTCACAGTGGAGCTCAGCATCACTAATACCCAGAAGAAACAGGCAGCTGGCCGATGCCTACCAAGAGAGACCCAGGTGGGAAAGGGAGGTGCTTTTTGTTATGCAAAAGCACCAGGTGAGACTGGAAACCCAGGAAAAGCACGCCACTGTTTCTTTAGTTCTTTCGTGATTAAAAGATGCGCATCGCTCTAATTTTGCCCTTGATGGGGTCGACGACTTCCATGCTAATTTTCCATCTGTTAAGAGTCCAGCCGCATCTGTTGACTTCTCCATGGGTCATGTTCCCAGGTTGCTGCCACCGTTGCAAAAATGCCTTTTTCTCCTACTGTTGGGGACCGGGAATGATAGTACCCCCGATATGAGTCTCTGCCGGGATGTCCAGAGAGATCTGCTTTCCCTCAAGTGACTTCTTTTTAGTCCGAAGAGTTCCCTGCCTGAGCCACCATCCCAGCCCCATAAAAGTCAATGCCTTTGGCCCCCTTGGCTCCTCCACCCATAAACCTCTTTTGTCCTCTGCATACCACCTTCCTAAAAGCGAAAGACGTGTGCCGTGATCAAAGGATCCCCCAGGAAGGGGGCTCTTTTTTATTCATGGAGGAAAGAAAAAAAGACACCGGCTATCTCCAAGGCTTGTTTTGCAAGGTGCTGCTGCTGAGGGAGCGCGCGGTGAGGGCCACGGTGGAGTTGGTGGCCGGGAGGTTCTGGCTGCTCTTTACAGCCGTGGCCTTGGTATCACGAGCTGAGGAACCACGGCTGAGACGGCCTGAAAGAGAGAGAGAGAGAGAGAGAGAGACAAGGCAAGGAGGAGTTAGGCACGAAAGATCACCCGCTGCCAGAATCCCTAGCCCAGTGGTTCTCCACCGGTGGGTCCCCAGGTGTTTCTGGACTGCAACTCCCAGAAACCCCTTCCAGCTCAGCGAGTGGTGGAGACTTCTGGGAATTGCAGTCCAGGAACACCAGGAGACCCACAGGTTGAGAACCACTGCGCCTAGCAGGTCTGGCCACTAGCCATGATGGCTGCAGGATTCCGGAACCACGATCTCAAGTAGCAACATCCCCACAGCAAACAGAGCTCAAATTCATTCCAAACTGTCTACTTTCCTAATAACCACCTTCCTCCGTTCCCCCTTGTTGTCAAAACCTGGATTGTAAAGCACTTTAGTAGGGCATGGCTGAGCCTTTCTGGGTTTATTTTTTTATGTTGCCACATTTTTAAAAATGAAATTTTAATTCTCTATACTGGTGGATTGTTTGGTTGGCTGGCCTCAGCAGGATACTGTTTTAGATTACTGACTGCAACTTACAACACGTTTATTAAACAAATTACAGCTTTGATATGAAATGAAAGCCTAGGGCAGCGAGAGAATGGGGCCTCTAAACCTGTCCCTTGCCCGGCAGTTTTGCTGACAAAAATATCTCAAAAAAACCCCCCTCAAATTTGCCCTTATTTGTGCTGAGCAAAAGATACAGGCAATTGCATCCTTTCACTCAGGAGAGATACCACTGATTTTTAAAGTGTGGAAACAACATGAATGCAGTTGAATAGATTAAGCGTTTCCTCTTGCCTCACATTTGGCTTCTGACTGTTTTTTTTTAATAATAAACTCAAAAGCTAATTGAGACAACCACCTGGAATGTATCCAATGATTTGTATTCCTGCCCTGAGCAGGGGTTTAGACTCACAGGCCCCATATGACATCATGATTCTAATAATAAATGATTTAAGGCACAATAGTGCAAATTTTCCCTTCTCATCCGTATTTCTCTTGGGGCAGGCTTTCCTTTCCATGACTGATAGAGCAAGTTTTTTTTTTAAAAAAGGGAATCATTTTACTTGAGCTTTTCATATTGCTCTTATTGATGAGTTTTAATATGAAATCTGTCTAATGCCTTCTAAATGGTTATAATAATTTAGCTTTTATCTTTGTAAGCCACCTTGGATTCTTTAGGGCAGTGTTTTCCAAACTCTGCCCTTCAGATGCTTCGGACCACAACTCCCACAGTCCTTTGCCACTGGCCATACAGGATTGGAATTCTGGGAGTTGTGGTCCAAAAACATCTGGAGGGCCGAAGTTTGGACACCCCTGCTTTAGGGAAAAGGTGGCATCTTCATCAACGTAGACCAGGCATGTCCAAACTTTGTACCTCCAGATGTTTTGGACCACAACTCCCACAGTCTTTTGTCTCTGGAAGCAACCTCTTCTGGGGAAAAAGAAAGCACACCACTTCACTGGGGCATTCGGTGCCACCTTGAAAACTCAACCATGGAGAAAAAGGAACAATTGCGTTGGGAGGTACGGCGTCTTAACGCAGGGATTTAAGCCAGGGGTGACCAAACTCTGGCCCTCCAGATGTTTTGGACCACAACTCCCATAGTCCTTTGTCGTTGGCAATTCAGGCTTGGAATTCTGGGAGTTGTGGTCCAAAACATCAGGAGGGGCGAAGTTTGGACATGCCTGACGTAGACTGTTACACAATTCCCAAGGCTTAACGTGTGCCGTCAGGCTTTGGGTCTTTTCCCTGCGCAGAAAGGAGAGCCTCCATCTGCTGACAGCCCGTTCTTACTGGCAGTGTCTGAAGGAAGATGTTCCTCTTCCAGGTAGTGCTGGATCTTCTGCAGATCTTCAGCGGTAAATCTCCACTTGTTTCCCGCCGGCGGGGGCAAGGGCTGCCTGGGCGTGGCTTTCCTCCGGGCCGTCCCCGGCTGACCGGCCGACAGGCAAGAGGCGGGGAAGGAGCCCGTCAAGAGGCCTTCCGGGACCTTCTGAGCGACCACCCGGAGACCTGGCAGAGACAAAGGGGAGATGGGGAGAGGGACCACAATGAGGACAGCCGGCGTCCCCTCCCACCAGGGCCACCCTATTAATGCTCTCCCTTGGCACGGGGCAACCAACAGATGCCAGCCACAGTGGCACTTCCGGAAAGACATCAGGGCCAACATCCATTTTCTGGTTCCAACGATAGCACGTCCACTGAATCAAAAGGAAATTGGTAAATAGACGTCTGCACGCGCACCATCTGTTGATTCTGCTCTGGCTAAGGCAGAGCTGGCCCCACCGGGCAGAACCAAACGGAATTACAAACTAACAACGCTCAGAAGGCAGAACTTGGCTCATCCTGATGCGTTAAGCTTGCACCAAAGGGGCGACCACGCTGGATGGTTTTCTTCCCTACATTCACCTGGCCAACTGAAGATTTACTTTAGCATGAAAACTCAAGGAAAACTATCGCTCTGCTTTGGTATTAGGCTTATTTTCTTCTGGAGTGCTACAGAATTAGAAGGGAGCACCTTCATACAGGACTCTTCTACAACTCCATGCTCTTGGGAAAGCAAAGAGAAAATCCAAACATAAGCAAAGTGTCATTTGTATAATACAGGGCTGTTCAACTTTGAATAGGCCGAGGTCTACTTTTTCCAGCCCAAAGTGCCTGAGGGCTACTACACTAAAACCTCTACTTATGAATTTTATCTGTTCCAAGCACATGCTCATAAGTAAAAACTTTTGTAAGTAGAGCAGCAGTTTCCCATAGGAATGCATTGAAAACCAATTAATCTGTTCTGGAGGGAACAGATTTCAATGCGCCATGGCCCCTGAAACTGCCCCGCTTGGCTGAGACAGTGGGCTGGCAGACCCAGAACTTTGCTGGGGCAGTGGTGGTCCTTGGGGTGGGAAAGGGAAAGGTGGAGAACTTATCCCCTCACTTTTCTTATTGATGGCCAGCGGGCTACTTTTGAACCCTTCGTGGGCTACCAGTAGCCCGCGGTCTACCTGTTGGGCAGGCCTGGTATAATAGACAAGGATGCAAAAACCTAGTTTTTCCAAGATATGTAAAATTTCTGGAAATGTTGAAGCTTGGAAAAATGGGGGGTGTTCAGGGTGGGAATAAAATTGTCAGAAAAAAATTGAAACAAAAATGCTACATTAGCGCTCCCTCCCCTTTTACAGCTTGGAAATCATTTAGGAACATAAAATATGACTATGGACAATTTGACTTGGCATAAAATTATTACAACTAGCATATTAAAATATAGTGTATCCAAACAATAATTACAAACAGAATTTACTTTTTATAAACTAATGTAGCTAAATGATTCGATTTTCTGGAATCAGTTAAATGTAAACTCTTTTTAAATTAATTAAATTAAATTAAATTAAGTATATACTTTCATGTTATTTTTGTTATTTTGTATTTTCTTCCAGTGCTTTGTGAAGAGGACAGGACAGAACCAAACATACCCATCCACATGCAAATACAAAAGTGAAACCTTTTTAGCTGTTGTGGCAGTGTTCTGCAAGTTTTTCTTCCTGACATTTCGCCAGACTCTTTGGCTGGCATCTTCAGAGGGCAAGGAGCTCAGGGAACTAGGAGTTCTCTCTGTGCTCTACAACTCCTAGTTCCCTGAGCTCCTTGCGCTCTGAAGATGCCAACCACTGAGTCTGGCGAAATGTCAGGAAGGAAAAACTTCCAGAATATGGCCAAACAGCCCCAAAACCGAACAACTATCAGATCCTGGCAGTGAAAGCTTTTGAGAATACACTGAAACCTTTTTCTTTTTCTTGTGACAATAGCAGCACCTCCTAAACAAAGGAAAAAATGTAAAGTATTTTGTTCTTGCATGGGAGAGTTCAGTTTGTAACCTAGGACTTGCTTGTCTTCCGTGCACAGAAATTAGAGTAATCTGATGCTATGCATATTTTTAGGAAGTGATTTGGAAAATATTTGAACACCCTGTCTTAAAATATTTTATTCATCATGTTAAAATAAAACATTCCATAATCATTTTTTCTTTTTCTTTTTTCACTTTTTTCAATTTTTGGTAAAAAAAACAAAAACTAAAAAGCTTCAAGGAAAAATAAACTTTTTCCCAATTTTTTTTTTTTCCCGGTCCTTCGCACCTCTAGTTTTTCCTGAGGCAAAATCCTGGATAATTTGGTGCTGTCATGTTCACTGAATCTGTTTTGGTCTGCTTTCTCCAACCTGTTTCCTTCTGAATCCTTAATCTCCAAGCCAGCCATCATGAGAGGAAAAAGTTCAAAAAAAGGTGGCATTTTCTGGAATTATATTGTTCTACACTTCAAGATTGCCTTTTAATGATGTTAGATTCCACATGACTCCTTGTTATTAGCTTTCAATACTGTCTTTTAATAATGCTAATCACCACTGCATACTCATAGTTTTCATCTTTAAATATTACCCAGCATGTTGTTAGTCTGTGGAACTCCCTGCCACAGGAGGTGATGATGGCATCTGGCCTGGATGCCTTCAAAAGGGGATGGGACAGATTCCTGGAGGAAAAGTCCATCACAGGCTACAAACCATGAGGGAGGTGTGTCATCTCCAGGCATAAAACCGGAGTACCTCAAGGGCCAGATGCAGGGGAGTGGCATCAGGAGACAGATATCTAGCCTCGTGCGCTCCCAGAGGCATCTGGTGGGGCCACTGTGAGATACAGGAAGCTGGACGAGATGGGCCGTTGGCCTGATCCAGCACGGCTCTTCTTAGGTTCTTATTTTTATTTTATTTTGAGTATTTTTTACCCCGCCTTAGTCCTTGGAAAAGGATCCAAGGTGACTTACTGTAATGAGGCCCTTTCAATGTTGTAAGCCGCCTTGGGTGTTTTTTATGGAGAACAGCTCCTATAATTCTTCAGCCTTTGGTTGTAGGTTATGGGAATTGTAGTCCCACAACAGCTCCACTGGCAAGCAGTTTCAGTTCATTATGGACCACGTCACAAACATGGCCTGGGAAGGCCCTGAATATGCTAGAAGGAAACTAAAAGAAAACCATTCCCGCCCTTCCTACCTCCAGACAGCATGAATAAGTTCTCAAACCCTCTCTCGCACATAGTGGTGGCCGCTTGGCTGGCCACCCTCTCGTCATCATCATAGACGATGATGATCTTCCCGTAAGCATTTTTCTGTTGGGTGGAGATGTTAAGGCTGATACAATTTATTATTTATTTATTTCATGCACTTTTATACAGCTCCTTTTCCCATAATGGAATGCAGGGTGGTTTACAGATTAAAAATATCAGATAAGACAGCAAAATCAGAAGGAATAGATGAAACAGCAATATAAGCAAAGAGGGAGAACCCTCGGCAGGGAGCAGCGGACAAAAAAAACAACTAAACAGAGATAAGGTCACCATATGCCTCCTTGAAAAGCATAGTTTTTAGAGCCTTTTTGAAGGCGGGCAGGGACTGTGCAAGGCACAGCTCACTCGGGAGATGGTTCCATAGGGAGGGGCCAACAACAAAGAAGGCGCGGCTGCGAATTACCGACTTTCGCGCCTCCCTAGGGGTGGCCACCCTGAGTGAGTGCGCCCGCGATATTCGAGTGGGCCTGGCCTCCGTTGATCTCTGGGAGATACGCTCCGCCAGGTCTTCAGGTCCCAAGCCGTGGAGGGTTTTGAAAACCAAAACCAGGACCTTGAACCTTATCCTGAGGGCCACGGGCAGCCAATGCAGGCGCGCCAGAACTGGGGTGATGTGATCGTATTTACGGGCACCCACCACCAGTCTGGCCGCCACATTTTGTACCCGCTGGAGTCTCTGGACAAGGGTCAAGGACAATCGCATGGAGAGTAATGGAAAAGAGAGGTGGCAGTACCACAGCCCCTCCCAGGTGTTAAAGGCTGCTGACAAGACTAGACCGGCCATCTCACACTATCAGCAGAGGTGGGACCTCTTGGCTCTCGGACAGGAGGGGTGAGCCAAGTGTGTAGGGTTTCCACTGAAGGGGACAGGCGGTTGTGGTGAGTGCAACACTAGGTTGTGGTCTGAGCTGGTGCGTACCAACTATCACCAGCAAAGAGCAGACCCTGAGTACTCTGTTCATAAATTAAGCAACATTCTTTGACATCTAAAAAGAAAAAATACATACTTCATATTTGGGGGTTTTCTTCCCTCTGCTTTAAGGATCACACATTCTGAAGCAGGGAAAGGGGGAAGACACGGGAACTTAATACTACACCTTTCCCCAACTTTCCACGAGCTAGAGTGGCCATTCCCAACAGGGGCAACCATATGCCCTGTTGGAGTGGGGGCAGGATCCATTTGAAAGGGGGGGGGATTCTTCACACACCAACTGAGAAGATTCATGATGTGACCTGTTTCGGTCTGTATTGCTTTCATATTGTGTCTACGGCCACGCTGAGCTAGAAGAACCTGGGAGAGGAGTTATTGAAGGGATACAAGAGCACGGAACATCAAACTGCAGGAAAAGAGATTCCATTTGAACATCTGGAAGAACTTCATGATGGTTAGAGCTGTTCGGCAGTGGAAGAGGCTACCACAAAGGAGGGTGACAGAGGGCCTTTTCACACGACCCCTCAGATCCGCTGGTCCCTTAAATTCGGACCAGCGATCTTGAGGGTTCCTTGCTGTTCCTCCGTCCCCACCCCCTCCGCACTTCCTTGTTCTGTCTGCGGGAGGGGAGGGAGGGGGAAAAAGCCTTAGACACGGACAAAAGAAGAAACCCTTACCTCCGTGCCTGGAAGCTTGCTCCGAGCCCCGGTTTTACTTCCTGGTTGCTCTTAAAGGGGCGGAGGCGAAAGAAAAACAACAAAAAGAAGCAAGGAGAGCTCAGGCACTCTCCGCATCAAATATTTTTCACCTCCCAAAAGCAAGTACAAGAGAGTGCAGCTGGGTCGCGCTTAGGTGGGCGGGGTCGCACTTAATTGTCTGCAAACTCCGGAGCTGGTGGGGAAACATTTTTAAGCTCCGGAGCTTGCAGCCATTTGCAGCGGAGCTTAGGGGTCGTGTATAAACGCCCATAGAGTTGGAAGAGACCTCGAGGGCCATCCAGTCCAAACCCCCATCAAAGTGTTTCCGACAAATGGCCATCCAGCCTCTGCTTAAAAACCTCCCAAGAAGGAGACTCTGGGCGTTTATACACGACCCCTAAGCTCCGCGGCAAAGGGCTGCAAGCTCCGGACCTTAAAAATGTTTTCCCACCAGGTCCGGAGTTTGCAGACAATTAAGTGCGACCCCGCCCACCTAAGCGCGACCCAGCGCACTTTTCTTGTACCTTCTTTTTGGAGGTGAAAAATCTCTGATGCGGTGCAACGATAGTGAGTGCGGGGCTCTCCTCGCTTCTGTTTGCTGCTTTTTGGCTCCCGCCCCTTTAAGAGCTACTTTTACAGAGACGAGGGGGTTGGACTTGATGGCCTTACAGAGACAAGAGGCAGAACGAGGTGAGCAGGTGAGCGGCATGCTTTTCTTTCTCTTTTTCTCCCCCCCTCACGCAGCCAGCAACCAGGAAGTGCGGAGGGGGGTGGGGACAGAGGAAGAGCGACGAACCCCTAAGATCTCTGGTCCGAATTTAAGTGGCCAGCAAATCTTAGGGGTCGTGTAAAAAGGCCCTATGATTCTATGGTAGGAGGGGGCCTGGGATGGGGAGGGGTGGAGGAGGCAGTAGCATCCCACAGCTGGCTTTTCTCTGTTATGCATGATCCTCCTCTACTGCAGGCACATGCTGGCGCCTCGGTGACCCTTACTCACTCACTGTGCCCTCTGAAGGGAGGGGAGTACTCTTTCTCTCTCTTCCCCATCCTCCGCCCCCCACCCCCCTGCCACCTTTTTTTTTTTTACTCCCATGAGGCTCCAGGAGCACAAGGGGAACTGGAAGACAGGCAGGAAACGTGGGGAAGGAATCTAAATCCGGTAGTTCCTCAGAACCCACGGGCCAGCGCCAGAGGCTTCGTGCGTCGACACAAGACGAAGGATACGTATTCCAGAATGTTGTTCGTGTAGGGATTCATGGTTCTGGACAGCGTAGCAATGGGGTAGGAGTAGGCTGTGGAAGCAAGAGGAGAATCAAACTTAGGAAACAGTCAGCTCTAGGAGATGTGCGTCACGTTCATAACTTTGGAGAGAAAATGTGGTGCGAAAGGGGAGAAAAGGACAGATGTTTCTGACAGGACAGGAAGGCTGGAGGAAGGGAGGGTTTTTTTCTCATTTGCAAGGAATAAAGAACAGAAAAAGGTCCTCTTTTTCTTTACTGTAGCTTTAGAGGGGGGGGGAAGAGTTGGTTTCCCCTCAAAGACCTGAAAAGGCGCTCAGTGTCCCCTCACCTCCCACTATGTGGCCCTGGTCGTAGGCGTCCCGTTCGCGCACGTCCAACAGTAAATAGGGGCAGTCAGGATAGGGTCCATCTTTGGCGCACGTTTCCGTTTTCTTCGGGCCATCTTTCCCCAGGTCCAGCTCACCAACACCACTGATCACACTGGCAGGGGAGGGAAAGAGAAGACGTGACATCCCAGGACAGCCGCCCCCCCCCCCCCCAGAACACTGCTCTATCAGCCAGCTACAGCTGCCATCCTCCTCCCAAAGCTAGCCAGGTTAAAAAACTTGGTCCGGGGGGGGGGGGACAGGAGACCAGCAGGAAAAGAACACGGTCTCCAGAACATGGAAGGTCTTAACGCAAAGCAAGGCAGCTAATTCCTGGGGGGGGGGGACTGGAGGGGAGCGCAAAGTGCAGTTCACAGGGCAGAGGTGGCATCACACCAGAGCCACCCATGTTCAATAGCCTCCTTGGAGATGGGAGGGGTCCATATGGACCTATTTGGGTCAACCTCCTTCCTAACAGCCTGGAGCATTAACAAAGTGTTTCCTTGCAGCTTGGGAGCTCTGCCCTGGGCCCAAGCTATCTTGAAATACTGTGTCTCCAGTCATGAGCCTCCCCTTTATCTTGCTCCGTCCCTTCTCTACGGTGCCTCTGTTGGGGAGCCAGGAGAGGGCCTTCTCTCTGGTTGCTCCCAGCCTGTGGAACTCCCTCCCACTGGAGGCCAGACTGGCTCTGTCTTCGCTGCCCTTTCACAGGCAGGCAGAGACCTTTCTCTTTAGGCAGGCTTTCCCTCCGTGACCGGGGTTGCCTGAGTGGTATCTTTTAGCTGGGTTGTTATGCATTACTGCTTTGACTGTGATTCTAGTATTGTTTCTGTTTCCCATTTCTCAGAGCGACATCTGTTATGTTCCTTTTAAACATTTGCATATTCACTGTTTTTGGCTTTACTGCCTTTTAGTGATGTACGCCGCCTTTGTCTACTCCTTGTTCATAATTGAAATCTTGTTTTTCAATGATGTAGGATGCCTTGGGTCCTCTTCTAAGGGCAAAGGTGGGGCAATATTATTGTAAATAAGGAATCAATCCCTTTTGGGTTTTTTTTTTTTGACACATTGCTATTTCAGGACATTTCTGGGCCTAGAGAGGGGATTAAATTGGGCCTCCCCACCCCCACCCCCACCCCCTCTAGGAGGAGATTCTCACCCAAAGCAGAGAACTTGTTTTGCGGGATTTTCCCTCTACCAAACCCAACGGCTGAATCCCATCTCGGCAGAGAGTCTAGGGGACCAGAGAGAGGGGAGGGAGGACATGGCACCCAGAGATGTGCGTCTCACTTTGTACCTCTGTAACGTAGAGCGATAGGACTCCCCAGCTCCGGTGTTGTTGATGAACAGGATGGGACTGGCAGGCTTTTCGTCGGGGCTCACTCTGCCATTTGTTTCGGCCGTGGCATCCACGTGGTTCTCGGCAAGAGCAGCATCACCTTCTGAAGGAATCAGAGATCACTGGCTCATTTCCACGGGCTCTGGGAATGATATGCCCTTTCTAGGGATAATAGAATCCTTCTCCTCCTCTTGTAGCAGACGATATGAATTCTGTCTGTGAGGATTCTCAGTCATCCAGGTGAGCTTATCTGGAAGCTGAATCATGGCTACTGGACTTTTTCTTGAGAGACAGAAACATTTTGCTGCCCATCCAAACAGTTCCATCAGTCTGAATACAGCTAGTGCGAGTCCTCCATCTTATAGTCTTGTCACCCTGGTCTGAAATAGGCTCTTAAGATGAACAATGGCCTTAAGGTGCTGAAATCTATCAAGAATGGGTCGTTAGCTATGGCCTTGGTGGTGAAGGCTTTTTGATTTGCCTGGGTACTGTTGAAAGCACACCCTGATAGGTAGCAGATAGACTATGCCTGAGGCCACCACCTCTGTTGAAGGAGGGGGTTTTGATGCTCACATGAATGGCTTCCCTGACTCCTCTCTCAGACCACATATCATGTACATCTTTTTTTATCTTTGAATGAGTGCCCTCAGACCATTGTTCATCTTAGGAGCCTATTTCAGACCAGGGTGACAAGAGGTCAAAGGGGACTATATGATGGAGGACCCGCACCAGCTATATTCAGACTGATGAAGCTGTCTGGATGAACAGCGAAATGTTTCTCTCTCTCAAGAAAAAGAAGTCCAGTTGCCATGACTCAAATTTCCAGGTGATACGACTTCGTTCTTCACTCCACGCTCCCCTCAGAAAATGGGGCTCTATAACATTCCGAGGGGCCTTTGTCCCAAACCAGAGCCTTCTCCCCAACATTTTGCCACCGGGCACTTTGCACAGCAGGCATTGACGGGAGATCACAATGCTTACGACATCTCTGATGACATAGCACAATCGCCGTCACCGCCCCACCGGGGATGTTCTCAGTATTTCAGTGTTTGGTGAAAACAGCCTGGAAGCTTTTCAAACATCTTCAGAAAAGAAAGCAGAACACTGCTGGTTGTGTTAAAAAAAAAAAAAAAAAGGACACAGAACCATGGCAAGGAATGCTGTCCCCTTGCAAAAAGTGCCAGGGATGCTACTTAAAATATCCAATTGAAAATAAAAGACCCAGTGGAACATATACTTCACCCAAGTGGTGATTTTGGACTAACTGGACCTCAGGTCTGATTATGTAAACCAGCCATTTCTAAGCTTGGGTGAACCTGGTGTCCTTGGACTGCTATTCCCAGAAACCCCGGGCAGCATGGCTGGTGGTGAAGGGTTCTGGGAAGTGTAGTCCAAGAACACCAGGATGAACCAAGATTGGGCAAATATTTGTGCCTGCACCCACCCGCCCACCCCCACATTATCTGCTATTTCAAGGACGTGATAAACAACCTTCCCTAACCTGGCTCCTTCCAAATATATCAGACTACAACTCCCATCATCAGCTTCGGTTCACGGGTAAAGACATTACCATCTAGCTTTTGTGTTTCCTCAGGCGGTACTTCTGAGTTTGCCTCCGAAAGAGATGCAACCTGGATCACCTGCAGATAAGGAAAAGGAAAGATGGGGTTAACAAATGCTCAGCTGGTTTGGGGTTCGGAGAGCAGCAATGAACCAGAGATGATGCCCGTGTGTGTGTGTGTGTGTGTGTGTGTGTGTGTGTGTGTGTGTGTGTGTGTGTGTGTGAGAGAGAGAGAGAGAGAGAGAGAGAGAGAGAGAGAGAGAGAGAGAAAATATGTGTACACTTACTACTTTTAGCTTTTAAATATTGTATTTTGAATGGTGTAAGCCATGTTAGGTCCTTTTCAAGGGAAATGGCGGGATAAAAATGTTTTAAATGAATAAATAAAGTCTTGCAGTTGTTCCATGCATTGGTAAGGGCCTGTTTTTTTGGAATCATAAATCTACAGGTCATTCCATCAGCTATACAAGAGCTAGAAGGATGACACACAATAAAATATCTTCTGCATTCTCTCCTTCTGGCCAACAAGAAGTGTTAGCATCAACTGGATAAGCAGAACATTTTCAACACAACAGAATGCAGTAAAAAGACAAGGTACGTTAGCCCCGCTGACGCTTGATTTGGGCATGGGACACGGGCCTAGGATTTCTGCCAAAAAGGAGCTGCAGCCCCCCCATACCCTCCACTCAAGACCAGCCCACTTTCTAGTGGAGCTCCACCCACATCTCATTCCAGTGCCTGCAGTGGACAGGAGAAAAGGAAAAGGAAACCGCCATAGCCGCTTCAGCTGCAGCAATGGATCACCGGCAGCAAAGTGTCAAGCACAAAATAGACTTGATGTTCTGCTGCACAGCAAGCAACCGGGCACTGGGCATGTCATCTGTGATATAAAAGCATACAAGTGGTGGGTGCAGAATGCTGTGGCCAGATTGACGGTTGGTGATGGTCGATTCGACCGCATTACCCCCATTCTGGCCCATTTGCACTAGCTACCTGTTGCCTCCCAAATAAGGTTCAAGGTATTGGTTTTGATTTACAAAACCCTCCGCGGCTTGGGGGACCAGAATATCTGACGGAGCGTATCATCCAAAAGATCAACATCGGCCCGAACCACCAGAACATCACAGTCCCATGCCCTCCGGATCGCCACCCCCAACCCCCGGGAGGCGTGTAAAAATTCCACCAGGAACCACACCTTCTCTGTGGCTGGTCCCACATTGTGGAACCGTCTCCCGAGCGACATTAGGACTGCAGAGTCCCTCCCAGCATTTAATAAGTTACTAAAAACCTGGCTCTATACGTCTGCGTTCGGCAATCAAGGGGGTTGATTTATTCTTTGAGTAGGGATTTGAGTTTTCATGTCCGCCCATTTTTCTTTCGCCATTTTGCTTTAATAATATCATTCTGACTGTTTGTTAGTTTTTCTGTTAGTTTTTCTTTTTCTTTTAATTTTTGGTTCCACTATTGGTTGTTCATTATTTTTATGTTCATTTTTTGGAACCGATTATTATTCCTTTGAACTCTATATTGTGGAATTTTACACTTGTTAACCGCCTTGAGTTCCCTTTTGGGAAAATCTGGCAGTACAGTATATAAATATAAAAATATACAAATAAATAAATAAATAAATAAATTTCATCAAGGCTTTTGACTTTTGTGCTTATCATAATCTCAGACAAGAATCTGCATGAAAGAGGCAGGAAACAAAAGATTTTTCCAGAAGCCATTCGGAGGGACAGCCGTACGTACCAGCTGGGCAAACGTAGTTACTTTCAGTCTTTTGAAGAGCTCATCTTTCTTGTATCTGTAATCTGGAAGACAGACAAGAGGGGCCAGGTGTGAGCAAATCAATCCCTGCAGCCATGAGACATTTGACCCACACATTTCAGCGATAGGCTTCATCCTCCCTCCAAGGACATCCTGGTAGAATTCAGAAGGTCTGAAGGCTTGTCCATGCCCGTGAAATGCTCTGAAGGTCCAGTACAGATCCAGACCAGTCGTGCTGAACACCTGTCCGACTCCGGGACTGTTTGTGGAAGGAACAGACTGAATGTCCTCAAACTCTGGCTTATGAAAGGATGAAATGTTGTGCCTAAATTGCCAGCTTTCTGCTGGCCGCTTTGGAATTTCCAGGTCTAGCATGTATTCCAGAATATAGTAGCTGTTGCCAGTTGGTTTGCCTGCCAGAGTCTTCAACCTGATTCCCAGGTTCCAAAACCAACGCTACTTCCCTCTGTTCCTGCAGCACACCCAGCCTGATGATTGAGAAGCACGCAATCCCTGGCCCCATGGGAAAGCAAAGGGGAGCTTGTTTCACCTGCATTGAACAGGAGGTTGGCCTCAGTGGCCTTCTAGTTCCTTTCCAAATCTATAACTCTATGATTCTATTTTTCACTCCCAATATATGCATCACTCTGCAAAACTGATCAGGACTAACGTGTCCTTAAAACGATCACTGCATATGAACTACTGGATCGTTGAGTGGTTTCTGTCTCCGACTGTGGAGCCAGAGGTAGGGTGATGTTTCCCCACTGGGGATCCTTGTCAGGGGGTAGACTTGATGATCCAGAGCACCCCTTACAGCTCTTCAGTTCTAAGATGCTGATGCTGATCCTGATATTATACCAGATACATACACACACACACACACACACACACACACACACACACACACACACACACACACCATGGCAGAAAAGCAAAGGCACATTTAGCACATTTCCACACTGCCCTTTCCTGCCTAGCCTTCGGCACTATTGCCAAGGGTACTGTGAAAAGAAAATTACAGCAATTACGAAGAAAGACATTTGCTAACCTTTAATCTGCCCATTGAAGTGAGCGCTTCTGCTTGCCCCATGGCAGAGGCTCCCTTCATCAAGAATCCAAACCAGATATCCTACTTTAAAAAAAAACCATCATGAAGGCTAACAGAACTGCCTGCCTTGTTCCCCGTCCTCCTCATCTCGACATACCTGGAACTAAATTGGAAGGCCCGTTTTTGTTCTCAGACATCTTGAAGTAAAGATGCAGTGAGACCCAAGCAAAGGCTGCACAGGGGTCTAGAACTCTTCAAAAGGCAGCGACATCAGGGCTTACGAAGCAACCAACTCTAGGTAGGTGGTGAGTTTCTCAGCGATGAGAACTGCATACCCTGGCAGCTTTGTTTTTATTTTCTAGGCCTGTAGTTGCTTTTCTCAAGTTACACAAGAGACAGAAGCAACACTGTCCTGGGCAAATTTTGTGCTGCATAGAACTGGTGTCATCTATCCATGAGAAATCAAGGTGGCTTACAAATTACCTGAACAACACAAGCTGCTATTCATCGCAGGCCCAGTGCGAGCATTTTTACATGTCCCCAATTTTCTGGGGTGGAATTTGAAGAGAAGAAGAGTCCAGCACAAAAGAGGTACTAATTTTGCACAGCAGAGAATTGGGAGCAAAGAGGACGGGAACACAGTGAGGCTTGTAAGGATGATACAGTGAGACCACTGCTATGATTTCAATCCTCAGAAGCAATTGTTTACAAAAAGGATGTTATGAAACTGAGCGTTTAAATGCGAGAAAAGAAAACAGCTTCTAAAAAGAAAGGGGAGGCAAAATCAACACTTTTGAAAAAGAAACTTTAAACAGAAATTCACTCGTACTCAGATAGAAAATCTGCCTTACCATCTGAAATGTACCAGCTTTAGGAGGGCTCTACCCCTCAATCCTGTTTAGACATACCAGAATAAGTTAAGCTGAGAACGTTAGTGTTTTTTGGAGAATCGGATTCTCATTTCTAGTGCTTGTTGTTGAAAGGAAGATATCAATGGGGAAATATAACGAACACCAGAGTAGCATGGGCAACCAAACATTTGACCGGCTTTCTATTAAGATTTTCTTAACTTGCACTTTTGACTCAAAAGGGAGAAAAAGTCAATTCCGGTGGATGTTGTAAATCCTTTAAAACTAACCTGCAAATCTGTCAACAGGATGTTGGTCCTATTCTGACTCTCCTTCCCCTTCAGTTGGGGTGCTCAGAGGATGAGCCCGCAAAGGTCCAGAACTACACCCACACATCCACACAACAGGTTCACCTGGATACCACCATCACACACACACCTCCCCACACACATCTACCCTCCGGTCCCCAAGGGACAGATGACAGACAACCCAGTTTCTAGGATCTTTCTGTTGGGAGAAACACTGGAGAGAAATTGAATATGTGAAAAACACAGGTCTGTGTCTTTTAATGTGGGGCAGAAAGGCAGCCATGTAATTAACCACCCTACTCTAGCAGTGACTCTTCATGCCACGTGCATCATCATCATCATCATCATCATCATCATCATCATCAAACTGCAGAGCTGGAAGGGAGATCATGGAGTCCATTCCCTCCAAAGGAGGCCCAGCGGGGAATCAAACTCCCAACGTCTGGCTCCGCAGCCAGGAGACCGAAACCACTGAAGTATCTCCGGCAATTGCACAAATGAGCTTGAAACCAATGGAAGAAAGGGCAAGTGACGGAGAGCCTACTGGAAAGGAGTTGTGTGTGTTTGTTGGGGGGGGGGAGCACTTCCTGACTGCTCTGCAGCTCAATGTTTCGGCAAAAGGATGCTGGATGAAGTTAGGGTTGTAAAATGGCACTCACTTCTCTTGATCTCTTCCAGTCTTTCGGTGTATTTGGTCATACTGCTACCTGCAAGAGAAGACACACCTAATAATGCATCCTCCTTAATCAAAAAGAGTAGAATTTAATTAATTAATTAATTCTTCTACTATATGCTCGGGGAGAGGCTGAAATTTTTTACCACAGTCAAAACACCCCCTTTTGCTGTTTATTCAAAGTTAATCTTGCACATATACTTATTAAAGTGGATTAGCAGAGAAGGGGGGAAATCATTGACATCCCCAAATAATTACTGCTAGAACTAACAGGTTTAAAAAACATATTTTGTTTCATGTTTATGGTTCTTAAGTTGAAGCTGGCAGACATTTCCCTGATATATTTTTCTTCACAACAATGCTATTGAGCTCGGCTGAGAAGTCTCACAACCCAGACGATCCAGTGTATTTCAAGAACACAGCTAGGGGCCGATTCTTGAAAAGACTACACCAGAATTATAATTTCATGAGGATATGCATGCTAAAGACAAGCAAAAATCAAGCTTCAAATATCCTTGAGAGAGATCATCATGCACATTAAGAGAGAATTAGACTGCATTTGTTTTTAATGGAAGTACAGTAAAACCTTGGTTTAAGAGTGTTTTGCAAGACAAGCAAATATTTCTTCTAAATTTTGCCTTGATCAACAAGCAATGCCTTGATACACAAGCAGGTCACATGAGCACAAGTAAGCAAGTAGTGGCTCCCTCTCCCTAAAGCATGGTGTGGACGTGGACTTCTAGCCAACTTTTTTGTGAGTTTTGGCATTTTGTGTGCACAGCATGTGGTCTGTGAGACCCCAGAATGAATCATCTGAGTTTCCATTATTTCTTATGGAGAAATTTGCTTTGATAGTATGAGTGTTTTGGTTTGCAAGCATGTTTCTGGAACGGATTATGCTCGTAAACCACGGTATTACTGTATTCAATAGTCTCTGCTTATTCTTTTTTATTTTCTAGGCTGAGAGAAACTCTATCATAGCAAAGAAAACATGGTTTCTTCATTTCTATATAAAGGAAGGGTGAGAAGGCAAGGACTTGCAGGAACAAGATAGATTTCAGGTGTAATGTGTGAGGTTAGAGACAATGGTGCAGGTGCCCCTGTCAGTGAGCCATCTTGCCTTCTCTCCTTGGCCCTGCAGGGAGAGGCTGACTCTGGTGCACCAACCCTGGGGAACCCAGAGGGGAACAATCCCTTGATATACTACTACTACTACTACTACTACTACTACTACTACTACTACTACAGTATTATTATTATTATTATTATTATTATTATTATTATTATTATTATTATTATTATTATTATTATTATTATTTTGATTTGGTATCTCGGGGGTTGGAATGTTTGGGCAAGTTTTTTTTGTTTTTGCAACGTGCTGTACACAGCCCTGAGTTCCCGCAGGAAAATTGGGCGGTCAACAAGTACAAAAATAAATAAATAAATAAATAAATAAAACCAAACAGGGGCCCTCGAGGGAGAGGGTGGTATAGCCAGCCCAGAGAAGCGGGCCCCTGGAGGGGAAAAGAGACCTCCTCCTCTTTGCCTACTACATTAGGAAGGGGATCTCTAGTTTGTATGCTGCACTCTGCGATTTCCTTCTTTCTCCCTTCTGGGGCTTGTCTTCTATTGCCCCCCCCTCCCCGTATGACCTGGGTATTCTTTTTACTCACCTTAGAAGGATGGAAGGCTGAGTCAGCCTTGAGTCGGCTACCTGAGGCCATCAGGAGTGAAATCAGGTCGTGAGCAGAGTCTTGACAGCCGTGCTATAGCTTAACCACTGAATGCACCACAAGGCTCTGTTGTCCAAACCCCCCAAATTCTTTGCCTTAAACCTAATCAGTTTGTCAACCTCTTTCTCCAGACTGGCTCTGTCTCCACTCATATACAGTATTCACTGACCCCACTTATATCTGAATACCGTACATGGTAACAAATTGTGAAAGCCACGTGTGGTCAAAAATATATATATATTAAGGGTAGGGCAAGCAGGAGTGCACTTCAGGGTAGCAGAATCACAACTTGACCTTGCATTCACATCCATGAAAATTACTAGCCCATGTGCCCAAATGCAGTAACAAACGGTTTGTATAACATAAAATCCGTACAACATAAACAATTCTGGAGATAGGGGAAATTTGCTTTACAGAATCACCTATGGGGTGAATCCATACAACATAAAAATGGTCGTGATTAGGGAGTACTCCGTTTTCAATGCATTCCTATGGGAAATGTGTACAGTATAAAGGAAAATTTGCTTAACATAATTTCATTTGGAACGAATTAATTCCTTTATACAAGGTACCGCTGTGTATATATATTAACTGTACACTTTTATTGGTAATCCCGCTCATCACAGGCCACCAGATCACCAACTATATTGACGTGTCATTTAAGCTTCATCAGCAGAGAGAGAAAACCATTTTATTGTTTCTTGCTAATGACCTGCAGTTAAGTTCACACAGGGAACCATGGCGTAGGGCTCATGGCCAACAAACAATACCCTTTGTCAGCTCATGCCTGACATCATAGCTCACACAACTGCTTGACACGGACACATCCTCCTTTCCATGGAAACCCACTGACGGGATGAATGGTTTCCAAATTCAAGACTCTACATATTTCTGGACTACAATACCCAGAAGCCCCAGTCAATGACCTGCGAAGAATGGATTTGATTTAAATCAAGCTGATTTAAATCATGATTTAAATTAAAAATGTTTTTAATGATTTAAATTTAAAAACACTTTTTAAATTTTTTTTAACAGTCTGGGTCTAGGGCTTCTGGGTATTGTAGTATGAGAACATTTGCAGCTTCCAATTTGGGAACAAGTGGCCTGGAAGCACCAAATGAGCAAATTTTATCTAGCTTTTATCTCTGACCTAAACATTATTCTCTCATTACCTGGGGACGTGTCCACTTACCTGTGTCAAGGCGAGATTTTATATGTTGGTATCTAGGATTCTGTGGGATCCTTTTGGTTAAAATCTGATGAAAAAGGGAAGAGAAAAGGCCTTCAGGATAAAAAAATAATAATAATAGTGACAGCCGTGACAGCAGGACCTTGCAGACAAGGGAGAGCATGTAAGGGCAGGAACAAAGAGTGGAATAGCAGCAGAAGGCGACAGGAGATCTCAGAGCAGAGAGAAACATGATATTTTCTCACAACATAACATGTCCTCCCTCTTCCACCCATGTCCTCGCTGGGCTCCAACCGAGCCAGGGGTCTAAGAAGGGGAAATAGGCCTGCTATTGGGTCCAACAACAATCATCCCTGTGCCACACAATACTTTCAGTGACACAGTATTTTGTTTGGACCACTTTCAATGGACCCTGGGCTTATGCAGAACAAAAAACCGTGCCCCACCTTGATTCCTCTGCAGCTTTGACAATGCCAGAGTGACCAGGAGAGAGGGCCTTCTCTGTCACTGCTACCAAACTTTGGAAATGCTTCCCTGAGTGGATGGCTCCTGAGTGGGCTTCTGAAATGGATGGCCCCCATGAGGCAAGGATGGCCCCATCTTGGACGTCTTTCTGCCTGCCAGCAGGTTGATCCCTTTCTCTCCAGGAAAGCTTTCCCTGAGTGGATGGCCGCTGCTGGGTAGGGTTTTGAAATGGATGGCCGTGCCTTTCTGCTTTGAATGTGGTTGTGGTGTTGTCTTAGTTTATTGTCTTTTTATGTGGTATTACTCGGACCCTTTTTAAAAAATTGTATACTTAACGTTTTTAGTTTTAAATATTGTCTGACAAAAATGTAACCCACCTCAAATCCTTCTGAAGGAGACAAGCAGGGTAAAAATACTTTAAATAAATAAACAATTAACAGTTGGATTAAAACAATCACACTGTACGTATTTCTTCAGCAAAAAAGACAGATGCTGCATTCACTGTAACAATGTGATGGATTGTTATGCATTACTGCTTGGAATGGATTAATAGTACTACTTATGTTTCCCATTTTTCGTATATCATATCATTAGAGTGGCTTTTGTTCCCTTTTATTCGTTTCCTTACTGTTCTTAGCTTCAACGCTGCCTTTTAATTATGTAAGATGTTGCTTCATTGTTCTCAGCTTTAAATATTGTATCTAATTTCGTTAACAACTGTATACTCATTGTCTCGATTTTATATCTCCTGACTTTCAATGTTGTAAGTAAGCTGCCTTGGGTCCTTTCCAAGAAGAAAGGAAGGGTAAAACTATCTTAAATAAATAAATTAATAATAATAATTGTTTTTGAAAACTGAAAAATTCAGATGAAGGGGGTAGAACAATTGCTAAAACTAGCAACCACCTTGGCAACAGTTACTGTTGTTCTACCCCCCCCCCCAAATGCAGGAAGACACAGCTAACCTTCAAGCTCATTGAACCACTGGCAAAACACATTCAGCACCTATGTGACGGAACGCCCCACATGCATCAGTAAACGGAGTTCTGGCTCAACCGAGGAGCAATCGCATGGCTCATTAACAAGAGAGCGACTGGAAATACAGTACAGGGAAACTAAGTCCTATTCCATTTTGCAGGGAACAGGGCCATATGGTGAGACTGTTCCATGCCTGTCCTTCCTTTTTTTGAATGTGGGCTCCCACTGCATTTCCTTGTAAAATAACAGTTGAGTCAAAAGCACACCAAAACCACCTTCATCTTCACAGGCCAGCAGACATGCTAAACGTTATGCTGAGCTGACAAAAGTAAACAAAGATAATCAGGGGAGGACTTTCTCCCAGTCCCACCACACCTCACTGGCACGCCTGGTGGGGACAGGGGGACAGAGTCTTCTCTGTGGCTGCTCCCAGACCGTGGAACTCCCACCCACTGGAGGCCAGGCTGGGCCCCGTCTTTGTGTTCCTTAAGCAAGTAGCCAAAGACCTTCCAAGCAAGTTTTCCCTGAGTGACTGGTTACCTGGATGGGGTTTTTAAATGAATGGTTGTGCCTTACTGCTGTGGATGGGTTTCTGCTGTTGCTTTTGTTTATCATCTTTGGTGGTGGTACATGTTTGATTCTTACTTGTACATTTAATTGTTCTTGGCTTTAAATACAGTACTGTTTTTAGTGACGCAAGGTGCCTTGGGTCCTTCTAAGGGAGAAGGACGGGGCAAAATATATTATACATAAAATAAAATAAATCATTTTGTCCAATGATTTAA
Source organism: Phrynocephalus guinanensis (assembly GCA_037367245.1). NCBI lineage: Eukaryota > Metazoa > Chordata > Lepidosauria > Squamata > Agamidae > Phrynocephalus > Phrynocephalus guinanensis. The sequence continues at coordinate 106,359,010 of CM074740.1, read as the reverse complement.
TTTTGTCAAAATAACTTTGACAAAATAAAAAAAGAACTTCACAGCAGATTAGGTGGATTTATAATTGGCTGACTGATCGCACCCAAAGGGTGACCATAAATGGCCTCTCTTCAGCTTGGAGAGACGTGACCAGTGGGGTGCCCCAGGGTCCAGTGCTGTTCAATATCTTTATTAATGACTTGGAGGAAGGAATAGAGAGTATGCTGATTAAATTTGCAGATGACATCAAATTGGGAGAGGTTGTTAATTCCCTAGAGGATAGGATGAAAATCCAAAAAGACCTTGATAGATTAGAGTGCTGGGCCAAAGCTTAACGGAATGGATTTCAACAGAAGGAAATGTAGGGTGCTACATCTAGGTAAAAAGAATGAATTGCACAGATACAGGATGGGGGACACTTGGCTGGAGAATAGTACCTGTGAAAGGGATCTGGGAGTCTTGGTGGACCACAAATTGAACATGAGTCAGCAGTGTGATGCGGCGGCCAGGAAAGCCAATGTGATTCTTGGTTGTATCAACAGAACCATTGTGTCTAGATCAAGGGAAGTGAATGGTACCACTCTATTTTGCTCTGTTCAGACCCCACCTGGAGTCCTGTGTCCAGTTCTGTGCGCCACAATTTAAAAAGGATGTTGACAACCTCGAGCGGGTGCAGAGGAGGGCGACCAGGATGGTTGAGGGTCTGGAGGAAATGTCTTATGAGGAACGGCTTAGGGAGCTGGGAATGTTTAGCCTATTGAGGCTATTGTCATTATTGTCATTATTGTCTCATTAAGCCACCCTGGGTCCTTTTCCATGGAAAAAGGTGGGGTAAAGTTATTCAAAAATAAATACAGCGGACCCTCATATAACAAACAGTTTGTATAACATAAAATCCGTACAACATAAAAGATTCTGGAGAGAGGGGAAAATTTGCTTAACAGAATGCCCTATGGGACGAATCTGTATAAATTAAAATGGGATTACTCCGTTTTCAATGCCTTCCTATGGGAAATTTGTGTAAAAGAAAATGTACTTAACAGAATTTCATTTGGAACAAATTAATTCCTTTATACAAGGTACCACTGTAAATAATAAATGAATTTAACAATAAAGGCCTGGGGGGGGGCTTAATTCTTTCTAGCAGATTATCCCCCTCCCCCCAAAAATAAAAATCACAGGGTTGAAGCACAGCTTGAGAGTGGAAGGCAGGTGGTTTTTTTTTTTGGGGGGGGGGTCTTGGAAACCTGAAAGGGCCCCCACCCCACCCCAAGGGGGGGGGGGGGACAAAAAGGGCGGGTGGGCTGGAAGAGGGGGGGGGGCTTGGAGGCAGCCCCTACTGAGGAAGAAGCAGGGAAGGGGGGTTACCCTGCCCACAACCGGGGTGGGGGTCGCCTGAGGGCCCCCCCCATGCGGACCCCTCCCCCAATTACCCATGCCCACCCACGCCCGGCTCCACTGAGGGGAGGGTTGGTTCCCCTCCAGAAACGGGGGGGCTCCCCCAAATTGCACAACCTGCGACCCCCCCTCCCCTTTTCAGGCCAACCGACCCCCCCCCGCGTGACCCCCCCCTCCCTCACCTCGGGGTCCCCGAGGCGCCTCCTCGCCGACATCCTGCCCAACTGTCAGCTTTCGCCCCCGTCGGGCCCCCCCCCCTCTCCTCTCCTCTTTCTCCGCCCCGCTGGCGCGTCTTCACCAATCCCAGCCCGCCCGACGCTCGCGACGGCTCCCCGATTGGCCGGCCCTCCCCGCGCCACGGCCAATCGGCGCTCGCGCGCGCGCTCTCCCTCTCAAAACCCCCTCGCGGAAAGCTTCGGTCGTTGTGAGGAGGCGCTTTCCCCCCACCCCCCATTCAATGTTTTAAAGCCCGGCCTGGCTTATGACGGACGCGCCTGCGCACTGGCTTCTCTTTCTGACCAAAAAAAAAAGAGGGCGTCGAGGGTTACCAGGGCGACGTGGGACGCCTCCGCGTGGGCTCGCCTAGCGGTGCTACGAGTGGCAATTGTGACGTGGGACAGCGTGCGCTTCCCGCCAAAGAGCCGTGTCCTTGCGCCGTTGGCACCAGGGTGGGATTTGGGGGCGCCTTGCAGTGTGCAAATAGTTCCTTGTTGCACATTCAAACTCGCTGAATAATCTCTGCCTCCAAATAGCCATTTATTTATTTATTTAAAATTATTTTAACTCTGCCTTTCTCCTTAGAAGGAATTAAGGCGGCTTACATCATTTAGTTTTTGTTAATTTTATTTATTTTGACTATTTTACCCCTCTTTTTTCATTGGAAAGGACCCAAGGTGGCTTGCATCATTTAGTTTTTATTTCTTTATTTTATTTATTTAGAGTATTTTACCCTCCTTTTCTCCACGGTAAGGACCCAAGGCAGCTTACTGCACTGAAGGACCATAAATATAAAGTTGAAGGCAGGGAATACACAACATTTGTTAACACATTGAAGACAATATTTAAAGTTAAGAACAATTAGTGTGGACATTAAAAGGACAATACTTAAAAGCTAAAAACAAATATAGAAGCACCAGAAAAGAACTAAACTATTGTATAAAAATGCTACATAAAATCAGTACTAGAAACATTTATAGGCGACAATCCAGTTTGGAAAACTACCATATTTGTCCATCTATAAGACACCTCAAGTATAAAACTACCCCCACTTTTCCAACCCAAAATTAGTTTCACAACTGTACAGTTATCTCCTTGGCTTACTTCTATATAAGACAACCCTCAGTTTTTAGTCTAACAAATTTAGACAAAATATAGTCTTATGCAAAGGAAATACAGTACGTACTCCAAGGAAAAAAGGCAGTGAAAGATAAAAATATGATTTAATTCATTGTTGCCTTTCCTTCAGGGAGCTTAGAGAGGGATATGTCGCTTTCCCAGTCTCACAACAACCTTGTGAAGTAGGACAGCTTCAGAGATTGGGACTGGCCCTCCAGCACCTATTGACTACAACCCCCAGAATCCTCCGTTCAATAGACCATCATTTCAAAACAACACCCACCCCTAGTCATGCTGCGCAGAATATTTTTAAACTTGAGTCTCAAAAAAAGTTATTTTTCCAAGCTCTGAATTAGATTTAATGCCAGTTGTGTTTATGTGCTGTAAAGGTGACCCTAGTAGTGCTTTCAATAAAATTACAGTATTTGTGAACTGTTTTTATTAGTTCCACATGAGTCTCCACTCTCCATGGTTGCCTAAGGTCTATATGTATTAAACTGAATTAAATAATATCCAGTTTACCCAGTGATAAAAATAATGTTTATTTACTTTGGTACAGAGGTATCTCTAATTACGAAATTAATCTGTTCGAAATGCATTTTCATAACATGAAATTTTCATAACATGAAATTTTCGTAACAGAGTTTCCCACAGAAATGCACTGGAAACAGGTTAATCTGTTCCAGATTGGAAATCACACACCCCCAGAAAGCAAAAGGCACAGTAACAGGAAAACAAACAACAGATGAGAATCCTACATTATAACCACTTGAGAAATCCACCAACAAAGTTTCAAAAAGTTCCCAAAACAGTGCAAAATATTTCCAAAACGGGCAGTTTGAAAAGCTACTCAGCTTTCCTTATCAAAATGGCTTCTTCTTCTTCCCAATTTATTTATTTATTTATTTACTAGATTTTTTAGCCGCCCCACTACCAAGAGGTCTCTGGGCGACATACAAGTATTAAAAACTATAAAACAATAAAATTATTAAAACTATAAAATACAATACAATTAAAACAACATACAATACCAATTTTAAATTATACAACTCTGCTGCTCATATGTCCAACCAAGTAGTCTAATTAAAATGCTGGCCAAACAGATAAGTCTTTGCCTGGCGTTGAAAAGCCAAAAGTGTTGGCGCCAAGCGGATCTCCGTAGAGAGAGCATTCCAGAGTTGGAGGGCAACCACTCACACCCCCCCTTACCTCTTTGAGGGATGGCACCTTCAGCAGCGCTTCCTGGCCTGATCTTAGAGTACGGGCAGGCTCATATGGAAAAAGGTGGTCCTTTAGGTAGCCAGGTCCTAAGCTGTTTAGGGCTTTATATGTAAGCAGCACTGTAGCTGGGTGGCCACAGATGGCAGTATGGCTATTGCAAACAAGCAGGAGCCATTTTGAAAAGGAATCTTTCCTTTCCTTTTCCTTTTCATAACTCGAAAAAAAGGCTTTTTCCCTGTATCTTGAATTTTTCCTATACTCGCAGAGTTCTATTTGTAACTTAATTTTTTTGTAACTCAGGGCGTCTGTAACTCGAGGTATCACTGTATATTCTTTTTCATTGTGCCTTTCCAAAATCTAATAAAACGTGCCGATATCATGTGTCTATTTCTAGGCTTTAATTAACTATGTGTAAATTGATCAAAGGGGTAATTGCTGCTTCTCGTGTTTTTTGCAAGTGGTCACTGAGCTGCTGCAGGAATGTCTAAAAAGGCAGTGCTATATTTCCCACCTGCCTCTTGCATGCATACCCACATGTGATGAGGGGATGTGATCACATTAAGGAAACCTAGCTCAATGCCAATGAGAGGCTAGCGACCCTCATGAGCCTGGACTCTTATAAGACTGGACAACTGCTATTATTGTTCCCATTCACAACAAGGGGGGATCCTAACTCACCAGGGAATTATCGACCCATCAACCTGTTATCTGTAATTGGCAAAGTCTACGCCAAATATCTCAGCAACAAGCTCTCTTCTTGGATTGCTACCGAAAACATTCTAGGCCCCGAGCAATCGGGATTTTGCCAGGGTAAATCTACCTTAGACAACTGTGTAATCCTCTCACATTTGGTGCATAAACAGGTCAAGAAGTACAAGGGTAGGCTTTATGTGGCTTTTCTTGACCTGAAGAGTGCTTTCGACTCAGTCGACAGAGAGTTACTCTGGGAAAAATTATCCAGATGGGACATTGACAAAAGACTCCTTTTGCTAATTAGAGCTTTACACACTAACACTTGCACATCAAGGATAACACAATATATGAAAAACCCACACGCTGATTTGTGTGTAACATCAGCATACGGGCACCCTAATTGGAGCAGAAACAATGTTCTGAAGCATTAAATTTCAACATTAAGCCGAAATGGCCACCATGATCTTCACTTTCCCAGAGTGCCCCTATGGCCAGAGGCATTCTGGGAAAAGTCAAGATGGCAGCCATTTGCACCATCATTGCATGGTGGTTCCATCCAGGGCATCATCGGCAGACTTCTCAGAAAACCTGTTAATATAAACCATCTTTCACGTTGATGTTCCAACTACAAATGCTGAAGAAAAAATGGAGAACTTGTATGCAGAGGAGATTAATCACACATGAAAAGACCAAAGAATTTCAGAAGAAGATTGGGCTATGCTTAGACTGCAGCATGAGAAACTATGGGTTGTTCTGAAATAAACAGATATGCCTCAGGACTTGATTGTCCTAATGCATAATGTGTACCGTGGACAAGGCGATCCAGTTAGGACTGGAATATGGAGAAACAGAACGATTTCTTGAAGTAAAAAAGAGGTTTGGAGCCGTGCAGCCATTAAAACAAAAGCAAAACTAGACTATGGGTGAAACCTTCATAGGCTGCTAGAAGAAAAATAAAAAACAAATTAAAAAGTTGCTGAGCATTCGAGAGCAACCTCTCTTTTTCAAATCAGATATAGAAGTCCAAATATGGCAAGGGATATAATATGCCAGGAGAGAAGTTCACTTGGCAAGATGGACAGCCAGGCTTCTTTTTGGAAGGCACAGGGCAGCATGGTTATAGGTGAAGGCGTCAGACTAGGGCTCATGTTATCCGCTTATCTCTTCAATCTGGACCTTGTTGTTGTTGTTGTTGTTGTTGTTGTTGTTGTTGTTGTTGTTGTTGTTGTTGTTGTTGAGTCGTTCAGTCGTGTCCGACTCTTCGTGATCCCATGGACCAGAGCTCGCCAGGCTTTCCTATCTTCCACTGCCTCCCGGAGTTTGGTCAAATCCATCTTGGTTGCATCGATGACACCGTCCAACCATCTCATTCTCTGCCGTCCTCTTTTCCTTTTGCCTTCGATTTTTCCCAACATCAGGGACTTTTCCCAAGGAGTCCTCTCTCCTCATGAGGTGGCCAAAGTACTGGAGCCTCAGCTTCAAAATCTGTCCTTCCAGTCAACATTCGGGGTTGATTTCTTTCAGGATGGATAGGTTTGATCTCCTTGCAGTCCAGGGGACTCTCAAGACTCTCCTCCAGCACCACAGCTCAAAAGCATCGATTCTGCGGCGATCAGCCTTCTTTATAGTCCAGCTTTCACTTCCATACATCACTACTGGAAAAACCATAGCTTTGACGATCCTGACCTTAGTTGGCAAAGTGATGTCTCTGCTCTTTAGGATGCTATCTAGGTTTGCCATTGCTTTCCTCCCAAGAAGCAGGCGTCTTTTAATTTCGTTACTGCAGCCGCCATCTGCAGTGATCAAGGAGCCCGAGAAAATAAACTCTGTCCTTGCCTCCATTTCTTCCCCTTCTATTTGCCAGGAGGTGATGGGACCAGTGGCCATGATCTTTGTTTTTTTGATGTTCAGCTTTAGCTGCGACACCCCCCCCCCCCCAAAAAAATGAGACCCTGCAGAGATTAGTGCAGTACAGCTCCTTGCCGCCAGGGGTCACCCCTAGAGAGATAGAGAGACAAAGGGGGGGGCGGGCCAGCATTGCGCATGCGCCCTTTCCTACCCGCTGCCTTTTCCCAGGGAGAAGCATGGGAGGTGTGTGCTGGCAGCTTCCAGCCTGGAGCCTAGGTGAGCGACTGCGCATGCGTGCCGCCTGCAGGGCACTTAGAGGGGGAGATTCCCCCCTTTATCCCCTCTTTTGGGGGGCTGGGGGGAGTCGGACCCCCTTTTTTGCCCTGGAAGGGTAGCTATGAAGGGGGAAAATGGAGAAATGTGGGTTTCTCTTTGCAGGGGGAAATCATTAGCCTCCTAAAAAGAGGGAGGTCTAGGAAATATTTACAATTGGGGGGGGGGTCCCCTCTGCAACCCCCAAACTGTAAAGGGGGGGTTCCTATTGTTTGGGAGCTGTGCCCCCCCAAGAGAAAGCATGGCAGACTTGTTTATTGGGGGGATGAGTAGAAAAAGGGGGTGCATTTCCTCCCTTTATTTTTGGAGAGAGAGAGAATTTGGAGGAAGGGCGTGTAAAAATAGGGTGCCCCTTTTTTTTAAGAGGGGGGGGCTTGTTTTTAAAGGAGGGCTTTGAAAGGCTATATTGGAAGATCTTCCGGAATTATAATATCGGGGGCTGTCTTTGTTTTATAACGGATTGGATTTAAAAAGGGGTTTCCTCCCCAAATCTGGTTTGATTGATGGATTTTTAGGGGGGGGTTTACTAAAAATCATGCATCCAAAAGGAAACTGTGTATAGGGAATCATTATTTGTGTTCTCTTTTGCTACTTCCGGGTTTATGTGCTGGTCAAAGTAGGGGAGACCCCTTCACTGGGGAGTAAAACTAATCCTATACCTGAGATGTTTCCCCTGAGTTGGATTCCTTTGCCTCCTTTTTTTTCCCCCCTGGAGGTGGTTCCTGCTTTCTTGATTTTTTTTATGTTCTCAGAAATGCAGAATATGTTCCCTGAAGGAATGTTCAGGACATGCACAGTGCAGTATAAGGCTTGGGAAAATTAGTGTTTGGGGGAATAAATAGCTAAAAGCCCCCCCCCCCCCGCTAGCTTACTAGCAAGCAGCATGGGGGAATCTGGAGAGTTGTGGTCTCACACAGGCACAATAATTTCCCCAAGCTTTAATCACCCGCCTGGATCGCACCAACTATCCCCTGTCATTTTTCCTATTCATTCCTGGGTTAGCAGTATGGGGAGGCCGTAAGGCACACATCATTCCTTGGACGAGGACTTGTAGGGACCCAAGAGTAACTTTTTGTGTCTGGCTCTGCTCTGCCACTCCAGGGAAGGGAAGGTGACGCCTGTGTTGCATCGTTTCCAATCCTGAAACTTATTTATTTATTTATTATTTATTTATTTATTTAAATACTTATATCCCGCTCCATCTTCCTGACGGGAACTCTGGGCGGCTAACAGCGCAAAAAAAACCCTTAAAAGCTGAAAAGGCTAAAAAGCTAAAAATAACAAGGCCACCAAACAAGGGCAGCGGAGGGCAAGATGGTGGCAAACGGTAAGGCAAAGAAAAGAAGGAGAAACTAACTAATGAGGACACCATATGCTTCTTTGAAGAGGAAGGTCTTCAAAGCCCTCTTAAAGGCGGGCAGGGACTCCAGCAGGCACAGCTCAGGTGCGAGGGCCCCACCACAGAGAAGGCGCGGTACGCATTTTCCGCGCCTCTCTGGGTGTGGCCACTCTCAAGGAGCGCGCCTGCGACGATCTCGGGTCTGGATCCGGATGCCCTCAGGGAGATGCGCTCCGCCAGGTATCCTGGTCCCAAGCCGTGGAGGGCCTTGAAAACCAAGACCAGGACCTTGAACCTGATCCGGAAGACAACGGGAAGCCAATGCAGGCGGACCAGGACTGGGGTGATGTGCTCGAGTCTACGAGCACCCACCACCAGCCTGGCCGCCGCATTTTGCACCCGCTGTAACCTCCGGACCAGGGTCAAGGGCAACCCCACGTAGAGGGCATTGCAATAGTCGATCCTCAAGATCACCAGGGCCTGCACGACTGTCCTCAGGGAGGACTCGTCGGTCTGTTGAGTTGAAGGTCTTCCCTTGATTCAGAGGTGTCTCTCTGTGTTTGTGTGTTTACTGCACATGCCTGCGCATGATCGTTATAAGTGTAGAAGGAGCCTCATGGCACAGTGGTTAAAGGCCTGTCCTGCAGCTAAAACTGTGCTCACGCCCTGGGGTTCAATCCCAGGGGTAGCAGGCTCAAGGTTCACTCAGCCTTCCATCCTTCTGAGGTCGGTAAAATGAGTACCCAGCTTGCTGGGGGGGGGGGCAATGTGTAGCCTGCATAATTAAACTGCCAACTGCCCAGAGACTACTTGAAGTGGTATGGGGTGGTATATAAGCAGAACACTTTGCTTTTAGCAAAGCAAAACGTGTGCTGCTTATATATTGCCCTTAAAACACTCTTGGGGTAATGTATTCTCGAAGGCTTTCATGATCAGGGTTGCTGTGTGAGTTTTTTGGGCTGTTTGGCCCGGACTTCCAGAACACGGCCAAACAGCCAAAAAACTCATAACAACTCTTTGGGTAGTTTACAATTGAATTATCCAGACCATACATCCCCCTCACAGATTTCAGAAAGTGTGGAGATTGAGCCAGCCTCAAGCCAGCTGCCTGAACCTACTGGGATCAAACTCGGGCTGTGAACAGAGTCTTGACAGGGATACTTCAGTTTAGCTGGTGTCGGAGCATTTATAATTTAATTCTACACCTTGGACCCATGCCCAGCGAGCTGGGTACTCCTTTTACCAACCATGGAGGATAGAAGGTTGAGTTAACCACAAGCCGGCTACTTGGGATTGAACCCGGGTTGTGAGCAGAGTTTTGACTGCAGTGCATACTGCAGTTTAATCACTGCATCATGAATGTACTCACAGGATATAGAAAATATAATGCTTATTATTGCAGTATAAAATGTCCAATGCATTTTGGCCTATCAGCCTTCTTCAGGGGCTGTTTAACATAAAAAGAACTGCAGTGACACTACAGTATTAACATTTACTGGGGACAGCACCATATAGATAAATTCATGTGTCCGTAATTCTACAGCAAATCCATACATATTTTTTACTGGCCTCTTATGCCCCATAGAGTATACCATCTATAGTATATTGCATCAATACCTGTATCTTAAAATTAGGGTAGATTTTCATTAGAAGAATATTTCACCTACAGAAATCTGATACACCAAAACATATTGGGCATTTTAGGTAAAAGGTAAAGGTTCCCCCTGCACATGTGTGCTAGTTGTGTCCGACTCTAGGGGAGGTGCTCATCTCCGTATTCAAGCTGAAGAGCCAGTGTTGTGCAAGTCCATGGCCACATGGCCGGCATGGCTGCAAGGAAACACTGTTTTACTGTCCCAGTTTTTATGGAGGTACCTATTTATCTACTTGCATTTACATGCTTTCTAACTGCTAGGTTCGCAGGAGCTGGGGTCATCAGCAGGAGCTCACTCCACTGCGTGGCACCCGGGATTCGAACCGCTGAGCTGCCGACTTTGCAGCCGACAGTTTTCAGTGCTCTAGCCCACTGAGCCACCTTGTCCCGGTTGGACATTTTATACTGGAATAAAAAGCATTATATTTTCGACATCCTTGGACAGTCCTCCCATTTTGTCTTCTAGTGGATGTACCAGTTATTTCATTATTTTTGTGATTATAAACTGTACCACTCAGAGCTTTGAAAAGCTAATTTCAGGTGCAGCAACGTAGAAACCCCCATCCCTCTGGCCCCGCTGGGTGAGGCCTTCTGGTAGGTGGAGTCCAGAAAAGTAATTTTGCAGAGCTCCGGCACTCCAGTTTGCTTCTGCAGCCATTAGGCCAGGCATGTCCAAACTTCAGCCCTCCTGATGTTCTGGACCACAACTCCCAGAATTCTAAGCTTAGATTGCCAATGACAAAGGACTGTGGAAGTTGTGGTCCAAAACATCTGGAGGGCCGAAGTTTGGACATGCCTGCTTTAGGCAATGGATTCTACATGGAAAACTTTGCAGCCTTTTCCTCTGACGGAGCAAACCCTCTCTTTTGGAAAACTGTGTTTCTGGCTTCCTCCTTGATTTGTCTCGGCCGTGGCTACGTGGCAGTGTTTTTATATCTTCAGCAACTCACAGCATGACCCTGTGAATTACATCATTTTGGGAGAATGACCAGCCCCCAAACCTTTAGCAGGGTCTGGAACCAGCAACTCTCAAATCCCAAATGGAGGAGAAACCTCCCTGTGACGTACTCAAAGTACTCGTTGTAATGTTTACGAAACTCTGCAGGTTACAGCAAGGTGCCAAGACCCTAGGGGCCTTTTCACACGACCCCTAAGATCTGCTGGCCACTTAAATTTGGACCAGAGATCTTAGGGGTTTGTCACTGTTCCTGCGTTCCCACCCGCTCCGCACTCCTGGCTGCTGGCTGCGTGAGGGGAGGGAGAAAAAAAGGAAGAAAAGAATGCCACTCACCTCCGTTCTGCCATCTCGCTTTGCTCCCGGCACTGCATTCAGATCTCTTAAAGGGGCAGGGGGCAAAAAAAGAACAAACAGAAGCAAGGAGAGCCCGGCAGTCACTACTGTTATATCCGCATCAGGAATTTTCACCTCCAGAGAGCAGGTACCTGAAAAGTGCGCTGGGATGCGCTTAGGTGGGTGTGGTCGCACTTAATTATCTGTAAACTCCGGAGCTGGTGGGGAAATAATTTTAAGCTCCAGAGCTGGGAGCCATTTGCGGCGGAGTTTAGGGGTTGTGTACAAAGGGCCAAACTGGCTTCTCTCTTCATCTGGCTTCCTGTTCCTAGGTTTTGTTTTGAGCATTTATTTTCCTTTTATTTTCAGAATGAGAGAGTGGTGGATTCAAGTCGGCCTGCTGACTCTCCCGCTCGTAGCGGTGTATTTGAACATCCCACCCCCTAAGCTGTCCCCAGCTCTGCACTCATGGAGAGCGTCGGGAAGTTACTTCACTTTCAAAAACCAGAACATCTTTTACAAAGGTTTTTATGTTTATTTTATTTTTCTCTGATCCTTGTTGTGACCCTGCCTGTCTGTCTCTTTAAAATCTGTAGTAAGAGCCCCATATCCATGGGGGTCTGCCTGCGGATGCTGATAAATGTGGATTTTAGGGAACCCTATTTTAATAGTGCTGTAAACACTTTCTGGCTCCCTCTAGTGGCCAATGTTAGCAATGACATCATGGAAATATCTTTCTCAATCCAAAGCTACACATAGCATGGTCTCTGGCTCTCTCTACTGGCCAGTTCTGGTAATGTCCTCAGAAATATATATTTCTAGGGTTTTTCACACAACACACGCACAGGATTTTTCTAGAAGCAAAAGTAGATGAATCAGCGGATATTGGTCCCCGTGGATATCGGGGGTCCTGTTGTATTAAATTCTATTTTAATAAATTCTCGAGATTGTTCAAAATGAGGAGTACAAAAATAACACAGTCATGGAAAATATAAGAATTGTTAAAAACATGGAGCAAAAGGGAGCAGCAGGAAACTATATCTCAAGGATGTCCTAAGAAATAAAACCATCTTTACAGGTCTAAAAGCAGCGCAGGCAAGATTGAGGTTATGCATGTATGCTTTGGGGGGTTATGGCAGATCTCTGTGTTACAATTCCAGAAGCACATGTCCCAAGGACCACTTCCCTGTGCAACCCACCCTGAGATTTCAGAAACACGTTCTCGGGTGCACTTGAGTTCTCTGAGAGGCTCATATTGAAGGGGAATTTTTGAGGTATTCTGATCCTAGGCCAAGTAGGCCTTCAAAAACAAGAGTCTTGTAGGAACTTGAAGACTGGCCAGTTTTATTTGGTGTTGGCTATCATAGTCTACACAGTAGGACTCTGGTATCTGCTGGGGATTGCTTCAAGACCTCCATGTAGATAATGAAAACTGTGGATAAGAGAGAACGCCAAAAAACCAAACTGCTGTTTTGCGATAGTAGCTTGCTTTACGGTTGCTGTTTGTGACAGTAGCTTGCTTTGCGGCGGCTGAATTATTTAATGTTTTTCTGTGCCATTCGTCAATCAGTGGTTAATGAATCAGTGGATATGGGGGGGTCCTGCTGTATACTATAGACTGATTTAGCTCAGTGAATTAGGTTTCTGGCTGCACAGCCAGAGGTCGGGACTGGAGTTTGATTCCCCACTTAAGCCGCCTGAACGCAGAACCAGCCTGGGGGGCCTTGGGCAAACTGCACAGCCCTAGGACAGACCCAGAAGAAAGGAATAATCACCCACTTCTGTTTATTCTCTGCCTGGAACACCCTAAAAAAAACCAGAAGTCAGAATTGATTCCACGGCACACCATTATTATTAATTATCACGGTCTGTAGCCCACTTCTTTGGATATATCTCAGAGATTAAGCACAACAGCTTGAATTGTGCTTAGAAGCCAATTAGTTGCCCGTGAAATTGATCAAGGCTTGGGATAATGTCATTGGATTTGTGACCTCAGGTCAAAAACTCCCATCACTAGCTTCTGAACAAATTACCTATTGAGAGATCAACAGGGTATAATATGATGAGGTAGGGGAGGTGGTAAGGGTTAAACCTGTTCCTTTTTTCCAAACACGGCCGCCCGAATCTTTGCACGGGTACTTGCTTGTGGGGTTCTACAAGTCTGATTGAAATCGTCAAAGAAAGTCCCGGTTTAAAAAAAATTTAAACCGAATCTGCCCTGGTTTTAATGGACGTTTTGTTCTCTCCACACCTCAGATTCCTTGGGTGCCGTTGGCAGTTCAGACATTGTGGTTCTTTTGCACGGCTTCCCAACGTCCAGTTATGACTGGTACAAGGTGAGGTGTGTGTGTGTGTGGGTAAACATTTATCACTGCCTGGAGTTGTTCTTTGAATTAAGTTTGGCAGTATATAAATCCATAAATATATAAATACAGTGGTACCTTGTATAAAGGAATGAATTCGTTCCAAATGAAATTGTGTTAAGCAAATTTTCCTTTATACAAATTTCCCATAGGAATGCATTGAAAACAGTAATCCCTAATTGTGACCATTTTTATGTTATATGGATTTGCCCCATAGACTATTTTGTTAAGCAAATTTCCCCTATCTCCAGAATTTTTATGTTGTACAAATTTTTTGTTATACAAACAGTTTGTTATACAAAGGGTCCACTGTACAGTGGTACCTTGTATAAAGGAATGAATTCGTTCCAAATGAAATTCTGTTAAGCCAATTTTTCTTTATACACATTTCCCATAGGAATGCATTGAAAATGGAGTAATTCCTAATTGTGACCATTTTTATGTTGTACGGATTCGCCCCACAAGCGATTCTGTTAAGCAAATTTCCCCTATCTCCGGAATTTTTTATGTGGTACAGATTTTATGTTCTACAAACCGTTTGTTATACAAGGGTCCACCGTAAATAAATAAATAAATAAATAAATAAATAAATAATGGATGGATGGATGGATGGATGGATGGATGGATGGATGCCGAGACCTTCATGGGAACATAAGATGGAAGGATGGATGGAAAGGATGGAGTGGCTTCCTGTGGGTGGATGGATGGATGGGGAGGCATGAGTGGTCTCCTGATGGGTGGGTGGGTGGATGGACCCTGGATGGATGGTTGGATGGATGGGTGGGTGGGTGGATGCATCCAGGCCAGATGGTGGATCCTGGGCAGGATGGAATGGGTGGATGGATTGGATGGGGATGGGTGAGTGTGGTCCCCTGGGTGGTATGAGAGAGGGAGAAGATCTTGAACTGGGTGGGTGGGTGGGTGGATGGATGGGGATGGACACAGGGTGGATGGATGATCGATGGATGGGTGGGTTTGGGTGGATGGCCGGTGAGTGATGGATGGTTGTTGGGGGTGGGTGGGTGGATGGATGGATGGCTGGATGGGCATGGGTGGGTGGGAAGGGTGGTGTCGATGGGAAGGATGGATGGATGGGTGGATGGGTGGCCTGGGTGGGTGGATGGATGGATGGAACCGATGGATGGATGGATGGATGCTGGGTGGGTGGGTGGGCGAGGGTGGATGGATGGATGGGTGGGTGTATGGGGACCCACCGGTGGAACCCCTGGATGGATTGGATGGATGGACTGGGTGGAAATGGGTGGGTGGATGGATGGATGGGTGGTGTGGGTGGGCTGGATGGATGGGTGGATGCAGTCTGGATGGGGGTGGGTGGGTGGTGTTGATGGATGGATGGATGGATGGATGGGTGGGTGGATGGGTGGGTGGATGGATGGGTGGGTGGATGGATGGATGGGTGGGTGGATGGGTGGGTGGATCAAGTGGTGGATGGATGGATGGATGGATGGATGGATGCTTTGAGGATACGGAGACCTTCCTCTTGAACTGAAAGGTACCTCTATCCCCCCCCCCCTTATTCTCCTCCTCACTACAGATTTGGGAAGGGCTGACACAGCGGTTCCATCGAGTGATCGCTCTAGATTTCGTTGGGTTTGGCTTCAGCGACAAGCCAGTGAGTGATTTTTTTGGGGGGGGGGAGATGCTTTTGCTCTTTCATTCCTGCTTTTAAAAATGGGCACGTGAACACATGTGGGACAGGAAGGCCCGTGTCGAAGAGGAAGGAAGACCAGCGGCTAAAACTGGACTTGACCCATTTATGACCTTCCATATGATGCTGATTTACTACTCCTGCTTTCTATACCAGTGGTTCTCAACCGATGGGTCTCCCGATGTTTTTTGGACTGCAACTCCCAGAAACCCCTTCCAGCATGGCGAGTGGTGGAGGCTTCTGGGAGTTGCAGTCCAGGAACATCTGGGGACCCACCGGTTGAGAACCCCTGCATTTATACCAATGGCTCCCAACCTTGGGTTCCCTCCAGATGTTCTTGGACTACAACTCCCAGAAATCCTGGCCGGCACAGTTAGCGGGGAAGGCTTCTGGGAGTTATACTCCAAAAACATCTGGCTAGGGCTGATGGGTAGCTGCAGTTTCTTCACATAGGCAGGTGCTGCTTACCCTCATGTGAAAAGCTTATCTCAGGCAATATGGTTGAAGGCTCTTCTAGGTAAAACAAAACCCCTCACTGGCACGTAGCAAACTTATTTTTAGAAATGTGATCTTTTTGAACCAATGGTGTTGAAATGTACGCTAAGACCACAATATCCGTGGGGGAATAGTCCTAACCATACATACACCCTCCCAAGGATACAAAAAAATATATATGCAGAAGTATCTAATGCTATACATTAGGATGTGGTCTCAGGCTCCCTCAAGTGGCTGGTTCTGGTAAATACATCCTGGAAATACATCTATGTATTTCTGAGGGTTTTTTATTGAATATTTTCAGGCAGCTTATAAATGAATCAGTGGATACCAGTCCTGCAGATGTGTGTGTGTGTGTTTCCTGCTGGGCATGCTTCTGTCAAGAGCCTGACTGGTACAGTTTACAAAACCAGGTGTAAGTTACTGAGATGCATTGGTACCCCAGGTTACATAATTTCTGGGTTACGTAACAAAGTCCTTTGGAAACAATGCATCTGTTTACACATTTTTAATACCCTGTTTCCCCGAAAATAAGACCGATGTCTTATATTAATTTTTGCTCCCAAAGATGTGCTAGGTCTTATTTTCAGGGGATGTCTTATTTTTCCATGAAGAAGAATACAGGTACACATTTATTGTTATCTGATTATTGAGGAGGCCTTATTTTTTTGGGGGGGGAATGCCTTATATTTCAGTGAGAGGCAAAACTGTAAGTAGGTCTTATTTTTAGGGGAATGTCTTATTTTCAGGGAAACAGGGTACTACTTGGCTTAGGACCCAGAGTATGCATTTTCCAGGATGCACGGAGCACCATTCGGATCCGGCTTACCTAATTTCCGGGTTACGAAGCGTCGCGGGGAATGGATCACCGTCGCAACCCAAGGCACCACTTGTGCCTGTGTGCCTTCATCTGTGCCTGTGTGCTGTCTGCTTGTTTTCCCAACAGAGACCCCATTGCTACTCCATCTTCGAACAAGCCAGCATCGTGGAAGGGCTGATGGATCACCTGGGCCTCTTGAACCAACGGGTCAACCTTTTGTCTCACGACTACGGGGACACCGTGGCCCAAGAGTTACTCCACAGGTTACTGGAAGCCCCCAAAGCCTTTTATCGATCGTTCGCCATCTACCCTCGGTCGCTGTCCCCCTCATCTGTCACGAAATAAGCAGAGGTCTCCCCCCGGGATCCTGCTGCGTTCAAGAGACAGCTTGGAAACCTTACTGAAATGTTGGGGTGCAGTGGTGTCTCAAAAATGGCACGCTCAGAATTAGTAGCAAAATTGTAAAAGGTTTATTGAAAGGCAGATACGGTGTGACAGTACAGAAAGTACACAGAATACAGGTAGGTTAGCATAGGGATCTTAAGCTGCTTCCTTAAGGGTCTAGGTCTAGGACGACATTGACCAATCTTGTTCGATTAATCCCTGCCATCCTGGACAGATCACAGTGCCCCCCATCACCATCTTAAGAACATAAGAACATAAGAAGAGCCACACTGGATCAGGCCAAAGGCCCGTCTAGTCCAGCTTTCTGTATCTCACAGTGGCCCCACCAGATGCCTCTGGGAGCGCATGAGACTAGATCTCTGTCTCCTGATACCACTCCCCTGCATCTGGCCCTTGAAGGACCCTGGTTTCAAGCCTGGAGATGACACATCTCCCTCACGGTTTGTCACCTGGGATGGACTTTTCCTCCAGGAATCTCTCCAATCCCCTTTTGAAGGCATCCAGGCCAGGTGCCGTCACCTCATCCTGTGGCAGGGAGTTCCACAGACTAACAACGCGCTGGGTGAAAAAATATTTTCTTTTGTCTCTTCTTACTCTCCCAGCCCTCACTTTGAGTGGATGTCCCCTAGTTCTGGTATTTTGTGAGAGGCAGAAGAGGCGTCCGGAGTTGTCCCAGCCCAGGAATCATTTTAGTTCGATTCCACCCCTAGGCCTCCTTGTAATTCCTGCTGATCAGTTCTTTTGTTTTGTTAATGTAGTTCTGCCTTATCCTCTCTAGCAATTTGTTTATCTTTTGTTCCCAGGTATGAGCACAACAAAACAGGACGTCTTCTCATCAACAGTCTGTGCCTGTCCAATGGAGGTAACTAATTCATTGTCTTCCACATGTTTCTTCTTTTTAAATGCATAAAGACAATAAAGAGTCCTGCTGAACCCCCCCCCTTAAAAAATCCATATAGCCTACAGATGTATATTAAAAGAAAATGTTTTCTTCAGCGAACAGGCCTAGACCTGTTTCCTGTGTTGGATTACTTTGAGGATCTTCTCGGGCAATAAAAATTTGCAACACCTACAAAGATCTCTGAGAAGCTGTTTGCAAATGTCATTAAATGGCCTCTAGATTGAATTTTGAAATGGATGGTCATAAATCTTCATTGGCATTTTCAATGTTGCTACCCCAGAAGAACATAATAAAGAATTGACTAAAACGTATTGAGCCTGTCCAACAAGTAGTGCCTCTCTTTTAAAAACTAGCATTAGACTTTTTAATGTTGGGTTTCACTGATTGTTTCAGTTTCCATTTTTAAGTATCATGGGGCACCTTGAAAGCCAATGGGTTTTATTTTGCTTGTGATTCAGGAATGCTTACAATGTCAGTGGCACCTGAGGGTATGCCAAGAACCAGTGGATGGGAACTCATCAGAGGGAGAGCCAACCTGGAAATAAGGAGAAATCTCTGGACATTGAGAGCCATTAAAGAGTGGAACAGCTTGCCTCCCGATGTTGTGGGTTTTCAAGGAAAGATTGGACAGGCACCTGTCCGGGATGGTACGAGGTCTCCTGCCTTGGGCAGGGGGTTACAGTAGAAGACCTCTGAGGTCCCTTCCAACCCTACCATGAGTCTATAAAAGTTGCTTTAATGACTTGGGCAATGGTTGCATCAAAACAGACACTTATAATTCCTATTTCTCTCTCTCTCTCTCTCTCTCTCTAACCCTAACCCTCTGGCATCACTTCTAGGTATTTTCCCAGAAACTCACCATCCTCGACTGATTCAGAAGGTGAGTGACCACACAGGTACCCTCAAGTGAAGAAGGGACCTCTCTCCTCCTTCATAATATCTGTTGTGAGGAGACATATTCCCTCGCTTACTTTTTGGGGGGGGGGTGGACGTTTGTGTCAGGAAGAGCAAACCTGACCAGTTGTTTTCTGCATCCCAGCGCGGGGTTCCCTCTTCTCTTTCTTGGGCAGACTGCATGAAGCGGCTTACACAGAACAGGGGTGTCTCTCGGCCAGGGTGGGAATCAGGGTGATTGCTGGGGATGGAACCGGTCTGAAATTGCACAGGTGAAGCCTCAGAAGCCTTTAATGCTTGCAGTCATCCATTTTAAGGCTGTTCCCTTCACGCTGCATGCTCAAAAGGCCCGGAATGATTTAATTAGTATGTATGTATGTATGTATGTATGTATGTATGTATGTATGTATTTATTTATTTATTTATTTATTTATTTATTTATTTATTTATTTACAGTGGTACCTTGTATAAAGGAATTAATTCGTTCCAAATGAAATTATGTTAAGCAAATTTTCCTCTATACAAATTCCCATAGGAATGCATTGAAAATGGAGTAATCCCATTTTTATGTTGTATGGATTCTCCCCATAGGCAATTATGTTAAGCAAATTTCCCCTATCTCCGGAATTTTTTAGGTTGTACAAATTTTATGTTCTACAAGCTGTTTGTTATACAAGGGTCCACTGTATTTATATAGCTTGTATGCCACCCACTACCCAAAGGTCTCTGGGTGGCTCACAAAATAGACAATTAAAACATCAAAATTACATTAAATTAGAACAATAAAAAGATATAAATGGTTTTGAACTTTCTTTCTTTCTTTCTTTCTTTCTTTCTTTCTTTCTTTCTTCTGTCTCTTTCAGGTTCTCAAAGATGGTGGACTGCTTTCACCCATTATCACACGCTTCTCAAACTATTTCTTCTTTGCCAGAGGGTGAGTGGCCGTTTTGAATTGTTCCCGTGTTCCTCCAGAAGGGGAGGTTCCCAATCCTGTCAGTAACGGAGACCTCCCTGAGATAAAGCAAGGAGAAAGTCTCTGAGCAGTTGAGGGTTTTTTTTTCCATCTCAGGAAACCTCTCCTGCAGCCCATCTGTTTAATGATCCTTCTGTGGGGACGGGCAGGTGCTCTTTTCTAGTGATTCTCCATCTCTTTCTGGAACATTCCAGGCTTGCGTCAGTCTTTGGCCCCTACACTCAGCCTTCGGAGGCGGAATACTGGGACATGTGGACAGCTGTTCGGACGAATGACGGAAACCTAGTGATTGACAGGTATGTCTACCAGGTCCCCAGCAATGTTAGGACTGTGGAGCCTGTCTCCGCCTTTAGGAAGTGATTAAAAACTTGACTCTTCCAGGCTGCTTTTGGCAACTAATGATGGTTTATCCTATTCTCTTTTCCCTCTTTTTTGCCGCCATCGTATATCCCATTTTTTAAAATTGATTTTAATGTTTTGATCATTTGGATTTGTTTTACATTTGTTTGTAAAGCTGATTCATATCGATTTTCTTGTTGTGAACCACCCAGAGTTCCTTCGGAAAGTTGGGCGGTATATAAATATAAATCAATAAATCAATAAAATCCCAAAGAGACTGGACACGTAGTAGTTGCCTTGAGGCTACCTTCTTCTTAAGGAGGAGCGGAGCAAAGCTGCAAGCCAGGAGAACTGAGTGTCTTCTGCAGATCGGCCTCAGTCCATGGCACAAAGATCGCTCCCATTTTGAAGATCTTGGTAGCCTACAAGGAGATTGCTGACTTGGTGGGTCTTCTATTTTCATTTGAGGTTCAGTGGCTCTTAAAATACTGAGAAAGCAATAGCTCATGTCAAAAGGCCAAGGAGGAGTGAGGTGAGGTGGAAACTCGGAGTGTTGTTCAAATGGGTCACATGGGGGGGTTTGGCTGTAATTTTGGATCTTTCCAAGAATTTGCACCGTAGCTCCTAGGATCCTCAGCTGACATGAGTGTTGATGGTGCCGGCTGGGAGGTTTGAGCAATTCCAGTTGAAATGAGAAACTTTTTGAAGTTTTGCTGAAGCTCCCCCCCTTCCCTGTGCATTTTTGCAATCATCTTGAGAGTCGTTTTTTGCAAACTGGAATTCTGTGTGGTTCAAAAGCTGGTCCGCTTAAGACCTCTGGATGTGCTTCCTTGAAATTAATGGCTAGTAGGGCCATCTCATCAGGATCCAAAATAATAATGCAGGGCATGAGTCAAGTGGACGCTCTTCTCCCTCTCACGAAATACCAAAACTAGGGAAAACTCCATGGACATGGAGTCACGAAGAGTCGGTCACGACTGTAATGACACAACACACACACAGGGGACATCCACTCAAATTGAGGGCTGGGAGAGTGAGATCAGACAAAATATTTTTTTTTTACCCAGCATGTTGTTAGTCTGTGGAACTCCCTGCCACAGGATGTGGTGAGGGCATCTGGCCTGGATGCCTTCAAAAGGGGATTAGACAGATTCCTGGAGGAAAAGTCCGTCACAGGCTACAAACCATGATGGGGAGTAAAAAATAAAAACATCCAGAAAAATCAAGTGACAGGTCACTTTTTCGTTGTAATCTCCAGGCTTAAAACCGGGGTCCTTCAAGGGCCAGATGCAGGGGAGTGGTATCAGGAGACAGATATCTAGTCTTGTGTGCTCCCAGACGCATCTGGCGGGGCCACTGTGAGATACAGGAAGCTGGACTAGATGGGCCTTTGGCCTGATTCAGCAGGGCTCTTCTTATGTTCTTATGTACTGTGCCGTTTGCACTACAGCCCTCTGTGTGCCTAGGCAAAAGAAGTTTCAGCTTACTGCAACTTGTTCCTAAAGAATTTTACAGAAATGTTGTAACACCATACGCATCCGGCCGTTGAGTCCAATGCAAGAATCTAAACCAAAGGAGATTTGACAAACAGTTGTCTGGTTCTCTCTTGAATGCCTTAAGTGCAGGAGCGCTGGTTCCAATGTCATACTATTCAAACAGTTAATAAGTTTTGTCCTGATATTCAGACAAAATCTTCTTGTATTACGCGCGCTGCACCTTAGGATGATAGAGAACTGTCTGTCCATCTTTCGAAAAGTACTCTTCCATCTCCTCTTATCTAGTTTTTGTTGCTAATAACTAGCTTGTGTATTCCTAGAGCAGTGTTGGCAAACCTATGGCAGGGGTGCCAAAGGAGCCCTCTCTGTGGGCACCCAACATTGCCCCTTCACAGCCACCTGTATTCAGGTTAAATTGCTATTTTGGCACTTTGCGAAAAAATTAGTGGGATTTGAATTGTAGTTTGGGCACTTGGTCTCTAAAATGTTCGCCATCTAGAGGAGGTTGGAATTTCTCCGAAATTTATTTATTTATTTTATTTTAGAGTATTTTTTTTACCCCGCCTTTCTCCTTGGAAAAGCACCGAAGGTGGCTTTCAGTAATGAGGGACAATATACAGTCCAGTACAATTAAGACATGTTCAAGTTGGAGAACAGGGCATTGAGGGACATCTTACAGCATTAAGAGACAACAATCCATTAAAGCTACAAGAAAATGCGCACAGTTCAAAAGAGAGCAAAATTCCATGTAAAAGTTATGAGTGATGAAAACTAACATCGAAAACGTGTGGCATGTGGGACCTTTCAAGTGAGAAGATAGAGTCGAGTGACAGACCGGTGATGTTCCTTCGGGCGATGGGTCCCAGTAAGGCACATTTGAGACACACTTGGCAACGGGCATCTCGAGGGAACACCGGACAGAGTGTTCTGCTTGCAACTGAGTCTCAGTGGCACGAGTTGGCCTCTTGGCTTTCTCTGGGCTCTGTTCCTTTTCCCCCCCCTGAGCTCTGCAGGAGATCGGGCATCGGGGTGGGGTGGGATGGGGGGGAGGTATCCTGTTTCAAGGATGGGGCTTTGGCTTTGTGTTGAAAGCTGCCAGCGAGCAGCTCTCCTCCTGGGTTGTGTTTCCGTGACCTGGAGCAGCTTCTTCTCTGAAAGAACTTGATGAAAAGCTCGCCCTGATGAAGCTCTTGCCGATGATCTTTGACTACCTTGTCTATTTGCTGTCATATTTTATATTCCCTTTTTAAAGCTTTTATTTCCTTCTTGTGTTGTGTTATGCATTGTTTTACTGGGTCTGTTTCACGCTCATTGTTAACCGCCTGGAGTTCTTTTGGGAAGACAGGCGGTATAGAAATAAATAAATAAATAAATAAATAAATAAGAAAGAGCTCTCTGCCTAGCCTGAAAGTCCACCAAGCCCCACGCAGAAATAACGGGGAGCCTCTTAAGTTTCTTCTGCCTTCAAATATTTTCCGAGAATTCGCTCACAGGGACCTGGCCAATAACCTCTTTGTTTTAGATGTCCGGCAGTTACATTTCAGTGCTACAAATTGCAATGCCATTTTTTACTGCTTGACATTTAAGGGAAGAAGTCTAGTTCGGCGTTAGGCAGGCATCTCAGTTTTCATCCCAGTCCAGAGCCCCTGTCTAGCAAATTTGAGAAAGACCTCCGCCTCGAAACCACGTCCAGTCAGGGGAGCTGTAAACAAGACTCAGCTCAAAGATCTAGCTGGCTGGACTTGGGTTAATCATCATCCTAATAATCTTATTTATTTATTTATTTTGAATATTTTTACCCCACTGTTCCCCTTGGAAAAGGACCCAAGGTGGCTTACAATAATGAGGGGCAAATATACAGCCCGGAACATTTAAGACATATTCAAGTTGTGTGTGTTGCATTGTTACAGTCATGACCGACCCTTTGTGACCCCATGTCCATGGAGTTTTCTTGGCAGGAATACTGGAGTGGCTTGCCAGTTCCTACTCCAGGCGCCTACAGCACCTGGTATTCCCTGGTGGTCTCCCATCCAAGTACTAACCAGGGCCGACCCTGCTTAGCTTCCGAAATCAGGCCAGATCGGATGGGCTTAGGGCATCTCTAGGCAATTGCTATATTCAAGTTAAGAAAAGGGAATTAGAAGAGGCATCTTAGAACATTTGGGTGGCCATGCCCAGGGAGGCTAGGAAAGCGGTCACCCGTAACCGAGCCTTCTCTGTGGCTGGCCCTGTGCTTTGGAACCATCTCCCGAGTGAGTTGCGCCTTGCACCGTCCCTGCCAGCCTTCAAAAAAGCCTTGAAGAACTGGCTGTTTCCTGAGGCTTTTGGAGACCCTTAATTCAATTCAATTCAATTCAATTTCCCCCCCCCCCTACCATCTTGCTGGCTATTTATATATTATTTTTCCCTGTTATGGTTTTTATTATAATTATCATTTTAATTGTCGACTTGTTGATGTTTGTTCACAGCCCAGAGTTCCTCTGGAAGATGGGCGATAGATAAATAAATAAATAAATAAATAAATAAATAAATAAATAAATAAATAAATAAATAAATACTGAAAGGTAACATTAGAGCTACAAAGAGCATGCAAGAATAAAAGAAAAATCAATGTACTCTCGAAGGCTTTCATGGCCCGCATCTGATAGTTGTGAGTTTTTCGGGCTGCTTGGCCGTGTTCAAACACGGCCAAACAGCCCAAAAACTCACAACAGCTAAAAGAAAAATCCATTATGAGGGGTGGAAAGCAACATGGAAAACACGGGCGTTTTTATGAAATCTGTCAATGCAATCAGAAGAGCTGAAGAGACCCCTTTGGGTCATGAAGCCCAGCCCCTGTCAAGGAGGCCGAGAGGGGGAATCAAACTCCCAACCTCTGGCTCCGTGGTCATACGGTTAAACCACTGAGCTATCCTGTAGTTAATTAAGGATTGCCACCTTAGAGCCTTAGTTAATTAAGGATTGCCACCTTAGAGCCTTAGAGGCTTCTCCGGGGTGTGTGGGAGGGCCGCGCGGAGCGACCGGATCCCCCCCCCCGTTGCCCTCCCACGCACCCCGGAGGCTTCTCAGAGGTGCGGGGGGGGGCGTGGAACACCCCCCCACACACGGTTCCGGTACTGCGGTCCCGCGATGTAGTGGGACCGCAACACCGGAACCGCGAAATGGCGGGGGTCACTGTACTTGGATGGGAGACCACCAGGGAATACCAGGTGCTGTAGGCACATGGAGTAGGAAACTGGCAAACCACTCCAGTATTCCTGCCAAGAAAACTCCATGGACATGGAGTCTCGAAGAGTCGGTCACGACTGTAATGACACAACACAACACACAAGCACACATTGCATTTATGTAGGCGTACTGCTTTTTCTTTCCTGCTTTGTAGCTTTTGGTGCACCTTTTGTTCCAAGCTGTTTCCCAAACGTGCAACTAAGAGCGGCCTGCCGAAAATAAACACCGCAGCGCAAGGCTGGGGAACCCAGTGTAGCCCAAGGACTAAATTAAGTGTTCAGAAAATGTCTCTGCATTTTCATTCCAGGGACTGGCAGGACTAAAGGCCAAAAAAATATTGAGACCAAATGGTCCAGCATGTTTAGCTTAAAGCTGTTGATGCCGGTCCTTAAGATTTAGGAGAAAGGGCGCGAAACTCAGGAGGACAGAATTTGGGATGCCACTGAAGGACGGCTGGGGTGCCTGGACTCTGAATGGGTTTTCATTGCTGTGCTTCCTTCCCCAGCATTTTGCAGTACATCAACCAACGGAAGAAATACCGCGACCGATGGGTTGGTGCTCTGGCGTCCACCTCCGTTCCCTGTGAGTAAGAAGTTTTTTCCTTGGCATGATGTACAGTCATAGAATAGTTGAGCTGGAAAAGGCCTCTTGCAGGCATGTCCAAACTTTGACCCTCCTGATGTTTTGGACCACAACTCCCAGAATTCTAAGCTTAGATTGCCAGTGGCAAAGGACTGTGGGAGTTGCGGTCCAAAACATCTGCAGGGCCGAAGTTTGGACATGCCTGCAAGGCATTCGAGACCAAACCTTCTGCTCAAGTCAGGAATCCAAATCAAAGAATATCTGCCAGGTGGTTGTCTAGATTTCTCTTGGATGCCTCCAGCGTAGGAGCCCTCACCACCACCACCTCCCAAGGCCAACATTTTCATTGTTGTACTGCTCTAACAGTCAGAAAGTTTTTCCTGGTAATTCAGCCTAAATCTAGCTTCATAGCTTGAGCCCATCATTACATGTCCCACACTCTGGGTTGATGGAGAACAGATCCTGCCCCTCCTCTGGATGACGGCCTTCCCAGTATTTGAAGAGTGCCCTCCTGTCTCCCCTCGGTCTCCTTTTTCTCCAGTGCTCATAGAGTTGGATGGGACCTCAAGGGCCATCTAGTCCAACCCCCTGCCATGCAGGAAACTCCATCAAAGTATTTCCAACAGCTGTTGCTTAAAAACCTTCAAAGAAGGAGAGTCCACCCCCCTCCTTTGTGGCAGCATATTATTCCACTGCCGAACAGCTCTAACCGTCATGAAGTTCTTCCTAATGTTCAAATGGAATCTCTTTTCCTGCAGTTTGAGACCATTGCCCCGCATCCTAGTCTCTGAAGCCATGGAAAACAAAACTTTTCCCTCTTCATTATGACATCCTTTCAAATACAGTGGACCCTCGTATAACAAACAGTTTGTATAACATAAAATATGTACAACATAAAAAATTCCAGAGATAGGGGAAATTTGCTTAACAGAATCTCCTATGGGGTGAATCCGTACAACTTAAAAATGGGCACAATTAGGGATGACTCCATTTTCAATTCATTCCTATGGGGAATTTGTATAAAGGAAAATTTGCTTAACATAATTTCATTTGGAACGAATTAATTCCTTTATACAAGGTACCACTGTATTTCAACATAGCTATCATATCCCCTCTCAGTCTTCTTTTTGAAAGGCTAAACATTCCCAGTTCCCTAAGCCGTTCCTCGTAAGGCATTTCTTCCAGACCTTCAACCATCCTGGCTGCCCTCCTCTGGACCCGCTCGAGGTTGTCAACATCCTTTTTAAATTGAAGCGCACAGAACTGGACACAGGACTTCAGGTGGCTCTCCTCTTCGGTCTTTCCTCAGAGGGCTCCGTTTGCAGCCCCCTGAATCGTCCTGGTCGCCCTCCTCTGAACTTGCTCCAATTTGTGTACATCCTTCTTGAACTGTAGTGTCCAGAACTGGACACAACACTCTCGGTGAGGCTTAACCAGTTCCAACGTGCCTGCATCTTTAGCTGTGTGGAGGATTCTGGATGTGGTCGAGAGGCCGTAGACGAGGAATGCTTGTCCTGGTAGAGAGCAAGACTTCTCCTCTTTACCGTGGCACAAGCTGCTGTTTCTCCCTCTCTTGCAGTGCATCTGATCTATGGGCCTCTGGACCCCGTAAACCCATCCCCAGAATTTCTCCAGCTTTACAGGTAGGTCTCCTGCGATGGGGAGGTTGCTCTGTACCACCTCGGTGACTCCCCGCAAACGAACGAGACTTCCTCTGCCGGCCTGGAGCAAAACAGAGGCTCTGAGCATCTGGCACAGATGTCTGAAAACAAACTTCAGTTTCCCCCTCTTCCTCCTGAACAGCTCCGTGAGGCCAGAGTGCCAAGGGGAGCTGCCCCTCTTGAATTCCTGCCCGTTAAGGAAGTGGTTGGCCTAGTAGTTCCTCCATGTCCACACCGAGGTGCTATTTCTGAACCATTCTTTTGTGTCGTCCTTTTTCTTCTAGCCGTTGAGATGAATAAACGAAAGTCTGAACTTTGAGCCCAAAAGAAAAGATCTTCGGCACCGATCCTTCGCTGTTTTTTGCAGCCAAGCACAGCTTTAATAAATAGCACAGCTTTCATAAATGCTGTGTAGCATCCACAGCTCAATCTGTTACCACCCCTTGATGGGTTTGGGTTTTACAGTAGGACCCCCGTATCCGTGGGGGATTGGTTCCCAGGTGTCTCCCAGATAATGAAATCTGCGGATAAGAGTGAACACTCTTATCCAAGGGTGCCTGGGTGAAAACAGTGGGAGAGCCTATCAACACCCCAGGGAACCCACCATGGCGCTATGCCACCTCGACCACTGACCTTGAAAATAAGAACATAAGAACATAAGAAGAGCCATGCTGGATCAGGCCAAAGGCCCATCTAGTCCAGCTTCCTGTATCTCACAGCGGCCCCACCAGATGTGTTTGGGAGCGCATGAGACTAGATATCTGTCTCTTGATACCACTCTCCTGCATCTGGCCCTTGAAGTACCCCGGTTCTAAGCCTGGAGATTACACATCTCCCTCATGGTTTGTCACCTGGGATGGACTTTTCCTCCAGGAATCTGTCCAATCCCCTTTGGAAGGCATCCAGGCCAGATGCCATCACCACGTCCTGGGGCAGGGAGTTCCATAGACTTACAACGCGCAGGTGAACTTGCAGGTGGGCGGGCGGGCTCTCCCGGCGACACGGCCTCTTCCTCCTCCTCCTCCTCCTCCTCCTCCTCCTCATTAGCCTAGCTGGTGGGTGGGCAGGCAGGGTGAGCTCTCTTGGGCCATGCAGCCTCCTCCTCCGTAGCCCAGCTGGCTGGTGAGCGGGCGGGCGGGCACTCCTGGGCTGTGCAGCCGCTGTGGTCCACGCCACCCTACTTAATTAATTTTTATTGATTTCCCCCCTCAATCTGTGGATAACTGAATCGGCGGATAACGAATCAGCAGATACGGGGGTCCCACTGTAATTTTTTTTTTTAACACAGCATGTTGCGAGCAGGCGCAGAGTTAGGCTGTAGTTAAGAGGTCTGCTTGGCAAGTCCACGCGCTGCTGGGCCACAGCGTCCCTTAGGAAAAATTCTTCAGAAGATGGATCCACCATACCTGGAGTGAAACTCTTATTCCCACTGGCTCCCCCAGAGGAGATTTAGATGGGGGAGAAACAGCGCCGTCTCAGCACCCGCTTCGGACGGCATCTTTTATCTGCTGTGTGAAAAGGCTCCCGGCTTGTGAGAATGTTGGCCTTTATCAGTGGGAACGATGGCCCTTTTAGCCTCCTCCTGTTGTGTGGGGGCTTTTTTTACCCACCCCCACCCCCACCCCAGAAAAAGTCTCAAACAGGGACTGTGCCCCGTGAACTCAGAAGCCATTCTGCCTGGCTTGATTTCTTTGCTGATTACTCTTATTACATTTATTTTTATTTTTATTTTTTGTAACATTATTCTGATCTTTTTTTTTATTGTTCCTGTGTTTGATTGGTGTAAACTGGCCAGAGTTCCATTGGGAGTCGGGTGGTCTAAAAATATAAAAATAAATAAATAAATCCCCGTGCCATCTGGAATGTACCACGTGTGATTGGTGGCATGCAGGCAGAGAGAACATAAGAACATAAGAAGAGCCATGCTGGATCAGGCCAAAGGCCCATCGAGTCCAGCTTCCTGTATCTCACAGTGGCCCCACCAGATGCCTCTGGGAGCGCACAAGACTAGATGTCTGTCTCCTGATACCACTCCCTTGCATCTGGCCCTTGAAGTACCCTGGTTTTAAGCCTGGAGATGACACATCTCCATCATGGTTTGTCACCTGGGATGGACTTTTCCTCCAGGAATTGGTCCAATCCCGTTTTGAAGGCATCCAGGCCAGATGCCATCACCACCTCCTGTGGCAGGGAGCTCCACAGACTAACAACGCGCTGGGTAAAAAAAAATATTTTCTTTTCTCTGTTCTCACTCTCCCAGCCCTCACTTTGAGTGGATGTCCCCTAGTTCTGGTATTTTGTGAGAGGGAGAAGAGTGTCCCTCTCTCCACTTGACTCATGCCTTGCATTATTTTGTACATCTCAATCATTTCCCCCCTCGGGTGCCTTTTTTCCAGACTAAATGAGAGGCTGTAACATATTTCATGCCGTTGGGCTTTCTCCCAGCAGGTGCTTCTTCTGTTCTGACAGGGAGCCCTAAAAGAACACCCCCCTTGCTTTATTCCACAGGAAAGTGCTTCCAGCCTCGACCGTGTCCGTCCTGGACGACCACATCAGCCACTATCCGCAACTGGAGGACCCCCTGGGGTTCTTGAACGCCTACTTGAGCTTCATCAACTCCTTCTGAGCTGCAGGAAGGATGCGTGGAGCACCGGGACCTCCATCTCAAGAGACTGTGGTTTACATTTAATAGGGCTAGACCAGAGAGCGGGATGCCAGCCCCGATCGGTCCGCTCCTTTCTCCGGACGACGCTGGCCACGGGACCGGGCCCTTCAGAAGGCCAAGAAGGGGATGATTGGAGCTCTCGTTCCCTTCGGCGGGCCTCCTTTCAAGCCACCCAGCTCTCTCGCACGGAGGGCCTCGCGTCTCCTTGTGCACATGGATGGGTCCGCCCACCTTTCCTTCTTGGGAGCTGTGCAAAAAAAAGGGGGTGGACAGTGGGGCGGACTCCCCCGGGCACGTCTTCCTTCCGATCAGTGGGTCGGAGTTACTCAGGGGAGGGAGCCAGCTCTCATTTGGGTGGGGTGGGTGGATGAGGGGGTAGAGATGGGGGAATGCTTGACGTTTGCAGCGACTCCTCAAGGTACTCCCTGTCACAACCGTTTGTAAAATAAAAGTTTTAATTACAGATCTGCCGTTTCACCATGTAGCCAACACAGGATGTTTTTTTGGATGGCTTGGTTTCTTTTCCTGCCCCACGGGACCTGGAAGTTCCCATTTCTGCAGTATCTCTGGCTTCCCGTCCAGCTATGGCCAACGCTGCTTTATGGCTTTTGCACTGGGATCCCTGGATGTGCTTTGTTTTTTTTTAAGCATAACTCAAGACGTGGATGCAGATACCGTATATTTCCGCCTATAAGATGCCACCTTTTATTAGACGTCCCCTACTTTTTAGACCCCCAAATAAATTAATAAATCCTCAAGGTCTCCTCCACCCCTGCTGTTACCTTTCATTTCCCCTTTCTAAACACTCCTCTCTGCTTTGGTGGATTGTTTTTTTTTTTTTTGCAGGATCGGGCTTGAGGAGCCCATTTAGACAAGCCAACGGAGCCTGATCCTGCAAACAACAAACTCGCCAAAGCCGAGATGAGTGTTTAGGATGGGGAAATGAAAGAAAACAGCAAGGGCGGTGGGGGTGGAGAACTCAAGGAAAGACTGAGCCGATCATGCAAAAAAAAAAAGGAAGGAAAAAGTAAGGGGAGTGGCCAGTTGCGATTGCAAAGGGATAGAAAAGTACAGAAGTGGCACTTTAAAAAGTCTGCTCTGAGCCGTCCTTCGTACGTCTGGCTTATGTCATGATTTGTCCTTGCCGACTCTGGGGACTGGAGGCTGGAAGGGCTGCCTTTTAGCTGCTGTGGAGAGTTCAGTGGACTGCAGTCATCATAAAGGAAGACCCAGGTCCAATAACAACCTGTGTGGGGGGGAAGCTATTCCAAGGGAATCTTTTGTGGAGGATGTGTCAGGCCCCTTCCCTGGTATCTCCAGTTGACAGTGGTTGGGGGGGAGAACCTTGCGCTTCACACCCTGACAGAATACCGAGGGCTGCAGCCACCTCTTTGTGTCCAGGTCTAACATGATTAGAAGGTTCTGGGAGATGCTCTTGGGGCCCTTTGCAAAGTGTGTGCAGGGCCTCAGTATCTTAACTGCACCCCCTTGGTGGTCAGCCCTGAACACCTGTGGGAGGCCGGTTACCTCCTGAGAAGGAATTCTCTATAATTCACACCAATAATCAGAAATCAGCTGAGTGATCTACTCCATAGAATCATAGAGTTGGAAGAGACCTCAAGGGCTATCCAGTCCAACCCCACCCCACCCCGCCATGCAGGAACCCCCATCACAGGACTCCCGACAGATGGCCATCCAGCCTCTGCTTAAAAACCTCCAAAGAAGGAGACTCCACCACCCTCCTTTGCGGCAGCATCTTCCACTGCCGAACAGCTCTAACCGTCATGAAGTTCTTCCTAATGTTCAAATGGAATCTCTTTTCCTGTAGTGTGAAACCAGTCTCTGAAGCCACGGTAAACAAACCTATTCCCTCTTCAATAGGACATCCTTTCAAAAATTTAAACATAGCTATCATATCCCCCCTCAGCCTTCTTTTTGAAAGGCTAAACATTCCCAGCTCCCTAAACCGTTCCTCCTAAGACATTTCTTCCAGACCTTGAACCATCCTGGTCGCCCTCCTCTGGACGTGTTCAAGGTTGTCAACTTCCTTTTTAAATTGAGGTGCACAGAACTGGACACAGGACTCCAGGTGGGGTCTGACCAGAGCAGAATAGGCTGGTACTCTCTCTTCCCTTGATCTAGACACGATGCTTCTGTTGATGCAACCAAGAATCGCATTGGCTTTCCTGACCGCTGCATCACACTGCTGACTCGTGTTCATTTTGTGGTCCACCCAGACTCCCAGATCTCCTGCTTGACGTACTGAGATCCGATCTTCATGGCATCAATTCTGCGGGGCTGGTGAGAAGGCAGAAGGGAGGGCAACGCAAATTAGAAGAGAAAGGGTCACACCGCATTGCTTCGTTCTTCCCTCTGATTCCACCTCAGGAGCCTTTTGCTGGGAGGACTTTGACGCTTCCAGAGCTACCCCATGAGGTTTACCAGGCATGCGAGGTGCTGCGTCTGTGGTGAAAAGCCCAGCTTAAGTCCAGAGGAAGGGAAAGGAGAAAAACCACGGCAGCCTTGCTCAGGCTGCGATGACCACACAGCCACTCACCTTCTGCTTGTCGCGTCCCAAGTAGAGGAGACCCATTGACTCCATGGAGTTTACATGGGTCGGCTCACCATTCTGCGGGATGACGGCAGCACAAAACCAGCCAACGTGTGTCCCTAATCACGCCAGTAAAGACAAGACACCCGTGGTGGAATAGCCTATTTATTTTCTGATAATAAACATCCATTCAAAACAAAAAAAACAACAAAACAAAAAATAATTTGGCTCTTTTGAAGGGCCAAAATCCACCTCTCTGCCCGTTTGCCCCCATGGGTGGCACGGAGACCACCTCTGACACAGGAATGTCGAGGAAGAGTGGAAGGGGTGGTGAGGTGGCCGTGGTTCCACCCCGGAGGCCTGGGCGAGAGAGAGGCAGCCAGGGCGGCTAGGCTCCCCGGTGGGGGGGGGGGCGCACCCCACTGAGCAGGAGAAGGGAAGACGCACATGCAGAGCCTGGAGTGCCTTTCGGGAAGGGGCCGGGGCTCCTAGCCGACGGAAGCCAAGATGACGTCCACGGGGGTCTCGGCGATGCTCCGGGCGGCCACCTGCATGGTCACGCCGTCTGCTAGGGCCAGCCTGGCCCTCACGAGTACATCTAAACCTCCCCTGTAAACACCTGTGGGCAAAGGAGGAAACTGAGCCCCCCGGACCCTGAAAAAGGAGGCTCACACCGGCCCACTCCCCCCCCCCCATCCCAAACTGGAAAAACACCCCGAGCAACAGTCAAAAGTCAGGCAGGCGGTGGGGAGATGAAAATTCCACAGCCTGACAAAGATGAATTACCATATTTTTCCCATGTATAAGCGCCCCCCCCATGTATAAGATGACTGCAGAGAAAAGGTTTTTTTGGGCAGTTTTGCAACCGTGTGGTTCTGTCCTTGGCTTACTTCTGCATACAAGATGACCCTCGGTTTTTAGTCTTAACGATTTTAGACAAAAAAATATAGTCTTACACATGGGAAAATATTGTATCATCGAAACCTTGCTGTTTGGTTTTTGTTTTCTTCAACGGTACAATAAAGGTACTGTATTACCATTCCTGCACCTGTATTGTTTCAAGTCTCAAAGAGCCTTCTCCTGGGTTTTCCTAAATTACGAAAGCGGGCCTGGTGTGCGCAAGTGGGCGCAGTCTGCCTGCCGTTCATCAACTCTTCTTTGTTTTCCCGTGCTACTCGGGGACTGGAAAACGAAATGAATCTGGCCCATTTCTAGAGATAAGCTCAAGTTCCGAGAGGCCTCAAAATGAAATGGGAGAAAGAGGAAATTGTGACACCCCTTCTTAAAGCTTTCACAAGGGCAAAATTCTAACCCCCTCGGAGAAGTAGATTACAAGACTTCGCGCCTCATCAAAGGGAGATTAAGTTGCGCCTTTTGTTAACAAGGCATGAAAATCAATTGCTGACCCACCCTGTAGATAGAACTATTCAGATTTCAAAATAGAGAAGACCTTCATAATTTTAGTAACCGCTGGGTGCCTGATCATTCCATGTGTTTTAAGAACAGATGCCGGAACATCTGATTAGAACATGTATTAGGATCCTCTTCAAAAGCTACGTTCTGCATCTACCCCCCTAAATTAATTGATACAGTTCCTTCCTCACAAGCCAGCTGCCTCTCCTATGATCTCTACTCAGGAGCCCAACTTCACTCTTGAGAATCTCTGGCTGCAAAAAGCAATGAGTGCTGCTTACATATCACCCCATAGCGCCTAATGCACTCTCTGACCCTTTACATCTTCCCCACCCCACCCCACATGAACTGGGCACTCGATTTACTGACATGGAAGGACAGAAGGCTGAATCAACCTCAAGCCGGCTACCTGAGCCTGTTGGGAATCAAACTCAGGTCATGAGTAGAGTCTTGGCTGCAGTGTTGCAGTTTAACCTCCATGCCATGAGGCTCTTCACAATTTCAGCCGCAGGAAACTTGTTTATCATTAACCTTTCTCCTTACCAGCCAGGTAGAGGGTGTGGGAATTCTTGTTTTCTGGCACTTTATCTGATCGCTCACAGGGCTGCATGCCGAGGAACTTCACAATGTTGTTGACGGCTTCTGCATTCGGAGAGAATTTCAGAAAGAGATGGCCTCAGGCTTGCATTAAGGGCACCGTCCTACGCAAAAGTGTGTCTGAAGCCTTAGTGGTGAGACAGCAACTAGTCGCTTCGGTAAACAAGGACATCTGGGTGACTGTAACCAACCGGGAAACTTGGGATTCCCTTATTCCTACTCCAGCTAAACAAGCACACTGTGCTTCCCCGTGTCTTTGGTGCTTCGTGGTCTAGAAAAGCTGATCTCTGAAACCTTGACAAGTTGACAAGAAACCTAGGGGACCTAATCAGGGATGGGCACAAAATGGAAAAAACGTTTCGTTTTATTTCGTTTCACGCTCACCCCCATTTTGTTTCGTTTCGTACGAATGTTGTTGTTTTTAAATTTGTCCGAAACAAAATGTCTCCCCTGGGTCCTAGAGGCACCAGATTTGGTGCCTGGGACTCCAGGAGCCATTTTTAAACGGCTCCTGCCAAGCGGTCAATGGCTGGAGCCCTTTAAACCTGGCCTAGTTGGCACCAGGGGGGCTGGGCCAGGCTTAAAGGGCTCCAGCCATTGACAGCTCAGCAGGAGCCTGAAAACGATGGGATGAAATGGTTCGTTTCAATGGAAGAACTACCCTTTCATTTCGCCTATAACGAAACGCTGCTTCCTCATTTTGTTTTGTTTCGTAACAAAATGACAAAACATCATTTCGTTTTTCGTTTCCTGTCCATCCCTAGACATAATTTGATTTTTTTGAGTTTCTTGTCGAAACAAGCAAACTTAAGCCCCCTGCTTTCTCTGTATTTTATTCTTCATTCTTTTTTTTTAAGGTTGCCATCTTCTCACCATCCAGGGTTTTGATGCTGCTGAGTGCAAAGGTCTCCTCCTTCTCATAATCATCCCCGACTTCTTCCCAGGCAGCGGCAAAGTTGGGTTTGAGGACCTTCTGGATGTGGTCGGAGAGAGACAGCTCCAGGTCTTCCAGCTGACGGGGAAAGAAGCATCAGGACTCAGGCTGCAGGAGGAGGCGTCGAAGCTGATGCAGGGAAAGCAAAGCTCCCCCAAACTCTCCGGAGGGTAGACCTCAATGCCATGAGATCTATTCCACTGGTATGAGACGCATGAGACGCACAAAGGAGACTGAAGGTACAGTTCTTAAACGGAGGATACAGAAGTACCGATTGTCCGTCATTTCCCTCTGACCCACCGCCAGCCAGGCCGGTTGGGAGCCATAGGGCTCAGAGATGAGTAACACCTGGAGAGACACGGGTTCTTCTGCCCTGACCCTAAAGGATGGTGGCTCCCACTCAGTGGTTTAGGTCTCTGGTTGCAGAGCTAAAGGTTGGGTGTTCGATCTACCCACCCACCCCCACCGGGCCTCCTTACGAGGGGCTGGATTAATGAGCCACAGAGTATGGTGGCTCAATAGGCTAGAGTGCTGAAACTGTCGGCTGCAAAGTCAGTGGCTCGGTGGTTCAAATCCCGGGTGCCACGCAGTGGAGCGAGCTCCCGCTGATCACCCCAGCTCCTGCCAACCTAGCGGTTCGAAAGCATGTAAATGCAAGTAGATAAATAGGTACCGCTGTAAAAAGCAGGAAGGTAAAACAGTGTTTCCTTGCGGCCATGCCAGCCACATGGCCGTGGACTTGCACAACACTGGCTCTTTGGCTTGAATACGGAGATGAGCACCGCCCCTAGAGTCGGACACAACTTGCACGCATGTGCGGGGAGGGTACGTTTCCTTTCTCCTTTTAGGATCCCATCCAGCTCTGCAGATCTAAGACCAGTCTGGGACTAAAGGAGATTAGAACTGACCCCCGCAAAGCGTTCTAGAGCCCTAAAGCTACAACTGGCAAGAGCTTGTGTCTTGCAGAAAGGAGATGTACCTCCAAGTCAGTCAGGGAAGCAGAACTCTGCTAACTTTTAGGGTGGTGGTTCTCCACCTGTGGGGTCCCCAGATGTTCCTGGACTGTAACTCCCAAAAATCCAGGCCAGCTCAGCTAGTGATGAAGACTTCTGGGAGTTGCAGTCCAGGAACATCTGGGGACCCACGGGTGGAGAACCACTGCATTAGGGAGACGCCGATGACAGCAAGTGTCATGGACTGGAAATCTGCTATGCAAAACATATGAATACACTACTATATAAATATGCAGTGTAAACTGTATAAAATGGCTTGGGATTTCTACGTGACAGGCTGATTGTGGGTGCTGAACCCACTTCAAGCCTGGAGGGAAAGAATAAGGAACCAGGGGTTGTGCCCTGCCCTTTGGAACGACCTGCCGCCCAAAATCTGCCTGGCTCCCTCCTTGATGTCTTTTAAGACGGGCCTTAAAAACATTCTTATTCCGGAATGCTTTTCAGATTCAGACCACTTAAGATCCACAAGAGGGGCAGCCATCCTCTATTTCTTGCCACCCGTTTTGTCTTGTGTTTAGTCTCTTTAAATCTTTGCTAGTTCATTTCAGTATGTTTTGTCGGTTACATTTATGTTTTGTAACGCTGCGAACCACCCCGGGCGATCGCGGGCCAGATCAAGAATGAACAGAGAATCTGTGAGGTGCCGTGTCTTGAGCCGTGGGAAGCGTGAGCCCGGAAGCTCCCTTACCACGTATTCGTCATTGTAACCGTCCTCGTCGGGTACGCCGGTGTTGGGGTCGCAGTCGCGGACGGTGAATTTCATGGTGCAGCTGAAGGTGCAGGCAACTGGGGTGGGGGAGAGAAGAAGAAGATGGCCCTCAGCAAGGGCTGACCTAAGCGGTGCCCCCCCCCCGCTGCCCCCAAACAACGGGAAGAATAAAAAGTAGCAAATGCAACGGACAGCTGAGATGCTCAAGACCCCGAGACATTGCAGGAGTGAGTTAATGCTAGAGGAACAAAAGCCATCTTTTCCGTCTCTCCTCTTCCAGACTTCTGTGGTATCCAAAACCTCTAGGGCAGTGGTTCTCAACCGGTGGGTCCCCAGATGTTCCTGGACTGCAACTCCCAGAAGTCTTCATCACTAGCTGATGCCAATCAATCCGGATATTGATAACCAAAGAACCCACAGAAGAAGGCATCCAAAAGAGGGTACATTTTAACCAAGCACACATTGGATTTGGCATAAGCATTCATGACTCTTTCTTTGAAATCTATAAAACTTCTGGTTTTCCATGCGTTAGGGGTCCGCTCTGCTTTCAGAGAATCCCACAGCTGATTTCTGTAATTTTATTCAATAAATTGTGTTACACCTCAGCTCGCTCCTCTCTGACTGGTCTTTCGCCGGAGAGGAACCCTTTAGAAAGGGTTACCCAATATTTCAAGCTAACATTAGGGGAGGTTCTTATAAAGAATAAGACCTCTGGAAGATGGTTGGGTGGGTGGGATAACAGATTCCAGTGGCAGCCTTGAGATCTAGTGTGATGCTATGCAATTTGTTATAGATTACAGTTGGAAAAACATTATCTATGGGAGGTCTGTTCCAACCCCCCTGCCCCAGATACTGCAAACAATAAAAGCAGCCAACGCTATACATAGCATTGCCTTGCTTATTTATTTATTGTAAACCACCTTGGGTCCCTTTTCAAGGAAAAACGTGGGGTAAATATATTCAAAATTTAAAAAACCATGAAAATCATTCAGGAGCAGCCTCCTTTCCTAGTCTGTCTGTTTGTTTATGTATTTGTTTATTTATGTATTTATTTATTTTACAAAACTGGTCAAAATCACTATTTATTTATTTATTTATTTATTTATTTATTTATTTATTTATTTATTTATTTATTTAAACAAACCCCACCTTTCTCCTTGGAAAAGACCCAAAGCGGCTTACAGTAAAGAGGGACAATATACAGTCCAGGACAATTAAGACATGTTCAGGTATTGAGAACAAGGAATTGAAGGGCATCTTATTTACACCATTAAGTAGCAACATTAAAGCGACAAGAGAATGCGAGCAGTTAAAGAGAGAGTAAAAATGCCATGTAAAAGTTATGACTGATGGAAACTAGCATTGAAAACATAGTGTCAATGCAACCGCACAAGGTTACAAGTGGTTATAAACACAATGTCTATTTGATCATGTATGGTAGATTCATATAAAAGACACATAATAGGTAGACCCTCATTCAGGGAAAGCTTGCCTGAAGAGGAAGGTCTTTGCTTGTTTCCGGAAAGGCAGCAAAAATGGGGCAGTCCTGGCTTCTAGTGGGAAGGAGTTCCAGAGTCTGGGTGCAGCAGTCAAGAAGGCCCTTTCATGGGTTCCCACGAGACGTACCTGTGAGGGTGGTGGGATGGAGAGAAGGGCCTCTCCTGATGACCTTAACACCAGAGCTGGTTCATACTGCAAGATTCAATCTTTGAGGTAGCTTGGACCCCGGTCGTACAGTGCTTTGTAGGTTAAGGTCAGCATCTATGTATTTTTCAGCATCTTTGTATAATATTTTCAGGCATCATCATTCATTGTCATCGTTCATTCTCGAAAGACTATGGTACCATGCCTGGAGTAGAGAGCCTAAAAACAACACCTAGTGTGACTAAATAGGCCAATTCGGGGATGGCAATCTCTACCGCACTGGGGACAGATGTATTCTGTTTCTTGCCCAGTATTTTCAGGCAGCAGATAAATGAACAATCCAGCCAAGGGGTGTGCCCTACCGTCCAACAACCCCCTGTCCTCAGCAGGTCTCAGGCAGGTGGCTTTGAAAAGTAACTTGGGCACCAAGACGTAGAAATACGGCTGTTTTGATTCCAGGCGGAAGCCAAACTTCAATTTATTTCTGCAATGACCCAGGAAAGCAGCATGGGACGGCCACAGCAGATGGAGGAGGGTGGCAGGCATAACAGGAGAAAACCAAGCAGGAAGCTCCTCTTGACCTCACAGACATTCAATTTGTGGAAGTCCATTTTGTAGCAGCTGATCCTAGGCCTGAGCCTGGAGATTCCCATTAGAAATCTCCCATTATCCTCTGTGGCTGCTCCTAGACTCTGGAACTCCCTCCCACTGGAGGCCAGCCTGGGCCCATCTTTGTTGTCCTTCCGCAAGCAGGCCGAGACCTTTCTCTTCAGGAAAGCTTTGCCCCTCAATGACAGGCTCCCTCAGAGGGGTTTTTTAAATGTGTTGTACTACTGATTTAATTACAGAAGGACGCCAGTATCCGCTGGGGATCAGTTCCAGGCCTTCCCGTGGATAACAAAAACCATGAATAAAAGAGAAGGCCAATCCCCCCCCAAAAAACCCCTGCTATTTTGTGACATTAGCTTGCTTTATGGCTGCTGTTTGTGAAAGTAGCTTGCTTTGCGGCGGCTGCATTTTTTCATTTTTTCCCTAGGCAACTGTGAATAACTGAATCAGTGGTTAATCAATCAGTGGATACGGGGGTCCTACTGTATCCTTTTTAACATAATATTTGTTGAATTCCTTTTTAAAATATTCATAGACTTGCTCTTAGCTTAATTTTCCCTTTTAATGATGCGAGCCACCTTGAGACTTTTTTAAGGAGAAAGGCAGGATAAAGATATTTTGAATAAATAGATAAATACTCTTCCTGTATTTATTTATCTATCTATTTATTTATTTATGTAGCATTTGTGTCTGCAGTTTTCTAATAGACTTTTGGATGTTTTCAATATTTGAAATTTTAGCTATGTGCTTATGGAACATAGAAGCAACGTACAGTATATAAATAAAACTCTTCCTTTGAAACTTTGTTTTTAATTTAAGCCACAAGGCTGAAATGGAGAAGCAATGTGGAGGAAGAATGAAAGCGATGTGCAGGATGGAGAGAGGGAGGGAAGGAGCTCTTGGCCCTTTAAATTATCTTCTTGGCTTGTTCCAAGGGCTGCCCTGAACAGGAAGAAAAGAGAAAGCGCCACCCCAGTCCTCTCCCCCCACCCCCCCCGGCACCTGCAGTGGGATCTTCCAGGGGCAGATGGACGAGCGTGTAGCACATGCCAGGCTGGTTGTAGGGGAGGCTCGGGGCCGGGATGCAACGGAGCACGTCAAACGCTTCCGAAGGCTCCATCTGCACGATCACCTTCTCCAGGAGCTGGTCGTTGAGGGTGTTGGTGCAATCAAACTAGGAGGATAAAAAAAACCCAGCCCATCAGAATAAGAAAGACAAAGAGAGGGAGAGGAGGAGGAGGTTAACAGCTGAGCTTCGTTTGATTTCTCCAGGGCATAATAAGGACCCATTAGACAACTGGGCACATTGCTGGGCTCTACAGTACTCCCCCGCTTATTGCGGGAGTTTGGTGCCAGATCCACTGGCGATAAAGGAAAATCCGGGAAATGCAGACACCTGAGTAAACTGACCTTGGGCTGCTCCTGCCGGCAGCGTTTCCAAAGAGACGTTTTTAACCCCCTCCTGACACCTCAGGAAACCTTGCTGCCAGGAGCTCAAGGTCTGTCTGCTGAGGTGTCAGGAGGGGGTTAAAAAACTCTCTTTGGAAACAGCAGCCGAGCAGCAGGCCAAGGTCAGTTGGCTGAGGTGTTAGGGGTTGGTTAAAAACCTCTCTTTGCAAACACAGCTAGCAGGAGCAGCCCCAGCTCTTTTTGCTGAGGTACTAGGAGGGGATTAAAAGCCTCTCCTAGGGAGCGAAATGCAAACGCCTCAGCAAGGGCTGCTCCTGCAGGCTGCGCTTGCGAAGATAGGCATTTAACCCCCTCCGGGCACCTCAGCTGTCAGGAGGGGATTAACAACTTCTCTTTGCAAGTACAGCCAGCAGGAGCAGCCCCAGGTCTGTTTGCTGAGGTGCCAGGAGGGGGTTAAAAACCTCTCTTTGGAAGCCTGCTTCTCTCAAGAAAAAAACCACGATATACTGAGACTCTAATATATGAACTGTGTTGTGGCGGGGGACTACTATACTCCGAACACCTCCCTCCCTCCGGTGACAACCTGGATCTTTATTTTACCTGGAAGACAATGTGCTTGGAGAAGACATGCTTGATACACCGAACAAAATACTCCGTCTCGGCCTCAGTTAATTGCACCGGCTCGGAGGACTTGAAAAGGGGGCCCAGGTTCTTGAACTCGGGAATGGCCGCCAGTTGTTCTGAAGGGGATAAAAAAAAAGATGCTGAGGGTCTGCCTTGTGAACAGCTGTTCCCGTTTCCCCTTCCCTTGGGCCCCATCCTCCTCTAGAGGGAAGGAACGACATGGCAACATCGCACCCAACTTTCTGGACATCACCCCACCGTCCCAGGAAGCATTCGGGGCGCGGGGCTCACGCCTGACCTTGGAATATGTCGTGCCGCGAAGGAGCCACTTTCTCGGGCTTGCTGGCCACCAGGGCGATTTCTGGAAAGAAGGAACACAAACGCTCACTGAGGCCTCCGGCCCAAAGATCCAAGACTACGTTGTACGGGGAGAAAAGTCAGAAAGATGCTTCCTGCTGTCAAGTGCCAAGCTCTGCCTGCGACACATTTACGTTGACTCCAGAGCTGTTGGGAGAGCTCAGGGGTTGAGGTCTCTGGCTGCAAAGTCAGAGGCTGGGAGTTCGATTCTCCCTCTGGGCCTTCTTGAGCCGGGCGGGACTGGATGATCCATAGGTCTCCCTTCCAGCCCTGTAGTTCTAAGATTAATAGATATTCCTTTTCAAGGAGTTAAAACTTCTAAAATAAAAAAGCTAGACAGTATAGCCTGATGCCCTGAAAACCTGACTCCAGTCCTGTACCTGATTTCTGCTCAAAGACGGGCGCCGTGGCAAGCGGCACGGACCTCATGTCGAAGGGCTTCTCCGAAGGCTCCAGCGTGTACTGATGGAGGGCCTTTTCCATTCCCGGGATGGAGACCGTCAGGCCTGCGGGATGCAGAAAGGAAACTACAGTGGACCCTTGTATAACAAATGGTTTTTATAACATAAAATTTGTACAACATAAAAAATTCCGGAGATAGGGGAAATCTGCTTAACAAGTTTGCTTGGGGCGAATCCGTACAACATAAAAAATGGGATCACTCCGTTTTCAATGCATTCCTATGGGAAATGTGTATAAAAGGAAAATTTGCTTAACATAATTTCATTTGGAACGATTTAATTCCTTTATACAAGGGACTACTGTAAATCCAACCAGCTTTGCGCTACCAAGTCAGAAATCCCAAGCAGCACGGAGAGAGGGCGATACGAGTGACAGTGGCCTCGCTCTGGGACTCCGGATATGACCCTCAGAGGGGCGAGAAAGAGAGAGGTGTAGGTGAGAAAGACTCGGATCACTTCTATCTATGCCACGGAAGCCACGGGAAGGACGGAGGGGACACCCTGAGGGCTACTGGTCGCTTCTCCTTCCTGGAGGCTGCCGGTGGGAGAGTCCATTTTCTGCCCCAGGGGTTGGGGGGGAGCCGCCCAAGTGGATCTGTTTCAACAGAAGCACTGCGACTGGTTCCCTCCATAAGAACCTAAGAACAGCCTTGCTAGAACAGGTGACAGCATTCTGTCTGACACAGCGGCTCACCCTTTGCTTCAGGGTATTCCCAAGCAGATGT
Organism: Phrynocephalus guinanensis; assembly: GCA_037367245.1. NCBI lineage: Eukaryota > Metazoa > Chordata > Lepidosauria > Squamata > Agamidae > Phrynocephalus > Phrynocephalus guinanensis. The sequence continues at coordinate 106,316,381 of CM074740.1, read as the reverse complement.
CTTCATCTGCTTACGATTCCCTGCAAATGGCATCGAGAGACTTCCCGCCTCTCTCTCCAACCCAGAGGTTGTCCTTTAGGCATCCATCATGACAGCCATGGAGACCTTTGTTCTCCATGAACGTGTCTAATCCTTTCTTAAAGCTGTCAAGGCAGACAGCTGTCACCACTTCTTCTGGCAGGGTGTTCCACAGGCCAGTGATCCTCTGGGTGAAAAAGTACTTTCTAGCACGCAAAAGTTTCATGGAGTGCCAACTAGTTCTAGCGTTGTGCAATAGGGAAAACTTTTTCCTTATCTACTTTGTCCACATGGTGTATCATTTTATAAACTTCAATCAGGTCACCTCTTAGGCGCCAGGCTTCGTTCAAGAGTGAAGAAGCCCAGCCAAAGGTCTTGTGTTTCCCACTGGCTCAGCTATCTTCCTGGTCTTGAGAATCCAGAGCGGGCCCTTGGGTGGACTGGCCCACTCTCCCCTGAAAGACCCCCCCCCCTTTCTGGGAGATGCCTCCAATAAGAACATAAGAAGAGCCGTGCTCTTCTAGTCCAGCTTCCTGTGTCTCACAGTGGCCCCACCAGATGCGTCTGGGAGAGCACGAGACTAGATCTCTGTCTCCTGATACCACTGTCTGGCCCTCGAGGTACCCTGGTTTTAACCACATCCCCATCATGCATCGATGGACTCCTCCAGAAGGTAATCCCCTTTTGTAGGCATCCCTGGATGATCACCACATCCCGACACCACAGACTCTCTCTCATGGTTTACAGTCACCTATCACAAGCTATTGATTAGGACTTTTGCTGCCACACCTAAGCACTGCCCCCATGAAAGTGGCCCCACCAGATGCTCTGGGCACACCCAAGACAAGTTGCTCTTGATCCACTCCTCTGCATCAGGCCCTTGAAGTACCTGGTCCTGGAGATGACACATCTCGCTCATGGTTTGTCAATGCCCATCCCCCTGTTTCAAGTCGCTCAAAGCCAAGAGCCCTGTTCCCCTGGCTTTTTTTGCCTTGGGTTTGCCCCGCTGCCCGCAGGCCCCCACGACTTCCATACGAAGGAAAAGACGAATACAACTACGTTGGGCGGGGCGGGGCGGGGAGAAAGAAAATGTGAAGGAATTCAGAGCCGGCACCCACCGTTAAAGATGTACGCGGCGTTGAGGGCCAGCTGCCTCTGCTGCAGCACGTTCAGGTAGAAGGTGGCGCGGTCACGGACCTCGTCGTCGGTGTCCATCATGCACCTGCGTAGCAAAGAGGGGGACGAGACTGCCGTCAGTCAGCGGGAGACCAAGGAAGCTCAGAGACCGGCCCCAGGGAGGGGAGGCAACGGGGAGGCAGGGCCAGGATCCAGGCAGCAAGGGCGGTCCAGGCTTGGTACGTCTCGGTGGCTCCCAGAAAACAATCAATCAAAAACGTTATTGTTTATAACCATGTGTGTGTGTGTGTGTGTGTGTGTGTGTTGCATCGTTACAGTTGTGACCGACTCTTCGTAACCCCATGTCCATGGAGTTTTATTGGCAGTGATAAGGATTTATAAACATGAGAAAAATCAAAATATATTATAAGCATTAAAATATTAACAGACCCAAATATGCTGACAAGGTATAAGGTCAAAATGACCCAGCAAACTTGGCATAACCCATCCTCTAAGACTTGGCACCATCTCTTACAGTGTGTGGGTGCCAGTCTATGAAGAACAGCAAATATTTTGTGGTTAGCTAGAATAAAGCCAAGCTAGGAAGTAGGAGAACAGACTATGGTCACGGTGACCCATCCTCTAAGACTGTTGGCACTATCTTATAGTGCCGAGGTGTCATTTTGCTGAGAGCAACATATGGCGGTTAGCCAGGAATAAGGAACCAACTATGAAATAACGAAATAGGGTCAGGTCATTCTAGGCTTTGACGGCCAAATGGCTATAGGCCAAGAACATGAGCTGATGAAAAAGCACATGAAAGCACATGTAGGCACGTGTAGGGGCGTACAAAATACGTCAGTCTTAGATCATGCTTACCATACAGAAAACTATAAAAACCATGGAAAGTCATTTAGTCCTTTGTCCAGGACAGCAGGTTCAGATCAGCAGGGTTTTGGTCTGCGCTATGGACCAATTAAAGCTGTACTGGAACCCCCACTAACACCTTTGCTTTGCATGTAATACTTGCTTGCTTTATTCTTGCTGTATATTACCTATAACCCTGAGTTTCTATGTCTGTCTAATAAACTAGATGAACTAATTCTTTGCGTGGCAATTTTTAAGAACCACCAATTTTTATCAGCAGGAATACTGGAGTGGCTTGCCAGTTCTACTCCAGGCGCCTACAGCACCTGGTATTCCCTGGTGGTCTCCCATCCAAGTACTAGCCAGGCCTGACCCTGCTTAGCTTCCGAAATCAGGCGAGATCGGATGTGCACAGGGCCTCATGCAGCATTTAAAAACATCCATTTCAAAAACATCAATTTTTAAAACAATACATGTTTTAAAAGTCTTAGCAACAGCTCCCACTGAACTAACGACCAGTCGATCCCAGAGAACACCTCTCGACCAGATTCTCAGAAGGGTGTTGGGGGGCATTGAGGGAGTCCCTAAAGATGGGGGGGGGACATTTTTGCATGCATGGGGAGAGGCTAAGAAACCAGGATCAGAATGGGGGGGGGGGAAGCGTGGTGTTTTTGGACTACAACTCCCAAAACCTCACTGGAAGTAAGATTCTGGGAGTGGTAGTTCAAAATGGCCTCGCCTCTTGTCTCTGGTTTTAATGATTCAGTACAACAGTGGGCAATTTCGGTAGGCATGGGGGGGGCACCTTTCCTGCCTCTGGAGGCCTCTGACTTCACAGACTGCTGAAAAGCTTTAAAAATGATCCAGGAAGTAGCACAGGAAAAAAATGCTTATCTACAACCCCATAACTCTAAAAGCACTCTCGGAGGGGGGGGGTTTACAATTTAATTATGCAGGCTGCATATTGCTCCCACCCCCACCCCCCACCGCTGCCAGCACGCTGGGTATTTGTTTTACCAGCCCTGGACTGATGGGAGGTTGAGCAAACCTCGTGTGCCACCTATCTGGAATTAAACTGGGGTTGTAAGCAGAGTCTTGCCTGCAGTATTGCAGTTTAACCACTTGTCCTGATTTTGAAAACAGATGGGTTTTAAACACTAAAGGGTGGAGTAAGGGGGTTTATGGCCAATTTAAGAGGTGACCTACCAGCGTTACCCTCTTGGGAGATCCCAAGGAGGGTCCATTTGCTGTTTTTCAGAGGAAGAGTGTGTTCTGTCAAGACGGCTAGAGGCCACGAACTTGTATTTGGGTGCTGTTTGGCCGCCAGTCTCGACACAGGAAAAGCTTTCCTGTAGTTCGTTAGGGACAATTAGGTTCATAACACACTACTACTGGCTACGAACTCTGTACACACACCGTATTGATATTTTTCGAATCCTGTCTTTTAAAAAAGGAACAATGAAGGCTAAGAGAGTTCAGGGCTGAAAGCACAGATAAAATAGGAAAGGTGAAATTGAGGGAAACAAAGAGAAGGAGGCCTGGCTGAAACAGATTCCCCCCCCTTTCTTCTAAATGGCCAAAGTAACTTGAGGAACACTCAAGCAGTGCTTCTAGGTTAGCCTGCCAATAAGAATATATTGTTTTCAAGTCATTTTAATATTATTTTTATCTTTATTTTTATTTTATTGTGTTACTATTTATGGTTTTATTGTATACATTGTTTGAATGTATTAATTGCTGTAAACCGCCCAGAGTGACCCTCGTTGCCAGATGGGCGGTATAAAAAATCCAATACATAAAAATAAATAAATAGGTTTCCCTTCATTACTACGGCTTCCTTCTCTTCCCCCAAATTCAGGCCCAGCCGGGATTCCAGGTTCCAATCCTGATGCACGCCTCCTGCCAAAATTCAGCTCAAGCACGGCACACATGCCTCGAAGACGGCAAACGTTCCCAGATACGGTTCCAGCTGATTTCTAAGGCATTCCTGAAGACCTGGCTTTTCCGCGAGGCATTTGGCGACCGTTAATTTTTTTTTTTTAATCCTGACTTCTTGCCAGTGAATTTTTATTGCGGTTTTTGTTACGATGTTTATATTTTTTTTTTTCATTGTTATTGTTATTGTTTTTTTAATTCTATTATTTAGTTTGTTGCTATTGTTATTGTTATTGTTGTCAACCGCCCAGAGTTCCTTCGGAAGACAGAAGGTAAATAAATAAATAAATAAATAAATAAATAAATAAATAAATAAATATACTGTATAAATAAATAAATAAATAATAAGAAAGGAGCCAAGGAAGGCTTGGTCCTGAAATGCAAACGGCTTTTAAAACACTTTTTTTACCTCACGCTCGACCCACCTCTGCAAAAGGACGAGGACGCTGGGAAGAAGGCTCTCGTTCTGGGCTCCAAACTTGGCCAGAGCGCTGACAGCTGCTGCGAAAGGAGACAAGGGGCGTTAGCCCGAGGGAAGCCCGGCGGCCGCCTGAGAGGAAGCAGCCACGCGGACCACCACCAGATGTGGGAGCCTTCCTAAGATCCACAACTGCTCCCCCCCACACACGAAAGGCGGTCTTCTCCCCCACAGATGTAGGCCCTAAAAGGCAGGGTGTTAATGGTTAGCTGATCCCCCACCCCATTCCCATTATTGTACGGACTTAAAAACAACACCCAACGACCCCCGTGCATCAAAAATTTCCAAATCTTATTGTGAAAATCTAATCTGCAGGCCATCGGTTGCGCATCCAGGTGCGTTGATGGACTGCGCAGCCTGGAGATGCCACATCTCCAGCGGAAAACCAGCCGCATCGACAAAATGGTTTGAGCAACCTCCAGTTAGAATCATAGAATCCTAGAGTTGGAAGAGACCTCAAGGGCCATCTAGTCCAACCCCCTGCCATGCAGGAACCCCCATCACAATATTTCCGACAGATGGCCATCAAGCCTCTGCTTAAAAACCTCCAAGGAAGGAGACTCCACCACCATCCTTTGTGGCAGCATCTTCCACTGCCGAACAGCTCTAACTGTCATGAGGTTCTTCCTGATGTTCAAATGGAATCTCTTCTCCTGTAGTTTGAAACCATTTCCCCGAGTCCTAGTCTCTGAAGCCATGGAAAACAAACCTGTTCCCTCTTCAATAGGACATCCTTTCAAATAGTTAGTACTCAGCAAATCCCGCAGGACTTTGGCCTTCCATTTTTATTTATTTGTTTTAGATTAAGGCTCAAGCCAGAACACGCTTTAACTTCTGCAGACTCCCCCAAGGTCCTTCTATATAAAGCAGTGGGGGAAGAAACTGGCCAGTTTTGGCGATTCCCCCCCCCCCCACAAGCAGCTTGCCTCTGTTTATTTTCAGTGGTGCATCATGTTAGTGGAAGGAGAAATTGCCGGAACGAGGAATTGTAAGAAGGGATGGAGACTAACTTAGCTAGAAAGCTCCAAGGCCTTCGCGCATGCGCACAAATTACCCGTCTGTGTGGCTTCATGAAGGCCATGAAGAAGAATTGTAGGATTTTTAAAAAAATTGAATATTTACTGCTGTTAGCTTTTCAATATAGCCTTTTAACACTATAAGCCTACTTTGGTCCTTCTTAAGGGGAAATAAAAATAATCATCATGTCCCGTTAAGTCAATTCTGACTTTTCACAACTCTTTTCAGGGTTTTCCAGGTAGGGTTAACTGCTTAGAGTAGCCGTGTAGCTAGATGGAGCGTTATATAAATAAAATAAAATAAATACACATAAATAAAAGCGGTTTCCCATTCCCTTCTTCTGGGGGCGTCCTGGAACTGAGCAGCTGGCGCAAGCCTACATAGGCTGGCCCTCAGCCAGCTTTTAAGGAGAAAGGCGGGGCAAAATATTATTTTAAATGTCATTTATCAACATGTTTGGAAGCTGAGTCGTGGCAACCGGACTTCTTCCCTTGCGAGACCGAAACGTTTCACTACTCATCCAAGCGGCTTCGCCAGTCTGAGGAAAGTTAGTGGTGAGGCCTCCATTTTTATATTTCACCTTGACTTCACATCCCCCTGGTACGAACAGGCTCATGAGTTGGACAAAGGCCTGAAGAGGTTTGTAGGTGAAATCAAGGTGAACTATACACTGCAGCACTCGCCACCAACTTTCCTCAGACTGATGAAGCTGCTCAGATGAGCAGCGGAACGTTTCGATCTCGCAAGAAAAGTAAGTCCAGTTGCCATGACTCAACTTCGAGATGAATTCACCTGGATGACTGAGAATCTTCACTGACATTTATCAACAAGGGCACGCACAAAGCTCTTAAAAATAAACCAGCTGCTCATCCAGGGAACGGGTGCGCACGCAGGAGGAAGCAACAGGAGACTGAGCTCAGGGGTAGCTCCCTGGCATCCATACCCCTCTAAGCTCTTGGTTTTTAAGAAAAAGAAATTGCAAGCTTCACACATCTTCCTAGAATCTCCTCACCCCACAAGGTTGCAGCTGCTCCGAGATGAGAGATAAGGCACACGACAGCTGCCCTGCAATACCTTTCTTTATTCTTATATATATTTTTTTTATATGCCAGAGACATAACATGCCCGGAAGGAGCAGTTCTAAATGGAGATGGTGAAAAGCCAAGGGCATCTCCCGAAATATTCCTCCAGCTGAATTTAATCCAACTGTGCCTGCCTCCCTTTATAAACTGCCACATTAAGCCAAAGGTTAATTGGGCTATATATGACCCTCATCTAGGCAGCATGTACATCCCTTGAACTAAGGGCCTTTTCACACAACCCCTAAGATCTGCTGGCCACTTAAATTCAGACCAGGGATCTTGAGGGTTTGTCGCTCTCCCTGCGTCCCCACACCTCTGCACTTCCTTGATCCTGTCTGCATGAGGGGAGGGAGGAAAAAAAGAGAGGAAAAAATGCAGGCTCACCTCCGAAGCTGCCCGGAGCCCCGTCCTCTGTCCTGATTCCTTCTCTTCTGTTTGTTTGGATTTTTTTTTGCCTCCCGCCCCTTCTCTTAAAGGGGCGGGAGGCAAAAAACAAACAAACAGAAGCGAGGAGAGCCCCGCACTCACCAGATTAAATCCGGACCTGGGGATTTTCACCCTCCTAGAGCAGGTACAAGAAAAGTGCGCTGGGACGCGCTTAGGTGGGCGTGGTCGCACTTAATTTCCTGCAAACTCCGGAGCTGGTGGGGAAACAATTGTAAGCTCCGGAGCTGGCAGCCATTTGCTGCGGAATTTAGGGGTCGTGTACAAAGGGCCTTAGTGGCTCCTGCAGCATTTCCAGGCTTTATGGAAACTGCAATGCACAGAGGCTTCGCAGAAAGCTTAGTGTGTGTGTGTGTGGGGGTGTCCTGGGGAATTAGACATTAGATTTCCCTTGATCCACTGAGAATGGGCCTGAATTCCCAACAATCGGAACATACCACTTCTGCTTCCTGCCAGGACACTTTCCTGAAAAATAGGTTGGACATGGTTTATATCTCAAGGTCTTACACCAGCTGAAAAACATTTATCTCTAAGACTGTGTTCTTAGAACAATTTTAACCCGTTGGCCTTTTGCCTGGAAAAACAACACCTGGACACAGCCAGTGGCTTAAAGTCCAGGGGGGCATTGTGCTCTTGGTCTCTGTTTGCGGATCCAGAGGTCGGGAGTTTGATTCCCACCTGGGCCTTGAGAGGGGTGGACCCCATGACCCCAGAGGGCCCCTTCCAACTCCGCAGTTCTAAGATGGTTTGTAATTTGAGTAACAAACAGGCAACGCCACAAATCTTAATTTGGCGTGAATTCTGCAACATTCATTCTGCAACATTCATTCATTCGTTCGTTCATTCATTCATTCATTCATTCATTCATTCAACACAACCAAACACAGACATAACGTAACAAGGTTAGAGATGTAAAATTTCCAAAGATTTTAAGGTGGTTTGGTGCTGGTAGGGGTTGATTTTGGAGAAAAATGGAAAAATGGGGGGGGGGGTGTTTAATTGAATTCCCCCCCCCCATTTTCAGAAATGACACCTCTCTAAAGAAGATCCTCCAAACTAAACTAGCTTAAATTAAACAACATGGGATGTCAACAATTAAGGAAATTAAAAACAATTTTAACACACACACACACACACACACACACACACACACACACACACACACACAGTGGCTGAAATGCCCCAAATCTGCCTGAATCAAGAGAGTTAAGGCAATTTCACCTGGGAGCGCTGCTTGTCTCCCCCCCTTTCCTTCTTCAGAAAAGCTTTTTGGCTTTCTCAAACCTCCCTGAAGCCGACGCGCCTCCGTCCGGGAGGGCCCTCCCTGGCAGGGAGTGGGGGAATTGGGGGGGGATAGGGGGGGGCAACGGTGAGAAGGGGAGGGGCCACGCCGACTCACCCGCCCGGACGGCTTCGTTCTCCAGCACCACCCGGTTGAAGATGAATCGGATGTACTTGGAGGGGGAGGGGGAGGGGGTCCGGGGCCCCTCTTTGCCCAAAAGGTGGAGGATCTTGGTGGCCAGCACCGTGTGCTCGCAGTCCTCGATGAACTCGCAGAGGTGGGCCAGGCCGGCCTCCTTGCTCTCTGGGTTCTCCTCGATGATGCTGATGATGCAGTCCACGATGGCCCGCTTGTACTCGAAGCCGCCCTGGGAGAAAAAGAGGCCGGGAGAGCCGCTCAGAAGGCCGTGTTTTTCCATCTATATAAGATGCCGCCTTATATTAGACACCCCCCCCACACACACACACTTTTTAGACCCCCCAAACTAAGAAAAATAATGAATCCTCCTTGAGGTCTCTCTCCCCCCCCCAACCGCTGTTACCTTTAAATTCCCTGTTCTAAACACTCGTCTCTGCTTTGGTGGGTTTGTTTTTTGGGTTTGAGCAGTCTGTTAAGAAATGCCTTTTCGCACTAAAAAAAGAAGGTGTGAAAAAAGGAAATTCAGTATCATTTTGCTTCTTTATAAATCTATGGTGAAGCCCCATCTGGAGTTCTGTGTACACTTCTGGTCACCATCGCTCCAGAAGGATATTATGGAAATGGAAAAAGTGCACAGGAGGGTAACCAGAATGATTCGGGGACTGGAACACCTTCCTTATCATCTGAGGCTACAACAGACTGGGCCTCTTCACTCTTGAATGACGGCGCCTTAGAGGTGACCTGATTGAAGTTTATAAAATAGTACACGGTGCGGACAAAGTAGATAAGGAAAAGCTGTTTTCCCTACCGCACAACACTAGAACTAGGGGGGCACTCTATGAAACTTTTGGGTGCTAGATCTCAAACAAATAAGAGAAAATACTTTTTCACCCAGAGGATCACTGGTCTGTGGAATTCCCTGCCAGAAGAAGTGGTGACAGCTGTCAGCCTTGACAGCTTTAAGAAAGGATTAGAAAAGTTCATGGAGAACAAGGGTATCAAAGGCTATCATTCTGGATGCCTCAGGACAACCTCTGGGTTGGGGAGATAGGCAGGATATCTCTCAATAATGCCATTTGCAGGGAATCGTCAGCAGGTGAAGACATCTGCTTGGGAATACCCTGAAGCAACTGGTGAGCCACTGTGTGAGACAGAATGCTGGACTGGATGGGCTGTGATGGCCTGTTCTGGCCATGCTGTTCTTAGGCTCTTAGGTTCTTTTTGGGGAGTATTTCTTAATGGGCTGCTCAAGCCCAACAGATCCCGATCCTGCAAAAAACAAACCCATCAAAGCCGAGAGGAGTGTTTAGAATGGGGAAATGAAAGCAAACAGCAGGGTAGTGGGTGGAGAAATCAAGGGAAGATGGATCCCGGTCATGTAAAGCACAAACGACGGAGGGAACAAGCAAGGGATGTTTGGGTTCTCCTCCACACCCCAGAGGCATACTTCTGTGTATACCACGGCCCTTAATTTTTTGTGTCATGGTTTTAGAAAAAAGAAGCGTTGCATACACAGAAAAAATATGGCATGTGCCAGCCTGGCGCTCAGCCTCGGCAGTCCAATCCTGCTGCCTAGTCACTGTTTGGAAAATGCACAGACCCAGCTGCACATCACAGCCTGTGAGTGACTCTCAGCCAATACTTCCCGGTCTGAAAAACTTCCTAATTGTTACAGCAGTATGGCAATGGAACCTGTGACCTTCGTGGGATGTGGTGAGCGCTCCAGCGCTGGAGGCCTTCAACGGCAAATTGGGAAACATCCCTCCAATCTGCTTTGATATGGGATCCTGTATTAAGTGGGGGGGTGGGGTGGGATGGCCTTACGGGCCCCTTACAGCTCCATTATTCTGGGATTCCGAGGCTCCCAAGAGATCCCTCTGGACCTTGGAGGATCTCGGCATTGGGACCGAGGGGCCTTGGATACCCACAGTGTGTTGCTGGTGAGATTGGGACCAGCCCAGTAAGAATGGAGGTGGGGGGAAGGCGTCCTACCCAGTACCCCCAGCCCTTGCCACGTTGGCATCTGGGGCACTCGGGTGGTCAAGGCGACTTACATCATCCCGGAGCATGTTGGACAGGAAAGTCATCATCACGCTGTGTTTCCGAGGGTACTTCTGGCACAAAGCGCTGATGGCCTGGACGACCACCACCTGCAAGAGAACAGAGCAGGAGCCTCTGGGTGACGCACGTCGACGCCTCTCTGACCAGGGAAGCTGCCCCGGAAGGAGCTACCTGGAGGCAGGTGAGCCTTGGATGGCGGGGAAAGGGGAAACAGGAGAAAGGGAGTTCCCAACCGAGGCATAAACCTGACCCATTAAGGCACCAAATGGGGCGATTCGGATTCCTCCTGACACAACTGGAGTTCCTGTGGAAGGATGGACGCTTGTACCCTGCCACTAGATGGCCTTCTCCCAGCCTCAGCAGTCAGCTTCCCCTAGACCATTGGCCCTCCAAATGTTTTGGACCACAACTCCCCACAGTCCTTTGTCTTTGGCAAAACAAGGCTGGGAATTCTGGGGGTTGTGGTCCAAAACATTTGGAATGCCGAAGGTTGGCCACCACTGCCCTAGACCGGTGGTGGTGAACCTTTTAGAGACCGAAATTGCAATTCAAAGCCCACTAATTTTTTGCAAAGTGCCAATACATCAGTTTAACCTGAATCCAGGTGGCTGTGAAGGGGCGAGGTCAGGTGCCCACAGAAAGGGCTCCGAGTGCCACCTTTGGCACCTGTGTCATAGGTTCACCAACGCTGCCCTAGACTGACCCAGGGATGGAGGAGATTCAAGCCACTGAACTTAGTGTCAAGTTGGAGTTGTTAAGTTTTGCCAGGAACCTGATGTGTATGTTTTTTATAAATGTCTCGGCTCCCTAAGCACATCTGATCTTGCTTGATTTTGGAAGCTAAGCAGGGTCGGCCCTGGTCAGTACTTGGATGGGAGACCACCAGGGAATACCAGGTACTGGAAGCGCCTGGAGTAGGGACTGGCAAACCACTCCAGTATTCCTGCCAAGAAAACCCCATGGACATGGGGTCAGCAGAGTCCGTCACGATTGTAACGACACAACACACACACACAGACACACATTTTTTTTCTAAGGAGAGGAGGTGGAGCTTGTTTTTAACAGGGATACAGATTTGAGGTTTTGGGTCTTGGGACTTGGGACCCAGGACTCGGACTCAAGATCCAGATTCGGACTTGGACCCCAAGACTGGACAACCTCCCAAGCACCACAATCCGGCTAGGCTGACTGGCTGGGTCGAATGAGATTGTGGGTATTTAAAGTTGTGACAAGTTTCCCTTCCCCACAACTTTAAAAAAAACCCACAATCTCACTCACTCTATACCCCAGAGCACAGAGAGAACTCCTAGTTCCCTGAGCAACATGCCCTCTGAAGATGCAGGTCACAGAGTCTGGCGAAACGTCAAGGAAAACTTCCAGAACATGGCCAAACAGCCCGAAAAAAAACTCACAACAGGTCTCAGATCCTGGCCGTGAAAGCCTTCGAAAATTACTCTGGTTGGTTTGACTTTCAACCAACTGAAATGAATTGACGGCCGCGTTAAAACAGTCTCCTGTGGGAATAAGCTTCAGGGTTGACATAACTGGAGCCATTTTGCCATTTCAGAGGCAACAGCTTCTGATGGGAAAAGCCTGAGTTTCTCTGCAACAGCAGACAAGATTATGTCGGCACACGAGCCCTCCCCTTTTTTTCCTTAATTAAGCTTGCCAATAAGAGATCTCTTTGTCTTCTCCTGCTACCAGTTAAGTTTGCCAATTAGAGCAATATTTCTTATCACAAAAGCTAAAGCTTACCAATTAGAGCAATGCACATAGGTATACCAACACATGTAGAAATGCATAATAATTTAGACCTCCCATGCAATGCCTCTTTAACTATATATGGGGACTTTCTTGCTGCACCACAAAAGAAACGATGTAAGCTCCTATGGTACAGGGGTTAATAAAAGGAGGCCTCTTCAGATAATAGAGAAGCTCCTATGCTGGTTCAGATCTCTCTGTGTGTGCATGTGTTTCTTCAAAGCGCTCTCCCGTTACTCCAGCTGCCCCGGCTGCCCCTGGATATTGCAAGTCTCCCTTTTGCCTCAGCTATTGGCCAAGGAGATTTTGCCTGGCAGCCAGGAGCAGCCAGGGTGGACCCCCCTCCACACCCCAACCCCATCGCCTCCTCACTTTGAATTCATCCGAGATCTCCGAGACGAAGGACGAGATCTGCTTCATCAGCCGGTCCACGCTGCTCTCGCTTCCCGTCTTCAGGAGGGTGGTGATGGCCAAGGTGGCGATGCTGCGGTTGGAGTCGGTGATCAGGTTCTCGAGGTCCAAATTGCAGGCGGTGACGGCCGAGGGGTGCTTCATCGCCACCTGGAAAGGCAGCCAAAAAGAGCAAACCTATGGCCGGGCACGCGATCCCGGAGGGGCGGCCTCCTCGCTTTGCGGCGGACGCTGCGATGGCGCAAGGGACTTTGTCCGTGCAGCCGCGCCTCGCTTAACAACCGACCTGCTTAATGACCGCTCAGACTCGCAACCACCCCCAGAGGCCAAATCCACTCGTTCCACTGCCTAATGGCTGCCTGTGGGTGCACCTGGTGTTCCACCCCACAGGGCCAGGGCCAATGTATCCAGCCTGCTTCTGCTTGCCTCCACTGACCTTGTCCACAGGAGGAAGGAGGGCGACAGGCGTCCCCTCCGCCTTTCTTCTCCTCTTCTGCTTCCAAGTGACTCCATCGGGGAGGAGAATGACCCAAGCTGTGTGGATCATCAGCCACCTCCATCTCTATTTCCCCTTTTCGTTCTGCTTCTCCCATGGCCTCCCGGAGAGCCTCCCCGCTCTGGCCTGCCTGCAGCACCCCACAAGACCTCGGCCTTCAGCTCCTCACTTAACAACCGCCTCCGCTTAGTGACCTTGTTGTAGGAGCAGAACCCCCGTCTTTCAGGGAGGGGTGCCTGTAGTTGCCTAGGGCTGGCTCCCGATGACACAAAGACAAGCACCCGCTTAGGGTGCCAAGACTGGCAAATGTCACTCTGTCCCAGCAGGATCCCTGTTCTCATTTCAAAAGCAGCCCCCAAACCAGATGGAAATGTGATTCCAATCCTTCCACAAACCTAGAGAGGTAACCCACAGCCTCGTGTTACCCCATAGCTCCAGGACTTTAAAAGGTAAAGGTAAAGGTCCGCCCTGCACTTGGGTGCTAGTCGTGCCTGACTCTAGGGGCGGCGCTCATCTCCGTATTCAAGCTGAAGAGCCAGTGTTGTGCAAGTCTGTGGCCATGTGGCCGGCATGGCCGCAAGGAAACACTGTTTTATCTTCCCATTTTTTTATGGCGGTACCTATTTATCTACTTGCATTTACATGCTTTCGAACTGCTAGGTTGGCAGGAGCTGGGGTTAACAACAGGAGCTTGCTCCTCTGCATGGCACCCAGGTTTCGAACCGCCGAGCTGCCAACAATTTTCAGAGCCGTAGTCCGCTGCGCCACCACGCCCCAATTTCCAGGATTTAAAAGCGGGCTAGAAATCAGACCCTGGAGCACCAAAATCAGAATGACCGCTTAGGATGCTTATTAAGACGGTGTTACTGGACAACTGGCACCTGAACTTCCTGTTTCAAAGGCCATTCCGAGATAGTCAGCCACGGAGGCTGCTGGTGCCACGGAAAGCTGGCTTCCTTGAAAGAACCAGGGAAGCTCTGTCTTCTAGTATAAGACGGAAGGTGGCGGATTCCCGAATTAGATTATCCACACTGGGCCCCAAGGAGCACAGTGGGGGCTGCAACACAGCGGCTTCTGCCCCCCCTCCAAAACAGCAGGTGCAACAGCAATGGCTCTCTATGGTTGAGAGGGTTGCCAGAGTGCCCTTGTGAACCACAGAGACTACAGTCAAACGGAGCAGAGTGTCCTTGAACCTTCAGAAAAGGAAGGCAATGATGATGCAGAAAGCCATTCGGCAGAGAGGACAGGGGAACCAGCAAGCATTAGAAGAAGAGACGCGGGTGTGAAGTCCAGAGAGTGCTGGCAAAGCCAGACGTTCAGCAACCGTGCTCCTCGGCCGCGTCGGCTGGAGCAAAGGCAGGGGGTGCCTCGGACACACTCACCTTGTTCAGGGTCCTCACGGCGGCATAGCGCAGGACGGGCTTGGGAGAACTGCAGAAGAGCTGGAGCACTGGAATGGAAAGACACCCGCCTGAGCGCACGATTTGGGAGTCCTGCGACGCGCTCTGCGTGGGGCTGCCCTTGGAGAGCGTTCGGAAACGTTTAGCTGGTTCAAAAAGGCTGCAGCCAGAATGCTGACTGGCCTGGTTCTCCTTGCAACTCCCTTCCTACAACGGATGCACTGGCTGTCAGACTGTTTCCGGGTCTAATTCAAAGCCCTGGTTAGTACCTATAAATGTCTATGGGGTCCAGGCTATCTGAAGGATCGTATCACCCCATATGAGCCACCTTGGCTTTTAAGATCTTCCAGGGAGGCCCTTCTCTTGGTTCAACCACCTTCCCAAGCTCACTTGGAGAAGACAGGCGACAGGACCTTCTCGGTGGCTGCTCCATCCCAGGCTTTGGAAATTGATGCCCTGAGAAGCTGGGTTGGTCCCTCACTCCGGTCCGTCTGTTCTCAGGCCAAGACCTTCCTCTTCAGGTAGGCCTTTAAGCGGGACGTCATCTCAAGAATGCTGGGTTTTTAGCCAATCCATTTTTTAAAATGTTATAAAATTGTTTTCGCATTCAATTTTTTGAAATCTTAAATTACAGTAGGAACCCCGTATCCACTGATTCATTATCCACTGATTCAGTTATCCACGGCTGGCAGAGGAAAATAAATAAATAAATAATTCAGCCGCTGCAAAGCAAGCTACTATCAGAAAGAGCAGCTGTAAAGCAAACTGCTGTCATACAACAGCAGCTGTAAAGCAAGCTACTGTTGCAAAACAGCAGCTGTAAAGCAAGTTGTTATCACAAAAGTGGGGACATTTTGGTGTTCTTTCTTATCCGTGGTTTTCATTATCCACGGGAAGGCTTGGAACCAATCCCCAGCGGCTACTAGGGCCCTATTGTGTGTTCAATTAATTTTCAAAAATGATATTTACCGTATTTTTTCTCTCTATAAGACACCCCCAATGTATAAGATTCTTGGCTTTTGAAGACCGCTTTTGGCGATCAGGGAGGTGGATTTGTCCTGGTGTTGCCTGTTTCCCCGTCTGTTTATTTGCCGCCATCTTGTATTTTTGCATTCATGCATCTTTGTATTTCGTATTTGCATTTTTATCTGATTCGGTTCTGATGTTTTTATACGCTCTTTATTGCAGAGCAGTTTTGCTTCTTTTTCTTTTCTCATTACTGCATATTTAACATTGCTCACCACCCTGCGTTCCTTTGGGGAAAATGTGAGGTAAATAAATAAATAAATAAATAAATAAATAAAAACACACCACTTTTCCAACCTAAAACTACCGTTTCCCAACTGTGCAGTTCTCTGATTGGCTTACTTCAATGTATAAGACAACCCTCACTTTTTAGTATAACTATTTTGGACAAAAATATAGACTTATACATGGAAAAATAATGTATTTAGTGTGGAGGGAGGGAGGGACTTGGTGATCCATAAGCCCATGTTTTGCAACCAGAAAGCCCCCGGGTAAAATTCCTAACATCTTTCCTATTACGATGCTGGGCCCTGAACTTTGAAGTCCAAAGAAGTACAGTAGGACTCCGGTATCCGCTGGGGATTGGTTCCAGTCCTTCCCGTGGATAATGAAAACCGTGGATAGGAGAGAACGCCTGCCCACCCACCCCCAAACTGCTGTTTCCTGACAGTAGCTTGCTTTATGACTGCTGTTTTGAGACAGCAGCTTGCTTTATGGCTGTTGTTTGTGACAGTAGCTTGCTTTACAGCTGCTGTTTGCGACAATA
This sequence comes from Phrynocephalus guinanensis, assembly GCA_037367245.1. Classification (NCBI taxonomy): domain Eukaryota; kingdom Metazoa; phylum Chordata; class Lepidosauria; order Squamata; family Agamidae; genus Phrynocephalus; species Phrynocephalus guinanensis. Next base: position 106,300,083 of record CM074740.1, on the reverse strand, counting down.
GCTTGCTTTACAACTGCTGTTTGCGACAACAGCTTGCTTTGCGGCTGCTGAATTATTTAATTATTTTTCCTCTGTCATCCGTGGATAACTGAATCAATGGATAATGAATCAGCGAAATATGGGGCTCCTACTGTAGTTGGACCCAGGCACTGCCCTGGAGGAGTCTTCCCATTGAACTGACCCTGCCTGGTTGTTAGGGTATAACAGTATAGTAACTAACAATTGTAAGTAAGTTGCTTAAGAGTTTGTAACTGTAGTAAGCCAGTCAGGGATCAGCTGACTGTAATGTGTAATTAACTGTGTATATAGTGGTTAGCAAGTGAGGGTAACACTTGATCACTTCAGCCCAATCTCCTGATGATGATCCATGCTGCTACACGTCTCTGCTGAAGGACTCTGTGACTGCAAGAATAGAATGCTGAAGAAAGCTGTTTATGTTATGTTGTTATTTTGCCAAGTTACTTTTTGTAAATAAAACTCTGCTGAAAAACCACAACACCCGGAAAGGCCACCCG